>CM075777.1:1212500-2412500 GCA_037974665.1 Ehretia macrophylla
TAGAAATCCCTGCCGTGGAATTAAGAAGATTATACAAGATTTAGGACTTGCTAGCATTTTAGAATGCAGAAATCAAGTTAAAAAGCAATTGTCTTCACAAAACCATACAAAGAGAACAAGAACATGATATAAGGCAGACACAACTTCAGAAAGGTCAACTGTTCCATATGCTAACTAACTCATAGAGCATTATGGTAAAGCAAGTAATCCAAAATCTCCTAATAATACCAGTAACCACATCTAAAAAAACTATGCAGGATCTTGATAGCTAAAGTTGGCATTGATAATTCTTGTATCAGAACCGAAATGCAATGGCACCAAGAACCAACAGCTAGTTTAAGCTACTGCTCTCTTTATGCCTAAGAGGCATGTCTCACATGACATGCCACTTATATATAGCGTTCGAAATTTGAACTCTTAACTATAAATGGTTAAGCGTGTAACCAGATCAGGAATTAAAATTACTACATCTCTTTCATAGGTAGGTATTAGAAACTTCTATTGTTTTCTCTCTCCCCCCACCCTTTTCTTTTTTCTTTTTTCTTTTTTTTTTTTGAGAAGCAAAGAATGTTATATATGTGCACCAAGGGGGTGCAACCCCAAAAATATTTACATCAACCAAGCAAACTATCTATACATCCCTGTATGCTATCAACGTCAATTCTACAAGAACCCCAGACCAAAGAAAAAGATCAATTTTAGAAAGTTCTATTTGAGACTTGGTGATTTCTGAGTTGAAAAGCTATGAGA
The DNA here is from genome assembly GCA_037974665.1 of Ehretia macrophylla. NCBI lineage: Eukaryota > Viridiplantae > Streptophyta > Magnoliopsida > Boraginales > Ehretiaceae > Ehretia > Ehretia macrophylla. The sequence goes on from CM075777.1 coordinate 1,213,251, forward strand.
TATGTTCAAATCTGGCAGCTGTGAGATATCAAATCTGTAGATAGTTTGATTGTAGTCAAATCCCTAAAATTAAGGAGTTCAATTCTCTGAAATTAGGGATACTAATTCTCTGAAAATTAGAGATATTAATTCTGTAAATATTCTCTTATTAGCTGTCATTCCAATTTTCTGAAGTCTAGGACTTGTATATAAATATGTACCTACCTTTCAAAGAAATTACATGAATTACTACAGTTCATTTTTCTATTCAACTTGGTATCAAAGACTAGGTACCAAAAAGGTCCTGGGTTCAAAACTCACCACCACCCATTTAAAAACATTAAAATTGTCCAAGTGCTAGGATAAAAAACTAACTCCGCCTGCACTTGCGGGGACGTGTTGAAGATAAAATAATATAACAAACCCTTTCGAAACAACTTAAACTTTTAGATGAGATAGTAACTTAACATGGAATCAGAGCTCTGTTCGTTTCCTGGAACACTCTGCCACAAACAAAACCATAAACCTAGTAAGCAAACACCCTGTACCTATAGTTGGTTAAAAACTACTCTTGGCTGGTAGCATCCCTAAACCTCGCTCAACAGACATTGTAATCCTCACACAAACCAGAATACTTCTTGATGGCAAACAACAAGGTTTCTTCAAAGATTGTTTCTCAAACAACCAGCAATGAGTTGCCTGGTCTTCCAATGGTGTTTGAAAAACTGAGTTCAAACAACTATATTAGTTGGGCACAATCTGTGAACCTCACCATGAGAGGCAAGGGAAAATTTGCCTACTTGGATGAGACAAAGGAAAAACCTGAAAAGGATGTTGCAGCCATGGCAAAATGAGAAGAAAATGCGTTTGTGATGGCTTGGCAGATCCAAACTATGCAGCCAAACATTGGGAGGAACTATTTGTTCATGGAGAGTGCTAATGAAATTTGGAACGCAATGAAGGAGGCTTACTCTAAGGTGGGAAATGACGGGCAGATGTATGAAATAGAGAATCAAATCAGAGACACCAAACAAGGAGAATCTGATGTTAACTCTTATTATAGCATCTTGAGAGGATTGTGGTTGGAGTTGGACTACTACCAAAGTCTTGAACTAGGTTCAGCCCAAGTTCCTACGCAAGTTACTAGGATGTTGGAGAAGACAAGAACTTACAAGTTCTTAGCTGGGCTGAGATCAGAATTCGATGCAGTTTGCTCATTAGCTATTAGTAAGAGCCCCTTCCCTACTTTAAGTGAAGCTTTCTCTATGGTGCGTAGTGAAGAAAGTAGAAAGAAAGTAATGACAGGAGGAGAAGCTCTTGAAATGGCCATGGCAGCCAAAAAAGATTGGAAGAAAGGTAACAAAGGCAAAGGTAAAGATCCTAAGGCAGATTTGTGGTGCACCCATTGTAAGAAGCCAAGATATGTCTACCTGCTGGAAGTTGATTGGAAAGAATTCAAAGGAGAAGGTTGTCTTAGCAAATGCTGCTAGTGTAGAAACTGATAGCATTGAAGTGGGATTTAGTGCCAAACATATTGCAGAACTCAGAAAAATATTAAATGAAGAAAAAGCTTACAATAGTACTGCAAATACTGGTAAATATTTTCTGCTTAGGCTGCTATTTCAAGTTCAAAAACATGGATTCTTGATTCTTGGGCCTCAGACCATATGACAAGAAATGCTGCTTTATTTCACTCTTATATTCCATGCCTTGGAAATCAAAAGGTTGAAATTGCAGATGGAAGTTACTCAACTGTTACAGGAAAAGGCTCTATAAGAATTTCTAATAAAGTGCTATTAAAATTTGTTTTACATGTCCCAAACCTATCGGTAAATTTGATCTTTGTTCATAAATCGGCTAAGGATACTAACGATTTGGTATGTTTCTCTTCGAATGATTGCTTTTTTTCAGGACACAACTTCAATGAAGAAAAGTGGTCTTGCTAAAGAATCAAAAGGGCTATATCTTCTTGAACCGCAGCCAGTAAAGAATAAAACATCATCTGCATTTCAAGGAACTCAAATAGATCCTATCAAGGAGGTCTGGATGTGCCACAGAAGACTCGGTCATCCTTCATTTCAACTTCTTTGTCATATGTTTCCTAGTTTAACTAGAAGAGTTAGGATTTCTGAGTTTAGTTGTGAGACTTGTGAAATAGCTAAACACCAACGAATGTCCTATAATAAGACTTCGATTCCTTTCTCTATTATACATTCTGATGTTTGGGGACCATGTCGGGTTACTAGTACATTTGGTTATAAATGGTTTGTCACATTTATCGATGAAAGCACAAGGCAACATGGGTATATCTGCTAAAGGAAAAATCTTATGTATCAAGAACCTTTATTTCATTTGTGAAAATGATTGAAAATTTATTCAATACAAAAATCAGAATTCTCCAGAGTGATCAAGGGGGAGACTACATTGGATTTGAACTAAAAAAAGTTCTTGGAGGAAAAAGGGTATCCATCGCATGTCTTGTGCCTATACATCTCCTCAAAATGGTCTATCTGAGCACAAAAACCGGCATTTACTAGAAATAACTTGTAGTCTTCTTTTTGCATATAAAGAGCGAGAAAATGGAGGTTGATGACATTTATCAGGATTCTCAAGATCCAGACGACAATAACCCTAATGGAGATGCATTTCTGGCAGAATTCTATTCATACATGAATTAGGGGCATTGTCGAATCTTATCAGAATGTCTATCACGTGAATCAATAAAGTAAAGGCTGAAAGCAACATAAAGCCACCTTATCAGCAGATGGCATGTGAATATAGCAGGCTCCATCACAGCCTTGTCGATCACAGGGAAAAAGAAGATTCCATCACTTTTGTCGCCTTTTACTTTTAGCATCTTTTCTTATGTAAGCAGTGATATAATTCGCACTCTCTTGCAGCTATAAAAGAGAGGCTTTAGTTTGTTTCTAGACATCGAAAAAATCTAGAGTCTTAAGCTCGCAAAATCTAGAGAAAGGAAAAATAAAGACTTAAAACCAAGTGAAGAGGATGAGGATAAGGATGAAAAGTTTCTCATAAATAAGGAAGTGATAAAGAAACAGTGGAGGAGTTATTTCTATAAGTTATTTAACGAGAATAGCTCTAATGATATACATCGGGGCCAACTTAACTGGTCAGAAGCTGATTTAAATGGAATGCCCTATCGGGGCATGGGAGAGAAGAGGTGAAGGAGGCACTCAAGATGATAAAAATTGGAAAGGTTGTTGGACTGGATGGCATCCCACTTAAAGTATGGTGGTGCAAGGGTGATAAGGGTATAATTTCATTGACAAGAGTCTTTAACGTAGTTTTGAAGAGTAAGAAGTTGTCTGATGCTTGGAGAAAGGGTACTCTGACACCCTTATACAAAATCAATGGGGATATCCAAAACTGTCCCAATCACCGAGGGATCAAATTAATGACTCATACTATGAAACAATGGGAAAAAATGATCGAAATAAGAATAAGAAGGAATACAATAATGGCAGAGAATCAATTTGGTTCATGCCTGGAAGATCAACAATGGAAGCCATCTTTCTACTAAGGAGACTAATGGAGCAGTATCGAGAGAACCAACAAGACCTACACATGGTGTCTATTGACTTAGAAAAGGCATATGACAGAGCCCCTTGGGATGTTTAGCCTATACATGGTATCTACACATGTAGAGTATTGAAGGAAGGATGTATGTGTAACCTAAATCGAAGCGATAAGAGACAAGTATGATGGAGCAATGACCAGTATAAGAACGAATGGAGGAAAGGCTAGTGCTTTGCCCATATCTTTTAGTAGTAATTATGGGTGAACAGTAAGTCACATTCATTCAGGATGTAACCAGTTTCGGATGAATTAAATCAAAGAAATGCATTCTAATATTTTAAATTACACATTATTTAGCCAGTTTAGAATGTAGACACAACTAATTGTTCTGTTAGAGGGTTCAAATAATTAAAAAACTAACATTCTGATATTTAAGAAATATTTTATGTTGAAGGTGCAGATACAGCCTATCTGCCCTATGGAATGAGCAACAAAAATAGAATACAAAGGATTCAACTGGATGTGAATTACATCACGACTAGCAAAGCAAATAATTCAATGAAGAGACAAGAAAAAATAAAGCCATAAGCAAGGAAGAGAATGGGCAGAGGGAAAATTGAACATCACAGATAGATAAAGAGAGAACTCTAGTGAAGCTACCAAAGACATGGACAATACATGTGACACACTTCACCAAACTGATCATTTCTATGGCAATCAGATGATACTAATATAAAACAGCGTCTCAAAGCCCACCTGAAAAATTTGATTGTACAGAGAAACAATGATGAAAATCACTGAGATAAGCATTTTCATGAACCTGGAATGTTAAATATAGATGTAAAATGTTAAAACCATAAAATTTGAAGCATAAGCATTTTACATAAATCATCTGAAAGCAGAGGCAAAATTTTGACTGCTATCATATGAAAGTAACAAAAGCAATTAAATGAACAACAATTTCTTCCTTGGCAATTATTTTTTGATATATTTGGAGATAAAGAATGAAGCAGACACATTATTCTTCATCTTCATCATTATTAACATCACAAACTGCAGGAGACAATGAAACTATGTCACACAGTCTTGCATGATATGGCTTGTAAAACCGGAACAAAGCAGCAATTTAGCAATTATTTATTATGCATGCGGAACCAATAAAAACTATAAAATCTGAAGTATGCTACACATAGCCTACATTGTACAACACTACCAGCAAAGCCCGAGCAAAATTAAATGCAAAGTAATAATTCCTCCCCATTTGCAAAAAAGGCACATGTAATTTTTGCAATTGAGAAATAATGACCTATCATATAAAACACATTATAAATGTTTTCTACCTATTGTCGAGATACTTGTCACAACTCTCAAGTAAATTGATTATAGAGCAAAGAAAATTAGGCCTACGACAAGAACGCAGAAAATAAACCTAAGATTTGGAAAGTTCCATCAATCATATCGAAGAAAAAGGGTCAGACCAATGGAAAAAGGAGATTTGAAGAATATAGGACTTTTTGTCTTGCCTCCTTACTGAATTTGGGGTAATCAAGGTTCGTTATCTTCATTCCCTTTGAAAAATTAAAGAGCCGTAGACTATTTCCTGTAATGAACTTGCATCCTTCCTGGCACAATTTTAACTACACCCTCAGTCTCAAAGTAAATGTCTCGCTTTTCTTTTCAGAATAATTGCCATTGTTCTTCAATGGAATTTTTAATCTGTTAACCATAAAATCAAAGGTTGAAAGTACAAAACTCCTTTGCTTTTTCCAATCAGCACATAGAAAACTTCCATGAAGTAATGGATTCAACATAACATATTTTTGTCAATATTAAGGTGAGTGCATGTGGGCATTGAAAAAATTTGCTTTTACCCCAAATGACCACATAAAGTTGAAACAAATGCCCTCGTGTATAAGAGTTCAGCTCAGCTCTCTAAATCTAACATGAAATGCTAAATCTGCAAAAACTCAGAAGCCTCGCAGAATGTAACAGAACCACAGAGAGTAATAAAATAGATAGATAGAGAGCATACAGAAAGACATATACCCAGGCATGTTGATAGTTAAGGACATATTTTTCTTTTATGTTCCGGACATATTTTTCTTTGTATATTGCTCCATGAGGAATATATAAGACGGAGGAGTAAAAGTGATCTCATTAAAGAAATGAATAAAAGATTTGGTATAGTTTCACTAGGTTTACCCCCCTTTGGGAAATCTACCTCTTTTAATTTTTCTGATAGGATAATATCATAATAACATTATGCAGAGAAAGACATAGGATAATATTGGTTGGTTTCATCTATGTTTTGGTTTTGCATGTTAGGCTCTGTTTGGCCTACCTTCTTGACACTCAAAAGTGCTTCATGTGAATTTAGAAGCTGATCTCACCTGTTTGGCCCATTTCTGAAAGTGCTTTTAGCTAAAAGTTGAAGCTGAAAAACAAGAAGCTCCAAATTGGAGCTTTTCAAAATAGACTTTTGTGAAACTGTTTTTATATAATGCGGAAAGTTGTTTTCTTTTTCTTTCTCAAATATACCCCTTCATATTTTTTAAAATACAATATTGCTCTCAAATTTTCTAAAAGTTCAATATTGTCCAATATAGGTCAAACAGTCAACGACTTTTGTTCGACAGCACTTTTAACCAAAGCTCTATTGTAAAAGCTCTATAACTCAAAAGCTAAAATTTCACAGTTAGGCCAAATAGCTCCTTAGTTGTCAAAAAAATCTAATGGAAGATATAGGGGGAAACGAGGGGATTGCAGAATCTATATTTCAAAGATAGAAGTCTAGTATGCTTAGGCAATTATTGAGTTAATCTCTCCATTTCAAATTTAGATGTCTTAGTTTGACTAGGCATGGAGATAAATAAAAGTTGAAAATAGAACATTACATGGGGTTAAAAGGGAAAGAGTGGGGTCAGATCATATTTCTTTATTCTTAAACATTTAAAAGTTGGTAAGTTGCAGATAAGTGAATAGCAAGGATGCATGTTAACTATATTTTATTACTTGAATAATAGAAAAAAATTCTATTAAAGGATAATGGACATAATTTTGAAATGAACCAATTAAGACATTCAATTTGAAGTGGACATAGTATTTCTTTTGGTTGAATCCAATTTAGAATGAAGATACCGATCCACACATTAAGGATTAGGATCAGCATTCTCTTAACAATGGAATAAAGCAACATTTATACCAATGTAGATTGTAAAAACTTCACACCTCAGCAAGCAACAATGAGAACATTCACTTTCACCTACCCCTCTCCCATCCTCCAACCGCTTTAAAAACAAAACTGTGGCACTCGGTTAGCATTTTGACACAAAAAAAAAAAAAAAAAGATTTCTCCAATGATAAATAATGAGTTGACTGGTTTTTCTCATGATTGCAAGGTTCAGTAATTCTTTTTTCTTACTTCTTGAATAACCAACATTATTGATTATTCTTAAAGGTTCATAATATTGAGGAAATAGGAAGTATTTTTTGGTACTTGCAACAAAAAACATATAAAGACAAGTGAGAAGAAGGGAATGATAGTTGATTTTACATCGAATTACAGGAAGTTACCCAAAACCGTGGAAATGGAAATATGATTTTTTAATATCCCACATCGATGGAAGATAGTGTATTTGAGTGGTTTATAAGTGGGTGTTGTGGATATAAAGAATAACTTGGGTTATCTATTTTGGGTCAGTATAAAAGAAATCCAAGTTGTTATTTTTTATGCCTACAACATCAGTCTCGAATGTGGGCATGGGGTTCTAGGCTCAGGGCATGACAGAATAGTATTCAGAGCCAGTCACTAGCCGGTGTGGGAACTAAGTGTTATACGTGACTAAATGCTACACCAAGAAGGCAATAGGAACCACCTCTTGACCCGTTAAAGCTACCTCTAAAATCCTGCACCGCCTGACTAGTCCTAGGTATATATGCCCCTGACGAGGACGGCAGATCCTTAACGAGGGGTGTGTAATACCCACATCGGTGGGAGATAGTGTATTTGAGTAATTTATAAATAGGTGTTGTGTGTATAAGGGATAACTTGGATTAACTATTTCAAGCCAGCAGAAAAGATGCCTAATAGTTATTTCTTATGCCTACAAACCACTCTCGCCTGCGGGCCTGGGGTTTTGGGCTGAGGGCATGACAGATTTGCTACCAAGTGTTAAAGAATAAAGAAGCTGCAATCATGTAAAACTGCTGGATTAATTAGTTATAAATAACAGTTAGTTAGTTAGTGGTATAACCACTTGTGTATAGATGTGCAACTTGAAGCACAAGCTTCATGTAAGCTATAAATAGCTCTCTTCTGTACTCAGATATTAATCAATCAATACAAGATTATCTTCTCTCAAAAATCTCTCTGTCTCGGATTCTTTCACCAAGTTGATCCATGAATTGGAAGCAGGTGCCTTCTTCCACCCATCAAAAATACAAAACTTGCACTCTAAATAGCTCTAGGAATTCAATAAAGTGATAACAGCAATGACTTTTATCAATTGCTCACTAAGAAAAGGGAACCTCTATCATTAACCAGAACACCCCAGCCCTTGTACTTGTAATATGAGGGTCATGGAAATGAAAAAGGAAATTCTATCTTATTGATTAAGGCAAAATCCCTGCGCATACCTTCAGTTGTTCCACCATTAACGGCTCACAGAATAACCATCACTGAGCAAGGAATTAATAAGATACCACCATCCTTGCTATTAGCTTTTAATTTCTCTAACACTTTGAACTTAGGGGACTCAGCAACCCCATAAATGAAAATTCCACTTTTTCTATTATTTCTCTTAATAGGACTTTATTTTTTAAAAAAAATAAAGAATTTTATTGATATGCACCAAGGGGGTGAAACTCAAAAATATATACATCAACAAATTAAACTATCTATACTTTCTTATAGGCTATTACATCAAATTTACAAGAGCCCCTAATCCGAAAGCAAAGATCATTAAGCCAATAATATTTCAAAAAAGTGATAAATAACTCCTTCCCTTCGAAAGCTCTCATATTCCTTTCCTTCCATAGGGTCCAAATAATGGCTACGGGAACCGTAAGAAAGCTCTCCTATTTCTCTAATAGGACTCACAAATATATTAATATAAAGTTGAAGGGTGTAAGATTTTTGAGAATAAACTGTCCACAAATAGAATGAAAATGCAGAGAGTTCATTTGGACATTTTTCTACGTCGTCAATCAATATTGATTATTATAGGAAGTCCATATAATACTATTCACAAAAACACACCTGAGATTCTTAGGAACATAACTGTAGCGTGCTTTGGTTATTTGGATATGGTATCGCTTTGGTCATATGAAATTGTTATTACTAGAGATAAAGGTGCGGAAACTTTCACAGTACAATCCATATATTAATCTCAAATGTCATATATTCAAGCAGCATAAATGTGTACATCAACTGAAGAGAAAGTCTGGTTACACCACAGCTTTGTTTAATTTAAGAGAACAAGAAAGAAGGTTGAAAGTGAAGACATGAGAAAGGGATGACAATGTACCACACTCTCAGAATTATGACGACACCTCCCAGCACAAAAATCGAAAACATTAGAATATGTTCCTGCCAGAAGAGTTACCAACATCATGATAAAAATCAATAAGAAAATCAAGAGAACACAATTGACTTCTTAAGATATAGTTATATTTCATCATATACAACGCTTACCAGCGGTTAGAGGCTTAGCTATCTTCACCTTTAATGCCAGTTCTTCTTGTGTCTACAAAACCATGTTTGTAATATTCAGATTAATTCCATGCTTGTAGACTGAACACTCTCAAAACGAAAAATAAAGTTGATATTGAGCAAATTACCTTAGAGGGATTAAGACAGCATGAAACACAAAATTCATAAGAGCTGCAACATTGTGAAACAAGATTGCATCCACTGCAAATGAGAGAATTGAAATATTCAAAATACGATTCCTTCCAAAAGATATATTGAAAACCAACAGATTTGTAATTAACAATATCAACGAAACAATACAGTACTTATTTGAGATAACTCACTGACAAGAGTATTTCTCTCCTTTTCCAGGACAGCAGCGAGATTGAGGATCCACTGATAGTGCATCACATACATAACCTATGATGTTTGATCATAAGAAATGCAGCAGAATCAAAGGAAAGTAGCACCATGAAATGATTATGAAATGCAATGCCAAATTAAGTAACAAGATAATACAGCAAAGTAGGTGTTGCACAAGAACCATGATTAATGAACTATCATGTGTCTGCAAATGAAGACTCAAAAGTAAAATATTGGGAGGAGCTAAGATCACCATTACCAGCAAGAACAATGGTGATCTCAGCCATTATCCACACCTACTTGTACCACGAGGAAGGTTGCAAATCTAAGGACCAAAAGGGAAGAACGTTTATTATTCTGATATTAAACTTGTAAGACAGTGCAAGCTATATTCTATGGATTTTAGGTATAAAATTTGTGAGGGGTAGAAGCCAAAGGACCATTCTAAGGATAACTCGGAGTACTTTGGAGAAAAATGTTGATATTTGACAAAATATATTTGAAAACAATAACTCATAGGCATTATATTTAGCTAACGGATAACAAAAATAGTATTGCTACTGTTCCAAAGGAAAAGCTATTGAAAGATTGCCTATTATCATTAAAAGAGAAGCTTAGAGAGAGAGAAAATATCTTGAAAAGTGATTTCATTGATTGCTTAACTGAATTACTTGTATGTATGATCTATTTATAGATCATTTGTCATATTGTTATCTCTAACTAACAATGCCAGCTCATGATGAGCTGTCAGTTTACATTGCTTACATTCCTAACCATCTAATGCTAGGAGTACATTATAACTGAGCATAACAAACATGACTAACTGATGGCAGAGATATATATATGTTATCACCCCCCCTAAAGCTAACTCTGGGTAGAGACAAGGGGCAACTTGGCTTTGATGTAGTTATACTTGACCTTGGGAAATGCCTTAGTGAAAATATCTACCAATTGCTCAGTTGTAGGTATATAGGATAGTTTTAAGGCTTTGAAAACAACCTGCTCTCTTACAAAATGGTAATCTATTTCTATATGCTCTGTCCTAGCATGGAAAACAGGATTTCCAGCTAGGGCCATAGCAGAAATGTTGTCACAATAGAGCACTGGTTGTTAAGCAAATAAGTAAGCCATTTAATCTCATAAGCTGCATAGGCCATTGCCCTGTATTCTACCTCAGTTGAGGATCTGGATACTGTTGGTTGCTTCTTGGATGTCCAGGAAATCAAATTATGCCCAAGATAAATGGTATAGCCTGTTGTTGACTTTCTGTCAACAGGATCTGAGGCCCAATCTGAATCTGAGAAGCCATATAGTTGCAGAGGACCCTTTTGAAAAAGCAAACCCTAACCCATGGTGCCCTTTACATATCTTAGAGCTCTTTTTAGTGCTGCATAGTATGCTACTATAGATGTGTGCATTTTCTAGTCTGCTACTATAGGTGCGTGCATTTTCTGAGAGTGTGTGTTCACTGCATATTGAATGTCTGGCCTAGTCATGGACAGATATTGTAGAGCACCAGTGAGACTCCTGTAATGAGTCGGATTAGAGTAAAGAGCTAAGTCTGCTTTCGTGCTTTTGCTCATTGTAGGAATGACAACAGCATTACACTCTATAAGGCCTGCCTTTTTTAGCATATCATTAGCATATTTGGTTTGGTGAAGAATGAGTCCTATAGGAGAAGTCTGAACCTTAATTCCCAGAAAAAAGGCCAAAGGTCCTAGGTCCTTCATGGAAAACTGTTGACTTAGAGTAATTATAAGCTCATGAATGACTATCTAATTACTTCCAGTAATTATGATGTCATCCACATATATTGAGACCAAAATGATGGTTGTAGCTGTTTTTTGAATAAACAATGAATTGTCTGTTGTGCTCGTGATGAATCCTTGAGTCATTAGAGAGGCAGTTAACATCTGATACCAGGCTCTTGGAGCCTGTTTGAGTCCATACAAGGACTTTCTTAACTTGCAAATATGAGTAGGGTAGCTAGTGTCAAAAAACCCCAGGGGTTGTTGCATATAGACAGTCTCTGCTAGATGGCCATGCAAATTTGCATTAGATACATCAAGTTGTCTAAGTGGCCATTGATAATGCAAAGCCATTGTCAATACTACCCTAATGGTTTGAGGCTTAATCATTGGACTGAAAGTTTCAGTGTAGTCTATGCCTTCTTCTTCTAGATACCCCTTGGCTACCAACCTAGCCTTATACTTAGCAACAGTACCATTAGCATGCCTCTTAATTTTGTACACCCACTTACACCCTATAGGGTTTCTGTCAGAAGGTAATGGCACTAAATCCCATGTGTGTTGTTGCTTTAAGGCTGCAAATTCTTCATTCATAGCTTGAACCCAACACTGGTGCTTAGATGCTTCTTTGTAAGGAAAGGGCTCAGTCTCAGCAGAAGTAGTGATCAAAGAGTGAGTTTGGTAAACAAGAGGTAGAAGGCAGTCTGTCTTTGACCTTGTAAGCATTGGGTATAAGGACTGAGGTGCTAACTGGGTAAGGGAGTTACTAGATGAAAGAGAAGGACTAGGTAGAGGCTCAGAGGAATGGGAGAGTTGATTTGGGCTAGAAACTGAAGAGGGAAAAACTGATAGGTTTCTGTTAGAACCATTGTCAGAGGAAGACCTTGCATGTATAGGATTTGGGCTTAGAGTAGGTGTCACTGAGATGGAAGAATTTGAAGTCTGATTGTTGTGTGACACAGATGGAGATGCAAATGCATCATGTGAGTGCAAATTAGGTGAGGAGGAAGCAGCAGATGATGCAGATGTAGGTGGTGTACTTAGGACAGGAGTACAGGGAAATAGAGGGGGATACTCAATAGAAGTGGGAAGAGTATGAACTAAGGGATCCAGTGAAAAAAAAGACTCTGAGGCATAAGGGAAAACATGTTCAATGAACCTCACATGTCTAGAGATATAGACTTTTTGTGTTTCTGGATCCAAACATTTATATCCTTTGGTATTTGGTGCATACCCTATAAAGATGCATGGTTTAGACCTGTTTTCCAACTTGTGGCTATTATATGGTCTAAGCCATGGGTAACATAAGCACCCAAAGACTTTGAAAGAAAGGTAGTAAGGAGGTTTAGAGTATAACATATGATAGGGGGATTTGTTTTGTAAAACTGGAGTAGGTAGTCTGTTTATCAGAAAATTGGCTGCAGCTAAAGCTTCAAGCCATAGTTTGGATGGAAGATGAGAGTGATTTAGAGGAGTTAAAGTTGTTTCAATCAGATGCATATGTTTCCTTTCCACTCGACCATTTTGTTCAGGAGTGTAGGGGCAGGATGTCTGATGAATTGTGCCAAGGCTTTGAAGAAATAGCTGAAACTTTTTGCTTGTAAACTCAGTGCCATTATCGGTTCTTAGGGTCTGAATAATGGCACTGAATGGAGTAAAAATCATTGTTTGGAAGCTCATAAAGACATGATAAGCATCAGATTTTAGTTTAAGAGGATATAGCCATGAAAACCTTGAAAAATCATCAATGAAGAGTATATAATACTTGAATCCTTTACAGATAGGAAAAGGGGAAGGCCCCCAAATATCTTAATGTACTAACTGAAATGGAAAAGTACTTGCAGAATTAGACAAATTGAATGGCAGTCTGTGAGCTTTTGCTACAGAGCAAACCTGACATTCTATGGTCTTATTAAGAAGTTTTACATCAAGAAAATATTGCCAGCAGGGTGTCCTAGTCTATAATGCCAAAGAACATTAGGAGAAAAGGGTGTAGTGGCAGAACTACAGGCAAGAGCTTGACTTGTAGATTGTTTGAAGGAAGCAGAGTTGGAAGGCAAGGCACAGAGTCCTCTTTTACAAGGGGCCTTGAACTTCACTTGCTTGGTGATATTGTCCATAATAGTCACCTCCTTGGAAGTAAACATAATGGAACAGTCATTATCTTTTGTAAGTTGATAAACAGACAAAAGATTAAAGGAGATTTGAGGAACATATAAGATATTAGTTAATAGAAGAGAAGAAGGAGGAGTGAGTAATGTACCATCACCCATGTGTTGAACAGGCAAAGTTTGGCCATTGCCAACAACCACTGTTTGTGTTCCATGATAAGGATGGGAGATTTGCAGATTGGCTAGATCATGAGTAACATGAGAATTGGCCCCAGAGTCAAGGTACCAATAGGAATTAGAGGGAAGAGAGGGTGCTACTTGAGTGTTGAGTGCTTGTTTGTCTTTTTTAGGAGCTACATAGTTAGTGTTATCAAACCTATGCCAACACTCCAATGCACTGTGGTTTGGTTTACCACATATCTGACAATAAACTTTAGTGGTTGGGGGAGGAGATGGCTGATAGTGATAGGGAATAGGTATAGCATGGTATGGTGGCGGTGGTGGTGGTGGTGGTGGTGGTGGTCCTAAAACACCCCTGTGCCTTAAGATCTCTGACCTCTGCCCCCTTTGTGACCATTTCCTCTCCCTCTACCCTTATTGTTGTTGTTCTGTTGGTGAGTAAACTGACTGTAAAGAGCAGTGTGCAAATCTGCAGGTGTTGGTGATGAGGTAGTAGGTAGCCTACGCCTCTTCTGATGGAGCTCCTCAGAGATTAGAAGGCTGCAAAGGTCTTGCATAGAGATAGGGTAAGGTCTTGTTCTAATTGTAATTCTGAAAGACTCATACTCATATGGCAACCCCCTCAGAGTGTAAAGCACCAAGCCTTCATCTGAGACAGCCACTGCTACTGCTGCTAAACTATCGAAGATCCTCCTTAAGTTGGTGAATATGGGACCTACTTAAGGAGCTAAACCTAGTGGCCAAGGCTTTCCATATGGAAGCAGCAGTAGGCATGTGAAGGACTTGAGCTAGAACTGAAGGTGTCATAGGGGCAAACAAACAAGACTTCAGTGTTGATCCAGAAGATGCCAAGAAAGATAAGTTGGATTGGCCATAACAGTGCCATCTGCGCTTGTAATCTGTGGTCGTGGTGGAGGATAAAGGCCAGAAACATAGCCATAGAGTTCATGACCTTGAAGAGCCACTTCGAGTTGAACCTTCCACAGAATGTAATTGGAGTTATCCAATTTGATTGGAAGAGATGATTGAGAGTTTGCTTGAAATACTGGAACCCAGTAGAAACTTGAGTTGAAGTTGTGGGAGCCATGGATGAAGATGATGATGAATTTGAAGAAGAAGAAGCCATGGCTGGAGAAGACGATGTCAAAGTCATTACAGCTAAAAAGAGTTAAGACTGTTGAAATAAAGTGCTTGATAAAGCAGATTTGAAGCTACTCTAATGGAAGATTAGAGAAAATTGAAACGCTAGAGATTACGAATGGAGAGAAGAGCAATTTGATGCCTCTCGAAGCTTGAGAAGTCTGCAACAATGGAGTCGCAGGTCTCGGATTGAAGAAAGGAACTGAATTATAGCGTGGTTTCTAAAAAGAAAAAGAGGTCCGTTAATGGCGGCTAGCTCTCGATACCATGAAAGAGAAGCTTAGAGAGAGAGAAAATATCTTGAAAAGTGATTGCATTGATTGCTTAACTGAAATACTTGTATGTATGATCTATTTATAGATCATTTGTCATATTGTTATCCCTAACTACCTCTGCCAACTCATGATGAGCTGTCAGTTTACATTGCTTACATTCCTAACTATCTAATGCTAGGAATACATCATAACTGAGCATAACTAACATGACTAACTGATGGCAGAGATATATATATGTTATCAATCATCAAACAGAGAATCATCAAAATTGAAAGTCAAAGTTTAAGTGCATATAAGTTCATAAGCAAAATTCATGTCTGGTTGCTGAATTTCAGTAAACAGATACTACATTAATATTATTATGCTGGGGATATCCTAAAATTGGCTGGAAATAGCTCTGCGTTAGATTACCACAAATTGAACCTGCGTACCCTAAACTGACAGTACATGCAAAAGACATGCACAATTCTCAAAAAATAGAATAAGTTTCTGAGCTTTATATTCATTGACACAAGTTGACGCTACTAGTTAACAAAAACAAAAAACCAATTCTTAAAGATCTAGGTGTCCTCCACGCACTTACTGATCCTATTGCAGCCTCTATCATCCAAACTGGTAATTTTCTATGAAGATAAAAGTAATGCAACCTATCAACAAGTATGATGGAACCAGAACCTTCAGGGTACTGCATGCAAGATAACATCGTGAGTTCAAACCAAAGACCAAATTGCTTTGTCAATGCCA
This sequence comes from Ehretia macrophylla, assembly GCA_037974665.1. Lineage (NCBI taxonomy): Eukaryota > Viridiplantae > Streptophyta > Magnoliopsida > Boraginales > Ehretiaceae > Ehretia > Ehretia macrophylla. The sequence goes on from CM075777.1 coordinate 1,229,020, forward strand.
AGTGAAGTCTACCCCCAATTAATGAAGTTGATTAACCAAATCAGTTGGATTTAGACTTCAATATAAAGATTCCTATTTCCTAATGATCCTTAGAAAGGCCTTCAATGTAGTGATGAAATTCTCATACATAATCCATTTAAGAATATGCTCTCAAGCCTAAACAGTGAAACCCAAATGAATTAGCCCACATAGACTGCATCTATTTAGACCTTGCAAATTAAATCCAATTTCACCATTTTATTTACACGTGCTATGTCTTTTGTCCAATCCATCTAAAATATGTTCACCAGACGAAACAATAAAGAACAAAAATAATTATCAAACAACTTCCACATCAGAGAAACATTTTAGTCAGGACCATGAGGGATTACTCAAGTATTATTAGGAGCACTGATGTCGTAGCTGAACTCTCACATTCAAGCATTAGTTACAGTTGTGTCCTAAGGTAACCAAGAATGAGGTTGAAGATAAATGATATAACCTAACAATTCCTCATCCATAGTGTACATGTGTCTAATTTTGAAGTTCGACATCAGCTTAATCACAAGATTCAGTATGCCAGTCTCAGATGAGATGCTTCATAAAATCATATTCTTGAAAAGCAATCTTCCTTGTAGCCCAATATTTAGGTTTATCCAATTATCTACATAGTCCAAAATGGTGGACTAGGAATAGAAGACTAGAACTTCTTCTGGACTTTAAGAGTGAGAGCCTTCAGTGTTTGTTGGCCCCTCGTTGATCACAAAGTTAAACTGAAGGATTCATAGTTCTTCCAAAACTCAACCACCTTCGAAACCGCCTACTTACTTCATCACATCATTGGTTTGTACATCTGTTAACCCAAACCAAATCAAGCCTTATCCAACAAGTTAGGATCAACAGAAAAATGGCAACCCCGTGTGCAAAGCTCCTGCTATGTGCAGGGCCAAGGGAAAGGTCAGCCCCACTTAGGTTCATTTGGCACAGCATTACCTTGCATTTTCATAAGAGGTTGTTTCCACTACTCAAAGAAAGGTTACACAATGACAATTTTACCTGTGACCTCAAGGATGTTTTGAAGAAATACACCTTGAATACAGAACTTTAGGTGTAGTCTCGTGCCAACTCAATGACTAGGGACCAAGCCAAATAACTCAAAAAGAAGTTACAGATTTTTGGTTAAATAAAAGTCTAAGATAGGACGAACTCAAACAATCAGGCCCTCATATACATATGAATATTGGAAATTTCCAGAAAAGGGAAATAGGAAATGCCAAATAAAATATTCAGAGAGTAGAGTGCAGACCGTTATCATCGGAAAGCAAGTATCTCCCTTGAACTGTTGTTCTGCAAACATGCTTTTCTAGAAGGCTTCCATCCTTCCTGTAAGGCGGAAACTATGTTGAAAATTTAAATTTCTTTGAGAACAGAAAAATGAGAAAAAACAGTAGTAATAGTAGTAGTAGAGGTAATAAAAAGTTGCGGGATCGAACATATAACAACTCAGAAATTATAAGATTAACGCATACATGTAAGTAATCGAAGACTACTACAATCTAATCTAATGAGGATCAACATCCTAGGAACTAACATAATTCTTAGGTTATATTTATATTGTTGCTCCCTTAACTACTAAGAAAAAAATAGAAAACTTGGCCTGCTAAAGATTTTAGAATATCATGAAATTTAAAAGAGAAAATTGAAACAAAAAAAAAAAAGAAAGTCAAAACAAAGTGTTTTCGCCAGATCTTAGCAACCAATGTATAGTGCGCAATATTTGCATAAGTTTCAGCTAACTCTATAATCTAATTTCAACAAGAGAACACATTATAACACGAGAATTATAAGATAATAGTAATAATAAATAATAACAACAACAACAATAATATAAAAAAATAATAATAACAATAATAATAGCAGAAAAATGGATCCAGAAAATGAAATCAAACAATGGAGATGTAGTTGATTTGGTTACCTGATAGCTGATACAGTAGTCAATAATAATAATAATAATAATAGAGATAGGCGGCTGCTTTTGATGATATGATCACCAGAGCTGTAGAGAAAGTTAAGCATTTTCTGTCTTGTACATTTCTTCATATTTTTTATTTTATTTTTTTGGGTCTGGAACCAAAAAATTATCACTCTCTTTCTAGTGCTTCTTCTTTTATTTTTCTTTTTCTTTTTCTTTTGTTTAAATATGGGTCTTTCTTTTTTCTCACACTGTGTGGATTTACATATTTTTCTTCTTTTTTTTTTCTCAAAATATGGGCTTATTATATTCTTGACGCTTTCCTCTTTGTTTAGATGTCACTATCGACGGACTCCTATAAATATTTTATTGTTTTTTAAGTTATATCTTAACCTTTAAATCTAAAATTTATTTGTTTCTGATATCTATTTAATATTATAAGCTAACAACCATTATGTGACATGTCAACAAAAGAGCATCCTTCTAAGAGAAATATCATTATGTAATGTTTTCTTTTCTTTTTTTTTACTAAAATAAAACTTGCCAAACAAAAGCAATTCTTTTTATTTTTCAATCATTTTATATGTTTGTTACATATTGAAACTTCTATATTTATCTATTAATATTATAAAAAGTTAGCTGAAAACAATGAGATTTATTTCTCAATCATCTTATCTTTTTGTTAGGTATTAAAATTTTTATATTTATCTACTAAAACTATAAAAAGTTAGTTCAGTTATGAACTTAACTCCAATAAATTTCTAAAAAATTTAGTCAAATTATGGACTTAACTTTTTTGGCATAGACATCTATATATAAACCAACCAATATACTTATATTTAAATTCAACATATTTCTACAAAATTATAATATTCTACATCGATAGAATATAATATTTGTGAGTGGTTTATAAGTGGGTGTTGTGAGTATAAAAAATAACTTGGTTAACCATTTTGAGTCAATAGAAAATAAATAGAAATGGTAGCAGTTCGATTAACTGCAAAACTTGAAAAAACTAAAACCGAAACTGTTTAGCATAATCCAAACTCGAAACCGTAACTGAAACCCAACAGTTTTAAAAACTACTATCTAACATCGAAATCAATAAGTGATAAAAAAATCACGGATAACTGAAACTGATAGCGATAATACAAAAAAAAAAATTAAATACCAACCACATCACTGCTAGCCATTGATTAAAATCTTTAAATTTATGAAAGTGCCAATACTTGTCATGTTTGGTCTCTCAAACTAGGACAAAATTACGAAAATATCTTAGCTTTCTTCACCAACCGACCCTATCATGCCTTGACCCAACCCTACCTGGAACCAAGTTCGGACGTGACTACACTACTTCATACTATTACCTATACTATTGCTACATTTAACAATTAATAGAGTTTACACAAGATAACCTGGAGTCTTGTCATTACACATAAGGCATAATAGTTACACTATTCCCAAAATGAATCACCATCTAGTAACCAAGTTTTCTATGTTATAACAAAAGACTATGATCTAACACTTAGTACATGTAAAACCCCAGATTTCACCATTTGCCTAGATTTACGTGATTTGACATGTTTATGTGTTAGATGAATTAGAATGCGCTAAATCTGTGATTTATATTCCTAATACATGCTATGTGTGCATTTATGAAATTTTCATCAAAAACGGTATCAGAAATTTTATCGTCGATTTTTGTGAATAGTATTTTGGACACACATCCGCTAAAATTTTTACACGGGTATTTTAAGTGTCTTAAAACTTAGTCCTCATATATAAATAGACCCGTTTCCGATTAAAACGGATTTCAAATCGGTTTAGGAATTTAAAAGGGTTTCAACACCTTCTTTTGCGAAAATCGAGTTTTTAACCGAGTCGGGTGAAAATGTTTGCTTGTGAAACTCTTTGTCAACTAACAATATACTACTTAAAATAGTCTAAGTGTTGAATGCTTGTTTGTGAGCAAAAATAGTCAATAAACTAATTAAAAGACTAAAAATATTAACTTTGACCTTAGCATTTTTTCATTTGACTTAGCTTTTAAATACATAATATGCATAAAACCTCACAAAACAAAAGGTCAAACCCACTCAAATCTCACACACATGGCCGAAACTCTCAAGGCCATTTTTGCTTGATTTTTTATCAACTTTTTCAATAGATTTTGCAATACAAAGCCTTTACACTTGAACCAAAGCTTGATTGCACTTGTTGGGCATCCATTCTACACATTTCTTGCATCATATAACATCAAAGGTGAGATAAAATTTTTAGATCTCAAAGTGCTATTTTTATGTCTTTTCGTATAACTGTTTATTTTGCCGGTGAAATGCTAAAATGTCTTTAGATTAATGCTCAGTAGATGTTAAGGATTGATTATATGGGTTTATAGCTGTTTTGAATAGTGGTAGCACGTATTTCTATTTTTCGGGTATTAAAATTGAGAATTTGGCTATTTGTTAAATAATTATTGTTGTAGTGGTTGGAATTGCTTGCTATTAGTTTCTAAAAGTTTGTTAAATACGTGGTACTAATGTTGTAATGCCGAAATTTCGATTGCGATATCGAGGCGAAAGTCTGAAAATTTCAGCCATGGTGCATTGAGGTTTTAGGATTGTTGGGCTTGTTTTAGATGGATTATAGTTGGTTTCCAAGGGGGCTAATGTAGTTGCTTGAGTGGGTAAGTGATAGAAACTGGTTTGGAGGTGATTGGATTAGTAGAATGTAAGTTATGACTTTTAGAAGTTCGGATTGTCTTTCTTTAAAATGTTGAAATATTGTCTATGGGTGTTTGGGTGGTGTTTGAGTGATTGAATCGTGTGTTGTTGATGGTTAGATTCAGGTTGATTGTGTGGTTTAATGCATGTTAAGTTTGGTGACCTACTATGTCATCTAACTTAGTTGTTTGGTTGTTAATTGATTAATTGATGTTTTGTTGTTAAAATGATATTAACTGATTGATTATTGATTATTGATGAGCCTGTAGATAGGCAACCTACTTTGTTGTCCTCTTGAGATATGAATGTTTATTATTATTGTCATGAGTCTTGATATGTGTGTGCCACCTCTCGGGTAGTATCGGGCTGCCGGGTTGATAACGGCATGACTATCAAAGACTACCTCCAACTCGCATGGGCAGAGGTGCCATGGAGGGAGGGGCTAGTGAGGTACCTCGGGTGCGTGAGTAATGGAGAGTTACAAGAAGAATGGTTGAGATTGTGATGGCGTTTGGAGCTATACCAACTAGAGTATCCTTATTGATTGATTATAATTATTGTTATGTTTATATTGATGTTGATATTTGTTATGTGTTAAAGATCTATAAATTCCTCACTGGGTTTGTTTTATATAAGCTCACTCTCATTCGTTATCTGCAAGCAGGTGTTACCGAACCAGATTACAGGTACGTGCCTCAAGAAGCTAAGAATGTGCTTTATATGAACGAGTCTTATGTGCCTAAGTCTTATCCATGATATCTGAGATGTAGTTTTCTTTTGTTATCTTGTATATTAAAACTAGTTGGTTTGTATTTACTTAGAAGTTTATGTTGTATAAGATGTTCTAAAGATAGTGGTTTAAATGTTGTTAGCTTAGCAGTCTTGGTTTTGGAACATGATTAGATTGTTGGACTGGTCATAATCTATTTTGAAAATGTATGATATAGCTTATGGATTGATGTTGGAACAGAGGCGTATAACTAATGAATGAACGGATGAATGGTTGTTTAAAATATGGAATTGGTTGGGTTGTTTGTTGTTGAATTGGTTGTGGAATGTTGTTGATTCATGGAGTTGGTTGTATGATGTTCTAAAGGGTTGGATTAGAGCCCTGATGTCCATGTTACTGTCGTTATACAGCCGAAATTCCGTTGCATCCTGACTGATCTTAAGGGGGGGTCGAGTTGGGGCGTGACAGTACATGTGCAAAATGAGTCTTGCTATTGCAAAATGAACTACACAATCTACATAAAACAACATGTTCAACATCCATAGCAAGACAAGCATGGCATTCACTTTCATTCTTCATATGGCGCGATCTCGGCCTCACTTGAAATGTTCATAAAATGGGGTGAGCTAACCTAGCTCAGTGAGGGGGTGCATGGGGAGGTTTGGGAAAAGCAATAACCCATAATCCAGTTGAAAACATGCATTCAAAACAACGTACAAACATTAAGAATTTAAACACAATTGTCCCAAGAAAACATTACAACTATATGACCATTCAAGAAAATGATACGATAACCATTATTGATGTCGTCATCTTATACCACTATCACGAGTTCTGCCACTTATCACTCCCAATAAGTGCACTCCGGATGTACACCAAGACCTACGACCCAACATCCTATGGAACTCTCCGTCTATCCGAGTGAGGGACTAGGACCATGGTAGTCATGCCATTGTCCGGCAAGCCCGATGCCGCCCCGGGGGACATGATGCTATCATGCCTCAATAAAAGATTGCAACCTTATGATCATTCAATCAATTAATCAAGCATTTCATTTCACCTCGAGAGGACAACAAAGTAGGTTACCTCTCTAACACATTAACATGAGATTAATAATTCAATTCCATTCAATAGCACATTTGATAGGTGACAAAGTAGGGCACCATACCATTTGCATACACTTTTTAAACATTTAACCATTTTCAATAGCAATTACCATTGTACCTAAGCATTTCCATGAATTATTTTTAATAGTATTCAATGGTACATAAACTCAACAACATTTTACAACTAGTATTTATCACATGTTATCTTAAATTACAATGCAATACAAGTGCACAAGAACGACATAACCAAACATAGTGCAAGGTTAGCAAGCAAGACACAAGGGAATGGCAAGGGGCTGCTACCACGTCAGCAGGTCGGCGCCAGGAGGTACAATGCCGGTTGGATGTCGCCGGTTGGTTGGCACCGGTGTTGGAAATTCCGGACAGCAAGATCACATACCAAACACCCACCAACTTTGCCTCTAAGCCATGAAATCATGTAACCCACTTATATACATTTAACATATATCTTCATACCCAAGCTAAGAACAAAGATTATCCTTACATCTAGCCATTAATTCAACATACAACACATGATGTTTAATGTTCATTCAAGCTTCAAAGCACATATACTACTAGCAAATCATTTATATTCATGATATTTTTGCTCAAGCAACAAAATTAGCACAAATACATGGTTTCATACCCAAATCAAGCCTAAAACTTTTAAAACTTTTTAAAACCCCTCACCTAGAAAGATGGAGAATGCAAGAAATGGCAAGAAATGGCAAGAAATAGCAAGGATTTGAGCAATTCCTCTTCGATTTGGCCTAAAATACAAGTTTCCTCTTCAATTCTCACCAATTCTTTTTTTGCCCTAATTTCTCTCTTCTTTCCCATTTTCTTTGGTGTGGTCGACCCCTCACTCTCTCTCTTATCTTTATTTTTTTACTTATTATATGGCCAAATGTTTTCCTTCTAGAAGCTTGTTTAATTTTTGCTATGTAAAATATCTCTTTTATGCTAAAAGACTGCTAGTATATGCACAATTATGATAATGGCATGTATGTCCTAGTTTACTAATTACTACTAACTCTTAGTATTTTAATGAAATGCCGCTTAAATCCTAAACATATGCAATCTAAATTCTCATAGTATCTTCAAATAATAAATAAATCAGTTAAATACACGTAAAATGCACGATTGGTCTTACATCTTCTCCCCCTTAAAATAATTTCGTCCTCGAATTCTTACTTGTTTCTCGAAACAACTTCGGATATTGCCGCTCTATTTGATCTCATCTTTCTCATGTAGCTTCTACTATTCCATGATGTTACTCTAGTACGTGAGAAGGATCAGGGTGATATTTTCTCAACATGGATATATGAAAAACATCATGAATCGTGGAAAGACTTGGTGGTAATGTCAAACGGTAAGCCAATTTGCCAATTCTTTCAACAATCTCAAAAGGCCCTACAAACCTTGGACTCAATTTCCCTCCTTTACCATGTCGTACAAAGCCTTTGCGGGGAGAGATATTTTCAAGAAAACACGATCACCAACCTCGAATTCCAAATCCTATCTTCGTTTATCAGCATAACTTTTCTATCTACTCTGGGCTGCGAGCATTCTTTGGCAAATAAGATGTATATTCTCAATCTTTTCTAAAAGTTCTGGCAACAAGGCTGGATTAATAACTTTCATTTCTCCCACTTCATCCTAATATAGAGGTGATCAACACTTATGCCCATATAAAGTTTCATATGAAACCATTCCAATAGTAGATTGGTAACTATTGTTATATGCAAACTGTATAAAAGGTTGCCTCCTTAACATCTCAAGGAATTAGTTAGCTTTTGTTGGTAATATGCTCATTGTTGAAAATATCATTATTCCTCAAAAAATTGTTAGGGACTATAGTAGCTCAAATCCCACCAATAGACGCTTCCTTAAAGTTGATCTCATGAAAGCCTTCGACTGGCGCAAATGGGATTTTATTTTCACCACTCTTCAAACTTTTTGTAATCCCTTGCCAAATCATTAACTGGACCCTTGCATTTATCACCTCTCCTTGATTCTTTGTTGCTATCAATGGCGGTCATAAAGGGTACTACTGATATTAGGCAAATTGATTCTCTCTCTCCATACCTTTTTGTTATTTCCATGGAAGTCCTCTCTTGTATGCTTAATAGGCTAGTTCACCAAAGGGACTTTGCATTCTATCCCAGATGTGCCAAACTCAAGCTTAATCACCTTTGTTTTGCTGATAACCTTCTCATTTTCTATAAGACTGAAGTTTATTCCATAAGTATTGTCGACACTTTTAATGTTTTCTATCATCTTTTTGGCCTTTAATACAATGCTGACAAAAGTGAGATTTTCTTTGTAGGCACTAACCATTCTATTCGTAATCTGATCATTGATATGTTGGGCTCCAAAGTAGGTTTTCCTTTGGTTCACTATCTTGGTGTTCCTCTTATCTCAAAAAGACTTGGGAAAGTAGTCTGTTAGAGCTTAATTGGCAAGATTGCTCGTAGAATTGATCACTGGACTCAGAATTTGCTCTCTTTCACTAGCCAACTCCAACTAATTAAATTTGTCCTCAAACACATGCATATCTTTTAGGATTCCACGCTTTTCATTCTAAAGGGGATTCTTGTTAAAATTGAACATAAATTCTTGGCTTTTCTGTGGAGGGGCACTGGCCCGTAAGTTTCATTGGACAACATATGTAAACCTCATCTAGGAACTTAATAAAATTGGAAAATATCAATAAAGTGGCGTTCTTAAAATTATTTTGGAAGGATTCTAGGAGAGACACCGCGTGGAGTAACTGGGTTTAGACTAATCATGTCAGGAATAGTTGTCTTTGGAATATTCCTACTCTTAGTGATACTTGCTAGCCTTGGAGCGAATCGTTCAAGCTTAGACCGATCGCAAGGGATTACACACTCATATCATAAGGAATAGGTAAAATACTTTTTTCTGGCATGACACTTGACACCCTACTAGCCTGCTCTCGCAGATTTACGGGGTTGATATTCTTTGTTCCAGCTTCGATAGTAAGGTGTCAGATATTCTTTCAGAGGGCCTTTGGATTTGGCCTTCTCACTTGTTTGGAATCGTGTATGGTATTTAAAATTTTATAATCGGAATAAACACAACGGAAATAATAATACACATGCATCTCGTTCGTGGCTATTTACGTAGATTATGTACATGCATAATAATCGACATTAATTACGCATTAAAAGATTTCAGGATTACTTTCCATGATGAAGAATCTGCTGTAGGATTTGAACGATCCAAAGCTCCCCAATTGTGAAGTCTCCGAAAGTATCCACACGAGATCCGAGCCATCAATTAGCAAAACCCCCGCTATGAGTTTTAGAGAAAAATTGATTTGCTATGAAAGACAGAATTTGTGCTAGCTTTTCTGTCTGTCATAGTTTCCTATTTATAGGAAACACTAGACCTATTAGGGCTAGCTTTTGGTCCTAATTTTTGGACTTGGACTGATTAAATGATTGGGCTAATATTTCAATCTAATCAGTCTTAAGTCCATTAAATATTAGACTTTTCTAATAATTAATTTACTTTTCTCGCTAATTAATTTTCGACCTCTTTTGTGTGTGATCTCTCAGGTTCATAATTAATTGACAGCGAAATAATATTAATCCAATTAATATTTAATTAGAACTCTTCTAATTTAATTCTCGCAAGTCATGAGTGATACCTAGCAGTATATCACGACTACCCAACCAATAATGAAGTGTAAATTCTACAAACCCTTAGTAATTATCATGCAACTAATTCCTTCTATCTGAATTATCCCGATTGAGCTAGAGTCATGGATAGGGTCGTTAAACTCTATTACACAATCATATGTCCAAATCTATTTAATCAGTAATTTATGAATAATACGTGGAACGACTTCTATTATTCTACCTCGGCTAAGGATTTCTAGTTACTCGATTAATAGATCGCATAGGATCCCTAATTGACAGATTTCATATCTATACACACCTACCTCCATGCTGAGATAGATCGTAACCACTAAATACATTATTCAATCCTTGATAAAGACTAGCTTTATTGCACCAGCAAATTACGTTATCTCTAACACAAGATAACCGTGGTGTCTTAGGTCTAAGGACTAATTGTACCATTATACTATACAACGAATTATTAACCATTCCACGTAATTCGTTGTATTAACGGTCATTTTCAGTCACTTATTCTTAACAAGCACTTATACATCTACCCTTACGATATGAGACTAATTGCCCAAATTAATATTCCATATTATCTTAATGGTAGACTACAATCCGATTTTTTTGGATAAATTAACGCCCAATTAATTTATCCTATGACCGGGGACTATTTTAGAATATATTTATAAATATAGATTTTGTGACGCCCGAGAACTTCACCGTACATTTATTTACTGTTGCATCTACTATTTGCGCATTTTCACTATGCATTGCTTGTTGCTTATGTGGTTACTATTCATCACGCTTTTCAACCACTTAATTACTTCGAATTAGTATCTTTCTTAAATAATATTAATTATTTTAGGAATGAGAAAAATGTGCATTTGAGCTAAAAGCGATAGGAGCATCCATTTAAATGATTTGTTGAAACTAATGAATAGTATTACGTAACTAAACTAGGTGTTTTAATTAGCTAACATTAGTTGCATAATTAGGACTTGTTTCTAGCTAGCTAAACTCCTTTTAATAGTCAATATGTGCACCCAAACATAACCCCAACTTAATATATACTCACATAATACTCTATAACTCATAAAAACACAAAAAAAAAGTGCAAAAGCTGAAAACACTGTAGTAGGGCCAAAAATAAACATAGGAGGAGAATGAGAGATTTTTGCTTAAGAAATCCTTATTCCAAGCCAAGCCAAGCTAGGTGCAAGTGGTTTAGGGTGTTTACTAGCCTCCTAGGAGCTCTTATGCACAATAGGTGAGGGATTTCATACCTATTTTTGCATTTAAAAAATGTGACAACTTTCTTGAATTCTTAGATTTGCTATCAAATGCTTATGTAATGCTTAAATATGTTATATAAGTAGTAGAGACCTAATTTATGATATTGTTTCATAGTTTAAATGGTTGAAATTGCTTGTTGATCGTATGGCATGAATAGTGACAAGAAAACTAGGGTTTTGTGTATTCGGACCTTATAGCTTGAATTAATAGTTCTAATAGATGTTTTAGATGTTAATAAAATTAGTATAAAGGCCCCGTAGGGTTTAATTGGCCATAACCTATCAAAAGCATGAAATAGCTGACTTTTAGAAAGGGATTTTGGGGTTATTGCGAATCCGAGTTGAATTGACCTTCACTTTTGATATTCCTAGGCTAAGTAGACTCTAGTTAAGCCTTGCTAGCTTCCGTTTGAGTCCTGGGTGAGGTACGTGTAGTACAAAGTTATAAGGGAAAAATTGGGGCTTTCGAGCTAAATGCGGGTAATTTGGTGACTTTGAGGGTCCTAAGGGTGCCTAAGGGGTTAACTAGGAGCATGGAATATACCACTCACGAATCTAAAACCATATCATGAGTTTGGAAGGAAAACGAGTTGAGTTACAAAGGGGTTTAAGTACAATTTTGATTATCTCGTGCTTCTAGGACCTTGACGTGACTCCTTGTGTGTTTAAATGTGTTTTCAAGATGTTTTAGAGCTTTTGTTATAGTTCTATGTGAATCTTGATTATGCCCCTTTGTAATTTGCTTAATTGTTATATGAAATTGCTTCTTTTCCAACTGTTTCGAGGACAACCTACTTTGTTGTTCCTCCTATGTGTTATTGCTTCTATTATTGATATTATATTGTCATTGTTAAGTGCGTTGCATAGTGGTTGCGTAACCATAGTGTCAGGGGCGGTTGTATTGAATATCAGTTGGGTGGTGGCAGGTTTGCTAGTGGATATTCAATCTCCATGCTTTAGTTCCTCACTCGCCTGGTCCAGAGATCGCTAGGGGATGTTGGGTCATAGGATTTTGGGGTACATCCAAAGTACACCCATTAGAGAGTTTGGAGTTATGTCGGCACATCGATCGTGGTTCGTGGTTTGTGGCTCGTGGTTCGTGGATCGTGGTTCATGATCAAAGATAAGAGAATTCTGGAGTATTGGGGTTACGTGTATCGTATCCTTTGATATGTGTGGTTATTTACTATTTCAAATGTACTTTACTTGCCTTCTTGCTTAACTGCTATAATTGTTGCATTGCACATCCCGAGTAGTCTTTATTCCTCACTGGGCAATTGTGGTTGCTCATACCTTGCTAACATATTTCAGAAGGTGCAATTGGAGGAGGAGTTGCCTTAGTTGTTTTGTGATACTTGCTTGAGGTGGATGTGTTTCCTGTTGGTTGTACGAAGAATCTGTTTGTATTACTTATGTCCTATTCCGGAGCCTATGGGTTCATGTATATATTGTTTAGCTATAAGTTTGAATGTAATGTATGATATGTATCCGTGGCATGTAATAACTTATGTTTCTGCTCTTAGCTAACTTTGCATGCTTGGGCGTGAATGATCGGTTGTATGATTGTTTTCAATTCCTAAGAATGTTTAAAGGCTATCATGGAGTGGTATGATAAGCGGTTTTGTAAAGAAAATATATTGTGAATGCATGCTTGCATGATTCTAACTGTTTGAATGTTTTAAGAGTCGGATGGCCTTAAAGTTTGAGTCTTTAATTATAATTAGAGTTCTAGGTTGTTTTGTGGCTTTATTGGTTGCTTACAGGTTTTTAGAATGTCCACGGTACAGGGGAGACTCTGTCCATTTTTCCTAAAAAAATCTGTGCCCGGATTTGGGATCGGGTAGAGAATAGCTTGGTTTTTAGAGCCTCCGGTCTCGGGAGGGATCAGGGCATTACAGATTTTGTCACTCATATCCTTACTCTTAAGGATATAATCTATAAATATTATTTTAAGAACTTTTATTTAAATAATTAATCGCATTAATTATATTTAAAGAAACTGCCCATATTAAATAAATAATATAATTATTATGTCCTAAAATTGGCATTTAGGGCATATAATCCAACAATCCTCCACTTGCACTAAAGTCAATTACTTTGGTATCTCATACCTATTTTCTCAAGATAGTAATCAAGTGATTGCTGAATCATTGCCTTAGTCAGTGGACTAGCACCGTCAACTGTTGACGTTATTTACTGCACAATATCATTCTTTCCACAATCTCTGATCGGTGTGGTAATGCCTTTTTAACGCGCTTGGATCTCTAGTGAGACCTAGGTTCCTTAGCTTGTGCTATAACTCTATTATCGTCACAACACTACCCGTTGACTTAATGGAAAGAACCATCTTGAGTTCAGTTACGAATTACTAGATCCAAACCGCTTCCTCTTGTCACATTTGATGTAACGATACACTCAACCTCTAGAATTTGCAATTGTACCAATATTTGGAACATTTCCAAATAATTGTTCTTCCATTACAGGTGAGTATGAACCCAGATATGGATTTCCACTTTAGACTCTCAGCCTGAATTTGTAAAACTTTTAAGTTTCACCTTATCCATATACCAAGAACATTTGTTCAGTGCTTAAGAATGTTTTTGATTTGCTTGCCAGCGTTCATAACCTGGATCAAACAGACATCTACTCATAACACTTATAGTATTTATGATATCATGTCTTTATACATAGCATGCCGTATATAAGATTCTTAATTGTTATAGCGCTTTGAACCTTATATGTCCAGTCTCTCTCTCTTTAGCAGTCTCAAGACTCTCAGCCCTAGAGAGATAAATGTCATGTCTTAAAAGAAAACAATCCTCTTGTAGAATCTGTGTACATGTTAAACACTTTTAACACCCTTTTGGAAAAACTCATTAATCATTTTGATCTATCGCTATAAATCATCTTCCAATGATTTAGGCTGATTATTCCAAAATTTACTTAGAGAAATTATTTGAATAACTTAGACCTACTTGTGCAATCAAGGTTTATCTTCATTCTCAATGAATTCAAACCGAATGTTCTAGATTCTTTAGGCAAGGTTAAGTCCATAAATGGATCATTTTTAGCATGCACTCTTTGTGACTCATCACTGGACTCAAAACGTATTGGCAATCCTATATTAATGTCTTCATTAATGAAGTCATTATGGAATGCCGTTTTGACATCCATCTACCATATCTCATAATAGTAGTGTGCAACTATGGCCAATAAATCATAATGAATTTCAACATTTGGTGAAAAGATTTCCATATAGTCAACTCCTTGCCTATGACTATAATATTTCACCATTTGTTTTAAAAGTCTCCACCTTTATCCATTTAAGATCTTATGGCCTCAAGTCATTTAAGCTTATGTCAAACATAGTTATTCATAACTGACAAAAATCGTGAACATGATTATTGTCATCTTACTAATCTGGAAAAACTGTGAAATAATTAGTTGCTCTTGGATTGTGTTTTCTAGAATCAAATCCTAGATTTGACTCGGGTTAGCTGGTTGCTCAATAACTCCAACTGAGTCATACTTTTCTTCCCACACTATCTTCTCAGATGAACTATTCTTCCAATAAAAAGTTGTACTTGCTAACAAACTCTCTAGTTAGCAAGGGAATAAAAGTTATATCACAGAAAATTCTTGGGATAACCAATTAATCTTGTCCAATCTCATTTCCAATTTATCAATCTAAAGCATTTGATTGCAAACAAGATAACCCCATTCTTAACACCTTAAGATTAGGTATCCTGTTCTCTCATATCCTGTATGAAGTACTTAAGATTAATTTGGAATTGACCTTATCCAATAGATGGACTGCAATAAGAAAAATATAGCCTCACAGGCTAAATTATAAATCAGCATAGTTTATCAATTACAGACCATGTCCAACAAGGTCCAACCCATTCTCTCCAACACTTCATCAAGCATTGGAATACCATAAGGAGTTAATAAAGTAACTATGTTATTTTCCTTTGAGATACTATTAGAAATTGAGGCTAAGAATTCTCCATGATCTCATCATTGGGACTTACTTCTCATTTCTAGTTTGATTTACTACTTTAGCTTTGAATTCTTTGAACGCTTCAAACAGTTCAAATCTACACTTATGACAATCATAAGTATATGTAAGGTAGTTAAACCCTTATTGGGCTATTTCGCCAAATGGCCCATGTATATCCCTATGTATAAAACCCTAAATATTTGTGGTCCTTTGACTTTGTCCTACAAAGGGTGATTTGATCATTTTTAAGAACACAAGATTCACATGTAGGGAATGTCCCGGGGCCTCAATGGCTTACCAGTCCTTCTTTCACCAATTGTATGATTTTTGTTTCTCCTCTATGACCTAACCGTAAGTGCCACGATAATCTAGAGTTATCAGTATTTCTAAATCTCTCATATTACTCGTTTATCTTGTCATTATCCATATAAGACTTTATTCATTTATTTACTAGTGCCAACTCATTTATTTCCAAAATAAATGAAACACATGAACAACAATTATTCCAAAATTAATGAACACCTAGATGGGTAAACGAGAAGATGAGATATATTTATAGGAGACATCCATTTCTCTTCAAACTCTTTGAAGTCCTTTTGGATTTTTCTCTATTAGTAGTTCTCCTTTTTTGCAGTGGAAATAATTTCCTTTTACCAATCAAGTTTCAACTTTCCAGATCTACCCTTGAAACATGACTCTCATTTCCAAGGGTTGTGTCAAATGTATTCACACGGGAGAAATCCATTATGAACGACAAAAGAGAATTAAGAATTGACTTTGATGATTAGATTTGTCTACATATGATAAACCATGAATAAACTCATGGACTCAAGATACTCATCCTGAGAACACATGGTCTCAAATCAATTCCTCTAGTTATTCTTTGGAACAATTTTCTAGATATCTCATATCTACCACTAGATATCTCATACCTAGTTGTCCTATCTTGCTTACTTTACAACTCTTGTAAGTAATTAATAATGGATACATTATCCATGCTCTCTTGCATCTTTTGACAACTTATTTTGGGCATCTAGAACGTGTATGCCTTTCTCAAATTTAAGAACAATTCTCAAACATTAAGCTATTCATCGAAGTTTAGTCTAGTCAAAATAAAAGGTTGGGTTCATATCCGATATTCTATGTATGCAATAATTTCTAAGAATGTTAGATAAATATATTATTAAC
The DNA here is from genome assembly GCA_037974665.1 of Ehretia macrophylla. Classification (NCBI taxonomy): domain Eukaryota; kingdom Viridiplantae; phylum Streptophyta; class Magnoliopsida; order Boraginales; family Ehretiaceae; genus Ehretia; species Ehretia macrophylla. The sequence goes on from CM075777.1 coordinate 1,245,663, forward strand.
TATTTGATTTGGCTCTTTAAATCAAACAGTAACCCCCACTAAATTTTTCGAATCCCACACTTCCCTAGTGGAAAATAGAAAAACAATAAGGTGTTTTCTTAGTGGAATTGGGGGCCCATTCACTTTAACCCACCTCACATTTTAGATTTTTGGTGAAATTTAAACAAATAGGTGAATAACATCTTATTCAATGTATCTTATACAAATTCTAATTGTTCTTGCCTCCAATCCTTTTGACCTCACATTATAGATTTTTGGTCTCCAAGATTGTTTAAGTTAAACCCATTATCCTGAAAATTTGGATCAATGCAATATCGACACCTCACATGATAGATTTTTGGTTGCCAGTAAGAATCCAAATTTTTCACATCTCATGCTTATATAGACTTAGTTCATATGTTGATACAAACAAATAACCTCTATGTGTCCATAGCCAGCTACTTACTTGCCCAACATATAAACTAATCTACGATAACAGAAGACAATAATATAATCTTCTCAGGACTACACCATTATTAACTTAATATTTAATTTGGGAAGGTTTGTTGGTCTTTAGTTTAGGTCTCACTTTTCACATGTTTCTAATTTCAATTTATCGCATAAATAAAATAGAAACATACATGCATTCATCACATATTTGTCACATAAATAAATAAATAAATGCATAAAATAAAATGGGTTGATTATGGACTAGGAGCACTATCAACCCGAGCCATGGGGTTGAATACCTAAATCAAATAAAGGGCCCACAAGAAAAATTCATGGGCTGTTCCTCTTCGGCTTCACAAAACTCCTTTCGTGAACTAGGCTCATCAACTCTTGATATCTTCATCTTGATCTTCCATTACATTTATGTACATAGATTCCTAATCTAGTGGGGATACATAAATGGGAATAAGGTTTTGCATATTTAAAACGGGGATAAGAGGTATGCAAGCCCCATTTTAAAATATTACATAAAACCCATAATGGGTAAATAAATAAAATAATGACATTCATCCATTCATTCATCTAAGACTAGTCCATGATCACCCACAACATAGCAAATAATAAAGAAAAGTAATCCACGAATATAACACAATTAGTCTCCTAATATAATCTCATTATATTAGGTTTATCCAATTAATAAACCCCTTTATTAATTTGGATCCTTAAATATCTCATATTTAAATAAATATAATCACATTATATTTATAGTAATTAATTAATAAAAAGTTTATTAATTAACCACAAGTATAGCACAATTAATTTTCTAATATAAACTCTTTACATTAGATTTTCTAATTTAATAAACTCTTTATTAAATTCAATCACTTTAATAAACTCTTTATTAAATTTACTCCATAAATATCTCATATTTATAAAATATAAATATAATCAAATTATATTTAATAATTAATAAACTATTTATTAATTTAAAGTGTCAAATATTATTTTGGGCTGCTTTAATTATTTGTCAACAATATAATTAAAACTTAGTCCAAAACAGTAAAAATAAAAGTCCAACTCTTATTTTTGTTTTAGTCCAAGTCCAAGAAAACAAATAGCCCAATTCGGACATTAAAATAGTCCATACTATTTCTGATTTAAGTCTGAATCTACTTGGCCCAACTCCAGACCAATAAGGAGTCCATGCTATTTTAAAAACAATTTTACAAACAACCCAAAACGAATATGCCCATTTAGCCCAAAAATAAAGAAAGAAAAGAAAAACGAATTAGCCCAAGGAGCCCAACAACTTGTGTCACGTCCCAACTCGACCTCACCTACGATCAGTCATGACGCAACCGAATTTCGGCAATATAACGACAATAATTAGGACACCGAGGCTCTAAACCAACCTCTTTACAACCCATACAACCAACTCCACAAACAATTCAACAATAAACAACCCAACCATAATATACATTAAACATTCTTTTACCAATCTATTCATAGTTATATGCCTCCGTTCCAACATAATACATAGGCTATACATACATTTCAAAATAGATTATAAACCAACTTAGTAATCTAATCATGATCAAAAGAAAGACTACTAAATCAGTATACATAAGTCTTTATATTAAGGTAGGTTATACAATACATTAAATTACAACAACTAAGATAATCTCATGGCAATGACTCATGCATATAGGACTTATCCACGTAAGGCACATTTTCCTCTTCAAGAGGCACGTACCTGTAGTCAGGCTCTGTAACACCTGTAAGCATATAATAATTAAGAGTGAGCTTATATAAAATAAGCCTAGTGAGGATTCGACATATCTCTTAACAGTATTTACTATACTCATTGAAAATCATCATTTGAGCAGTAAACACGTAATAATCATCAATAACAACATAAACACAACAATAATAATAACCAATCAATAAAGGATACTCTAGTTGGTATAGCTCCAAACGTCATCACGATCTCAACCATTCTTCTTATAGCTCCCCATTACTCACGCACCCGAGGTGCCTCACTAGCCCCTCCCTCCATTGCACCTCCGTCCATGCGAGTTGGGGGTAGCCTCTGGTAGTCATGTTGTTATCAACTCGACAGTCCGATGTTGCCTGAGAGGTGGCACACACTTACCAAGACTCATGACAATAATAATAATCATTCATATCTCAGGAGGATAACAAAGTAGGTTGCTTATCTCCCGGCTCATCAATAATCAATCAATAAACATCTTTTAAGCAACATAACAATAACTAATCAAATAAACAACAAACAACTAAGTTAGATGACAAAGTAGGCCACCCAACTTAACACGCAATAAACACACAATCAAACCCTAGTCTAACCATCAACATTTCACGATTCAATCACTCAAACACCACCCAAACAACCAAAGGCATAATTCAACATTTTAAAGAAAGACAACCCAAACTTCTAATATTCATAACTTGTATTCTACTAATCCGATAACCTCCAAACCAATTTCTATCACTCACCCATTCAAGAAACTACATTAGCCCCCTCGAAAATCAACCATAATCCATCCAAAACAAGCCCAACAAGTAGAATCAAGCCTTGGATGAAGATGTTTGGACTTCAAATGAGTTTTCTATTGAAAATTTACTTTGAAAAAATGTTGAAAAAGCTCACAAAGATGGATATGGAGTTTCGGCCCTTTGTGTGCATGCATGAGTGTGTTTGCTTTGTTTTTAATGTGTGTTGATAGTTATATAGGCTAAGTCAACAAAATAATGCAAAGTCAAAGGTGGAAACTAATTTATTTTTAGTGTTTTTAGTCTTTTAATTCTATTTCTTGACTATTCTTGCTCAAAATAATTATGAAACACCTAAACTATTTTAAGTAGCTTATTTTTAGGTGACAAGAAGTTTTATATTCAAACATTTCCACCCGATTCAGTTTAAAACTCAATTTTCGCAAAAGAAGGTGTAAAAACCCTTTTAAATTCCTAAGCCAAATTGAATTTTTTTTTAATCAAACACAGGTTTATTAATGTCCGAGGACTAGGTCTTGAAGTGTTAAAAAGACCAGTTTCAAAATTATAGTGAACGTTTTTCAAAAACACTCTTCACAAAAGTCGACAATAAAATTTCTAATTTTGTTTTTTATGAAAATTTCATAAATGCACACTTAGCATGTATTAGGAGTATAAATCACACATCTAGCACATTCTAATTCATATAACACATAAATAGGTCAAATCACGTGAAACGAGGTAAAGACACGTAAATCGAGGTAAAAATAAAAACTGGGATTTTACATTCTCCCCCCTTAAAGAAATTTCATCCTCGAAATTCTTACTTGATGTACGAAATAGATTTGGGTACTGCTGCTGCATCTGATCTATTCTCTCCTAAGTAGCTTCTTCAATCCCGTGATGCTTCCATAACACTTTGACCAGCGTAATCTTCTTCGACCTCAACTCCCGTTCCATCTGATCAAGAATGTGAATTGGCCGCTCATCATAAATCAGATTCTCACGAAGCTGTAACGGCTCTGGCTCTAGAATATGAGAAGGATCCGGATTATACTTCAGCAAATTAGACACGTGAAAGACATCGTGGACATTAGAGAAGTTCTCCGGTAAAGCCAACCGATATGCCAACTTGCCAACTCTGCCAGTAATCTCAAACGGCCCTGCAAACCACGGACTCAGCTTACCACCTTTACCATAATGAAAAAACCCCTTGCGAGGAAACAATTTCAAGAAAACCCGATCCCCAACTGCAAACTCCAAATCCCGATGACACTTATCAGCATAACTCTTGAATCTACTCTGCGCTGTAAGCATTCTCTGCCTGATTAATTGAACATTCTCAATTTTCTCTAGAAACTCTAGCATGATAGTCGGATCAATAGTTTTCATCTCTTCTAGTTTGTCCCAATACAAAGGTGAACGGCACTTACGGCCGTAAAGAGCTGCAAAAGGTGTCATCCCAATAGTAGCTTGATAACTATTGTTATAAGCAAACTCGGCAAGTGGTAGATGTTTCTCCCAGTTCTTCCCGAAGTCCAGAACCCAAGCCCTGAGCATATCCTCCAGAATCTGAATAGTCCTCTCAGACTGACTGTCGGTCTGCGAATGATATGTTGTACTCAAATTCAGCTGAGTACCCAAAGTCTCCTGAAGTTTCTCCCACAAACAAGAAGTAAACTGAGGATCTCGATCTGAGACAATACTAGATGGAATCTCGTGAAGTCTAACAATCTGATCCAAATAAAGATCTGTCAACTTTGCAACTTCATCCCCTGTTCCCATCGAAATAAAATAAGCTGACTTTGTCAAATGATCTACGACGACCCAAATTGCATCGTTATCTCTCAGTGTTCGAGGCAAACTAATGACGAAGTCCATCTTAACATGTTCCCATTTCCACTTTGGTATTGCCAACGGCTGAAGTAACCCTGCGGGTCGTTGATGGTATGCCTTCACCCACTGACAAGTCAAACATCTAGATACAAACTGAGCAACCTCCATTTTCATGTTGTTCCACCAGTAACGTTGTTTCAAGTCTCGGTACATCTTGTTTCCACTAGGATGAATGGTATACTTAGAATCATGAGCCTCTTCCAGAATACCTCTCCTCAAACCCGGTTCATCGGGAACACATACCCTATTTTGAAACCGAAGAATACCATCCTTATGTAACTTGAAGTCGGACTAATCATCCGTGATCTGATCCTTGATCTTCTGAAGTTTCACATCAAGTTGTTGAGCTTCTCTGATCTGAGACAACAATAAAGGTTGAATCCGGAGATGTGAACACATCACCCCAACCTGAGTCAAGTCCAGTCTCCAATAACTGAATTCCTCAGGAACCTCCCACTTTTTAACAGCCAAACAAGCAACACTCACCTTACGGCTGAGAGCATCTGCTACAACATTTGCCTTCCCAAATAGATAATTGATAGAATAATTATAATCTCCAAGAAGTTCCATCAACCTCCGTTGATGCATATTCAACTCCTTCTGTGAGAACAAGTACTTCAAACTTTTATGATTAGTGAAAATCTCGAACTTACTGCCCCACAGATAATGACGCCACTTTTTAAGTGCGAAGACTACAGCTGCCAACTCAAGATCATGAGTCGGATAATTCACCTCATATGGTTTCAACTTCCTAGAAGCATAGGCAATAACCCGGCCATTCTGCATAAGCACATATCCCAAGCCCTCCTTAGACGCGTCGCTGTAAATGACCATATTATCGGTCCCCTCTGGTAGAGCAAGTACTGGAGCGGTAGTCAACCTCTTTTTCAACTCCTGAAACCCACTCTCACATTTCTTATCCCAAGTAAAGTTGGTCCATTTCTGAGTTAGCTTAGAAAGTGACCCGGCAATCTTAAAAAAGTCCTTCACAAACCTACGGTAATAACCCGCCAAGCCAAGAAAGCTACGAACCTCTGAAACATTCTCTGGCCGTTTCCAAGACATCACCACTTCAATTTTAGTGGGATCTACTAAAATACCGCTCTGTGTAATCACATGGCCAAGAAAAGATATTCGTTGCAGCCAAAATTTATATTTGCTGAACTTTACAAACAATTGATGCTCTTGCAGCTTCTGTAAGACATGCCGAAGATGCTGCTCGTGCTCCGATTCAGATTTAGAATAGACCAAGATATCATCAATAAAGATCACCACGAACTGATCCAAACACGGTTGAAAGACCCGATGCATAAGATCCATGAATGCTGTCAGTGCATTAGTTAATCCAAAAGGCATAACAACAATTTCATAATGCCCGCACCGAGTCTTGAAGGCAGACTTCGGAACATCCTCCGTACGAATCCGAAGCTGATAATACCCCTACCTCAAGTCAAATTTAGAGTAGACTTTAGCTCCCTGAAGTTGATCAAACAACTCATCAATCAGTGGTAAATGATACCTGTTCTTGATGGTCACCTGATTCAAACCACGATAATCAATACATAATCTCAAAGTACCATCTTTCTTCTTCACAAATAAAACAGGAGCTCCCCATGGTGAAGAACTCTGCTAAATGAACCCTTTCTCTAACAACTCCTGCAACTGAGTTTTCAACTCCTTCAACTCAGCTAGTGCCATCCGGTACACTGATTTAGAAATAGGTTGAGTACCAGAAATAAGATTGATCACAAATTCCACATCTCTCTCTGGCGGTAACCCTGACAACTCCTCGGGAAATATATTGGGATATACCCGAATAATAGGAACTTCCTCCAGCTTAAACTTATCAGATGGCTTGTTGATCAAATAAGCTAGATAACCCGAACACCCCTTACTTACGAACTTAAAAGCTTTAGTTGATGAGATAACAAAACTCGTCTTAGCATCCCAGTTCCCCACTACCTCTACTACTGGCTAATCTGGCAACCGAAACCGTACTACCTTTGTTCTATAGTTTAACTGGGCATTATACTTAGAAAGTCGATCCATACCCAAGATAACATCATACCGCCGGATAGGAAATAAGATAAGGTCCGAAGGAAAATTCTGCCCCTTAACATGTATTCTACAGTCTTTACATAGTAACCCAATCACATACTTATCAGTCAAAAAAGTATTAATCTCAACCACATAAGGCAATCTTTCAGGTTGCATGTTAACACGTTGCGCACAAGTAGGTGTAATGAAAGAATGCGTAGCACCAGAATCAATCAACACTTTAACAAGTTGATCAAGTATAAGGAAGTTACCTTCCACAATTGTCGTATCCTCAAGTGCCTCCTCCAAATCCACCGCGTAAGCTCGAGCCTGAACCCGCTGTTGCTGAGGTGTACTGGCCGCAGGTCTACCCTGATAACCTTGGGTCGCTGCCGGTCGGTCCTCTGAAATCTAGGGCAATCCCTCACCCTATGCTGATTGCTGCCGCAACCCAAACACGTTCCTGCCTTCGACCTGTAGTCGGCCTCCACATGGCCCTGACACTTGCAGTAAGTACACTGCGGTGACGAAGCACTGACACTACCCCTAGAAGAACTAGAAGCCGAGAAAGCGGATGTACCAGCCTGCTGCTGGGGTCTTGCAACATTAGGCCTATATTGACCCTGAGACTGGGCCGGCCTATACTGTGACTGAGCCTAATAAGACCCCTGCTAAAACTGAGGCCGATAGTAACCCTACTGACCCTATGGTCTAAAAGAGCTCTGCTGTGCTGGCGGCCTATACACAACCTGCTGTACTAAAGGCCTATACACTCCCTGCTGGCCCTGCGGTTGATATGGCCTCTTATTAGGCTGACTAGACGCAATCTGTTCTCTCTTTCTCTTCTCTAATCTGGATGCTGCCTCAAAAGCCTCAGTAAACACATTATATTGATTCAGGGCCATCACATCCTGAATCTCCGACCTCAAACCCAACATGAACCTCCGAGTCTTGCGCTCCTTATCACCTACAAACTCCGGTGCATACCGGGACAGTCTAGTAAAAGTGGCCTCATACTGAGCCACAGTAGCGTCTCCCTGAACCAAGGACAGAAACTCAGCCTCTCTCCTTTCCCGTGCAATCCTCAGGACATAATTCACCCAAAAAACTCTCAGAAAGGTATCCCAGACATAAGGAATACCCTGAGTCTCCCAACCAAATCTCACCGTGCACCACCACTCCTCTGCCTCATCATCAAACAAATATACAATAAAGGTGACCTTCATCTCATCAGTATAATCTAGAGGGTCAAATATTTTCTCAACTTTATTAATCCATGCCTCGACTTTTTGATCATTTGGCTCCCCCTAAAACCTCGGTGGATAATACCCCAAGAACTCCTTCAACGTACCACACCCGTAGTATCCACCCTGAACATTCAACAACTGAGTCTGTAATATATGTGCTTGGGCAGTCTACCTTGCTAGTAACTGTGTTTGCCTTGCCATAATCTCGGTCATCCTATCCATGGCTACACCTATACGGTCATCACCCCGATCTGGGCCCGGTGCCACATTATCCGGAGCCTCATTACTACCCTCTGGCCTACCACGCGTTCTCGGACGCCTAACCATTCTACTAATCAAAGAGTTAGCACAAGTTATAGCACGTAAACAGGCTATAACCAATTATTAGCACATAAACAACAAACTCGCATTAAGCACATAAATCACTTAAGTACCAATTACATAAACAAATTGATCACATAATCATTAAATCACATAATCACTTAGTCATATTGACACACATTCCACTTTTCTTTCACTTCATACATACTTTCATGCTAAGACCATTACCCACATTCTGAGAATACCCCGGCTGACAACTAACATGCACTCTGATACCACTTAATGTCACGCCCTAACTCGACCTCATCTACGATCAGTCAGGACGCAATGGAATTTCGACAGTATAACGGTAGTAATTAGGACACCGAGGCTCTAAACCAACCTCTTTGCAACCCATACAACCAACTCCACAAACAATTCAACAATAAACAATCCAACCATAATATACATTAATCATTCCTTCAACAATCCATTCATAGTTATACGCCTCTGTTCCAACATAATACATAGGCTATACATACATTTCAAAATAGATTATAAACCAACTTAGTACTCTAATCATGAGCAAAATGAAGACTACTAAATCAGCATACATACGTCCTTATATTAAGGTAAGTTATACAATACATTAAGTTACAACAACTAAGATAATCTCTTGGCAATGACTCCTACACATAGGACTCATCCACGTAAGGCACATTTTCTTCTTCAAGAGGCATGTACCCGTAGTCAGTCTCAGTAACACCTGCATGCATGCAATAATTGAGAGTAAGCTTATATAAAACAAGCCCAGTGAGGATTCGACAGATTTCTTAACAGTATTTACTATACTCCTTGGAAATCAACCTTTGAGCAGTAAACACATAATATTCATCAATAACGATATAAGCACATTAATAATAATAACCAATCAATAAAGGATACTTTAGTTGGTATAGCTTCAAACGCGAGGTGCCTCACTAGCCCCTCCCTCCATGGCACCTCCGTCCATGCGAGCTGGGGGTAGCTTCTGGTAGTCATGTCGTTATCAACTCGATAGCCCGATGCTGCCGGAGAGGTGACACACACATATAAAGACTCAAGATAATAATAATAATCATTCATATCTTAGGAGGACAACAAAGTAGGTTGCCTATCTCCCGGCTCATCAATAATCAATCAATTAACATCTTTCCAACAATATAACAACAACTAATCAAATAAACAACAAACAACTAAGTTAGATGACAAAGTAGGCCACCCAACTTAACACGCATTAAACACACAATCAAACCCTAGTCTAACCATCACCATCTCACGATTCAATCACTTAAATACCACCCAAACAATCAAAGGCATAATTCAACATTTTAAAGAAAGACAACCCAAAGTTCTAATATTCATAACTTACATTCTACTAATTCGATAACCTCCAAACCAATTTCTATCACTCACCCACTCAAACAACTACATTAATCCCCTCGGAAACCAACCATAATCCATCCAAAACATGCCCAACAAGTGGAATCAAGCCTTGGATGAAGATGTTTGGACTTCAAATGAGTTTTCTATTGAAAAGTTGCTTTGAAAAAATGTTGAAAAAGCTCACAAAGATGGCTTTGGAGTTTCGGCCCTTTGTGTGTGTGCATGAGTATGTTTGCTTTGTTTTTAATGTGTGTTGATAGTTAAATAGGCTAAGTCAACAAAATAATGCAAAGTCAAAGGTGGAAACTAATTTATTTTTAGTGTTTTTAGTCTTTTAATTCTATTTCTTGACTATTCTTGCTCAAAATAATTATGCAACACCTAAACTATTTTAAGTAGCTTATTTTTAGGTAACAAGAAGGTTTACATTCAAACATTTCCACCCGATTTGGTTTAAAATTCAATTTTTGCAAAAGATGATGTAAAAATCCTTTTAAATTCGTAAGCCGATTTGAAATCTGTTTTAATCAAACACAGGTCTATTAATGTCCGAGGACTAAGTCTAGAAGGGTTAAAAAGATCAATTTCAAAATTATAGCAGAAGTGTTTCAAAAATACTATTCACAAAAACCGACGATAAAATTTCTGATTCCGTTTTTTATAAAAATTTCATGAATGCACACTTAGCATGTATTAGGAGTATAAATCACATATCTAGCACATTCTAACTCATATAACACATAAACACGTTAAATCACGCAAATCGAGGTAAAGACCAAAAACTGGGGTTTCACAACTTGGATCCTTGGGTTTGACTTGGACCCAGATCCAGATCTGGATTCGGACCTAGATCTAGACTGGGTTCAGGTCTGGAAACCCTAACCCACTAAAAAAAACATTTTTTTTCTTCTTCCCTACTCTCACAGCCGCCACCTTACCCTTCTTCCTCCTTGGCTGTAACTTTGCAACACCAACCCTTAAGGAGCGAAGTTCCCAAGCATCTAGCATGGCCGCAACCGCCTAGGTGTCGCGACTAACACAACTACGACAACCTAGCTGTTGTGTCTATTGCTACCCCATGGCCGTGACGAGCAAGCTTCTCGTAGCCATGGCTTCGCAAGGGCCATAAGGCTCCTCGCGGCAGCCATCCTCGTGGCCGCGAGGAATCACCACTCCTCGCAACCGCTTGAGGAGGCGCCGCGGGAGCCCAGTGGCTCTTGCGATGGCCACAGCCGCGAGAAGCCATTCTCGCAGCTGTGGTTTACAAGACACCTACCTGGGTTACGAGGACCCTTCCTCGTGACCCTGGTCCGAAACGGCAGCGGCACCACCAACGTGGTAGGCTGCTACTATGGTTGAAGGATGAGGATTTCAAAACAATTTTAAAATCTTTTTTTTTTTTGATAAATATGTTGTTTTAAGAACATATTCTAAAACCCCTTTTCATAATTGTTTTACAAACATCAAAAACAGTTTCAAAATAATTTTACGAAACAAACCAAATTCCATAAAACTCCTTTTATGCAATTAATCGTGGGGAAAAACTTATAGGGCTAAATTTAATCTAATTAAATTATGGGCATATCAGTTAATAGATTCTAAATCTACTAATTTAATAGTTTCAAAACTATTTAATTTGGCACAATAAATTGTGATACACAATTTTGTGCTATAATCAAATAACCACATAAAAGGCATGAACGGTGGCTCTGATACCACTGTTGGGAATTGTGCATGGTATCTAAAATTTTATAATTAAATAAACGCAGCAAAAATAATAAATACTCATGCATTCGTTCATGGCTATTTACGTAGATTACATACATGCATAATAATCAACATTAATTATGCATTAAAGGATTTCAGGATTACATGTCCATGATGATGAGTCTGTTGTAGGATTTGAACAATCCAAAGCTCCCCAAATGTGATGCCTCCAAAAGTATCTACATGAGATCCGAGTCATCAATCTGCAAAACCCCCATTATGAATTTTAAAGAAAAATATATTTGCTACGAAAGACAGGATTTGTGATAGGTTTTCTGTCTATCATAGTTTCCTATTTATAGGAAACCCTGGACATATTAGGGCTAGCTTTTAGGCCAGTCCTAATTACCCGACTTGGACTGATGAAATGATTGGACTAATATTCTAATCTAATCAGTCTTAAATCTAATCAAATATTAAACTCTTCTAATATTTAATTTACTTTTCTCCCTGACTAATTTTTGGATCTCTTTTGTGTGTGACCTCTCGAGTTCATAATTAATTGGTAGCGAAATAATATTTATCCAATTAATATTTAATTAGAACTCTTCTAATTGATTTTCGCAAGTCGTGAGTGACAACTAGCAGTATATCACAACTACCTAACTAATGATGAAGTGTAAATTCTACAAACCCTTAGTAATTATCATGCAACTAATTCCTTATGTCTGAATCATCCCGATTGAGCCAGAGTCATAGATAGGGTCGTCAAACTCTATTACTCAATCATATGTCCAAATCTATTTAATCAGTAACATATGAATCATACTTGGAACGACTTCCACAATTCTACATCGTTCAAGGATTTCTAGTTACTCGATTAATAGATCGCATAGGATCCCTAATTGACAAATTTCATATCTACATACACCTATCTTTATGCCGAGATAGATCGTAACTACTAAATATATTATCCAATCCTTGATGAGGACTAGCTTTATTACACTAGCAAATTACGTTATCCCTAACACAAGATAACCATGGTGTCTCAGGTCTAAGAACTAATTGTACCATTACACTATACAACGAATTATTGACTATTCCACGTAATTCATTGTATTAGCGGTCATATTCAATCACTTGTTCTCAATAAGCACTTATACATCTACCCTTACGATATGAGACTAATCGCCCAAATCAATATCCCATTTTATCTGGATGGTAGATTACAATTTGATCTTTATGGATAAATTAACGCCCAATTAATTTATCCTATGATGGGGGACTATTTTAGAATATATTTATGAATATAGATTATGTCACTCATATCCTTACTCTTAAGGATATAATCTATAAATATTATTGTAAGGACTTTAATTTAAATAGTTAATCACATTAATGATATTTAAATAAACTGCCCACATTAAATAAATAATATAATTATTATGTCCTAAAATTAGAATTTCGGGCATATAATCCAACATCACTCACTTGCTATAGCTATTCTCAATCCAAGCCCTCATAACATGCTTAGCCACCTTGATTGCCCCAACAAATTCACTTGGGGGTTTGTTTCGCCAAATTCTCCATTTGCAAGGCTTGGGATTTTGTCCGGGAAAAAGGACGGGTTGCGAATTGGCATCCTTTCATCTGCTTTCCCAACAATATTCCCAAATACAATTTTATTGCTTGGCTTGATTTCATTGATCGACTGGCTACTACATCGCGTCTTCTCTCTTAGGGGTGCACCAACCAATCCCATTGTATTTTCTACTTCAGTTATGAATCACGTGGTAACCTTCTTTAAATGAAGTTTCACTAAATGTATTTGGAAGGAAAGTCTCAGCCTCTTCCTTATCCATGATTCTCTTGTAAGAAGAATTCATTAAGCATTTAATATTCATTAAGCACTTCATTAAATGCTTATCTTAAGAGTTTATTAAATGGTCCAAACTCTTTCTCTTCATATTCTTATTATTAGTTAATTTCATTAGTTACCATTAATTAAACTCATTAGTTAGCAATTAATATATTTATGATAAGAGTTTATTAATTGATCCAAACTCTTCATCTTCATATTCTTGTCATTAATTGAACTTATTAGAACATTAATTGCCTAATGAGTGGTAACTCTTCACATTCTTGATGGGAGAATGTCTCTATATAGTGGGTTTTGGTCCCTAAGCTTAATCACTCATTCCTAAAGTATACGTCATCACTTTAGAGTGTTTTGAGAGCTTAGAAGTGCTAAAACTAAATGAGAAATTCATAGCCAATCACGTTAGCAATGGCCGGAGGTATGCTTTCAAATATTTTCGTTTCTGCATATATGTTATTGATATTTGTGTTTCTTTAATATCAGAAACATGTTATGATTAAATATATTTTAATTTTCATCTCTTACTACATTTGAAACATTCTTACTCATGTTTCATCCATTGCAGGTAAAGATTCTCTTAAAGCCCACATGTTCTGCCTCCTTTTTTGCACCTCAATTTATCATGTTTGGAAGGAAAGAAACAACTACATTTTTAACAAAAAGCAAATACTAAAGAGTAGATTATGATGAGTATCCGTGAGGATGTTATAGCCAGGACACAGATTGAAAAGACCTTCAAGAGCTCTAGTAATAATCGGTTGTTTGTTAGTAAAATTGGGCTCAATATTGAGTTGCACTAACTTAGTTTCCGTTTCATTTGTACTTCCATTTCCTACGTGACTGCATGTGATCTTTTTTATTTCTTTTTTGTTCCTGTCCTTCATTGGACTTGCTTGTATAATGTTATTCATTTCATATATCAAGCACCTTTGCTGATTGAGCAAAATAAATAAATAAATATTGAAGTGATCAATTTAAAAATATTGAGATGGTTATGTAGAAAATCAAAGAAGGATAAAATTGAAAACAAGGTGACGTGAGAAAAAGCTAGGGTGGCCTAGATTGAGGGTAAAAAGCATTTATGGATCAAACAATTCAAGTGATTAATTATGCTGTGATTAAGTGAAGTCCCGATTGTCTTTTTGTTTATGTTGAGCAAGTAATAATTTTTCTCCACTTGAAAAAACAGTTGGCCCGAGAAACTAATTACAAGGTAATTTAAAGGATCTAAACAAGATCCTTACCCGATTGCCAATCTATGGTATTTTTATCCTCACATCAACAATGACCCTCTGTAGGATTCGGTCTTTTGTGCAAAAAGTCATGTTCTAATTGAAAAAATGACCACCTGATTAATTGTTATACACGTAAAAATGGGGTGGGTCATATATGTAAGGTATGTGTTAGTTGAATAGCTTCTGACCAACAAATATATAAAACACTTTCCATGCTTCCAACCTACTTTCAGAAACCCGTTTCGCGTGCTTAATTAATAATATTAGCAGTAACCAGGAGAGAATATATATATTTAATTCGCTGATCATCTTCAGCTCAAAGCAGTACCCAATAATACAATATTGTATATATAAAGAGCTAGCTAGCTCTCGCTGGGGCAGCCACTAATTTGTCAAAAGCTTTTATTTCCGAATTAAATGCAAAAAACAATGCAGTCCAGAGTCGTCTCAACTTGGTTATGGCGCACAATCACAATTGTTTTTGCTCATATCTTGGTCTTCTTCTTCTTGACACTAGTTATTCTTCCAACTTGTGTCAATTCAAAAACTTTAGAGTCAGATATCCAAGTGCTCCGCTCTATAAAGCAATCTATTGATCCAAATTCAATTTCTTCAACTTCATTCATCAATACTTGGAATTTTGGTGTAGATCCATGTGAGACCACTGGAACACATTTTCTAGGAATTCTATGCACCGTTCCGGATGATGATGATGAAGACAATTCCAGTAGTAGCCGAATATCAGCAGTCGATCTAGAAGGTGATGGATTAGAAGGCTTTTTGACACCAGATATCGGCAACCTGACAGAGCTAAATGTCTTAAACCTTAGCAACAACAAGTTCCGTGGGCCTCTATCCACTTCAATCTCTAATTTGAGAAAGATCACCACACTTGTTCTTTCTCAAAACTTCTTCTCCGGGAGTATTTCTAACAGTATCACTGCACTCAAGAAGCTTGAAATCATCGATCTCTCACAAAATAGGCTTTCTGGTTCAATTCCAGGAGCAATCTCTGGACTACGTGGGCTCACACGCTTGATCCTATCAAACAATGAGTTATCAGGCAAAATTCCTGATCTTTCCGGTTTATGGCAGCTAAATACATTAGATCTTAGCAGTAATCAGCTGTACGGTAATCTGCCAACGCTTCCTGTAAACTTGAGGACATTGTTGCTAGCCCACAACTTGGTCTCCGGTCACGCTACATATATACGTAGGCTTCAACATATCAAGACATTAGACCTGAGTGACAATAGGTTTTCTGGAACCATAAACCAGGAGATCCTCACCTTACCTGAGTTGAGTCATGCCAATGTTTCTGCAAATCGCTTTATGTCAATTGAGGTGATCATATATACGAATCGAGCCACACAGCTCCAGGTCTTAGACGCTAGCAATAATCGTCTACATGGTCATTTGCCTCTGAATTTGATCACGTACGAGAATTTAACAGCAATCCATCTTGGGCATAACCTGTTTTCAGGTAGGATTCCAAAGGAATACGGAGATAGGCTGGGAAGATCATGGAGGAGTCTATTTTTGGATTACAACTTTCTGGAGGGAAGCCTGCCAGCAGAGTTCAACAATAGCGGACGACAATATAATAGTCGAAATATTAAAGGAAGTCTTGCACACAACTGCCTTACTACTTGTCCAGGGAACATTGATTTATGTCATGGTGGACAACGTCCCGCTTCACAATGTGTTGGCCAAAAAGATGGTGACCGTCGTGGCTAGCTTGAATTGATATTTAAGATATATATATTTGTCTCAATCAATAATATTAGACGATATTATTAACGAATAATGAATGTTGCCTCATATCAAGATCTGAGACCATATCCCCTTACAAGGATTAAGAAATCAACATGGCTTATGAAATTCATGCTAGGAGAAAACTTGCAAAGACAATTAAGACTGCAGACTCGACAATGCCCACTGATATGTGTCTTGCCAACGAGCCACGATAATAATGTTGGGCATAATGGGGGATGTTGGTGATGGTTGTAGCAGTTGGGTGGTGTTAGTTTGTTGGAGTATATGCCCTAAAAGGTAATTTGTTATAATTTTAGGACATGATATTTATATTATTTAATTAGTTAATAGGTAATATATTTAATTATAATTAAAGGGTTAATTAATATTTGAATAAATCCTTAGAATTATCTTATATATCTTATTCTTAAGTTGTTAAAAATATGAATGACAAGATCTATAACAAAAAATAAATCACTCCGATCTTAGGATAAATTAATTGAACGTTAATTCATCTGGATAGATTAGAGTACAGTATACTACATCGATTAATATGAGGTATTAATGCTGAGGGCAACAAGTTCATTAGTAGATATATAAGTACTTGTTAAGAACAATTGATTGAATATGACCAATCATATAACAAATTACATGGATGGTCAATAATTTGTTATATGCTATAATTGCATGATTAGTCTTTAGACTTGAGACACCACGATTATCTTGTGTATGAGATACCATAATTTGCTAGTGAAAATAATACAGATCTAATCATGGACTAGATCATGTACTTAGTGATTATGATCTATTCCTGCATAGAGATATGTGTGTGTAGATATGAAATTCGTCAATTCATGATTAGATAACCAGAAACCCTTGGCCGAGGTGGAATATTAGAAGTCGTTCCACAATTCATTGACGAATTACTAATTAATTAGATTGGATGATATGATTAAGTGAGTTTGACATACCTATCTATGACTCTCTCTTCATCGGGACAGGAGATGGAATAAATTAATTATTCGGTAAGTATAAGTTATAGGGTTCGTTTTCACTTCATCATTAATTGAGTAGTCTTGATACACTGCTAGATGTCACTCACGACTTATAAAAATTAATTAGAAGAGTTCTAATTAAATATTAATTGAATTAATATTATTTTGCTGCCAATTAATGATAAACCCGAGAAGTTACATACAAAATAGATCAGAAAATTAGTAAGCGAGAAAAATAAATTAAATATTAGAATGTCCAATTATTTAATTGAATTTTAGACTTCTCTTGTTGAAATTTTAATCTAATAAGTTTACTAGTACAAGTTTGAGGTTTAGGTCTGGCCCAATAGATAGCCCTAGAGCCTATTCATTTCCTATAAATAGGAAGGTATGACAGAGAAAAGCTAGCACAAATCATGTCTTTCATAGAAAATAATTTTTGGATTTTGCTGATTGATGCTTTGGGATCTCATGTGGATATTTTTGGACGTTTTACATTTAGGGAGCTTTAATGTCACGCCCCAACTCGACTCCACTTATTATCAGTCAGGACGCGGCGAAATTTCGGCAATATAACGTCTGTAATATGGACAACAGGACTCTAAACCAATCCTTTATAAACATCACACATCCAACTACAACTTCAACAACAACTCTAACACATTCAACACCATTCATTAACCAACCATTCAACATTCCATCAACAAGACATGTGTCTCCGTCTCAACAGCATACATCCAGTTATACAATACTCATACATAATAGATATAATACTAGTCTAGCAACGTAGTCATATTCCAAAAGAAATACAACTAAACTAGTATTATACCATCCACTATCTTTAAGTTGAGTTATACAATACAATCTTCAAAACTTAAAACATTACAACATGTTACATAATACAACACCACACAATGAGCACTCCAACCAAGACATCAAGGATAAGACTCTTGCACATTGGACTCATCCACATATGGTTCATTCACGTATGGCTCATTCATAGCCTCCTGAGGAACGTATCCAAAGTTCGGCTCAGTTACACCTGAAAGTCAGCAAAGAGGGTGAACTTATACAATACAAAGCTTAGCGAGGGTTTAGTAGGATATTTTGAAAACACTTTCTTTACCACTTGGGAAATCACCCTAGGTACAATAACATTCAATAAACCTTATCAACAACATCAATTCAATTAAAGCAACACAAATAACCATGCAATTGAGAAATTATACACTAGTTGATGTAACTCCATACGCCATCACAATCTCAACCAACTTCTTATAACGCCCACTGATACATTCCAGAAGTACCTCAACTAGCCCCACACTCCATGATCATCCTTCGACCACACGAGATAGGGGTAGCACATGATAGCTGTACTGGCAAGCCCGATACCGCTCGAGTTGACACAACACTATCATGGCTTACAACAGACAACACTTAACATTTAATATTCTGAGAGAACAACAAGGTAGGTCATCTCCCAGCACCTCAACTTTCAACAATTCAATTAAACAACAAAGACACCCAAGTTAGATGACAAAGTAGGCCACCCAGCTCAACACACATTTCAACATGCATTCAAACCCGAGCCTACTCAACATCAAACCAAGTATCAACTACATAAACACTACAAAGCAATTGAAGGCAACATTTAAGCATTTCAAAGAAAGACTACTTAATATTCCAAACAACATAACTAACAATCTAGCAATCAAACAACCCCCGAACATTTTTCTACCACTCAACCACTCAAGCAACTACATTTACCCCCGTAGAAACCAACCAAAAGCCAGCTAATACAAGCCCAACAAGTCAAAAATTGCAATGTACACTAGGCTGATTTTTTTGACTTTTGCTATGGCATTCAAATTGAAAATTTGGCATTACAACATTACTACACAATAATTAACAAGTCTATAGAAGCAACTACAACTCAATTTCAACTACTACAACTACAATTATTCAAATATAAGCCAAATTATCAATTTCAATACTTGGAAAATAAAAATACATGCTACCACTGTTTAAAATGGCTACAAATACACTAAGTTGGTCATTATCATCTACTTAGCAATAATCTGACATCAATTTAATAAAATAACAACTACAAATGCATCAATCAAAATTCAACTCAAACTTTTAAAAAAATGAACTAATTTTTCTCTCACCTTTGATCCAAAGCAAGGTTAGAAATATGTAGAATTGGTGCCCAACAAGCTAAAACAAGCTTTGGATGACTCAATTTGGCTTTGTAATGAAGATTTTATGCAAAAATTACTTTGAAAACCTAACTAAAAATGTTTCTTCTCCTCCTAGGAAGGACACGGCTATGTGTGTGAGAAATGGATGGGTTTTGAGCTATTTTTGTGAGTTATGTATGTAATATGCAAATATATAAGCAAAGTCAACAAATTAACTAAAGTCAAAGTTGTCAAACTTTGTGTTTTTAGTTGATTTTAGCCTATATTGCTTATATATATAAAAACTAACATATATACTATATTTAGTAGAGTATTTCTAGTTGACAACATTTTATATATGCATACATATACATACAACCAAGATATAAAACTCAATTTTTCAAAAGAAGTTAAAAAGTCACAGTATTTGTTTTGCAAATGTGTTTTAAATACACATTCAATATATAATCACTTAATATCACATATAAATTCATATATATCAATTATAATAGCATTTAAATAGATAAAACATGTAATAGCAAATTCAGGGTCTCACATTCTCCCCCCTTAAAGAAATTTCGCCCTCGAAATTCTTATTTGCTGCTCGGAACAATTATGGGTACTGGTGCTGAATTTGATCCCTTCTCTCCCAAGTAGCTTCCTCAATACCATGATGTTTCCACAACACCTTAACCATCGAAATCTTCTTTCACTTTAACTCCTGTTCCATCTGATCTAGAATACGAATTGGTCGCTCATTATAAGTTAGATTCTCATGAAGTTGTAACGGCTCTGGTTCTAGAATATGAGAAGGATCTGGATAATACTTCCTCAAAGTAGACACGTGGAAGACATCATGAACATTAGAAAAGTTTTGAGGCAACGCTAACTGATACGCCAACTTGCCCACCTGCCAGTAATTTCAAACGGCCCTGCAAATCTCGGACTCAACTTACCACCTTTTCCATGACGAGCACAACCCTTACGATGAGACAATTTCAATAAAGCTTGATCCCTAACTGCAAACTCCAAATCCTAACGGCGTTTATCAGCATAACTCTTGTATCTGCTCTACGCTCTCAGCATTTTATACCTGATCAACTGAACATTCTCAATCTTCTCTAGAAGTTATGGCATCATAGTCGGATCAATAACCTTCATCTTCCCTACTTCATCCCAATACAAAGGTGATCGGCATGTACTCCCGTAAAGAGCTGCATAAGGTGTCATCCCAATAGTCGCTTGATAACTATTGTTATAGGCAAACTCGACAAGTGGTAGATATGTCTCCCAGTTCTTCCCGAAGTCCAAAACACAAGCCCTGAGCATATCTTCCAGAATTTGAATAGTTTTGTGGATGATACATTGTGTTGAAACTCAACTCAGTACCCAAAGTTTCCTGAAGACGCTCCCAAAATCAAGAAGTAAACCGAGGATCCTGATAAGATACAATACTGGCTGGAATCTCGTGAAGTTTAACAATTTGATCCAAATAAAGATCCGCCAATTTTACAACTTCATCTTCTTTCCTCATCGGAATAAAATGGGTTGTCTTCGTCAAACGGTCCACGATAACCCAAACTGCATCACAACTTCTCGGTGACCTAGGCAAATTAGTGACGAAGTCCATCGTGACATGTTCCAATTTCCACTCTAGTATTGTCAACGGTTAAAGTAACCCTGCGGGTCGTTGATGCTCTGCTTTCACCCGCTGACAAGTCAAACATCTGGATACAAACTGAGCAATCTCCCTCTTCATGTTGTTCCGTCAATAATGTTGTTTCAGACTCCGATACATCTTGTTTCCACCGAGATGGATGGTATACTTAGAATTATGAGCCTCCTCTAGAATACCTCTTCTCAAACCCGGTTCATCAGGAACACATACCCTATTCCGAAACTGAATAATATCATCATCATGTAATTTGAAGTCAGACTGATCATCCGTGATCTGATCCTTGATCTTCTAAAGTTTCGCATCAAGTTGTTGATCTTCTGAGACAACAATAAAAGTTGTATCCGTAGATGTGAACACATCATCCCAACTCGAGTCAACTCTGGTTTCCAGTAACTATCTTCCTCAAGCACCTCCCACTTTTTAACTGTCAAACAAGCAATACCTGCCTTACGACTAAGAGCATCTGCTACAACATTTGCCTTCCCAGGCAGATAATTGATAGAACAATTATAATATCCTAGAAGCTCCATCTATCTCCGTTGCCACATATTCAACTCCTTTTGTGAGAATAAGTACTTCAAACTTTTATGATCAGTGAAAATTTCAAACTTGCTGCCCCACAGATAATGACGCCACTTTTTTAAAGAAAACAAGATAGTTGTCAACTCTAGATCATGAGTCGGATAGTTCACCTCATAAGGTTTTAACTTTCTAGAAACATAGGCAATAACATGACCATTCTGCATAAGTACACAACCCAGGCCCTCCTTGGGTGCATCAATATAGATGACCATATTATCAGTTCCCTGCAATGCAAGTACCGGAGCGGTAGTCAATCTTTTTTTCAACTCCCGAAACCCACTATCACAATTCTCATCCCACGTAAAGCTTGTTCTTTTATGAGTTAGTTTAGAAAGTAGCCCTGTGATATTAGAAAATAATTCAATTTCAAAAAAGAATTATGTGAGGCCCAACCCCGAATAGCTTGTCTTACCTCGATTTGCGTGCCTTAGACCTAAAATTATATGACCGACCTTGGATTACGTGCTATGTCTTTGTTTATGTGCACCTATATTAGAGAGTATGCTTTCGTCTCGAAGCATGAGTCTTAACCTAGGATTAAGTACGTTAGTATTGGGTTACGTGCAATACTTTAGATACGTTCCTTGGTTTTCGTGCATGTCTCGTCATACGTGCTTTGACCTAAAATTGTGTACCTTAATCCTCGACTTACGTTCGATACCTAAATATACATGCTCTGACCTCGATTAACGTGTGAAAACATCGATAAACATGCATTAACCCTAACCTATATGCCTTGACCTAGATCCAAGTGCCTTACATTGAAATACATGTATTATAGTGATTTACGTGCATTGTATTGGTCTACGTGCATAACCTAGGGTTACGTGCATTCATATAGGTATGCAAGCCTTAGTCTTGAAGTACGTGTCTTACCTCGTAATTCGTGTCCTAGACCTAGGAATGCTTGCGTGCACACTAATCTAGAAAGATTCCTACACAAAGCACTAGGCAATAGAATAATCCTACACAATCCACTAACCATTATTAAATTCCTAATTCGAATCCTACAAAATCCACTAACACCTAAATATTATATTTTAAACCCACTACAAGACAAAATGTCACAAACCTCTAAACATACCCTATATTCTATTCTAACTTCAATGCTACACAAACACCTAAGCCAACATTTTCTTACACAAACACTAAACACAAGACTCATGAAAATATACACACACACACATTAAATCTCTACACTCTTTCTCATCCTCTCAAATCTGAAAATACACATACACACACACACTAAATCTCAACACTTTTTCTTATGCTCAAAGTCTCTCAATTTTTCTCCATTTTCGGCCTAAGCAAGCACACACACAACCACTCAAAATCTCTCATGACCACACACACACACACACACTTTAGACACCTTGTTCAAGCTCGAATTTAAGGAAAGTGAAGGGTTCATACTCAGCCAACGTAAGAAAAATGAGGAAAGGAGGAAGAAAAAGGGGATTTCTAGCTCTATCATAGCATTTTTTACATTTCTAGCTAATCTTCAACAGGGTGAGGGTTTAAATCTTTTCAAATGCTTCAAAATCTCACATGCATGCACTTATATGACTGTATTTACTCTTGAAGTCCACGCGCATGTGTTTATATGAGCATATCTACCCTTGCATGCCTTGAAACTTGACAGAAATCTTGAAATATGAATTTAAGTTTTTGGCAGTCCTTTTGTCCGATTAGAACAAAATGATTTTGACCTAACAAATGATATTAAAAATGCATGAAACTTGGTGAGTCACTAGAGTTTTTAGTTTTGAACAAATATTAAAGAAATAGGCTAATGCTAATTTTGACTTTAAGACCCCCAAAAATGGAAAAAAAAATCGTAATGTGTCTAAATCTGGATAGTTTTGCGCAGTCTCCCGGTATTGGTCATAACTCCTAAGTCTGAACTTGAAATGTAGTAAGGTTTGTTCCTAGATTTAAAGCACTCGTTAAGCTTCGATTTTATATTTATTCACTGAATTTGGAGATTAATTTCTTGGTCAACTGAATGAGGTAATTTAGGCTACTGCATGAGGGTTTTGTTTGGAAACTTGCTTTAAATCATAATGTAATTGTACCTTGAAGTATTGTATGCTTGGATTTTGTGGAAATTAGGAGTTGCATGGACTGTTTTGGTTGGTTGAGATTCCTCAAATGACTTGATGCATGACTTAGGTTTGTTATATGACGAAATCTTCTTTAATTGTATGTGTAAGCTTAAAATTGTGGCCCTACTACACATGAATGCTTCCTAAGTGACTATCCTATGGTTAAATGGATTTATTTGAGTTGTTAATAGGATGTCCAATAATCTCTAAGTATGTATGAAATGGTTTAGGTGCTTCTTGTGGTTCTTAGTTAACTAAACTTACACCCGAGCATGATTCTTATAAACCCTAATAGCTACTTAGGTTCCCAAGTCCTAAACCATGCATGTGTGACTTATGATTGATGTTTGGGGAATATTGATTGGGCTGCCCAGAAATGTTTGAATGCTTAAAACAATGTTTCATGTTGATTTTAGGGTCGAATATAGTTGAATCATAGTGGTAGACACGTATATGATGTCTTTTGATGATTTCGTGTTCATATCGGTGGATTTCATGGCTTGCATGTGGTTTTAATGATGATATTTGCAATGTTTCAAGGCTTTCCAATAATTGTTAGATATGTGTGATGATAATCTAAGTGTTCCTTGTAACTAATAGTTGATGAATCTTGCACCCGAGCATGAACCTAAAACCATAATTGCAAACTAGGTCTTCTAAGTGTTAAATCATGATTTACGTAACTTATATTTGAGGTTTTAATTGAAGTTGTGGACTGCCCGAAAAAGTTATTATAGCCTCATGCATGAATTATATTGATTACGAGGTCATATGTTAACTATTCGTGCACCCGATCTTGCATATGATATTATCACACTTTTGTATACTTTTTTTGCGTTTATTGAATTGTTAAAAGATATTCTATGGCTTATTTTGAACATGTTTACTTGGCTGCCAGTGAAAGTTTAATTGTTTTCAAATTGATATATGAAATGATTATATGTTCTTACAATGCCTTATGTGCCAATAAGTCAAAATGTGATCATATACTTGCTCGGAGGCAACCTACTTTGTTGACCTCCTAATGTGAAATGTTAAATGGCATAATTGTGCATTTCATACAAGGTTGGAACCATTTATTTTGGCATAGTAGCGTTTCACGAATGCCGGGCGGCATAGGGTTTGCCGGTGCTCCTGTGACTACCATGGTCCAATTCCCTCTCTTGCTTGGGGGCTAGACTTCCTCGGAGAGTTGGGTCGTAGGTTTGGTGTACAATCCGAAGTACACCCATTTGGGAATGATAAGAAGATGATTGATGCCGGCTACAACATTGGTTATAGGAAACGATCTTGAGAGCAAATGCTCACCGATTGATCTTGAAAGCGAAAACTCACCGTATCCTTGAAACGATTGGTAAATGTATCTATTGTTCAATTTGATTCTTATACTATGCTTACATTCTTATTTGTATTACATGACATGTTTTCAAAGGAGTTTTCACAAGTTAACCGGAAAAGGATTTCAAAAACCTTGTCACTTGGTCCCCCTAGCTGAGTTCATAAGGACTCACTCTCTTTTGTCATTAAAGGTGAAGCAGATTTGGATTAGATGCCTGAAAAAAATGTGCTAATTGATGAACCTTTGGAATGACTATGTGCAATACGTGCTTTTCGTGAACATGGATGTTGTAACGCCCCGATCCCTCACGAGACCGGGGTCCCAATCCCAACCCATGGCACGAAAATTTAGGGGAAAACGGACGGAGTCTCCCCTGTTTATAGGACAAAACTGTTACCTGCAAATAGTCACTCAAGACTTTTGAACTATAACAACAACTTATCTACTAATGTCTCCAAAGCTAAAACACAATCACAAGGCCATCCGAGCCTTGGAGCAACAACATTCTACTTAAGCACACAAGCATGCAAGATAGTTGGTTTAGCCATAAGTAGTTAAATACAATAAAATTCTAAGTTCCATATGAAGATCAACAAACACTCCAAGCATGCAAGAGAAATTAAAGTCTAGAATTCATTATTACAATCCAACAACTTTCTTTAACATTCTAGTCCACAGCTACTAGACATATACACAAGACCCCAAGGTCTCAAAATACAATATTAACAAGAACTCCACGCAAGAAGCACATAAAATCCACCTCAGCACACAAAGTCACGGATTCTGATCTACGTGAACTTCCTCTTCTTCTATCAGCTGAGGATTCACCTCAGCTTCACCTGAAACATATTAAATGAGGAATGAGCAACAAAGTTGCCCAGCGAGGGAGGTGATGCAACATGCCAACGTGCAATATGATATGCAACACAAGAAAACATATACAAACTACATAAACCAATAAGACAATAAGCCAAGTAATTAATCACTTTAAAAAGGATACGGTTCCACTTCCAAGTCTTCATTCACGAACCACAAACCACGAGCATCACGAACATGCCGGCAAACCCCAAACACCACAATTGGGATACTCCGGATGTATCCCGATCCTACGACCCTTTCTCCCGAGGTAGGTCCATGCCCAGCAGGTGAACCACGCCTCTGGGGTAGTGGAGTATGCCTCAGCGAGAAAGGGAATAGGCACCATGGTAGTCGAGGGAGCACGGCAAGCCCGACGCCACCCGTGTTTCTCGACGCTACCATGTCCGCTATAGGTTGCGCAACCCAATACAAGTCACAAACAATCAATATAACACATAACACGTAAGAGAGACGACAAAGTAGGCCGCCCTCACAAGTGTGCACGATAAGAGTTTATATAAGTACGATATTAGCTAAAAGATGCCAAAAGAAGAAATCAACACAATTAAATTCCACAAGCTACTCACATAGCTTAATTATATGCTAAATATTCAATGCAAGGCATCAAAATCCCACAGCAAGTTCCAAATGCAACTAAAAAGACTAAAAACTACTTTTCCCCTTTCTTTACCGAGCTTTCTTTCTCCTAAGCATGGTTCGAGATTCCCAATCATACCCTAGTCTTTCTATATTCTTAATTAAGCTCAAAGGTACCCTTTAAAGTCACTAAAACTCATTTTTGAAGCAAAAGTTCGGGAAGGCCCCGAACGGGTTTGAACTATAGCCATACTAACCGAACCCCAATTTCGCAAAACGAAAGCACCAAAGGTGCTTCCTTAGCTCAAGGATACCCAAATCGATGCCCAAATTTGCCCGGATTGCTTAACGTATAAAACCCCCTTTTTAAAGTAAGCTATTTATGCACTAAAGTTCAAATTCGAGTGATTCAACCTAACGTGGCTTTTCAATTACCTTCCCTAGGGTCTAGAGCACCTAATTGAGGCATCAATTCAACCCAATTAGCAAATTTTCTCAAAACACTACATTTAGCCACTATGCATCAACTCTTTGATCAAATTCAACATTCAACCATTTAATTTGTTATCACACCACAAAAGTTAGCTCTATAGACATTAAATAACTCATAGG
The DNA here is from genome assembly GCA_037974665.1 of Ehretia macrophylla. NCBI lineage: Eukaryota > Viridiplantae > Streptophyta > Magnoliopsida > Boraginales > Ehretiaceae > Ehretia > Ehretia macrophylla. The sequence continues at coordinate 1,273,030 of CM075777.1, forward strand.
AAGCATTCATAACAAGTTTTATAGCTAATATGAACAAATCAATAAAATTCAATATATGCACATAAACTTTAAAAACAAATAAATGCATCTCCCTCACAATATTTGAAGACAATGAAGCTTATTGAAGGCCCTAGGATGCTCAAAACCCTCCCAAGATCAAGCTAGGAGCTCAAGATGCAAGGTTGTTGAAGCAAAATCTCCTCTTTTCCTTCTCCTTTGGTATTTTCGGCCTTGCTACAGTAATTCCTGCACATTTCTTCTCTTTTTTTTTTTGTGTGTTTTTGAGCTTATTTTTGCTATATAATGAGTAGGCTATGGGTGGGGTCAAGGGGGGTGCTTAAATGGTCTATTAAAATGAGCTTAGTTAGCTTTAAAACAAGTTCATTGCACATAAATTAAGTTAGCTAACTAAAACATTATGTTTCATACGTAACACTATTCACTAGTTTTCACAAATCATTTTCTAAACGAAGGCTCCTATCGCTTTAAACTCAAATGCACATTTTTCCCACTCCTCTAACAATTAATGTGATTTAATAAAAATGCTAATTCTCTAATAGAATATAGTTTGAAAACGGGATGAATAGTAGCTAAAGAAGACAGTTAATAAAGCACAGAAGAAAATGCGCAAACAATAGATGCAACAGTAAATAAATGTACGGCTAAAATCTCGGGCGTCACATCCTCTCCCCCTTAAACAAATTGCGTCCACGCAATTTCTTACACATACAAGCGAGTTACCCTCATACATAAAACACATTGTTTCACGTAAGCATGCTTAGCACATAAAACACATTGATCACGTTAGCAATTTATAACAAGTAAAGTCACATAAGCAACAAGTTCACATACATAAATTATAAACTACTAAGTCATTTAAACAACAACTTCACATAAAACAAGTTAATCACATATTCACATTAGTCATATAAAGCATATCGAGCACTCAAGTACACAAAGCACATAATTCACACAAGGCACGTTAATCACATAGCTCGCATTAATCACATAAATACATTGAACATGTAAACACATCAAGCACGTTAACCACATCCATTTCACTTATCACACAAGCACATAAACCACAACTAGTTCACTCAACAAATAAAACATGTTGATCACATAAGCACATTGATCACATTAACTCTCTTATCACATAAGACATGCACATACACTTTCTAAACACATTGACACTAAGGCCACTACCCCACAAGCCGAGGACCCTATACCGGCTTCCGGCTAGCTAACTAGCTAAGCTATGATACCACTTCTGTAATGCCCCAATCCCTCACGAGACCGGGGTCCCAATCCCAACCCATGGCACGAAAATTTAGGGGAAAACGGACGGAGTCTCCCCTGTTTATAGGACAAAACTGTTACCTGCAAATAGTCACTCAAGACTTTTGAACTATAACAACAACTTATCTACTAATGTCTCCAAAGCTAAAACACAATCACAAGGCCATCCGAGCCTTGGAGCAACAACATTCTACTTAAGCACACAAGCATGCAAGATAGTTGGTTTAGCCATAAGTAGTTAAATACAATAAAATTCTAAGTTCCATATGAAGATCAACAAACACTCCAAGCATGCAAGAGAAATTAAAGTCTAGAATTCATTATTACAATCCAACAACTTTCTTTAACATTCTAGTCCACAGCTACTAGACATATACACAAGACCCCAAGGTCTCAAAATACAATATTAACAAGAACTCCACGCAAGAAGCACATAAAATCTACCTTAGCACACAAAGTCACGGATTCTGATCTACGTGAACTTCCTCTTCTTCTATCAGCTGAGGATTCACCTCAGCTTCACCTGAAACATATTAAATGAGGAATGAGCAACAAAGTTGCCCAGCGAGAGAGGTGATGCAACATGCCAACGTGCAATATGATATGCAACACAAGAAAACATATACAAACTACATAAACCAATAAGACAATAAGCCAAGTAATTAATCACTTTAAAAAGGATACGGTTCCACTTACAGGTCTTCAATCACGAGCCACAAACCACGAGCATCACGAACATGCCGGCAAACCCCAAACACCAAAAATTGGGATACTCCGGATGTATCCCGATCCTACTACCCTTTCTCCCGAGGTAGGTCCATGCCCAGCAGGTGAACCACGCCTCTGGGGTAGTGGAGTATGCCTCAGCGAGAAAGGGAATAGGCACCATGGTAGTCGAGGGAGCACGGCAAGCCCGACGCCGCCCGTGTTTCTCGACGCTACCATGTCCGCTATAGGTTGCGCAACCCAATACAAGTCACAAACAATCAATATAACACATAATACGTAAGAGAGACGACAAAGTAGGCCGCCCTCACAAGTGTGCACGATAAGAGTTTATATAAGTACGATATTAGCTAAAAGATGCCAAAAGAAGAAATCAACACAATTAAATTCCACAAGCTACTCACATAGCTTAATTATATGCTAAATATTCAATGCAAGGCATCAAAATCCCACAGCAAGTTCCAAATGCAACTAAAAAGACTAAAAACTACTTTTCCCCTTTCTTTAACCGAGCTTTCTTTCTCCTAAGCATGGTTCGAGATTCCCAATCATACCCTAGTCTTTCTATACTCCTAATTAAGCTCAAAGGTACCCTTTAAAATCACTAAATCTCATTTTTGAAGCAAAAGTTCGGGAAGGCCCCGAACGGGTTTGAACTATAGCCATACTAACCGAACCCCAATTTCGCGAAACGAAAGCACCAAAGGAACTTCCTTAGCTCAAGGATACCCAAATCAATGCCCAAATTTTCCCGGATTGCCTAACGTGCAAAACCCCCTTTTTAAAGTAAGCTATTTATGCACTAAAGTTCAAATTCGAGTGATTCAACCTAACGTGGCTTTTCAATTACCTTCCCTAGGGTCTAGAGCACCTAATTGAGGCATCAATTCAAGCCAATTAGCAAATTTTCTCAAAACCCTAGTTTTAGGCACTATTCATCACCTCTTTGATCAAATTCAACATTCAACCATTTAATTTGTTATCAAGCCTCAAAAGTTAACTCTATAGGCATCAATTAACTCATAGAAAGCATTCATAACAAGTTTTATAGCGAATATCAACAATTCAATAAAATTCAATATATGCACATAAACTTTAAAAACATATAAATGCATCTCCCTCACAATTTTGAAGACAATGAAGCTTGTTGAAGGCCCTAGGATGCTCAAAACCCTCCCAAGATCAAGCTAGGAGCTCAAGATGCAAGGTTGTTGAAGCAAAATCTCCTCTTTTCCTTCTCCTTTGGTATTTTCGGCCCTGCTACAGTAATTCCTGCACATTTCTTCTCTTTTTTTTTGTGTGTTTTTGAGCTTATTTTTGCTATATAATGAGTAGGCTATGGGTGGGGTCAAGGGGGGTGCTTAAATGGTCTATTAAAATGAGCTTAGTTAGCTTTAAAACAAGTTCATTGCACATAAATTAAGTTAGCTAACTAAAACATTATGTTTCATACGTAACACTATTCACTAGTTTTCACAAATCATTTTCTAAACGAAGGCTCCTATCGCTTTAAACTCAAATGCACATTTTCCCCCTCCTCTAACAATTAATGTGATTTAATAAAAATGCTAATTCTCTAATAGAATATAGTTTGAAAACGGGATGAATAGTAGCTAAAGAAGACAGTTAATAAAGCACAGAAGAAAATGCGCAAACAATAGATGCAACAGTAAATAAATGTACGGCTAAAATCTCGGGCGTCACAGATGTTGTTAGGGATGTTGCATTGTTTGAAGACTGTTTATTTTGTTGTTGTAAATGACCCCCGTTGTAATTTGGACAGCCTATTAACAACTCAAATAAATCCATTTAACCATAGGATAGTCACTTAGGAAGCATTCATGTGTAGTAGGGCCACAATTTTAAGCTTACACATACAATTAAACAAGAATCCGTCATATAACAAACCTAAGTCATGCATCAAGCCATTTGAGGAATCTCAACCAACCAAAACAGTCCATGCAACTCCAAATTTCCACAAAATCCAAGCATACCATACTTCAAGGTACAATACATTATGATTTAAAGCAAGTTTCCAAACAAAACCTTCCTGCAATAGCCTAATTTTCCTCATTCGGTTGACCAAGAAAATAATCTCCAAATTCAGTGAATCAAATATCAACTTGAAGATTAATGAGTGATTTAAATCTAGGAACAAAGCTCACTGCATTTCGAGTTCAGACATAGGAGTTATGACTAATACCGGGAGACCGCACAAAACTGTCCAGATTTAGACACATTACGATTTTTTCCATTTTTGGGGGTCTTAAAGTCCAAATTAGCCTTAGCCTATTTCTGAAAGATTTGTTCAACACTGAAAAATCTAGTTATTCACCAAGTTTCATGCATTTTTAGAATCATTTGCTAGGTAAAAAATATTTCGTTCTAACGGACAGAAAGGCTGTCAGAAACTTAACTTCATATTTCAAGATTTCTATCAAGTTTCAAGGCATGCAAGGGTAGATATGCTCATATAAACACATGAACATGGACTTCAAGAGTAAATACAATCATATAAGTGCATGCATGTGAGTTTTTGAAGCATTTGAAAAGATTTAAACCCTCACCTTAGCAAATCCTAGAAAGAATAGAAGAAACACTTGTGAAATGCCCTTGAAAGGGCCAAAATGCCTCTTCTATTGCCTTGGCCGAAAATAGCTCTTGACTTTCCTTAATTTTAAGCTTAGTTAGTTGGTGTGGGAGGTGTGCTTGTGCTGAAGACCAAAAGAAGGAGAAAATAGCATCAAACTTACTTTTGGCCGAGAATGGAGTGTCTAGGAGCTTTGTGTGTATGTCTTGAGCTTTCCTAGCTTGAATTCTTGCTATGGCCGAGAGTTTGAGGGTCTTAGAGAGTTGAGAGAGTGTTCTAGGTCCCTTGGTTTGGCCGAAGGAGTGAGAGAAGAAATGCTATAGTTGCATTGCAAAAATTGTGTTTTGTGTGTGTATATGTCTATGGCCGAAAATGGCCTAGTCTTTGAGGTCAAAATGCTTTTGTTTTGTCTTGTTGTAACAAGTGGTTGAGCATGTAAGAGTTGTGTAAATTTAGTGTCTTGTGTAGAATGTTTAATGTTTAGGGTTTAGGGTTTAGGGTTTAGGGTTTAGGAAAAATGTATAGGAGTTAGGAAAAAGCATGACATGTTTAGAGTTTTGTAAGGTTTTGTCTAGTAGTGAGTTTAAAATAGAGTATTTAGATGTTAGTGGATTTTGTAGGAAAAAGGTGATTAGGTATATTATATTGGGGATGTTTTGGGAGATGATGGGGTTTTGTCTTGTAGTGAATTTGAATTAGGATTAGAATAATGTTAGTGGAATGTATAGGAATAGTTTAATGTTATTTTATTGTTAGCGGAGTTTGTAGGATTTGAATTAAGAATATAACATTGGTTAGTGGATTGTGTAGGATTATTTTAGTGCCTAGTGCTCTGTGCAAGAAATCTTTCTAGACTAGCATGCAAGCACGCATTCCTAGGTTTAGGGCACTCACTACGAGATAAGGCATGCACTTCTAGATGAATGCATGGATTTTAATGCAAATGCACGCAACCTTAGATAATGCACATAAACCAATGTAAGATGCGTATTTCAATGCAATGCACGTAAATCAAGGTATATCACTTAAATCTAAGTTAAGACACGTGGTTCAAAGTTAAGACACGTAGTTCGAGGTTAGCGCACACAAATCAAGGTATCGCACATAAATCAAGGTCAAAGCATATATATCTAGGTATCGCATGTAAGTCGAGGATTAGGGCACACAATTCTAGGTCAAGGCATATATGACGAGGCATGCACAAAAACAAAGAAACGTATCTAAGGTGTGGCACGTAACCCAATACTAACGTACTTAATCCTAGGTTAAAGCTCGTGCTTCGAGACGAAAGCATACTCTCTAATATAGGTGCACGTAAACTAAGACAGGGCACGTCATCCAAGGTCGATCATATAATTCTGGGTCTAAGGCAAGTAAATTGAGGTATGACACGTTATTCGGGGTCGAGCCTCACAAATTATCATATTTACTATCCAACACAAATATTTGCATAAATTTTATAAATTCAATTTATGGAGAACAAAACAAATTGGCTTTGATACCAATGAAGAATTTTAAATACATAATAATACGGATTCTTCATAAATCGAATTTAATTGCTACTAATCTCGTAGTAGATGCGGAATAGTTTGCAGGAATTTGCCACGTTAGCTCCACCGTCAAATAGTCGCGAATCGGAATCCAAAACATGATATCGGTCTTGGATTATAGGCCACAACTTAAATGCTGATTTGATTTTGATGTCTACTCACTGTAGACATGGTGAGAGAGATTGAGAGAGGAATAGAGTAAGAAAACCACAACCTTCGATTTTTCTAACGTCTAAGGAAAAAGACATTTTCTTTTTCTTTTAATTAGGATGTGGGAAGTTATAACTTCTCACAACTACTCCTTGACCCATACAAAATAGGTCAGGCCGGGTCAATCCATATTAGACGGCTCGTCCCAAAATTTAACAGTTTATTACAAAAAGTCTTCAAGGTAGAATTCAGTATCTTGCAAAAGCTACTCCCATTACATCACTGGGATGCCAAGCTCATATGTTTTTTTGTTTAGTTATTATTTTTATTAATTTGTTAACCTTTTTTGTGCATTGCTATGATCAAAATTAGCCAAAGAGGGCCAATAGAGCCAAAAAAAAGGGAGGGGACATGCGGTCAGGGTCCGTACAATAAAGTTAAGGGGAGTAAAGTTGAATTCATGCAAACTCAAGTGAGTATAAATTAGTTTTTACACTGTTTTTATAAAAATTTGTGTTTTTATGGTCCCTAAAGAGTAATTTATATTGGGTAATATTGAAGAATGAGGAAACAAGTTTGATATAAGAAATGTCAGAAATTTGGGACTTGTTTGAAATTGTTTCGTTAAACTGTTTTTTTTTTTAAAACAAAGAAAACAATAAAATTTGTTTGGCATGATTATTCTTTAAATTTGTTTCTAAAAACTGTTTTTAAAATGTTGTTCTCAAAAACAAAAAATGAGAACATTATAAAGATGTTTTTGTTTTAAAAACATGTGAAAACATGGGGAACAAATTTTAAAAACTGTTTTCATTAATGATATTATAGTAAATAAGTCAACTTAACAAAATATCTATTCTTTCTTGCTTTAGGGATGGCAATGGGTACCCGCATTATCCAAAATCGACGAGCAACCTTCCGATAAAAATCCAATAACAAAAATAGATGGAGAATCCGTTAGGATTTGGGTTTTATAAAGGGAAACCAATGGGTAAACTGATAGGTTTTGGTTTTTGACGTTAAAAAAAATCGAAACTCGAAACTCTATTATTAATTTAATAAAAAAATCTAACATATATATATATATACATTTAAAATAATAGAAGACTAACTAAAATTGGTAAGTAAAATGATAAAAATTTGAACTAAACTCAACTAAAAAAAGTGAACTAAGCTTAATTAAAAGAGATCGGTCAAGCCTATTAAACTAATACTTATACTCTAAAGAATTATCATTTTTACTTACCGAAATGAAAAAAGAGACGTTTCTCGCTCGGCGCTTGGGAATGAATTTCTATTTGCATAACTTATTGATTTTATTTTTTCTCATAAAATTATTATGTAATTTATTTAGCTTTGATTCTTTTATTTTTGGTTTCTTTACATTTAAACTAATTTTTCTTATATTTTTTTAGATTTTTTTTATTTAAACTAATTATTTTTTAGTTAAAGGGTTACGGTTACGGTTAACCGAAGTTTTTTAAATTCTTAACGGTTATGGTCAGGGGCGGAGCCAATAATTTTTCTTAGTGGGGGCTAAAATAAATAATTTTTTTTAGTGAGAGCTAAAATATATAATTTTTTAACTATATGACTTCATTTTTTCTTTCAGTTGGGGTTAATTAATTTTTTTAACTAAAAATACATGGATATTTTAATTTTTTTCCTCAAAAATACATAAATTTTTTAACGTTATTATGAGTCAGTGGGGGCTGTAGCCTCCACTTGCTCTAGTGTAGCTTCGCCCCTAATTACGGTTATGATTATTAGTTTTGAAAACCGTTAAATTTTAATTAGGATTATGATTATTGATTTATTAAACAATTTTAATTATAATTTTATCATTTTTTATAATTATCCGAACCATTGTCATTCCTACTTTTACCAAACCAACCAACGACTCTCAAATCTTCATCTTCTTTCATTCACCATCTCTCAATTCTATTATCCACTTCAACACGCCTCATCACACAAAAACCCATTCGTATTTTCCAGCTAAGCATCAATTCTTCGTCCAGGGTCGTTGTTTCTCCCATCTCGTGTTTGTTATTTTTTTTTGGGTCAAATCTTGTACTTGATATACTTATATCTCATACGAAATTAGGATACAATTTGTCGATTTTTTGTTTGTTTTTAGAAGTATTTTTTTTTTGTCAAATCATTTGATATACTTATATCTCAAATGTATTTGATATATTTTTTTTTGTGTGGTTGTTTCTTTTAATGCGTGCTGATTGTAATAGCTTTTCCGGAGAAAGGAGAAGAATTTGATAACTTTTAATGTTGTAGGACCTTAATTTTTCATATATTTATTGTTTTAGCTTTGTGAGTATGTGTAAATCGGGAAAATGATTTTTTTTTTTTTTTTTTTTTGTGTTTTGGATATATTCTGATTGTGTTGACGCTCACTTTACTGGTTGTCGAAAGTTGGGTGAATGGTGAATAAGAGATGTCTGGATATTTTCCTGACGGCTCCATTTTCCAAATAAAGCCTTTTTACGTGTCTAGTCTCTCTGCATTTTAGATCTATTGTCTTGCTATTATAAGTCAACAACAGTTCCATTTTCATTGCTTCAACATATCATAATTTATGTTTTGAAACCCTTATTTTATAGGCTTCTACTAATTTGGAATGCACAAATCACAATTTCAAATGGTGCCCTTCCAAAATAGTGTTCCTTTATTTTTCCACCAGTTAATTGTTATCCCTTTGTTACTTTAGGTGACCCTTGTAACTCTCCTTGTGTATACGCAGCCAGTCACAAGGCCATGGAAAAGGAGGAGGGCAAGGATCTAAGCTACAGGGTGTTCACCAGAGATGGGTGGAGATGAGATGAAGCAGGAGGAGGATCAATCTTACATTCCGGGTGGATTATTTAGAGAGATCATCATAGTTTTCGTGAAAAAATACCAAATGAAGCGAAGGGTTTCTTTTGAATAAACTACAACTTTGGGGCTTGATGTTGTTGCTGAAGTGTAACTCAAGAGAAATCGAATCACACTCATTATTTGCATCATCAAGAATCTGATAATCTACAACATTGCTTTGGCTTATGAATGTTACATGAGATACACACTATTGTCTTGTACAGAATTTCTATTTGTAAAAATCTTTAGAATGTTCTATTAAAAGACTTTTTATTAGCTCACATTCAATTTCACTTTAAGTGGAGTAGAAGATTATTAAATCAGGTTACACATCAGATAGATTCGATGCCTATTGATTGGATGGTTAACATTCTTCCAAACTTGCAATGATTGACTTTTGGTAGGAGTTAGTCAACTCTTATTTTCCTATCACAGAAAATAAATTGCTGTTAATTGGCTGAATTTTTTTTTAAAAAAAAACTCATTTTACTCTTATGCAAATTGGTTGGTTTTCTCAAATTACTATTTAAAAAGAACCAAAATTGTTCTAGTGTGATTGATTTTTACTTAACTTTTGCTAAAGATTTGAAACATTTTCTATTCCCTATAGATCTATAAAATGTGAATGGAAAGAGGAAGAACCGTAGGTGTTTTATAGTTAGGATTTGTACAATAACTTTTATATATGTAGAATCTTTGATTCATAGCTACAATAACTTTTATGTATAATATGTTTTACTATAATATTGCAAACTCTATAATACAACAGAATCTATTTAAATTAATAATCTATTTTAAATAATAAAAATGTTCAATCCTGATTTGGGACCAATGTAAAAAATTAATAATTTCGACAAAATTATAAGATAATACATTTAAAAAATATTTTTATATTTTATCGACCAAAATATTTCATAAATTAATAATTAACTAAAAATACATAATAAATTGACTATGAATTTTTTTTAAAATATGAATCAAAAGAAAAAATTGAACTAATCCTACAAGGACTAGGATACGAGATTAGAAGAATTTGTTCTAATCCTATTAAATTAAATTATCTTCTATTCTCATTAGACTTTTTTATTTGTGTTTTCAAATTGGTTTGAAAAAATATGAGTCATTTTTAAAAAAAGAGATTATAAATATAATGTATTTACTATTAAGCAAAAAAATTAAAAATATCTCGATAAATGAATAATTATTAATTTATATATCTCATTAAATTAATATAATTTAGTAATCCTAACGCTATTAATTTAAAGATGTTATATTGTATTATCCAAATCTAAGAATATAATTTATTATACATGAGTAAAAAATATATATTTTCGTTCTTGACACCCAAACGGATTTTCTATTTTTTTGTTCTTAAAATTGTTTTTTAGAACACTTTGCCAAATGAAATTTTTTTTTTTTTTTTGAAAACAATTCTACTCAAACAAATTGTTTATTTTTTTGTTCTTAGAAATAGTTTTTTAAAACTGTTCTATAAAATAAAAAAATAAAAAATACTTCCAAACATGCCCTTAAATTTTCTTAGAATGAAAAAACGATGGGGGCGTGGTCTTATTGACACTCCATCTTCAATTTTAAGCACTCCATCAATTGTTTTTATTTCAATACTTGTCTAGTATCTTTCATATAACTTTCTTGCCTACAAGAACTTCAAAGGGAAAATGGTAAACAAACAGCAAAATTTGTAGGCAGAAAAGGTGTGAAGCATATTTTAATCAAACACACCTAAATGAGAGAATAAGTAGAGGAGAGGAGAGGAGAGAATCGGATCGGATCCAAATGCACAAAGAGACAACGGCAATTGTAGACTCTTGCTTTAACAATGACCCGAGAGCATAACTTGAAGGTGATTCTTGATCTCAAACACAAAACCCCGGCACAGATAATTTAGAGAAGCCTGAAAATCTAGACAAACTAACTCACGCATATTTAATCTTGAAACCTACCTATAAAATACACCTAAGGTTTACAACAAATGCTGATAAAATTTGGAAACTTTTTTTAAAAATAATAATAATAATAACAACAACAATAAATAAGGGTATTAATCCCGGAATCAAGGGAGGTAAAAACAAAACCATGAATGAATTGCTGACATCGTATAAATTTACACCTATATTATACGGCAAATGAAAAGACGACTCAGCAACAAGCATGACTAGAGAGAGTCGAGCAAGAAACAAAGCAAAAGCCAGAAAAGATAATAAAAATATATCACTCGAACCAAACTGGAATAATTTTGAAACAATGTTCTCTGATAGCAAGTCATTGAGGAAGTGCGTATTATCTCATCTTTGACTGTTCTGATCTGCATTTGCAGAGAGACCAAAGGGGATGTGAGTGAATCCAATATATATATATAATATACTAGTAGTCCGCTAAATTGAAACAACAAGAAGTTCATCATCCATGAAACCGAACTGAAAGGTTCATATTTAATTTCAAAAATCTGAAAATTCATGAAATACGCATGTAAATTTGAGGCTAATTACAGTGTGAATATATTCAAGAGGAATGGCTTGGGAGGAAAAACTAAAAACTCAAATCATACACAAACACATATGCAGTTTCAAATCCCGTTCCCCTCCCTCCTCTTCTTCATCTCTGATTTTACTTCTACCACCTATCATCCTATCGTATACTAAAAAGGGTATAAAAAAGATATCTAGGCATTATTCATCCAACATGGTAAAAGTTTTTTTCGGGAAAATATTCTTGAGGGGAAAAGAAGATGTTATTTGTGTGTTACTCTCTTAAACATCACTATCAAATTATTTTCAGCTCAGATAATGATTATTATTGCACTTTTCGGGCCTATTTGGTTTTCAGATTTTCTTTTTTTATGTTTATTACAACAATCAATTATAGCTTCATGTGATTAAGAATTTATCATTTTACTAAACAGCATTTGGTTATTGCTCTATGGAAACAATTTTTTCCCCATCTAATGACATTGATCCTTATAAAAATGATTTTTTGGGATAAATTGCTTTTCACATATGAAAATTCTTAACTCCAAACTAAGTCTTGTCCTAATAGGTAGAAGTCAGTTATATGAATCTAAAGATACCACTCATTCCTGTTGAAAGTCATTTCCTTTATTAGCTCCATACAAGTAAAGTCTTACCTAAGTGTCTATGTTCAACTCGTCTGAGGTCTTTCTCTACATACACTCCTTTTATGAGGTATTATCTCCATACTTTCGCACCTTCTAATTGATGCCTCCATAGGTTGTTTTCTAACATGTCCATACTATCTCATTGGTTCTCCCTCGTCTTATCCTCAATTAGGACCGTTCCCAATTTTTTTCATGTTACTTCAATCCTAATCTTATCCTTCCTATGTTTGCCACTCATCCATCTCAACACTCACATCTCTGCCAATGACATCTTATGAACATGTTGGTAGTATAAAGGCACTCTTATACTCCCCCATTTAACTTAAGTGAAATTTTTCGATCACACAAGATTACAGATGCACATCTCCACTTCCTCCATCCCACGTTAATTCTGTGATTGACGTCCATATTAATTTCTCTATCTTGTTGGACCATAAAACCAAGGTATCTGAAAGATTGAGAGAGAGAGAGAGAGAATGAAGATATTTTCTGAAAAATGTTATTGCTTAATGAATCTGTTTACAGTCACGTGTATTTATAGTTTCTGTTTTGCTGATCTATGCCTAACAGATCCCAGCTCTACTAACTAATAGCTGTTAGTTAGTTTATAACTAACTTTAGACAGTTGTCTTCTCTAAATACATGAGCTGACTTGCTAAGCAAGTATTATACAAGAACTGCTATGTTCTCTGTTGTGCTTTTGACTGAGTGATCTGATTGTGATCCTTATCAGTATCTAAAGTTTTCATTTTCATGTATTCTTTCCAATTCCAGTCTTACTTCTAACTCACTTCTCGACCTACTCTTTCAAGACTTACATTCCATAAACTTCACCTTTAATCTACTTATCCTTGAGCCCTTTACTTCCAAAGTCTCCCTCCATAATTCTAACTTAACATTCACACCTTCTCTAAACTCATCTAGTGAAACAATATGATTCATGGTTAGGATGCACCACAACCTTGTTATTGACATTGTACGATTTGATTCGATTCACTCACAAATCGATATGAATCAGTGACCGAATCATAAATTAAGGTGAATCGGGAAGTGAATCGCATATGAATCGTAGCGAATCGTTCCGATTCACTGAATCGTTCCGATTCACCATTGTTAGTATAATATTGAAGGAAATATGTAAAGGGTTGCATTCTAATTGTTATTTGATGAGATTGGTTGTGGAGTAGGCTCTAAGGTCGCACCTAGTAAAGAAAGGCTCCAGCAAATAGTAGGTCTCGTATGGTTTGGTTTTGGGGAATTTGTTCAATTTTGAAGGCATTGTCTAAAGGGTTGCATACTAGTTGTGTTTTAAAATTGTTGTATGTTCTATACTTCTATTGCTGAATGTGCTTTTGGTTTTGTTTTAGATGACACATTATAATATATATATATATATATATATATATATATATATATATATATAGTGCTTGTTTGGATGATAAACCAGTACAAGTCTGAGTATGATAGTATGGACATGTTAGAGGAAGATAACAGGTACACCATCTAGGAGGTGTGTCGTCATGACTATTTCAACAGGAAAGTTAGAGGAAAGAGGAAGAAGTTCAAAGAAAACAACTTAAAGAAAAAAAAACGGTTTGAGTTGAGATAGTTGGGAATGCTGTGAACTAGAATAACGATGTTGATTAGGGAAAGATGGAGAATGAGAATTCATGTAGCTTTTAATGGTTAGAATCATTAAAATATATTTATTATTTGAGAATATTAAAATTATTGTTTGATATGTAGAAATGTATATTCAAATAAGTATTTTTTTACTCAAAACAACTAATGGGAATATACTATATCAATTATTAATTTATTTTTTAACATGTGACCGAATCGTTATGATTCACAATTCGATATGATTCGTGATTTGAAAAAATAGCATTTTGATTCGCAATTCGATTCACAATTTGACAACTATGCACCACAATACTTCATCATGAATGTGGCTAGTTAGCTCATCCATAATTACAGCAAAAAGATATGAGTTCAAGGCGGATCTTTGATGTAGGCCTACTGTGATTAAAAAAGCACGAGTCTGCACTTCGTTCATTATTACACTAGTCATCGCTCTATCATATATACGTGTCTCTTATAGCTTCAATATAGGCCACACATACACCCTTCGTCTCTAACACTCTCCATAAGACCTCTCTAGAAACTTGGTCATATGCCCTCTGTCTAGAAACTTTGTCATATGCCTTTTCTAACTCAATAAATACAATGTTTAGATCTTTCTAATTTTTTTGATATTGCTCCATCAATCTCCTGACTGAAAATATAGCATCCACTGTTGATCTTTCAGGAATGAAAACAATTGATTCTCTAACACCTTTGTATTTCTTATTCTTCTTTTAATCACTCTTTCCCATAGTCTCATAATATGACTCATTAATTTGTTCTTCCAAGCATGAAAGCAAAATTCTTACCTCAAATTGATTTACTAAGAAAAAGCTGATTTAAACTATATTTGTTGCATAATCTAAACTATATTTGTTGCAAAAGTTTACTTTCAAAGGGATTACCACATTGAACGCAAAACCTAGGGAATCAAAACACAGTTCTAGGCACAAAAACTTGTTTTCAAAAGTAATCGAGAAAAGTTGAGAAGAAGTAACAAAGAAACTTAACCTAAAATGTATAAGGAGTTTTCTGTAGTATATGCATGAAAATATAAGCACATCAGTAGATAAGGAGCAAATGCCTAGATAACTAACATGATTGAAGGTCTGTTTGGAGTATAAAATCACTCCCCCAAAAGAACTTAAAAAACAGAAAACCTATTGATTTTTTGAGGTCAGGTTTGAAGATAGACCCTTAGAGAACAGTACAACTATTGCCTTTTAAGCACGAAGCAGCCACAGCTTTCAAAGAGACATTCTTAACCAATCTACTGGCCTATATAGCTCAGGTCATTCAAATATTAGAGTATCATATGGACAGCTTTTAACAAAGAAAAAATCATATGTTCAAGTAGTCTGTAAAATTTTAAGCTACATTTACATGTGAATAATAATGCCATGTCAATTTTCCACTCTTAATGTTGTTTTCTTTCTGATTGCACAGCAATTTTAGCCCTGCCAGTGGAAGGTACTACATTCTTGAAGAAAAATACAAAAATAACACGTTGTAGAAAAACCTTTGCCTCATTGCTTGTATCCTGCTCCAGCACGATACAAAACTACTGAGATGCTATAAACTTTGTTTATATAACACAACTAATATTAATTGATGAAAAAACAATTTTTGTAGTGGTCACACGATTGGAGAGCAGTGATATGTTGTTACCCAGAAAACAGTTTATTCAACTATGACACAGTATAATTTAACAATGTTCAAATGTTATTATTGGCACGCATGGAAATGAAATGTTTGAAAAAGGATAGTACACTTACTGTGCATTCTCATTTTCATCACTTTTCTCAAGATGAGTTCCATTGGCCTGCGATGCACCAGAGCTGGACACACTTTCTTGAGGACCTGTATTGATAAGATGGGAGAACCCCTGCCCAATGGACTTCCACAATCGTGTAGGTAGAGAAGCTTGCAAGCTATTCATGCTTCCTTCATATGGAAGTTCAAATGGCCTTGCTGATGCAGTACTCAGCTCCGAGAATCTCACGGCTCCTAAAATCTGTTCTGGAAGCTCTAATTCAGTTTGGCTCTCAATGAGGAATGCTAAATCAACAGTAAGTGTTGTTAGGTAACCAAATGCCAGATGAACAATAGCATTTGCAACCATCGAAGAGCCAATATCTATGTCCACTTCAAAAAAGTTCTCCCCTAGACAGTACTTGCAAGTAAGTGCTCGGCCAATTATGCATATGGCCTGCTCCCCAACTGCTTTTCTGACAATCCAAGGTCCCTTGACAATGTTGGCTATCAATTTTAACCTAGAATTCCTGAACCCATCATCTCCTCTTAGAAACTGCTCCATTAAAGATCCCTCCGGAATCGGTTGTAGGGAAACAAAATACGCAACGGCACTGTAATTTTCTTTACTGGGAACTTGTAGATTGAAAGCCCAGACAAATGGCTTATCACCCGCTGGGAATGCATCATGAATAGCCCTCCTAACACGATGTCTAGGATTGTTTAGAAGCTCCGAAATCTTTGTGGAACCTTTAATCCAATCAAAACCCAGAGGCTTTAGAATGTAATCACCAGCAGGAACCTTAACCTTTGTCAAAAAGTATTCCGGGCCTCTTACCATGAAAAGGTCTCCTGGTGGAGATGCCCAACCATTAGAACAATTATCCGGATCAAGTAGAGGAAGGGCGCCTTGTGATTTTACTCTTTCTATCCATTCATGCTCGTCATTTATGTTGCAGTTGGCCATACGCAAATCGAAGAACCTGTTTCATGATGAAAGTATATCATATGATGATGGGTATACGATTGAGAAAATGCTGGCTAACGATTCTGTTGAGACTTTTTTTTTGTTTTGTTTGTTCACTTGACAAACAATAAACAAACAGGGTGCTTTCATGCATTTGATTTTGCAAAACCATTAACGAGATCTAAAGAACAACAGTTTTGAGAAGTAATCAAGCCTTTTAAGCAAGAAACAGTAACAAAAAGGGCATAGATATAGTAAGATTGCAGTGGTAGGAGAATGGATTTCCTATGCACATAGAATATTGAACAAAAACTTAATATGTAAGTCGTTCCCCCCTCCCCCCTCCCCCCAGCAACCATTCACAAGAGTCATTTGCAACAGCTAAGATAACTGGTAACCACAACCCCTATTTTCTTCTTGTTTTAAATCAAAGAAAAGATAATACATTCCATCAAAATAAAAAGAGTTTCCGATCCTTCCTCTTATCTATCAATTGGGAAAAAGATAGAAACACAAACAACATAAGCAAGCAAGCACACAAATGAGCTCTCTAATTCCAAATGTTTTTTTTAAAAAAAAAAATTATATTAAAAATAAATTTTAGAAACACAAAAATGTAAAAGAGAAGGAAAAAAAAAAAAAAAGAGAAATCCAAATACAGAAAAATATATATACAAGAGGGGGAATTGAAAACAGAAAAATCAAGAAGATACTTAAATTGTATAGCATCAACGAAAAATTAATCGTACCTCAAGCCAAATTGATGAAGTCGGGTTTGTTTGTAATAATAATAGGCAAATAAGCTGATTTGGTTTTAAGCATTTGAAAATTTCTTTCACAGTTGTAATAATAACAAGCAAAAAAAAAAAAAGATGTTATTGCCAAATGGCATCATGTGGTTTGTACAACAACTTTTTTGACATTTCCATTCACATTCTCCATAAAAAAATAATATTACGTCATCATCTGCCAGCCCAATTTACCAAAAGACCAACATGTCCAAAGGCTAAATTTCACACTTAGTATCTATTATTTACATATTTTTTTTAATGTAATTTATAATATTTTAAAAAATTTATAATAGTCTTTAATATTTATAAAAATTATTCAAAATAATTCTTATTTTTAAAATTTAATCAATTTAATCTTTATTATTTTTAAAAAAACTTAATTTAGTCTCTATTATTTTTTAAAAAATTCAATTCAATTCGTGCATATAATCCCTATTCGGAGACTAAATTAAATTTTATAAAAAATAATAAAGACTAAATTAGTTAATTTTGAATAATAAAGACCATTTTGAATTACTTTGTAAAAATTAAATATTAATATAATTATTCTAGAACATTAAAGACCAATTTTAAAAAAAATATAAACAATACGGACGAAGTATGAAATTTACACCATGACACCCATATTCCAGACCATACAAGCCTGTTAAATCAAACCAAAAGTTTAATAAAAAAAAAAACAAACAAACAAACAAACACAACACTCTCATTATAATATATATACATACATTAATACATATTTACGAATGTCATACATATAGTAAGTAATTATGAGTGCACAATCTTCCTTCTTATAACTAATTTTTATTATTTCACAGAATACAATGTTTTGCCCCTTCATATTATTTTATATCAATTAACCTCCTAACAAGATTTAGTTCAAGAAAATGTTCCTTGTAGCAGGTTAAGAATACACAAATACACAAAATACCCCTTCTTTATTCCTAACGCTTATTTTCTATTTTTTCATTTTTTTTTAGATCTTAAATTTTTAGCAATACTTTTTTTCTTTTTTATCTTAACATCAGTTTACCCCCTTAATTTATATATACACATGCAATAGAACATTTTATCTTCTCATGTTTTTTTTGTTTTTTAAAAGGAGATCAATAGTAGTTCCCTACATATCCCCTAGCTGACTCGAACTTGAAACCATTCAGATTTCATGTGAGGGTTGTTCCTACTGAATTTAATTCTCTTGTCTCATGTTTATGTTTTTTTTATATTACTTAACTCCTTTGTGCATTTTGTACATTTGAATATTATAACACTTACAATGAGCATTTGCATTAACTAAAACATGGAGGGGTTAAGTGATATAAATTAAACAAGAAAAAAATATTATAAGATATATACATAGAAACTGAAAAATTTAATAAACCTAGAAAATATTTATGACCCTTTACTGCTTTGATGTATATAGTATGAGATCTTGATCATTAAAATAGTTATTTTGTGTCACTTAACTCTTTCGGATTATTAGGTAAAGAAAAAAAACAAAGAGTTATTGTTTTACATTTGTATATGTGTATATTTGTTTCACGCTACAAGGGACATTTCATTAATAAAATCACATAAAAATATTAAGTGATATAAAAAAAAAAAAAAATATATATATATATATATATATATATATATATATATATATATATATATATATATTGTGGGGGTAAAGTAATACTAATCCAGTATTTTGTAGTGAGTGGGTGAGTTTTTTAAAGTTGAGCTTCCATTATATATTTTGAAGTTCAGAGAATGTAATTATCATTTTCCTAAAAACGGAAATATAATATATCTCTACAAAGAGTCAAGTAATTAAATTGATTCAAGTATAAGAAAAAAGAGAATTCACACAATTCATTGAGCACTTTTCTTCCCTATAAAGTTTGCCAAAC
This sequence comes from Ehretia macrophylla, assembly GCA_037974665.1. Lineage (NCBI taxonomy): Eukaryota > Viridiplantae > Streptophyta > Magnoliopsida > Boraginales > Ehretiaceae > Ehretia > Ehretia macrophylla. Next base: position 1,292,377 of record CM075777.1, read on the forward strand.
ATAGAACACCCCATGCAAAAGCTTTGTATATTATGTAAGAAATTTTTGTTTAAAGTGGCTTTCATCACCACATAAAATGTAAAATAAATTGGGATGGTTCAATGACCAAAATTATTAATCAATATGTAATCTCCTACATAATAAAATATTTAGTGGATTAATAAAAGGACAAAAGGAATATGAAGAGTTCGTATATCTAGTTTTATATTGAATCCATATTCTTGAAAGATTTATGTAACCACCTAAATTATAATCCTACATAATGGTATATTTAGTGAGATTAGTGGTTCATTATAATCGTACATTGTAAAATACTTAGTGGGGTTAGTGGGTTCATGAAATGTCATTTCTAATTAAATCCATAATGTGTGAAATTAATTAGAAGACTACTATATAAAGGACTCTTGGTCCCTCTCTCCACTCAAGCTTCTCTAATGTTTGTTATCCTCATCAATTGACAAACATAAAAATTGTCTATATTAACTTTATATGCATTTTGTATATCTTCAAAGTAAATCAAGAATATCAATATATATTTTGTTTTTGATTATCTTATGATGTTATAAGACATGAGCTAAAAATCTGATTTTCTTCTTACATATTATCCCATTGATAGTCTAAGTAATAGCTGATATTTCTTCATCTTTAATATTCATGTAATGTAGGATAAATAATTACAATTACCGGAGAGAAGTAAAACTAATTAATTCATGCATTAATTTCGATGAAACCAACTAAAAGCAAAATCTTCCCTTATTGAAACAAAAAGGGGAACAATTCTGTAATTATCTTACAAGAAAAGATCTCAACTTAAAAGAACAAAGCTTAATAGTAATTTAAAATATCATGTATCGTCACTATCAAAAGGTGTGTGATGAAGAGTAAAATAAAATTAACGATAAAAAATTATTGGAACCTTAAAATTTTATATGATAGGACTCTGTTCCCATCAAATTCAGAGCTTGGATGAGCCACACTTTCTCTCACTTGCTATGCTCGATAACCTGAAGGAGGATCACATTCACGCGACTCCACACACCTGTGATTATCTCTAAACTCTATGGATCGAAAGCAAGGTCTGAACTGCAATATGGCTATAAAATCCTTATTTATCCGCCAATTTTGATGATTCAATAGTCTAAATCAATGTTTTCAAGGTAAAATTTATGTTTTCTAATAACTTTGAACAAAATTGTGTATATAATCTGTACAAAAGTGTATAAAACCGTACACAAATATACAAAATTATACAAAAGTACAAGTCCAAATTTGTGCCTCATTTTCATGTTTTATAAACCAAAAACAAAATCGTTAGTATCCTTCAACAAATAATTTGACATGAAGGTCATAGCCAATCACAAGAACATTATAGAACTTCAACAAAACTTAAATCAAGCCAAATCAAAGTGTAATGGATACAATCCTTTCACTTCAAATTCAATATGAAACATGACAGGGAAAAAAATCTTTACATTATAAGCGTTACGACAAATTGGAGAGGCACCACCTGAAAAGGGCTAGTAATCTTTGGGATGCAAATGTTCCGAATGATTGCGCTTGGTATTGGAGAAAATTGCTCAATCTGCTATCCTCTATGAAACCATTTGTTCTCCATAAAATTGGGAAAGGAAATCAAGTTACTTTTTGGCTTGACTTATGGCATCCTTGGGAATTCTCATTGATGTTTTTGGTGAAGCAACAATCAATAACTTTGGTTTGGATATTACTGCTAAGGTGAATTGCTACATTGTTGGTGGGACATGGCATTGGCCATCTAATGCTTTACTGGACTTTATCTTTTCTCTCATTGGCAATGTAATACCTAACCTAGAGGTTGAAGATTCTCTGATTTGGCTTGGCGAACCTGATAAAAAATTCACCTCTCACTCGGCTTGGGATATTATCCGACCTAAGTATAACCGTACGGAAGGTGCTGGAAATATTTGGTTCAAACACCACACTCCGAAACATGCTTACTGTTCTTGGTTGTTTTGGCATGATAGGAATCCTACCAAGAGGCGATTCATCAATTGGGGTATTAAGGTGGATGCTCGTTGTGTGTTTTGTAAACTGTACATAGAAGATAAAGACCATCTCTATTTCCAATGCAGTTTTACAAAGAGGATTTGGAGGTGAGGTATGAGATTGGCTAAGGGGCCTCATTGGATTCATTCATGGGATCAAATCCTATGTTGGTTTAACAGAAAATGTGTGAACTGCACCCTACAATCAACTTTGGTCCTCATTTTCTTCCAGGCTATAGTTTACAGTATTTGGCGTGAAAGGAGTATACTTGATGAAGACCAAATGCATGATGGTCGTCTATACACCAAAACTATCAAGTTAAACCCACAAGTGCATGGATCTATGCAATATAATGTGCTAGAGTACAAGATCGAATCTCCACAGAGAGGCTCCTAAGTGATATCTAAGGTGTGTTAATGTGACAAGAAGTCTAAAATTGTGAAAAGGAAAAAAGAAACAAAATGATTCAATAAATGAATTAAAGCGGTTCTAAATATAAGTGAAATAGAAAACCTAATTAATCTAATCTAGAGAGGTGTATGGATATCAAATCCAAGATTAGATCAAGATTGGTGATGAGTTAGGTCAAGATCCTCGCGTTGTGCCTATGAATTTATGTTTGAATCTTAGATTTGGATAGGTAAACTAGGTTGACCAAGCTACAATCCCGTTTTGTTGGTTTCACCTAATTAACCTAAGTCAACAATCCTAGGTCTAGTTGCAACTTCATTCGTCTAGTCACCCTAAAGGCCGAGGTGCGGGTTTGTCCAAACAATCCTAAGGTTAATTGAGTAAACTAGTGGTTAAATCATGGTACAACCTATGATTTATTTGGAGTTGAGCCTGATTCACATGAATAATTTAATATGTATCAAGTTTAAGCCCGCTATAAATATTTTCAAGACTCACAATTGAAGCATTAATCGATAATCTACAAGACCCAGTTGGATTTACAAACTAACAAGGTAGAATCACATATAAATATTGTAAAGCCTTGAATCTACAATTAAGGTCAAAGAGGACTTTGACCCATTTTCGTGAGAGGGACTGGGGGGGTCCTAACAAGTGAGAGGCCTTGAGAGCTTTCAATAGCTACTGAGGTTAAGATTTCGTGGGAGGGGTATAGTGTCTTAGGTGTCTTCTCTTTGGCTTCTTTCGTCCCTCCCTTAAATAGGCTCTTAGGTTAACTTAGGGGCTAAGACTTGCCATAATCAGTCCCTCGCATCATGCTCATTTGCATGCTGATTGACCTCCTGCCTTTTCCGGTGCTGATACTATTCCCATTTACCCACCCAGGCTACTTCCATCCTTCGGGCCTGGGACTCGATGCCATGGGTCTTCTCTTGTATCGGGTGGCCTACCTTTACTGGCCCATTACAATAAGTCCCCCACTCTACAGGCCCAAGGGTACGTTGGTCCTGTAGAGTAAGAAAAAATTGAAATTGCCCCTGCACATGTTTCCCGTGGGAAATCAGCGCGTGACCTTACGCACCTAGGACGTGCACTTGGTGTCCTTTCTTCTACCCCCTGCATCTTCGCGTTCTGTGTGTTTCCGTGACCTACTGCTTTATGCCACGTGGCTGCACCGCAGGTGGACATTAACTGTTGTGCCAATTGAAGTGACACCTTAGGGAGTCGAAGCGACACCTTTGAGATGTCCTTTGGTCTCTTTCTTCTCCTTCTAACTGCATTTCTCTTCCGTCATGCTATCTCTACCGTTTAGCCCTTTTATATACATTTATGCTAGTGAGTATTTCCTAACTTTTTATCATGCTATGGCCACCCTGCGCCCACCTTTGGGGTCCTACAAGCCTTCATCGTGGGTAGGGGATGTCGAGGTTATGCGTTTGTGTCACCAGTACATGCTCTCGAATGCCGTCGTTCGTCCTCCGGTAAGCGAAAAACGTGCTAACAACCACGATCCATACTGGGTGTGCATATATACCAAGTTCTTCAAGGATGGATTGTGCTTACCACTACTTCACCTTGTTCAACAAGTATGCAAGCGCTTCCGTATTTCTCCAGGCCAATTCATGCCCAACTCATGGCGCCTGTTACTGTCCCTGGAGGTGCTGTCGGACAGGCACGGGCTAGAATTTAGGCTTGCCGACTTGCTCCACTCATATCACCTGAAGAATCGCCCTTTTTCAGAGCCAGGCCACTTTTCTCTTTCCCTTCGCTTGGGGCGTCGGCACTTAGTGCCTTGACTTGACTTCCAGGGATAAGGGATAGAAAAAATCGTATTTCTTCGTTCTTGCCGACGGTGTCCTAGGCATAACCTCGGGTGTTCCCACCAAGTGGTGGGTGTTTGGTAAGTTCTTCGTGCTTTTCTTTCTGGCGCCTAATTGACGTATCTTTAACTCTTCCTCTCTGCAGATCCGAAGACCGAGTTCCTGGTGTCCAAACCTAGTGTCATTTTCGAGCAATGTGTAGGGCGCCTCTTGTCCTTGGACGTGGCTGATCGTCGTTGGAGGCAGCTTCTGAGTCCTAACGTACTCTTGACCTGTCGGGTTTGGATTTCAACTGCGAGTCTTTACCGTAAGTGTCTTTTTATCCTATGGGCTTCCGAGTCTTGGGTGTACATGACTAAATACTGACCAAGTGTATGTGCCTTTAGGGGACACCATAGATGAAGGGGTGTCGGCATCTGTTTCTATAGAGGAAATCCTACAGCGGCATCGTCTGGTTCTGCAAGACACCGTACCTCGCCCTAACCCCGGCGCTGGTGGTGGTAAAAGGAGGAAGCGTTTAGTGCAGGCTCGGAAACGGCGTTGTTCAGGTGCACCCATACTACAAGACTCGTCCAATTCCTCCGAGCATACCGAAGATGGCCCTTGCTCGGATCTTGAGGTGTATGGCTTTGATGAGATAGACGTCTGGGTAGATGCACCCACTTCGGACGAAGTTCGAGTCTCAAAATTACAGGGCCCTAGGGCCGTTGCTACGGAGGACGCACCAACTCTGGTTACTGGTGCAGATCTAAGTCCCGAACCTACGGCATCGCAACCTGATGGTTCGACTTCAGGCACGTGCGCGGCCTCTCACCATAAGCAGCTGCAACCACCTCCTAATACTTACGCCGAGAGTTCTATTCCAACGGTTCAGCATAGTTCTGAGGTTCCTGCTCCTGAGGCTAATGCATCCTGGAGTCCACGTCTTCTGTCACCGGAGCCACCTCTGGTCTCGTCCTGTGGAGCGCTCCCATCTATCATGCCATGAGGACACCCTGAACCCCGAATACCGCCGCGGAACTTGCCCCTTGAGAGTTCTAGGCCCGAAGCCGTCTTTGAGGCCAACTTCCATTTCTCTCGGGATAATAGTTTCTTCCGTAACCTGGGAAGGATTGTCCGTGCCTTAGAGTCCATAAGGTTTCCTGCTGATGCTAACTTTGTCCGAAACCATCGGGATAACCTTTTTGACATGGTTGTCAGTGCTGCCGTTGGGGTATATAAAATATTATATATACTTACAATTTTTATTTATTTATTTACTTATTATTATTATTATTATTTATTTATTTTTATTTTTATTTTTATTTTTTATTTTTTGCAGAACGTAGCTATGTGGAACCTAGTGCGTCAGTATTTGAAGGTTCTAAAGCAGAACCTGATGCAAGCGGCACTTGAAGAAGAGAGACTGACGGACGAAGCCCGTTATTTTATCGAAGCCCTTACGTCTGCCTAGCTAGAGCTCTCGGAGGCTCACCTTGCTCGTTGTACTGCCGATCGTGCTAAGGACGAGGCGGTTGCTGCCATGGCATTGGCTGACCAAGCCAAGGCTGATGCCCTGCAACAGGTCTGCTAGTTGACTGTGGAGCGTGATGAAGCCCTTCACAATGCTTATCAATCTGATGCCGCAAGATCTAAGGCAGAGGCTCGTCATGCTCACTTGGTAGGCGACTACGGTGACTTGGTGGCGGAGCGCACTACATGGCACCACGAGCGGATGGGTCTTCTTGACCAGTTGCGTGACAAGAACCGAGAGGTGGCTGGTCTGAAGGGTGAGCTCCACACATCCTGTAGCCGGTCCTGAATCTTGGAGAGGAAAGTTGCATCCCTTGAGAGGCGCTGCGAGGATATTCGAGATGAAAATACTTTGGTCACCAGGGTCCAATGTTACAAGAAACATGCAGCCGGATTGTCCGCCTCCTGGGATGTTGATGTTATGAGTCAGTTCCTTGTCGACCTTAGGGCGAAGCTTGCCACCGAAAGGTCTTATCCTCCTGAAACCGTAGAAGTTTCGGATGATGAAGACCCTTTCACGGTGCTAGTTCCTTACCAACCTAAGCCTTTAGCGGAGGAAGCTCCTGAGACTATGCCTCCTCCCCTGGTCTAAGATGTCTTTGTAGTTCTAATTTTGTAATCGCATAAGTTTTTACTGCACTAGCAACCAAATGTTATATCGAATCCATTCTTGTTTGAATGCATTATCGTTTTTGTCATACCGTTGGAATCACCGATTTTTTTTATTTTTTTATTTTTTGCGTTAGACCGCCCTGTGTGTTAAATTTGTAATTCTGTAATGCGCTGCAACCCTAGTGGGCTACTTTGGGCTTTTGGTAGGCTGCGACCTTAGGTTGCTTTTTTAGCCTTGAGAATGAGCCGCACCCTTAACGGGCTGCGACCTTAGGTCACTTTTTTGCCTTAAAAATGAGCAAAAACTATTTTGAGCTACCAACTTTTTGTTTTTATTCATCAACTTAATGCATCAAAAGTAATATTTCTTTAAATGAATCGTATTCCAACATCGTGGCAACTCATTTCGCTCACCATCTCTTAGTCTGTAAGCCCCGTGCCCTGCAATATCGATAACTTCGTATGGGCCTTCCTAGTTGGTGCCTAATTTACTCGCGTTGAGTTCGACCGTGTTCTGGAAAGTTTTCTTGAAGACCCAATCACCGACCTTGAACTCCCTGTGACGCACTGTTTTTTTTCGTGGCTCAATGACAACCTCCTCTAATACTCTGCAATTTTCCTTAGGGCTCTCTCCCGATCCTCATCTTGCATTTCTCGGTGGTTAACATCTTCAGTCAACTGCTCCACTCGGTATGATGGCATGTCGATCTCTGGTAGAATTACAACTTCGGTTTCGTATGCGAGGGAGAAGGGGTTTCTCCAATTGCGGATTTGGGGGTTATGCGGTATGCCCAAAGGATCGCTGGTAGTTCCTCTGCCTACTTTACTTTGGCTTGATCCAACCTCTTCTTCATGGCATAGACGATGGTTTTGTTAGAGGCTTCAGCCTGCCCGTTGGCTTGGGGATGCCACAGGGTGGCATAATTGACTTGGATCTTCCACGTTTCACATAATTTCTTGAAATCCCCAGACACGAATTGTGCGCCATTTTCGGTGACTATTTCTTTAGGGATACCAAACCTACATACACATGTTTCCACAGAAATGCTTTTACCTCTTTGTCCCTGATCTGTGCATATGCCTCGGCTTCCACCCATTTGGTGAAATAGTCCGTTGCCGCTAACATGTAAACTTTCTGCCCTGGTGTTGCTGGCAACTTTCCTACTATGTCCATTCCTCATTTCATGAAAGGCCAAGCTGTCGCGATAGGCTTGAGTGGATTTGCTGGGTTATGGATTGCCCGGGCATGACGTTGGCATTTGTCACATCTCCTTACATACTCCGTAGAATCGGCTTTCATCGTGGGCCAGAAATATCCCGCCGTCAATGCCCGGTTGACGAGGCTTCTTTCCCCTGCGTGATTGCCACACTGTCCTTCGTGTAACTTGGCCATTACATACTCTGCCTCGGGTGCTGCAAGGAATCTGAGGTATGGCCCTGAATAAGACATTTTATACAGTTTATCGTCGATAAGGCAGTATCTCCCGGCCTTAACCTGCACTCGCCTGGCTTCACTCCTATCTTCTGGGAGTGTGCCCTCTCTTAAGTAAGATTCCAAAGGTACTTTCCAGGATTCTTCTTCAGCTATGTTCAACAAGGTCTCCTCGTCATTCTCTAGAACTGATCGGTTCAAGAACACCACCGGGATCTGCTTGTCATGCTCCGATTCCGAAGCTACTCCTAAGGTGGCAAGGGCGTCGGCACTATGGTTATGGTCCCTGCCCACCTGTTCCAGTTTTAATTCTTCAAACTGTGTCCCTAATTCCCTCAGGGCGGACAGGTATTGAGTCATTTTAGCTCCATTCGCTTGATACTTCCCGTTCAGGTGGTTGACCAGGAGTTGGGAGTCACTAAAGACACCGACTATGGTCATCCCCAGACTTTTTGCCCACGACAAACCTTCCAACAAGGCATCATACTCGGCTTCATTGTTGGTTACAGGAAATCCGCATCGAACTGCCTTTTCCACCATGATCCTTTCAGGGTCTCAGATCACTTTGCCAAGTCCTCCACCCTTCTGGTTACTAGATCCATCCACGTGCAGACGCCAGACTTTGCTAGTGTCTACCGATGCTACTTCTTTTGGGTTTGTGAATTCGGCTATGAAGTCGGCTAGTGCTTGTGATTTAATTGCTGACCGAGGCTGATATGTAATGTCGTATTCTGTTAACTCGATTGCCCATTTTGCCAATCCGCCGGATAGGTCTGGTTTGTGTAGGATTGATCTCAAGGGTTGGGCGGTGACAACAACTATCTTGTGTGCTTGGAAGTATGGCCTCAAATTCTTGGCCGCAGTTACCAAAGCTAGCGCTAATTTTTCCATTTGATTGTACCTGGCTTCAACATCGGAGAATGCCTTGCTAACATAGTAGATAGGCGATTGCTTCCGCATTTTTTCCCTTACCAACACAACACTTACTGTCGAATCTGACACTGCTAGGTATAACAAGAGGTCTTCACTCGCCATTGGTTTGGCCAGCAAATGTGGATTGCTCAGATAATCTTTGAGCTGGCTGAACGCCTCTTCACATTCTACTATCCATTCAAATCTTTCTTTCTTTCTTAACATCTTAAAGAAAGGTAAACACCTGTCTGTACACTTTGGGATGAAGCGTGTTAATGCCGCAATCCTCCCGGTTAACTTTGCCACCTCTTTCGTAGTCCTCGGTGAGGGCAATGACTGAATGGCTCTAATTTGGTCAGGATGTGCTTCAATACTGTGCTTGGTCACCAGGTACCCCAAGAATTTTCCTGCTTCTACGCCAAAGGTGCACTTTGCTGGATTCAATTTCATTCCATACTCCCTCAATACATCAAATGTCTACCTTAAATGAGACACGTGATCCGGAGCCGCTATAGATTTTACCAGCATATCGTCAATGTATACCTCCATTGTTTTACCTAGTTGAGGCTCAAACATTGGATTAACCAAGCGTTGGTATGTAGCCCCTGCATTTTTCAAACAAAATGGCATTCTTTTGTAACAATAAATTCCCTTCTCCGTCATAAAGGCTATTTTTTCTTGATCCTCTGGGTGTATGAATATTTGATTGTATCCAGAGAATGCATCCATGAAGCTTAGCAGTTCGTGTCCTGCTGTGGCATTTACTATTGCATCGATCCTTGGAAGCGGATATGGATCCTTCGGACATGCCTTGTTTAAATCTGTGAAGTCTATACATACCCGCCATTTCCCTCATTTCTTGGATACAACCACTACATTTGCCAGCCACTCCGGGTACTGAAACTTCCGAATGAAGCCGTTGTCCAATAGTCTCCTGACTTCATCTTCCATGATTTTGTTTCTTTCGGCCGTGAATTTCCTTCTTTTCTGCTGTATAGGACGATAACAGGTGTCTACATTGAGTTTGTGCGTGGCTACCTCGAGTTTGACCCCAGTCATGTCTGCGTGACTCCATGCAAAACAATCCCTATATTCCTTCAACAATTCTACCAACTGCTCATTTATCTCCTTGTACAGGCGAGCTCCCACCCTGACTCGTCTACTATCTCCGATTTTGTTTTTAGTGTTGTAACATAACATTTCTATGCCTCCTTTGGATCTTCTCTGATTTCTCAGTTTCCCCACCGAGATGGGAACTAGATCACCTGATGGTACGTGGAAGGTACTGCCCTCAATTGGTGGATCCAAGGTCGACCCATTATGATAGTATAAGTTGACGCGCAATCCACTACTAGGTACTTTGTTAACGTGTGCACATCCGCTGCCCAAGTTGAAAGGGTAATCTCATTGAGGGTCTGCTTTGTCTCCCCGCTGAATCCTGCTAAGGGTATTGTCTTCTTTACAAGCTGAAATTCATCGATGCCCATCTCCCGCAGCGTTCCGGCCATAAGGATGTTGTCGAGCTTTCCCTGTCAATCAGGATCCTTCTTATCTCAAATCCGGCTATCATCAATCTAACTACTAGGGCGTGATGATGTTCTTCAACCACTGTTTCTTCGTCCTCGTGACTGAAGGTAAGGTTGTATTGTTCCCGCGGCGGTACTACCTGTTGGACAAGCATCACTTCGTTCCCCTTCCACATCTTTGCATTCTTTCGTGCTGCAGATATGGATTCCCCACTGAGTTTTGATCCACCAGTAATGCATCCGATGGTGCGAATGGATTTTGGAAGCCCCGGTGGCTTGCCTTCTGTCTCCTGCCCACCGACTCTTATCTGCCGTTTTCCTCTCTTTGTCAGGAACTGTGTAAAGAACCCCTTTTTTAGCATGTTCAAAACTTTGGCCCTTAAGTCTACGCATTCCGACATTGCGTTCCCATGATCTCCGTGAAACTCGCACCATACCTTTTGGTCTTTTCGGTTAGGGTGGCTCTTCATTCTTTTCGGCCACCTTACATTGGGCAACTGTTTTAATTCGTTCACGCACTTGGTATGGCTTATGAAGATGAGGTAATCCGGGACTGATGGTTCCCTATCTCCTTCGAACAGCTTTCGACCCAGACGCCGCAGCCTCTACTCCACTAGCTTTGGCGGGACCGAAGCTACCAAATGGCTGTGGTGTGCATATGGCTAGTGTCGTCGTGGCTCAGTTCGACGGGTCTCCCTACCAGGCTCTTGTCGAGAGTTTCGACCTTTCACTTCTTTTTCCCATCTCATCAACCCTCGGGCCTTTTCTATTACTTCCTTCATGCTGCCATATGAGTTCATTACCAGTTCTTTGTGGAAATCTGATTCGGGCAGTAAACCCTGCTGGAAGGCCAACATCGCGGTCTCCTGGTTGTACAGGGGAATCCCAATCATTTTCTCGTTAAACCTCTGGACGTAAGCCCTTAAAGATTCGCCCCTGTTTTGCCTGATTTTATATAAATCGCTTGACTTCTTTTTTATCCTCTTACTAGGCGCAAATTGCTCAGAAAACTCATTCATTAACTGGGCGAAGGACCCAATGCTGCAGCTGGGCAAGCTGGTGTACCATTCTAGAGCCGATCCAGTAAGGCTGGATCTGAAACTCTTGCACATGCAGGCCTCCTTTAGCGCCGGCGCCATACCTGCTACCATCATGCCTTGTCTAAAATGTGCGATGTGCTCATCGGGCTCTGTCTTCCCGTTGTACAACTTCCATTGTGGCATACGAAATTTGGCCGGCACCTCTACGAATTCTATGTGATCCAAGAAAGGGGTTTCATCAAATTTGTACCCGAGACTCTCCATTCCCGCCCCCGGTGAGTCCCCTTTCGCACTTCGCTGCTTTTCTACCATTGGGCTTTCGTCTATCATTTGCATGGGTCCTCTAACTCTTGGTCTTGGGGGGGTTTGATATGAGACCCCTCTACCTGGGGTGACCAACAAAGACTCTACCTTCCTTCTTAGTTCCTCATTCTCTTTTTTAGCCGCATCTCTTTTCGCTCTGCTTCTTTCAGCTATGCTTCCAATGCCACTTGCAAAGCCATCAATCGTTGTTCTAGGTTCTCGGAAGTGTTTCCAGCCATTTTCAACTCTTCAAACTGCCACAGTTGTCAATGTCCTCACGGTGGGCGCCAAATTGTAGAGCCTTGAATCTACAATTAAGGTCAAAGATAACTTTGACCTCTTTTCGTGAGAGGGACTGGGGGGGGGGGGGAGGGGGGTCTTGACAAGTGAGAGGCCTTGAGAGCTTTCAACAGCTATTGAGGTTAAGATTTCGTAGGAGGGGTATAATGTCTTGGGTGTCTTCTCTTTGGCTTCTTTCGTCCCTCCCTTAAATAGGCTTTTAAGTTAACTTAGGGGTTAAGACTTGCCATAATCAGTCCCTCGCATCATGCTCATTTGCATGCTAATTGACCTCTTACCTTTTTCGGTGCTAATTCTGTTCCCACTTACCCACCCAGGCTGCTTCTATCCTTCGGGCCTGGGCCTCGATGCCATGGGTCTTCTCTTGTATCGGGTGGCTACCTTTACTGGCCCATTACAAATACTAGCTACAAACATATTTAAATAATAAACACATGATTCATAATCATTATTATCAAACCCAACAAGATCCAAATCATTCAAAGTGAATAAACCAACAAAATATCCAAATATTAAGATTATACATAGTTCGAAGGCATAAACACTATAGATCTTTCCCTAACCTTTAAGAATCCAGAACATAATGTAATCTAAACGACAAAAATGGAAAAGATCTAGGAAAAACTTCCCCATATTTGATAGCCTTGAATTTGCTTGAAAACCCTTTTGAATCCTAGTTCCAATCTCACAGAAATCTCGGATTTGATGATAGATGTAGGTGGGTTTGTTGGATTTTGGGGTGGATTATAGTGGGTAAAATGGTTTAGAGAGTGGGTCTGTATGTTGGGGTGGTGTAGAATGTGTGTAGGGGTGAGAGGTTATGAAAATTTGGCTGAAAATCGAATAAAAAATGACTAGGTCTGTGTAGACTGGTTCAATGAACCGGCTGGCCTATTCAGTCCGGTCTGGTTCATCCAACTTTGCGCAACGATTTTCTTTTTGCGATTTCAGGAGCTACAGAAGTCAGATTGAGGCGCGGTCGAAGGAGTTGGAATCATATCGAGCCAAGAAACATTATGGTGGGATTTATTTTCATAAATTAAGCACCAATGGACCTGTGAGACCCATTTTTCCATCACCTATGTTGTAGGCTCACATAATTCACTTTTTTTCTTTGTTTTTCTTCATTCCTTGTTCTGTTGTGCTCCATTTTCTTCTTCATCTCTTCTTTGCTCTGCTCCACACCTCTTCAAACATATCCTAAACCACAAAAAATAGCATGAATCAACCATTTACTCTATTTTACGTGCAATGATCATACAATCAACATGTATTTTAAATGGAAGATAAATGCACAAATTTAAGCTCTTTTTATACCTCAAAACACATTCCAATATCAATTAGAATACCAACACATCACACGACCAAATTTGCTATTGCATTAGACAAAAATTGTATAGGACAAAATGTTTTTATAATAACATTTTCAATCGAAAACTGTGTATAATATAGAACTTAGATACTAGTATTCTTAGATAGGTAATGGGATGACTCATTTTCATTGTAAAGTTACATAAATATTTTTGATAGTGATAGTAATACATATCCTTGTTTACCGGGAAAAAAAATGGAGAGGCCATTTAGTTATTTCTTGTATAAGAGTGCGATTGCAGAGAGTTTCATAAGCATTAGATTCAGCTTGATGAGGTTTTTGAATTATTTCAACGATTAGACATAAAATAAGCTTCAATTTGAAGCAACAAAATCAAATTCAAACTTTAATTAATATTTTAATTGCATTTAAACCGTTTAATTGGCTCCGATTTGACAAGTACAATAAACTTGGCAATAAAAACTAAAAAACCACACGAGGATATAGACATTATTCGTCCAACCCAGGCTCATTGAAAGTAAGTGATCCACCTAAGAAGATAAGACATTAGACATTTATGCTTTGTAAGTAACCAGAGAAAGGGATAAGTTGGCATGAGCAACCATGCAACGACTACCAGTTTATAGAAACAGCAACACAGCGAACCATATCAAACTACTACTAGTCTACTACTACATTGTTTAACAAATTATCCTTCACAAGATAATGTAACATCTCACTAAACATCAATGGACAACCTAGAAAGCAATGGTACTTAAATATATTTAGACAATCTATCCGAAAAGTAAAAAAGTTGAGCTATGTGACAACAAACAGATTCTTTAAACCTGGCAGCTCAGAGGCCTCTTCTCATTTTCAGTCCTTTGATGCAAAGGCGCGAGTGGATCGAGCTGAAAAGCTCCTGCAGCTCTATTTCTCCATTCTTTCCATCTACAAAGTGTTGTTGGTCGTAGAAGGAGGTTGGACTTGTCGATTATCGTCTGAAGCATTGTCATTTTGAGCATGAGATGGCATAGCACCTCTCAATTTTAAATCACCAGCTTGGCGCAGTTGCTGTTCCTGCTGCATCAGCAGCGACTGTGGCTGCTGCAGTTGTTGCCGCTGAAACTGGTGCAACTGATGCTGCTGAAACAGGTGCTGATGCTTTTGAGAATTTATCTGAAGCTGCTGAAATTGCTGTGCAGTTAACATAGCATGCATGGCATGATTGTCAGGGTAATACTGCTTGTTGGCTCCAAAAGATGGAGGACAGTTCAACATGGATCCGCCGTTTGGAGTTTGACCAGTTAAGACTTTCAGATGCTGTATCTCCTCTTTCAGTGCGTCATTTAGTGCTGTGAACCACGTAAACCGGAATCAGAGATTAGCATCTTCGTCGATAAACATACAAAATTATAATGCGATTGGTGAAGAACCAACTTCTGTCACATTAACCAGGTGTACCAGTGATTAAAATATTGGAAGGCTAATGGGCCACAATGAGAAGCATGCCACAAGAAAATTATTTTCCCTAGCCATCTTTGTTAATTCAGCATTCAGCTGAATATTAATCAAGTGATTATAGTAAATCCCAGCAACGACAAATTTTAGATTACATCATTCTTCCCAGTCTGCACTACAATGAAAAACATAGTAGGCAAAACCATTTTTGGACGGGACCAATATTGAAAACAATACAGCAAATCACCCTCAAAGGGCTAGAAAGACAAAGTTCTCTCGGGTGTGTGCCTAACGAAATAACTTTGATGTATATCATATCATATTTGATTCTCAAATAATAACTACTCTGTTGTCTTTTACAAATACAACCAGAACAGTGTTTGGTTTGCAGTAGCTGTCATAAATTTTAAAGAGACTTAAGAAAGCTTCAGTTGATTTCTGTAGAAACCCAATTATCAGAAGGGGAAATTAAGTATACAGCAATAAAATTTTGGGATTCTTAAGGTGTTTCTTTGAGTCTAATTACAATTTCAAACTCCTATTTTCATCTTTAGCTGCTTCTCAAATTTGAAGCTAATAGAGTGGTGAAGGGCAAGGGTTAGATCGGGATGCAAGAAGAGGTAGAGAGGGCTGCATAGCATTGACAACATTCTTTAGATCAGATTTAGAGAACAAAGAAAATAGCAAGCTAGAAGATGCATAAAACCTTCCTGCAGAAGGAAAATCATCCCCCAAACACTTACCATCTTGCAAGTGCACTTGTTGTTCCATTGTTTGTAGGCGCAGTTTCAATTCACTGTTTTCAGCAGTCAAACCATTTGTATCTCTCTGTTGTTAAAAGCCAATGAGAATATGTGAAATGCACGATATTTCTTTTGTAAATTGGCAGGACTTGTAAAATAAAAAATATTTTTTCTTTCTGAAAGGTAAACATTTTGTTTTTTCCCTCCCTCCCCCAACCCCAATGGGATTTGAGTCCTGGTCTTCCACATGCTGGGGGGTAACCCACCACTAGGCTACCCTTAAATTCCAAAATAAAAATATTCATTTTGACAAAACTAAAATGAGCTATATCTTTCAATAGGATTAAACAAACACCACGACACGACATGCCAACAAACTGCAAACCAGCAAAGGGGAAAAACTGAAGAAGATATTTTAACTTTCTCTCTTCTGATTGTCATTATCTTAGACCATGTTTGACACAGAAAAGGAGTCAGATAGACTGGATTTTGTATAATATAAGTTCTGTATGACGTATCACACACCTACCCGGATAAAATATACCCCTGTGCATATGGCACTATTCTATCCGACAAGAATGGGATATATAGGGGGTTTGGTAGCATGTATTCTATCCTGTGGCAGCATCAACCCCCAGATAAAAGGGATAGGATAAAATTGAACACTGAATGGCACAGCAAACAAGTCCATTACGTCTATTTTGCAGGAAGATGAAGGAGGTTCAGGTACTAGTATCACCAAAATGAGAGCGATGAGAAGCAAAACATCACCTGTAACAGGGTCAATTGAGCTGACAAAGAGGTCGCTTCAGTTTGCAGAGCTTGCATTTTCCTTTCAAGTTCAGCTATATACCTCATCTTTCTTTCCTTTGATCTTGCAGCTGACTGCCTATTAGCCCAGATCCTGTCACGCAATATGGCAAAAGTAAATGGGGACCTCCTCTAGCACACAAAAGATAATAGATGGTTAAAAAATTAGAAAAACTAGAAGTAGCAGAAACCAAAGCCATGGAAATAAGCAAAAGACCAAAGGAAACACAGAGAAGATGAGTATGTCATTTGCACATTACGCAATCTCAAAACCAATTTAACCAAGATAAATGGGAGTTACATTATAAATTTTTTCTTTTAAGAATTTTACTAGGCTTCAACATGGTTCCCAGCTAGAACTTTTGTTAGAATATATTACTGTCCCACATCGGAAAAATAGAAACTTCAAGGCCACCTTATAAGATCTTGCGTTACTTCACTTAATACCAATTGGTTTTAAAATGAAACCTCAGTTATTTTAACATGATATCAGAGCTGGGCCCTTTGATCCAATTTTATTCTTCTGTGTGTGACCCATCTCAAATCAGGTTCATTTGTGTTCAATCTTTCGCGTGTGTCATGTTCCATACATCTTTAATCTTCCACATGTGTTAATCTACCATGTGTATTCAATTTTTCAAGTGTGACTCATCTCAAAATTAGGTCCACGCGTGTTCAATCTTCCACGTGTGACCCCTCTCAAATTAGGTCACACATGAGGGAGAGTGTTAGAATATATTACTTTCTCACATCGGAAAAATAGAAAATGTGTTAATCTACCAAGTGTATTCAATATTTCAAGTGTGACCCATCGCAAAATTAGATCCACGTGTGTTCAATCTTCCACGTGTGACCCCTCTCAAATTAGGTCACACGCAAAGGGGAGTGTTAGAATATATTACTTTTTCACATCGGAAAAATAGAAACTTTAATACCACCTTATAAGATCTTAGGTTACTCCACTTAATACCAATTGGTTTTAAGATGAAACCTTAGTTATCTTAACAACTTTTAATAATTTCTCTCTTTTAGGCCCCAGTTACAACTTCAACTTAATCTTAGAGGCAGAGAATATGACTTTTCAAAAGTTATAGTGCATGAGAAAAGCTGGCCGTGATGATATATGCCACCATATTGTATATCACCCAAGTTTCACCCGCACATCAATCATAGAAAGCCTCATCCCCTGGACACATTTGGCACTCTTCATCCTTACCGCCCTGGGATATTGAGGATGGGATCCAGACGTTTCTGAGCTACCATTAACATCCCCCCAGATTCGCAGCAATTAGTGGTTTGTAGTCTCGGCTTTCTCTCCAAAATTACTTTTTCTTTCTAAAAGTCAATCAGAAACAGATCTTGGATGCCATAAAAACCAACCATGGTGAACTAAAGCCACCTAAAACAACTTGATTGATTGTAAAAGAATTAATCTTATAGAAAAATTCCTTTGATTGTCTCTTGTTCACATGGTTTACTTTTGAAGTTGGAATAATCTTTCATTGCTAGTCATCTCTTGGACACATTTGGCGCTCTTCATCCTTACCGCCCTGCGATATTGAGGCTGGGATCCAGATGTTTCTGAGCTACCATTAACGTCCCCCCCAGATTCGCAACAATTAGTGGTTTGTTGTCTCGGCTTTCTCTTTCCCTTTCTCTCTGAAATTACTTTTTCTTTCTAAAAGTCAATTAGAAACAGATTTTGGATGCCGTAAAAACCAACCATGGTGAACTAAAGCCACCTAAAACAACTTGATTGATTGTAAAAGAATTAATCTTATAGAAAAATTCCTTTGACTGTTTCTCGTTCACGTGGTTTACTTTTGAAGTTGGAATAATCTTTCACTGCTAGCATGTAGTTATGTGGGAGATACATCATTAGGGATAGAAGCTGGTAAGGTTTAAAACCGAAACCGATGGGCTTCTAGCCGATAACAAACCCGCTAACGTAACTAATGGTTAACCATCAAGTTTTGGTTTCTATAAGGGATAACTAACGAATAACAAAATAGGTTTTGGTATTAGACGTTATAAAAAACCAAAACCCGGAACTCGATTATTAATTCATTATATATAATCTTTTAAATTGACCTTATAAAATAATACCTAAAATTATATTTTTTAAGTCTAACCCAATAAGGAAATGGACTATGCCCAAATACTATTCCTCTAAGCCCTAAGTTAACTTATTCTTTTTGGATCAAAAGCCCCATGGCTAGATCCTAAAATAAGTGATACATTCTCTCTTTCTACATTTGTTGGATTCTTTCTTTATGAATTTTATTATCTTATTGTGTTTGGACAAAAGATAAAACTAGTTCTATTGGGATTGAAATTTATTTCTGGTCAATATTGCAATGATTATATATCATTTCAAATTTTATCATCTTACTGTGCATGGATTTTAATTCATTTCACTTTTTGGGCTTTTTAACATTTGAACTGAAATTTTTTTACATTTTTTTTAGGTTAGTTTTCTATTTAAACTATTTTTTATTTTTTCTCCAGGTAACGGTTACGGTTACAGTTAACCGCGGTTTTTTGCATTCTTAAAAGTTATGGTTATGGTTAGTGATTTTTAAAATTGCACATTCATTCTTACAATTATGGTTGCAAGTTATGCTAAACAATTTCAATTACGGTTAATCGACCCGCTGCCATCCTTATGCATCATGGAGATGAACCTGAAGATTGTATCGAAGAGAAGGATGACTGTTCACATCTCCTAAAGGTTTGATTTAGAAACATGAAAAATACTATATTTCAGACAAAGTTCACGATAAACAAGGAAGCTTGTCAATTGGTTTCATAACTAGGGCTCTACCCTTCTTCAAATCAAACCTTTAATGTCAATTGGTGTTACACTGAAAGCCAGCAGTGGTCAAAACAAATCCAATATATTTCCTAATCCTACGACTTCACCAAGTAGCAGCAAGGATTGACAAAGATGTAAATGAAAAGAATCAATAACAATCTGAAAACCTAAGTTTTATACATTAGAAAAATAGGAATTCGAGAAATGGACAGCTATTTTAAAATCAAATTCACAATTCACAACAGCCATAGTACCACTCATATCGTAAGACACCTCAGGTTATGCGCTGAATTATTGTTATCAAGTCATTGGGAAGACTTACTAATCAGTCAGGTGTGAAATCTGATCTCCTATCAGTGGATGATTTAAAGGCATTATTCTTAACATAAGCATATACACAGAGAGAAATCAATGTATGCACAAATGTAATATTTGCATACATGTGAATATAAGTTCAATATATGCATCCAGACAAGTATGTATAAATGTATATAACATACAAGATTCTTTTTATCATTCTGAATCGCACTTAAATATATAAACTTGAAGATCTTCCAATATCATAAACATTGATGACTAAAAAGCCTTAGGAGAGAACCCAAAGTAATGCTGAAAATGAACTGAGCTTGCAGCTTGGCTCGGGTGCCCATTTGTTTAACAAATGATCAAGTTGAATCTAGCTTTTTCGGTTGTTTCCCACTTGCGAGTTCAGCTCGAATAAGCTGATGAATATATAATATTTTGTTTTATAAACATCTGTTTGTATCCACATTATCACATATAGTAATACATCTAGTAAGATGAGGAATGTAATTATATAAAGTTTTACTTATGTTTAGCTCAATGATAATGTAGCATAAATTATTTTGACATTAATTTTAATCAAGAATATATTCTAGTAATTGCAAAAACTAGAAGGGGGCGATTCTAACATTCTTTCTCGTTAATCCATTCAATTATGCCCAAAGTACAATATTAATAGCTTTGTTTCAGATTTAGCTAATTATTAGCATTACTACCATGTTGAACATGTGTTAGACATCAACAAGGCGCCATGTTTTGAAAGCTATAAGTTGAGACAGCTGAACAACTGCAAGAAGGCATTTCTTTATTGTTCCACATGTGCATATTGAGATGTGCATTTAATACAATAATGACAAGATTAAGATATCAGATGCTTGTACCAACTACTAGCATTTTTACAGGTTGAGAACATGTAATCAGTGTTTATTCAATAATATTATTTGAAGGCTTTATATAAGGGAACATAAAATACTTCTCAATGTTTGAAAATAGAGTCAAGAAAAGCTGCAAAATATGACCAACAAAACTTAAATGTCACAGAATTCAGTGTATCCTCCGGAGCCCATTTTGATGCTTCCTAGGCTATCAAAGTGATCAACATTCAGCAAATTGCCAATAGAACAATTCTTAGACTAATGGAGCTCCAAAGGGACTTAACATATGCGCACAGATCAATAAAACTTCGATCAATATCTCATTCTTCCACAAAAGATGAGATAATTATCCTTCCTTAACAGAGAATCTCAGGGAAAAAGTCATAGAGAAGTAATTAGAATCCTAAAGTACCCATTTAGCTTAGATGCCTAAATTAAAATGTTTACTACCACACTGATGTTCAGATGTTTAGTTCAATGGACATGCTGGTTACTGGCATTTCAGTTAAAACAGCATTCACTACAGCAAAGTACTAATCTGTACAAGTTAAGATTATGTAGAATGCAAAGTGTGACAAAATCATGCATCTCTTTCCTCTAATTAACACATCATCATATACTTTCATCTGGAAATCTGAATATAGTGACAGCAATATTGCCATTACCAACACAGCATAAGAATATACCGAAAAGCAAGTGACAAGCCTTTTAAATTTGCTCGACGGAACTAATGAACTATGTCTGGCCATACTACATGAAATTATTGTTTGAAAAAGCTTTGTACATGCTAAAAGCTGCTCAAAGTGCCATACCTTTAGCAAATAAAAATCAGAAGAGATATTATCGACAAATAGTTAATCATTATAATTCAAGTAAGTTCTGCGTCATCCGCAGCTTCTACACTAAAACCAATCTATTTTGTTTTTTCTCCTAACAAGAAAAAGAAAATGTTTTTACCTCTTTGCACGCTTCGGATCAATAAGAGCTAGCTCAGCAAGTTTAGCAGCAGAAATGGCCTTCTTCGAATCACCTGAAGATGGCTCCTCTGCAGTTGATGCGAGCATCTCAGGCTTGATTGTAGTTGAACCATCCATGGATTGGCTATGTTGATGTCTAACTCTAGGTTTCTCACTAACAGCAGGAGCCACATTCTCAGTTGTTGGGGTCAATGATGCAGATACTGGACTTGGTGATGAGCCTGAAGCTCCAGGTGCCGAGGAGGATGATTCACCGACTTGGAAAGCAGAAGTAGCAGATGATGAATTGAACTTATCCATGTCCAGATACATAGAAAGCAAGTCTTCTTCAGTCTCATCCGAAAATGAAGGCCCATCAAATCCACCCACAACACCAAGATCACTATCGAAGCTAATATCATCCGGAAGGCTTAGAATCTCTGAATGAGCACGTCTGTGACCCAAATTCTTAGGTGGGTTATCCGGCATTCGGCTAATATCATAACTAAATCGACTAGAATCAGATGACATCCCATGACTCAAATGACCAGATTCCAAAGCACCATCTACACCAGGTCCCAATGGAGGCAAATTCAGTGATCCAGACAGCTCCGGTTTTACATTGAAACTACTCCCTTGTGATGAAAACACCGAATACCTCCCTGATGGAGGCGGCAAACCTCCCCCGTGATTCAGAGACTTATCCTTATCCATCTGCTGAAAATCTCCAAACCCGAAAAAGCAGAACCCGCAATCTAGACTACCTTAAGCTTTCCATTAAAGGGTTTCTTCTTTCTTTTATTTTATCTTATTTTATTTTTAAATGGTGTCTCAATGTAGCCCAAAAATGAGAAATCTTTGCCCCTCAAATTTAGCTAAAAGAGGACAGTAAACCCTATTCTTTGAAGAACCACACAGCAAAGACAAATCATATCTGCAAACTGAAAATAAAAAATTTGAATTATTGGAAAATAAAAATCGTTTAAATTCAAATACCAACGCAGAATTTATAAGGCATCTGGAATTAACATGTAATGACGAAAAACATAAACCCATTAAAGATTAACATAAGAAAAAACCAAAAAAGTGAAAAAGGAATGACGAAAGAAAAAAAGAGACTTACAGGAATGTTTGGTTTTGGGTGGAGAATAGATCTCGTCTCGAGAGAGAAAGAGGGAGAATCGAGCAGCTTTTACATATGAGAAATTTCTTTTCCTTTTTTTGGTCTGTGAACATATGAGAATCGAAATGGAAAAAATTCACATATTTGTGTTGGCGATGGTAAAAGAGAGAGGGAAAAAAAGGAAAAAAGGAAAAAAGAAAATAGGCACACGAAAATGCGTGTTTTCTTTGTGTGTAGTAATAAGACGTTCTAACTTGGGGGGTTTAAAAATAAATTTAGAATTTTATTATTTTTTTTAGTGTTTTATTTAGAGATTCGTGTATTTTTTAATTTTTTTTTAAAAATAATTATTCTCAGTAAAGAGTTTTAAATTTAAAAATTTATAGTGAGACCGGTTGCCTCTTTTATTTTTTTCAGCCAAGTGCCCTTATTTTTTAAAGTTGCCAATTTTTTTTTTTTTAAAGTTGTTAGCCATATGTCATATTTAATTTGTTAAAGTGATTTATGTAGTTAAATTTGATTTGGAAGAGACTCATGTAGTTTCTAAATTTGTTTGTCTTTTTTTTGGAGTTTCATTTTTTAAATAAATTTATTAAAGAAAATAGAATTTAATTTCTATTTTTGTTAAAATTTGTTAACTTTGAAATAAAAGATTGAATTTAGGGCTCTATATTATCTATTGATGTTAATTTTTTCATCAAAAGTCTTTATATTTGTTAAAAAATAATCATCATTATATTATAAACCTCTATTAAAGATACCCTAATATCTCCATATTATTGAAAAGATGGCAAGTAAGAAAGTGGGGATATGTAGATATGGGCGGAGGGCCACGGACACTAATAATATCCGCTACCGTAATACAGACAAGGCATACTTATTACATCGAAGCAGATCAGCTTTGTATGTACATTAAAACCACTCTAAATTAATATCTTTCGCATAATAAATTTTTTTTTAGTTCAAACTTGGAATTAATGTGCTAAATTACTAATTTCTATTAGACAACTCAAATATTTTCTTTTATATTTTATAGGTATTAAATATTTTATAAACTTGTAGTTACCTAAACGGTAAATTTATTTTTTTATGATTGTGCATTAGACAATTAATTGTTTCCTTTATCATGTTTCATACATTTTTTACTTTTAAATTTTTAAAACTTTTTTTGCTAAATTTTAGACAATCTACACTAACTGACTTGTAAATCATATTTTTTCGAAACCCATTGCTACAATTCTTTTTGATACAATTCTTTTTGAGTGCATGAAGGATACTTTTTACTATGCTCACATAATGCAATATATTTCATTCTATCATGGTTCTTTTCTTGATTGATACCTTTAAGATGGACCCATTTTTGTCGTTTTAAAACTGAGATACCCTAAATAATAAGAGATTATGTTCGGTTAAAAGGGGGATCAAAAGACATAATTACCCTTCTACTAAAAATAATCAAAATACTCCTGCTAGTCTCTAGTAACATTTTGTCACTTTAACTTTAATTTATTCTACTAAAAGACTATGATTGCATTATAGGAT
This sequence comes from Ehretia macrophylla, assembly GCA_037974665.1. NCBI lineage: Eukaryota > Viridiplantae > Streptophyta > Magnoliopsida > Boraginales > Ehretiaceae > Ehretia > Ehretia macrophylla. Next base: position 1,316,210 of record CM075777.1, read on the forward strand.
AATTACTGTGTATACATAAGTATGTCATACGGGATATGACACTTAGTTTTTAGACCAACCGAGTAAAAATGACTATATTGCCCCTCTATACTGACTCATAGCTAAACAGGTCTACAAATTGTACTATCACCTTTTGACTATATATTCACCTTAGACCTCTAATCCATAATTCAATCATCCTCCGAAAGTTATCTACTTGACTACGGGAGCGACCTACTATAATAACTCGATCCAACCCCAATGCGACAGACAAGGGAAAACGGACATAGTCTCCCCTATACTGTAGACAAACTGTGAAGCCCCACACATTTGCATACATATTTTCATATAGTTTCATATAAATTTAATGTGCACTTAAATCGTTTTATCTGCATTCACTTACTTCTATGAGCATTTACATCATTTTACGTGCAATTTAATGCATTCATGTGCATTTAAGTGTTTAAGTATCATAGACAATAATTAAATTTTATTGATCAAGCTAGCTAACCAAATTAGTTAGAAACCAATCAAATGGCAAACTAGAAGATAAACATTTAGTTGAGGGGCATGTTGGTCTTTTGGCAATATAAAATATCTCATACCTAACTCTTTTAAACAAAACATCACCACTACACCCACACATGATCTGCACACACACACACACTACACGGTTGAGAGTGGAAGAGAGAAAAGAAGAAGAAAGGAAGAAGAAGAAGAAGAAGAAGAAGAAGAAGAGAAAGGAGGAAGAAGAAAGAGAGAGGTTCAAGCTAATTTCACAGCATATCAAGTCATTATCTTGCTTCTACAAGCTTCTCCAACTTTTGTTCTTGCATTTGATCACACGTATAAGGTGAGGGGAGTTTTTAAAAGCCTTACAAAGGTTAAACAAGGCATGTTTGTGTGTTGTATGTGCTTGCTAAGCTTGAATCCTAGTTTGTTCATGTTAGTTTGAAGCTTTGAGTTGAAGTAGTAAACTAGGGTTTCAAGATTGTATTGCTAAGCTTTCTTTTGTTAAATTCTACTTATATAAGTTTGTATAATACATGTTGTGAGGTATTTACATGGCTTGAAGCTTAAATAGTGGCATGTGCAAGTATCAAGGGTTAAGTTTGTGAATGGGAGCAAATATGTGTTGAAGACTTGAACTTGTGTGCTTTACATGATTCTTGATAGGATTTCACCTAAGTGAAAGTTGTTGTTGTATGTTAAGATGGTGTTTTGGAGCATGGTAATAACATGTGCAACTTAGGATTTAAAAACCGGAAAAGTAACCTTGAAATCGTATGTAAAATACTTTATCCGGATGAGTGAATCCGGTCGTATAACTCGACCAGATAACTCATCTGGATGCTCACTAACCTTTATCCGGTCGAGTAGATCCGGTCAAGTAACTCGACCAGATGACTCGTGTGAAGCCCCGCACACACTTATACATTTATTTATATGAATTAATAAGTATTTAACGTGCACTCATATCTTCTTATTTGCATTAATGAGTTTTTAAGTGCATTTACATGGTTTTATAAATATTTATATCAGTTTATGTGCATTTGCATCGTTTAACGAGCATTTAAATTCAATTACGTGCCTTCCGATATTTTAGATATCGTAGGCATTAACTAGGTTTTATCACATTTCACTAGCCAACTAAAATAATTGAAATAGAACTAGAAGGGCAAACTAGTAGATAGCTAATTAGTTGGAGAGAATTTTGGTCTTTGAGGCTAAACTAAAATATCCTACCTACCAATCTCTACAAAACAAAATATATACACAACACACTCTCACACACACACACACACACAACCCACGATCTGGGAAGAAGAAGAAGAAGAAAAAGAAGAAGAAAGTTAGAGGAGAATGAAGAAGACTAAGCCATTCTCAAGCTATATTCTTGCATCTCCAAGCTCTATCTATTATTTATTGTGACTATCAAGGTGAATGATGTTTTCTAAAAAGCTTTACAAGGTCATACAATGTGTGGTTGGTGTTTTATATACTTGTTTGAGCATGAGCATGGTGTATATATGATTATTGTTTGGTTGAACTTGGAATGTCAACCTAGGGTCTCAAGAGTTTGTTAAAGTCTCATCCTTTGCTTGATATTGTTCATATGGGAACTTGGGTAATGTTTAGATGGGTATATTATGCAAAGTTTATAGTATGGATTGTAGGCTATGCAACAATAAGTAACAATTGGTGGGAATCATCCATATGTGTTTATGTTGTGAATATAGAGTTATGTGATTTATTTGATTCTTGATGGATTGCATTTGTATGATGTTTGTGGCTCTATAAGTTGTGGTTATGGTGGAATTTGTGTTTGGAGAAGTGGCTAGGAGTTGGCTTTAAAAGACATAGCAAAAAGAACCAAGAAAAAGAAATTCGTGTGTTTTGCTAAAGGATCCGGTCGACCGGATCTAAATCCAGTAGACCAGATTAGTTGTCCGGATCCTCTCTGGCATGGATTCGGTCGACCGGATCTGGACGAGTGGCTCGTCCGGATTCCTCGATCGGATGGTTTTCAGCTTTTCGCAATATTTTTTCAGAGGCCATATCTCAGTCAATTCAACTCCTAATTAAGTTCTATTTGATTCTAGAACTATCTACTTTCGATAAGCTTCAATTCTACACAAAAATCAGATTAATTGGAGGTTGGGAAAGTAGGAAAATTAACCATTTAAGTTAGGTTAATGCAGAAACATTAAAGTTACTTAATGTATCTAATGGTTGCTATTGGTAAGTGCTATTGTTAAGTGGCCAACTTGCAAGTTCTCGTTATTATGTGCTAATACTAAAGGAGCTTATAATCAAGATACTTATATGAATATTCATTATGCCATTGATAATTGTAAATGCATTTGAATTGTATTTGCACGTCGGTTGCAACCATCATTGTTTGAGGAAGTGACGGGACCTCATGGCAGTGACGGGACCTCAGGGCAGTGACGGGCTTGCGGGTATATCTCGACCCTCAAAGTACTGATTCCTTCTCTTGCTAGGACCCATTGATCCTTCTATGGGTCGGGATACAGTGATATCTTGGAAGAGAAAGGTTACATGATTGACCTTGCATATTTTGTTATTCCTTCTCTTACTAAGACCCATTGATCCTCCTATGGGTTGAGATCCAATGATATCTTGGAAGATAAAGGTTACATGATTGACCTTGCATATTTTGTTATTCCTTCTCTTGCTAAGACCCATTGATCCTCCTACGGGTCAGAACCCAATAATATCTTGGAAGAGTTAGGTTATTTAACTGTTATTGAATCTTGAGTGTATATCTTGTTGTCTCACTTATATATTCTTATGTGCATGACGTGTTTTATCAACAGATTACGAAAAGATAAAACCTTTGTGAAAACTCCCTTCCCATTTATCTCTCGCTGAGCTAAGTGTAGCTCACAATTTTCTCTATCATTACAGGTTGTTCGGGGCTGGAGCTTGTGAGTAGTTGCTCGTTTTGGTTAACCTTTTGTTGTAATAGAATGAGCTAGGCATGTGATTTATTTAATGTAATGTATTAATCTTGTTGACACTTAACTATGTAACTAACTTGATACATTACTTTTTCGAGGCCTAGTTGTTGTAGTTGGACCTGCATGAAGTAACTTATTGAATCCAGGTCTTGTACATTTGTATTTGGTGGTTGTAATATTATCTATTAGTGATGAAGTTTGTATAATGGGTGTTACTAGAATTGGTGTAATACTTAGTTTGATGTTTCGATTTATGGTATTAGTGCTCGGGCTATTGTTTCGTGCCTTAGCGGACTTAGGATGAGTGATTTTCTTAATCCCGTAGCATCACGACCCTAGAATGCTTGAGGATTCGTAAAATTAAATTTTAATTCCTTGTCATTATTATGGTATCAGAGACTATTTTAGCAATTAAGGAAAAATGGGGTCGTGACAACTCAACCGAACAGCCATTGCCATTCATCCGGATGAGTGGATCCGGGCGAGTTACTCGAACTCGACCGGATGACCCTATTTTGCCCGTTTTGCACTATTTTCCAATTGCAATCAAATGCTTATTTTTATGGGACTAAGGTGTATGCTAAAGTAAGCTTAAATGAGGTTGAAATACAAGTTTTACATTGAGATATATGATTAAATGAGCATTGGTTTCATGATTGTCCATACGTTGCACATATTACTACATGTTCTTAAACTTGTCTAAATGCTTGAATACTACTATTATTGCTCACATGTTCATGCTTTTACAAGCTTGTTTTATATGATCACTTGTCTACCAATGTGTCTATTAGAAAGGGTATTTTCAATAATATAGGAATCATTAATAGAGTTTAAATTTGATTACGAATTCATATGTTATTACTTCATGTATCCAAGGGCAAGTATAGTTGTAATAGCCCGATCCCTCACGAGACTCGAGCCCCGATCCCAAAACCCAAGGTCACAAAAAAGAGGAAAACGGGCAGAGTCTCCCCTGTTTTTAGGACATTCTAACACCTGCAATCAGAGAAATCAACACACGAGAATTTAACAAGTAAACATAGGCCATTTATATCCCAAAGATAACGCTAGCTATCTAGTCTTAGCAAAATAGTTTATAGAGTTTTAGTTAGATAGTTAACAGCCTTAATGTCATCCAAAAATATTACAGACCGCAAGCCTAGGTGTAATGCCCCGACTCCTCATGAGCTCGGGAATTCTATTAAACATGCTATCCCCAGCCCAATCCACACCCGGACACGAAATTTAGGAAAGACGGACGGAGTCTCCCCTGTTTGTAGGACAAATCGTTTACCTGTAAATAGAAAATAAAGCCACATCCCACACAAAATCCAACACCATCTCCACAACTTCCCAGCTCCAAGGCCATCTGAGCCTTAAGCAAAACAAGACATTATAAACACATACAAGCATGCAATTTAACAATCCTTGAATCTTTATCTTTTGTCCGCTTATCATACTACTCTATATTATCAATTAGACTTTCTTATAATCTAAAGCCAAACAACTACTAGTTTCCATTAACACACAAGCAAGCAGCATAAAGGAAAGTAAAGTTAAGCTATTACAGTCTACTACCATTTAAGCCATACATTAACCTAACTATTACAATCTTTCAACAACTCCAACTATATACAAGCCCATAGGCACAAAATAGAACATAACTTAAAGCAAACAAGTCTTCACATAATCTACAAGCAACGCTCCAACCTCAAGCAATAGCACAAGCAATCAAGGCAACTCCTCCAACTGCGCCTCCTGAAACATGTTAGCAAGGTATGAGCAACCACAATTGCCTAGTGAGGGATATAGTCTACAGGGGCGAGCAATGCAACATTTAACACAAATAAAGCATTTAAACAACTAAAGAACAATGTAAATAACAAGTTACCACACATTAAAAAGGATACAATTCACTTTAACCCCAACACTCCAGAATTCACTTGGTCTTCGATCACGAACCATGAACCTCGATCCACGAACCTCGATCAATGTGTCGGCATAAACCCCAAACACTCCAGTGGGTGTACTCCGGATGTACCCCGAGAATCCTACAACCCAACAGCCCCTAGCAATCTCCGGACCAGGCAAGTGAGAGACTAGAGCACAGAGATCGAATATCCACTGGCAAGCCCGCTGCCGCCAGCTGACATCCAATACATCCGCCCCTGACACTATAGTTGCGCAACCACTATGCAATGCACTTAAACCAATGACAATATAATAACATTGTAACGCAATAACACTTAAGAGGGACAACAAAGTAGGTTGCCCTTGAAAACAAATAAAAATATAAGCAATAACATATAATCAACTAAATGAATATAAATGGGTAAATTACATATTTTCGACAAAGCATTACCAAAAGCTCACAATTAACCTAAAAGTGCATCTAAACACCTAATAAGCATTGACAAGTTCATAGAAGTGCAAAACAATTGATTTCCCACTTTTTCCCTTTTATAACCTATGCCATTTGATTCCAAATTAAAAGGAAATGTTCCAATTTCACGAGGGAGTTATACCATACTTCTAATTACCCCTTATGACACCCCTATGACCCTCGAAACTATCCAATTACCTGCAATTATCATAAAAGCCCCAATTGCCCCTTTGTGAGTTCGTGCTACATGTACCCTAACCGGAACTCAATCAAGAGTTAGAAAAGCACATTTAGCACCTATATAGCTTAAGAACACCAAATGTGATGGCCAAATCAACCCGGATTTTCATTACACCCGAAACCCTTTTCTAAAAGTCGCCAATTTTGCATTTTTACCAAGTTACGAGCAATTAAACTTTACAGTGTTATTAATCTACCTTCATTAACATCTAAAGAACCTAATTGAAGCATTGAATCAAGCTATAAGACACAATTTCACAAAATCGTAAAAAATGTCACTATTCACTGCCCTAAAATCAACGAACGAATTTAACCATTTAAAAAGCGAAACAATTGCATAAACTTCGTCTACAACATGTAGGTAATATATAAAACAAGTTTCAATCAATTCATGAGCCAAAATCATCAAATCTAGAAATGACATAAATTTTGAAATTCACAAAGAATGCAAAAATCCCTCACAATAGGTGTGTAGAAGCTTGTAGGTGGCTTGCAAACTCTCAAAATCACTTGCTCCTAGCTTGGTGTGGCTTGAATCCAAAGTTTGATGAGCAAGAATTCCTCATTCTTCTTCCTTGAGGCTATCGGGTTTGGGGGGCACTATTTGGGGCTTGTTTTGTTTTTTTTTTTTCTAAGTTATGTGAGTTGTGTGGTGTATGAGTGATATATTAATTAGTGGGGATGATTTTGGTCATTTGCTAAATGCTCAAAACTAATTCAATTAAGCTTAGAAATGCATTTAAAAGTCTAGCCAATTAATTCATGTAACAACTTCACTAATTCACTATTCATTCGAACCACTAAAGCATTTTCTAAACGAGCCTTCTTAACACTAATTGCTCAAACGCTCATTTTTCTCATTCCTAAAATAATCAATATAGTTTAGGAAAAATGCTAATTCGAAGAAAAAAAGTAGTTGAAAAATGCATTGAATAGTAACAAAGGAAAGTAACAAGTAATGCACAGTTAAAAATGCACAAACAGTGAATGCAACTGTGAGGCCCAACCCCGAATAACGTGTGTTACCTCGATTTGCATGCCTTAGACCCAGAATTATATGAATGACCTTGGATTACGTGCCCTGTCTTGGTTTACGTGTACCTATATTAGAGAGTATGCTTTCGTCTCGAAGCACGAGCCTTAACCTAGGATTAAGTATGTTAGTATTGGGTTACGTGGAATACCTTAGATACGTTCTTTGGTTTTTGTGCATGCCTCGTCATACGTGCCTTGACCTAGATATACGTGCCCTAACCTCGATTTATATGCGATACCTAGATATACGTGCCCTGACCTTGAGTTATGTGTGATACCTCAATTTGTGTGTACTAACCTTGAACTACGTGTCTTAACCTAGATTTAAGAGTCATACATTAATTTACGTGCATTGCATTGCATACGTGTCTTATATTGGTTTACGTGCATTACTTAGGGTTGCGTGCATTTGCATTGGAATCCGTGCATTCACCTAAAAGTATGTGCCTTACCTCGTAGTGCGTGACCTAAACCTAGGAATGCACACCTACACACTAATCAAGAAAGATTCCTGCACAAAGCACTAGACAATAAAATAATCCTACACAATCCACTAACCAATATTATATTCCTAATTCAAATTCTATAAACTCCACTAACAATAAAATAACATTAAATTATTCCTACATTTCCCACTATCTATTATTCTATTAATAATTCAAACTCATCCTCAAAACATTCATATATTCTATTCAACTTAGAATCCCTAAATACCCAACATTCTCTTACACATATGCTAAACCGTAAGCACTTTTCCTGCTATCTAAACATACTACACAAGACACAAGACTTATACCATCCTTACACACTTAACCACTAGCTACAACAAGACAAAACAAAAGCATTTTGACCACAAAGACTAGGCCATTTTCGGCCATAACCATACACACACACAAAACACAAATTTTGCAAGATATTTCTTGCATTCTCTTGCTCTCTCTCTCGGCCAAGGCACTACACACACCCTCCACACTTAAACTAGCTAGAAAACTCTCAAAAAACCTCTCATCCATTCGGCCATAGCAAGGAATCAAGCAAGGAAAATTCAAATCCCTCAACAAGCTTTCCATTTTCGGCCTAGGTAGGTTTTATGCTTCATCTTCTTCTTCTTTTGGTCTTGAGCATATGCAACCCTCCCACATCTACTAACTAAACTAGGATTTAAGGAAAACTCAACATACCATTCAGCCAAGCTTGGAAATGAGGGGATTTGGCACTTTCAAGCTCAACACAAGTGTTTCTTGCATTCTCTAGCCTAGACTTGCCAAGGTGAGGGTTTAAACATTTTCATACGCTTCAAAAACTCACATGCATGCACTTATATGGCTATATTTACTCTTGAAGTTCATGTGCATGTGTTTATATGAGCATATCTACCCTTGCATGACTTGAAACTTGATAGAAACCTTGAAATATGAAGTTATGTTTCTGGCAGCTTTCTGTCCGATTAGAACGAAATGTTGTTGACCTAGAAAATGATGTTAAAAATGCATGAAATTTGGTGAGTCACTATATTTTTCAGTTTTGAACATATATTGAAGAAATAGGCTAAGGCTGATTTTGAGTTTAAGACCCCCAAAAATGGAAAATATCGGAATGTGTCTAAATTTGGACAGTTTTGCGCGGTCTCACGGTATTGGTCATAACTCCTATGTCCGAACTAGAAATGTAGTGAGGTTTGTTCCTAGATTTAAAGCACTCATTAAGCTTCAATTTGAAATTTGATTCACTGAATTTGAAGGTTAACTGAATGAGGAAAAATAGGCTATTGCAGTGGGGTTTTGTTGGAAACTTGCTTTAAATCATAATGTAATTGCATCTTGAGGTATTGAATGCTTGGACTTGTGGAAATTAGGAGTTGCATGGACTGTTTTGGTTGGTTAAGATTCCTCAAATGGCTTGATGCATGATTTAGGTTCATTATACGACGGATTCGTGTGTAATTGTTGTGTAAGCATGAAATTATGGACCTACTATACATGCATGCTTCTTAAGTGACTATCCTATGGGTTAAATGAATTTATTTGAGTTGTTAATAGGCTGTCCAATAATCTCTAAGTATGTATGAAATGGTTGAAATGCTTCTTGTGGTTCTTAGCGAACTAAACTTACCCCCGAGCCTGATCCTTGTAAATCCTAATGGCTACGTAGGTTCCCAAGTCCTAAATCATTCATGTATGACTTATGATTGATGTTTAAGGAATGTTAATGGACTGCTCGGAAATGTCTTTATAGCTCTAAGCATGATTCTCAATGATTGCATGTTGATAAGTTAACTATTCATACATCCGGTCTTGTGTAAAGTGTCGTAGCATACTCATATGTCCTCAACACTTGGTATGTGAACTAAAATGAGTTATATGACTTGTTTTGTATGGTGTTACTTGTCTGCCCGTTAAATGTTCATATGTTTCTAGGTGTTATACAAAGTGGATTTACATGTCAAAGCATGCTTCGTATGTTTACTTGCCGATATGTGATCTTATATTTGTTCGGAGGCAACCTACTTTGTTGACCTCCTAATGTGAAATGTTAAATGGCTTAATTGTGCATTGCATACAAGGTTGCAACCTTTCATTGTGGCATGGTAGCGTTTCACGTACGCTGGGCGGCATCGGGCTTGCTAGTGTTACCGTGACTACCATAGTCCAATTCTCTCTCTCGCTTGGGGGCTAGACTTCCTCGGAAAGTTGGGTCGTAGGATTTGGTGTACAATCCGGAGTACACCCATTTGGGAGTGATAAGTGGATGATTGATGCCGGCTACAACAATGGTTATTGGAAATGATCTTGAGAACAAATGCTCACCGATTGATCTTGAGAACGAAAGCTCACTGTATCCTTAAAATGATGTGGTAATTGTATCTATCTTTCAATTTGATTCTTATACTATGCTTACATTCTTATTTGTATTACATGACATGTTTTCAAATGAGTTTTCACAAGTTAACCGGAAAAGAATTTCAAAAACCTTGTCACTTGTTCCCCCTTGCTGAGTTCATAAGGACTCATCCTCTTTTGTCATTACAGGTGAAGCAGATTTGGATCAGGTGCTTGAAGAGAATGTGCTAGTTGATGAACCTCTGGAATGACTGTGTGAATTTACGTGCTTTTCATGAACATGGATACTATTAGGGATGTTGTGTTTGATTGCAGACTGTTTATTTTGTTGATGTAAATGACCCCGTTGTAATTTGAGTTTTAATTTTGGTTTGTACTAACTATAACTGAACGAACTCTTTTATTTTCGGTCGTTTGCTTTCATCGTTATGGATAGTAGTTATTATTAGGTGCTAAATCAATATGTGAAGAATTAACTAAACTAGCCCTACTTATGCTCACTTAGGTACTCATTTGTAAGCTAAAGATAATAGGTACTTGCATAAATAGAAGTTTGACAAATAAATGGGATGTAGTTGTCATGATAGGCTTGATAATTCAGACGGAACCTTCAAGATAAACTAGTAGGCATATCAATCGATGGTAGAACGAAAGTTTTAGTTGTAAGCAAATTAATGATTCATAATTTTTTTTGAGGTGTTCTAGAAATAGGTCAAACTGAATATCCTAAATACAGTCGTTATGATGCCGGTTTTCCGAAAAACTTTTGGAGTTCTAGGCTAACGAATAAGCATTAATCATAGTCAAACGGTTAAGGACGTAAAATAACAATGATGATTTAGGTCATACCCTAGTTTAGCCTCTATAGGTCGGGTTGGGACGTGACAACAACATTTAATAGAAGTACGGTGATGTTCTCGGGCGTCACACTAGGTGAGTTCCAACTTAGTTACATAATTATATCTAGCAAATATGTACAAGGCACGCATGCCTTAAAAGAATACATGTTAGCTACCATATATACAAGAACTTCCATTTAACACAGCACAAGTACTCAAGGAGACTCCCGAGCCTCCTCCTCTGCCCCCAGAGGAACTGAACCTGCCTCGCCTGAAATGGTTAAAAGAGGAATGAGTATACCATATAAGTATACTCAGTGAGGGAAGGATGCAATTAACCGAAAAGTTATGAAATCATTTATCTTTTGTGCAATGCAACAAGTAGTCACAAAAGTATAAATCAATTCGAGGCCATTAAGTGAATAACCAACTAGTAATACATAATGAGGAAGACACTTCAGAGAGTAAGTAATAACACGAGATAGACAAACAAATATCAATTAGATAGCACACTTATAAAAGGATACAGTTTCGATACCCCTTATCACTCCAACTTCCCAGTCTTGGACCACGAACCATGAGCTACCAACTATGAACATCTTCAATGGGCCGACATAAACACCAAACACTCCAATGGGTGTATTTAGGATGTACCCGGAGCTCCTACGACCCAACACCCCCTGGCAATCTCCAGACTAGGCGAGTAAGGGACTAGGGCACAGAGCTAGAGCAACCAATTATGGCAAGCCCTCTACCGCCCAGAGAGGCCCATCGCATTCGCCCCTCGATAAGGTTGCACAACCACTAAACAAACCACTCAAGATAGCACATAAAGCATTTATTTTCCAATAACACATAAATGAGGACAATAAAGTAGGTTATCTTCAAACACATAGCTTTATAATCAAATAGCCATTAAAAGACTCCAGCTAAACATATAACTTGACTATTCATTCAAATAATTGGGCATTAATGAATAAACAATAGCCTATGAGGAATGTACAAATCAAATTAGAAGTTAGAAGTTAACTATGAGCTATTTAGCTACTAACTGACTTTACTGATTAAGGAAGTCATGCCCTTAAACTAAAATTCATCACACTTAGCATATGAGCAACAACATGACGTTAGCTAACCGTTACTAACTATCAAGCATCCTTATATATATAACCACCCATTATCAATACAAGCTTGTATCATTCCACATAAAGTTAGAAGCATTCTTACTTTAATTCAATGTTGAGTAACATTCTATAATATCTCTTTTAGTTTCCTTGTTTTACAACCTTTTTTAGGTGTTCCTGTCTAAAGTATTAAGTGTAGTTACTACTTCTAGCTACAACCTGATCAAACTAGTTAATATGCATGCTATTCTCTAACAATCACTAAATTTCTTAGATGGCACCATCTACTGAAATGGTTAACAAGTAAAGTCTTTAGCACGCAACATGTTCACTTTACTGTTACACTATGCTAAAAAGATTGGAATCATTTCATATAATCATATTTACTTTTTTTTTAAGGAAAAGAAATTAGTACATGTTTAACACCTTACTCCACGAATCATTTTATAGCTACCTTAATTCAATTTCTTACTCTTGATTCTGGGATCATTGTCATGTATAAAGTTCACTTCCTTCTTAACTTCAATTTTACTCTTACTAGATAAAATAGCTAGGTTAAGCACCTAAAGAAGTAAAGCATTGTTAATATGTGGAAAGCTTAACTAGTTAATCATATTTCAACCTAAACTCTATTAAACTTAAATAACTCTAATTTCATATTTTTATCCTGTTCTAGAATAATACCTATCATCAAAAGTTAAACATAACTCTCTTGATTAGTAATCTTCCAAGTTATCTAGTTTTATTATAATCATGTGATTCATAGTTAGATACCAAATCAAGAAGCTTGCAACCCATTTAATATCATACTTAAGACATGCTTGACAGTTCTCTATATAAACATAGCTTATTCTACGCACAACGCAAGGCAAAAGGAAAGTCTAACACCGGCAGCCCACTGCCAGCGGTGGACTACCGGAACTGTCTAGCGTCGTTGCCATAGTCAGCACTGATTCAGTTTGGCCGAAGGCCACTAACATGCTCACACACACACTCTCACAAACTAACACACCAGTTTACTTGATTAAACTCTAGCAACTTTGCACTTAGGTTAGATTATACAACACAAAGCATCTCTTTGAGTTCTATTATCAAACACCTAGCATACAACTTTGCACTTTCAACAAATCAACATCTTCACCATAATAACTTTTGAAGTCATATGCTATTCACTTAATAGATTAATCCTACACAAAACAAAGTTACAAATCATATATTCTTGCCATAGCTGTCGGGTAGAGAGGCCTTGAGCCCTAGCTATTTTTCTTCTTCTTTCCGCGGCTGCTACTCCTGATCATTTTTTTTCCTCTTTCCCTGATTTATTCTCTATCCGACGTGAAGGTGAAGTGAATGGTGAGGTGAGAGTTGTTTATGATACATGAGTGTTTGGTTAATTGTGTGGTCGGGTGTGGTGTGTACAAGAGTAGGTATGATATAATATTTGAGTGGCTAAGTGTGTGGTGTGTACATGAGGGTAGTTGAGATATTCATTTGTCTGGCTTGGTATGTAGCCGTGTGTGTGTGTCATGTTTATTTATTTATTATTATATACATATATATAATGTAATTTGTAGTCCTAATTTTAACTAATGTGATCAAATTCTTTAATTATTCTAGAATTAACACAGGTTAGCCTTATTCAACTAGTAATTCAATTCACAACACAACTACTAAATGCAAATAAAATAATTTAACATAATAAAAGTCACAGATTGATTATTTCATATAAGCATTCAGACGTAGCCTAGGTCAATATGTCACGCCCCAACTCGACCCTCCTTACGATCAGTCAGGACGCAACGGAATTTCGGCAATATAACGATAGTAACACGGATACCGGGGCTCTAAACCAACCCCTTTATAACTCATACAACCAACTTCAAAGACCAACAACAACTCCACAATCATTTTAACAACATACAACACAACTATTTCCATATATTAAACAACCATTCAACAATTCATTCATAGGTTATACGTCTCTGTTCCAACATCAATCCATAGGCTATATCATACATTTGCAAAATAGATTATAAACCAGTCTAGCAATCTAATCATGTTCAAAAGAAAGACTACTAAACTAGCATTATATAAGTCTTTAACTTTAAGTAAGTTATACAATACAACATATTACAAAAGCTAAGACAAACTCATGGAAATGACTCCGGCACATAAGACTCGTCCACGTAAGGCACATTCTCAGCTTCTTGAGGCACGTACCCGTAATCAGGTTAAGAAACACATGATTGCGTATAACGAATGAGAGTGAGCTTATATAAAACAAAACCCAGTGAGGAATTCGATAGATCTTTAAAAACATTTACTTTACCACTTTAGAAACCATCCTATGAGCAACAACACGCAATTAACACCGATAACAATACAAGTATGGTAATAACGATAAACACACAATAAGGATACAATACACTTGTTGATGAAGCTCTATACACCATTTCAATGCTCACCAACTCCTCCAAACCCAATGACACAATCCTGAGGTACCTTAACCTAGACCGGCACCCCATGGCCTCTCCGCCCACACGAGATAGGGATTAGCAATGATAACTGTGCTCGCAACCTAGGATGCCTCCCGAGGTGAGGCAACATTATCACAGCTTACAACAATGAGTCATGACTCAATTCGAGAAGTCAACAACAAGGGTTGCCTGACTCCTGACTTATAACAACAATAACAATTTCAATTCGAGAAGTCAACAACGAGGGTTGCCCGACTCCGGAGACATAACTCTTACCTTCTGAGAGATCAGCAGCGAAAGTGCCCGATTCATGTATTCAACAATCAATAATCAATAATCAATTTAGCAATATTTCAACTACCAATTAAACAACATTTAACAATCAACAACTATACAATTCTGAAACAATTAAGTTAGATGACAAAGTAGGCCATCCAACTCAACATGCATTTAAACAAACATTCAACCCCAATCCCAATCAACAACAAACCAAGAATCAACTACCCAAACAGCCCAAGACAATATATCAACATTTTAAAGAAAGGCTATACAAACTTCTAAAAGTCATAACTTACAATCTAGAAGTCCAATAACCTCCAAACCATTTTCTATCACTCAACCACACATGCATCTGCATTAACCCCATCAAAGCTCAACCAAAAGTCATCCAAAACAAGCCCAACAACCCTAAAACCTCAATGCATCATGGCTGATTTTTTTGGAGTTTTGCCACAACATCCAAACCAAAAAGTCGGCATTACAACATTACTACCCCATAATTAACAAACTTTTAGAAGCAACAATCAATCAATTCCAACCACTACAATAACATTTATTCAACAATGAACCTAAAATCCAATTTTAATACCCAAAAAATAGAAATACATGCTACTATCATTCAAAACTTATATAAACTTACATAAACGATCCTTGGCATCTACCGAGCAATAATCTAAAGACAATTTAACATTTCATCGGATAAAAATTCAATTATATGAAAATGACATAAAATAGCATTTTGAGATCTAGAATTTTTCTCTCACCTTTGATGTTATATGATACTAGAAATATGTGCAATAGGTGCCCAACAATCGGAATCAAGCTTTGGTTGAAAATTTTTGGCTTTGAATTGTAAGTTCTATGAAAATTTTTCTTCAAAACTAAGCGAAAATGCCCCAAGAGTTTCGGCCATGTGTGTATGTTTTTGTGGTGTTTGAGCTTTTTTTTTTAATGATATTGTGCTTGTATTTTGAATATATATGCTAATTCAAATAAAAATGCTAAGGTCAATGTTGGTTTTTCTAGTCTTTTAATTGTATTTTAGACTATTTATTTACTTATATTTCTATCATATATACTATATTTAGTTGTTCAAGAATAGGTGACAACATTTTTATATGCATACATATACATTCAAATAGCTATAAAACTCAATTTTCTGCAAAAGAAGGTGTAAAAGCTCTTAAAATTCCTAATCTGATTTGAAATCCGTTTTAATTAGACACATGTCTATTAATATCCGAGGACTAGATTTTAAGACGTTTAAAACACTCGTGTAAAAATTTTACGAACGTGCGTTCAAAATACTATTCACAAAAATTGACGATAAAATTTTTAATGCCGTTTTTATGAAAATTTCATGAATGCACACATAACATTAAATAGGAATATAAATCATAGGATTAGTGCATTTTAACTCATATAACACATAAACAGGTCAAAACATGCAATTCTATGCAAAGGTGAAATTTGGGATTTCACATTCTTCCCCCTTTAAAGAAATTTTATCCTCGAAATTCTTACTTGCTAGACGGAACAGACCTGGATACTACTACTGCATCTGATCTCTCCTCTTCCAAGTAGCTTCCTCAATCCCGTGATGCTTCCACAACACTTTGACCATCAGAATCTTCTTTGATCTCAACTCCCTTTCCATCTGATCTAGAATACGAATCGGTCGCTCATCATAAGTTAAATTCTCACGAAGCTGTAACGGCTCTGGCTTCAGAATATGAGAAGGATCTAGATTATACTTTCGTAAAATAGACACGTGAAAAACATCGTGAACATTAGAGAAGTTCTCTGGTAATGCCAACCGATACGCCAACTTACCAACCATACTGGTAATCTCAAACGACCTTGCAAACCTCGGACTCAGCTTACTACCTTTACCGTAACGAGCAAAACCCTTATGAGGAGACAATTTCAAGAAAACTCGGTCCCCGACAACAAACTCCAAATCCCAACGGCACTTATCAGTGTAACTCTTGTATCTGCTCTGCGCTGTCAGCATTCTCTGCCTGATCAACTGGACATTCTTAATCTTCTCTAAAAGCTTTGGCATCATAGTCGGATCAATAGTTTCCTTCTCCCCTACTTTGTCCCAATACAAAGGTGATCGGCACTTACGGCCGTAAAGAGCTACAATAGGTGTCATCCCAATAGTCACTTGATAACTATTGTTATAGGCAAACTCGGTAAGTGGTAGATGTTTCTCCTAGTTATTCCCAAAGTCTAGAACATAAGCCCTGAGCATATCTTCCAGAATCTGAATAGTCCTCTCAGACTGACCGTTGGTCTACGGATGATACGCTGTACTGAAGTTCAACTGAGTACCCAAAATTTTCTGGAGTTTATCCCAAAGTCGAGAAGTAAATCGAGGATCTCGATCAGAGACAATACTAGATGGAATTCCGTGAAGTTTAACAATCTGATCCAAATAAAGATCCGTCAACTTTGCAACTTCATCTCTCGTCCTTATCGAAATAAAATGAGCTATCTTCGTCAAATGGTCTACAATAACCCAAACCGCATCGTTACCTCTCGGTGTTCTAGGAAAATTAGTGACAAAGTCCATCATAATATGTTCCTACTTCTATTTCGGTATTGCCAACGGTTAAAGTAACCCTGCGGGTCGTTGATGTTCTATTTTTACTCGCTGACAAGTCAAACATCTGGATACAAACTAAGCAACTTCCCTTTTCATGTTGTTCTACCAGTAATGTTGTTTCAAATCCCAGCACATCTTGTTTCCACCGGGATGAATGGTGTACTTAGAATTATGAGCCTCTTCCAAAATATCTCTCCTCAAACCCAGTTCATCAGGAACACATACCCTATTCCGAAACTGAAGAATACCATCCTCATGTAATTTGAAGTCAGACTGATCATCCGTAATCTGATCCTTGAGCTTCTGAGTTTTGCATCAAGTTGCTGAGCTTCTCTGATCTGAGACAACAATAAAGGTTGAATACGGAGTTGTGAACACATCACCCCAACCTGAGTCAATTCTGGTCTCTAATAACTGACTTCCTCAAGAATTTTCCACTTTTTAACAGCCAAACAAGCAACACTCGCCTTACGGCTAAGAGCATCTGCTACAACATTTGCCTTTCTAGGTAGATAATTAATAGAACAATTATAATCTCCGAGAAGTTCCATCCACCTCCATTGGCTCATATTCAACTCCTTTTGTGAGAACATGTACTTTAGACTTTTATGATCAGTGAAAATATCGAACTTACTGCCCCACAGTTAATGACGCCACTTTTTTAGTGCGAATACAACTGTTGCCTACTCAAGATCATGAGTCGGATAATTTACCTCATACAATTTCAACTTTCTAGAAGTATAGGCAATAACTCGACCATTCTGCATAAGCACACAACCTAAGCCCTCCTTGGATGCATCGCTGTAGATGACCATATTATCGGTTCCCTCTGGTAAAACAAGTACTAGAGCGGTAGTCAATATCTTTTTCAACTCCTGAAACCCACTCTCATATTTCTCATCCCAAGTAAAGCTAGTTCATTTTTGAGTCAACTTAGAAAGTGGCCTTGCAATACTAGAAAAGTCTTTCACAAACCTGCGATAATAACCCGCCAAACCAAGGAAGCTGCGAACCTCTGAGACATTCTCCAGCCGTTTTCAAGACATCACCACTTCAAACTTAGTGGGGTCTACTAATATACCGTTCTGTGTAATCACATGGCCAAGAAATGATATTTGTTGTAGCCAGAATTCACATTTGCTAAACTTCGCAAACAATTGATGCTCCTGAAGCTTTTGTAGGACAAGCCGTAGATGTTGCTCGTGCTCTGATTCAGTCTTTGAATAAACCAAGATATCATCAATAAAGATTACTACAAACTGGTCCAAGTATGGTTGAAAGACTCGATGCATAAGATCCATGAATGCTGCTGGTGTGTTAGTTAATCCAAAGGGTTGCAACTACAAATTTGTAATGCTCGTACCGAGTCCTGAAAGCAGACTTTGGAACATCTTCCATACGGATCTGAAGTTGATAATACCCCTGTCTCAAATCAAACTTAGAATAGACTTTGACTCCCTGAAGCTGATCAAACAACTCATCAATCAGTGGCAAAGGATATTTGTTCTTGATGGTCATCTAATTCAAACCACGATAATCGATACATAATCTCAAGGTACAATCCTTCTTCTTCACAAATAAGATAGGTGCTCCCCACAGTGAAGAACTCTGCTGAATGAATCCCTTCTCTAATAACTCTTGCAACTGAGTTTGCAGCTCTTTAAGCTCAGCTGGTGCCATCCGGTATGCTGATTTAGAAATAGGTTGAGTACCGGGAAGTAGATTGATCACAAACTCAATATCCTTCTTTGGCGGTAACCCTGGAAACTCCTCGGGAAATACATTTGGAAATTCTCAAATTATCAGAACTTTCTCCAGCTTTAGCTTATTAGATGGCTTGTTGATCAAATAAACTAAATACCCTGAACACCCCTTACTCACTAGCTTAATAGCTTTAGTTGATGAGATAATAAAACTCGTCTTAGCATCCCGGTTCCCTAGTACCTCAACCACTGGCTGTTCTGGCAACCGAAACCGTACTACATTTGTTCTATAGTTTAACTGGGCATCATACTTAGAAAGCCAGTCTATACCCAAGATAACGTCATACCCCCAAATAGGAAATAAAATAAGGTCCGAACGAAAATCCTGACCCTTAACATGTATTTTATAGTCTTTACATACTAAGCCAATCACATATTTATCAGTCAAAAAAGTACTAATCTCAACCACTTAAGGCAATCTTTCAGGTTGCATGTTAACACGTTGCACACAAGTAGGTGTAATGAAAGAATTCGTAGCACCATAATCATTCAACACTTTAACAAGTTGATCGAGTATAAGGAAGTTACCTTCCACAACTGCCACTGTTGCCTCAGGTGTTTCCTCCAAGTCTACTGCGTAGGCCCGAGTTTGAACCCGCTACTGCTGAGGTGCACCACCGGTAGGTCTACCCTGGTAACCCTGGGTCACTGGCCGACCCTCAGACCTCTGATATCTAGGGCAATCCCTTGCTCTGTGTTGGTTGCTATCGCAACCCAAACATGTCCCTACCTTCTTCTTATAGTTGACCTCTATATGGCCCTTACGGTCACAAAAAGTACAATGTTGTGTCGGAGCACTGACACTGCCTCCTGAAGACCCAAAAACTAAATAAGTAGCTGTACCAGCCTGCTGCTGAGATCTCATAACACTGGTCCTGTACTGACCCTGAGACTGGGTCGACTTATACTGTGACGGTGCTTGATAGGATCCCGGATGAAACTGGGTCCTAAATGATCTTTGCTGCCCCTGAGGTCGGAAAGAACTCTACTGAACCGGTGGCCGATAAACACTCTGCTGCACTAAAAGCCTATACAAAACTTGCTGACGCTACGGCTGAAATGGCCTCTTACTGGCCTGACTAGAACTAATTTGTTCCCCTTTCCTCTTCTCCAACCTAGAAGCCGCATCAAAGGCCTCAGAAAATACATCATACTGATTGAAGTCCATTGCATCCTGAATCTCTGGCCTCAGACCCAAAACAAACCTCCGAGTCTTACGTTCCTGATCTGATACAAACTTCGGTGCATACCAGGACAGCCTGGTAAAATTGGCCTCTTACTGGGCCATCGTAGAATCACCCTGAACCAATGATGTGAACTTCGCCTCCCTATATTCACGCACAATCCTCAGGATGTACTTGGCCGGGAATGCCCTAAGAAAAGTATCCCAAACATACGGTGTACCCCGTGCTTCCCTATCAGATCTCACGGTACACCACCACTCCTCAGCCTCGTTATCAAACAGATACACCGCAAAGGTGAACTTCTTCTCATCCGTATAATCTAGGGGATCAAAGATTTCTCAATTTTCCTGATCCAAGCTTCGGCTTTTTGATCGTCGGGCTCACCCTAGAACCTTGGTGGATAATAACCCAGAAATTCCTTCAATGTACTTTGCCCGTGATAACCACCCTGTGTGTTCAACATCTGAGTCTGCACAGCCTGTGCCTGAGCAGCCTGCCTTGCTAAAATCTGTGCCTAACCCGCTATGACCTCGGTTATACGGTCCATAGCCATTGCTAGACGATCATACCCCTAATCTCGGCCTGGTACCGCATTACCCGGTGCCTCTTTACCATCCTGTGGCCTACCACATGTTCTTGGTCGACCCACTATTCTACTATCAAAGAGTTAGCACAGGTTATAACACATAGACAGGTTATAGACAATTATCAGCACGTAAGCAACAAACTTATGTAAGAAACATAATTCACTTAAGTATTAGTCACATAAGCAAATTGATCACATAATCACATAGTCACTAAATCACATAATCACTTAATCATAGTAGCATATATTTTACTTTTCTTTTCGTTCATACATACTTTCATGATAAGACCACTACCCATATTTCAAGAATACCCTGGCTGACAGCTAAACATGTGCTCTAATACCACTTAATGTAATGCCCCAACTCGACCCCACCTACGATCAGTCAGGACGCAACAAAATTTTTGACAGTATAACGACAGTAACACGGATACTGGGGCTCTAAACCAGCCCCTTTGTAACTTATACAACCAACTTCAAAGACCAACAACAACTCCACAATCATTTCAACAACATATAACACAACCATTTCCATATATTAAACAACCATTCAACAGTTCATTCATAAGTTATATGCCTCCGTTCCAACATCAATCCATAGGCTTTTTCATACATTTGCAAAATAGATTATAAACCAGTCTAACAATTTAATCATGTTCAAAAGAATGACTACTAAACTAGCATTATATAAGTCTTTAACTTTAAGTAAGTTATTGTTGGTATATGTCAATGCCCACCTCATAATAAGTATCGTTAATTATATGGTAGCATAAATTAACGATTCTGAATTAAACATTGATGAGGTCAAAAGAGACCGCGATGGCTACAAGAAATAAGTTCGGGAATTTGGAATTACCTAAGATGACGTTGGGATGATGCAATACTAAAGTCAGCAAATTTGACCAAATGAAGCTTCCTAGAAGTTGATTTGGATGCTACCCACCATGTGGTCAATTGAAGCCACCTATGTGATAAATATAGGTGGTCAATACTTTGAACATGGTTGGTAAAGCCAACCAAGATGGAAATGTTTGATAGAAAAGTCTCCTATGGTAGGCTAGCTGAATTCTATAGTTTTCTATGGCAGGCTAGCTGAATTCTATAAATAGCGATGCATTAGTTCATCTACTTACTTCTCTATAAAACTCCATACACCATCTTAACTTAGTTTTTATTTCTTGTATTCTTCTTGTAAGTCCAGAAGCCATTGAAACTCTAATATTGAGAGCGTACGGTGGGACAATTATCTTGTAAGTGTTATATTGAATTGTTATAACGAGTAGTGTTATTTTTCTACTTGATTATTGTTAAGACGTTTCTAGAAAATTGGTTATATTCTTACATGGTATCAAGAGCTTAAGGGGCTCTTAACAACAATCTTATCTAGTAAAGCTCAACAACTATGACTACTCAAGGTGCTAGTTTTTCTTCTATTAATTCTAGTTCTGGTTTAGTACCGACAATTCATATCCATCCCCATAGCTTCACAGAAGGAAAGCTTGATGGCATGAACTATCTTTTGTGGAAGTTCAAAATCACTACAGTTCTGGACTTCTACGAACTCTTTGATACAGTGTTAGGCATAGATGCAAAACCAGTTGCAGTCCGTGCTGAAGATGACACAAAAAAGGTCACACATCCAGATTCTCAGCTTGTCAAAAAATGGAGAAGACGAAATGCTGATCCACTTTGTGCAATTGTGACAAGTGTTCAGGATTCCGTCCTTACTCTAATTCAACACACAACCAAGGCAACTGAAGCTTGGAACATACTGAGAAATCAGTATGAAAATAGGAATCAGACTCGCATTCAGAACTTGGAGAATTAGTTAGTTGCTGAGAGATTAAGTGAAGATGAAGCAGCTGAGTCATTTATCAGTAGGATGAAAAACCTACGTGACCAAATGGCTGCAGTTGGTGTTGCCAAATCAATCGAGGAACTAGCTCAAAGGTGTATTAGAGTGTTGCCTCCAAAATTTGATGGCCTTGTGACAAGACTCAATACACAAGTTCGCATTAATCCTTTGACGTTTGAAGAATTCACTGCCATGTTGATGGAGGAAGAGATGAGGCTGAGAAGCAGAGAAAATCAACTTGACTCTGCCTTTACAGCTAAGATGAGGAGTAGCCAAGAAGAAAAGAAGAAAGCAAAGAAGAAGACGTTCTCTGGATCGTGCTACTACTGTAATAAGAAATGCCATGCTGTCAAAGATTGCAGGAAATGAATCCATGACGAGAAAAACAGAACTCTAAATCCAAATTGGAAAAATAAAGAGTCTACCAATACGGCTGAAATGGAAGTGCATCTGTTTACTGTAACAGATGTATCGGATGAAACATGTACTAGCGCACATATACATCAAACAAGTGCATGGGTGTTAGATAGTGGAGCTTCCCGACACATGACCAGCAAGAAGACGTTATATGACTCCATAAAACCTTTACACGAACAAATGAATGTTGTCGTCGGGAATAATGTTAGGTGTCGCGTTGAGGGCACTGGAACCATCTTGCTCGTGTCTAAAGATGAAGGAAGCAAGAAGCTGTCCAACGTACTCTTTGTACCCCAGATCACCAGAAATTTGTTATCTGTAGCTGCTATTACAAATAATGATCTAGAAATGCGGTTCAAGAAGATGAAAGCTTTGATTCTTGACAATGATCCAAATATAGTAAGTAAAGATATTCGCAAAAAAAACCTTTACGAAATCAGTTCTCTTTCTGCCGTCATGGATGCCAAAACAAGTCAACTTTGGCATGAAAGGTTCAGGCACATTTCCTATCCTATGTTAAAGGAAATGCAAAAGAAGAAGATAGTAGCCGACTTGCCCAATTGAAGAAGTTGAAAGACCATGTGAAGCTTGTATGCTGGGTAAGCAACATAGACAGCCATTTCCTAAAGAGAGTCATAACCGATCAAAGGCTCCTCTAGAGTTGGTACATGTTGATCTTTGCGGAAAAATGACTACCACGGCATTGGGAAGATCTTCCTACCTTATACTGTTAGTCGACGATTATAGTAGGAAGATGTGGGTGTATTTCCTTCGGGACAAGACTGATGCTCTTGAAAAGTTTAAAGTGTGGCACAAACTTATGACAAATGAGAACACAACTCAGTTGAAGAAACTTCGTACCAATCGTGGAGGGGAATTTTGTTCTACAGAGTTTACCAACTACAGCAACAAGCTTGGGATTAAGTGCCAATTGACTGCTCCATACACACCACAACAAAATGGAGTTGTGGAACAAAGAAATCGAACAATTGTAGAAATGGCTCGATGTATGTTGAAAGGTGTTGGCCTACCTGACGCATTCTGGGTTGAAGCAGTCAACACAGCGGTATACATCCTCAATCGGTGCTCAACCAGGGCACTCAACGATAAAAATCCTAATGAGGCTTATTATGGTACGAAACCTTCTGTGTTTCATTTAAGAAAATTTGGGTGTGAGTGTTTTGTACACATTCCAAATGAAAATAGAAAGAAGTTGGATGACAAGAGCAAGAAGGGCATTTTCTTAGGTTATATTGAAGAGTCTAAAGCATACAGACTCTATGATGTAGAGGCCAAGAAGGTGATCATAAGCCGAGATGTGGTGTTTAATGAGCGACCACACTCAATGGAGGATAGCGGTCCTGCCATTTCGTTATCAACCGATACCGATGAAGTAATCCACCAAGTGCTTGAACAATGAAAAAGTCTCTAATGATGAGGAGACTGAAGACCAACCTGTTGTACCCACAAGGAAGCCACAACCGAAGTGGTTCTAATAGCTCTTTGACGAAAGAAATCCAGAAGTTGCTGATGATAATCCACATCCTAATGGGCTAAGAAGGTCAAAGAGAATAGATGAGCAAAATCGATCAGGACAACAGTTAGTAAACATGGCTTTGATGACCTAAATCATCAAGACGGTAAAAGAACCGGTAACTGTGGAGGAAGCCATGTCAGATCCAAATTGGAGAGCAGCTATGCAAGCTGAGTATGATAGTATCATGAAAAATGATAGTTGGGAGATCGTTGAAAAGCCACCAAACAAAAAAATCATCGGCACCAAATGGATGTGAAAAGTGAAGTACAAGCCAGATGGAAGTCTTGAAAAATACAAGGCACGCTTTGTAGCACAAGGATTTTCACAAGTTGAAGGTTTCGATGTATATGAAACCTTTGCTCCAACAGCAAAAATGACAACAATCAGGTTAGTTGTTGCAGCTGCCGCGCATTATGGATGGATTGTACATCAAATGGATGTCAATTCAGCTTTCCTTAATGGGCAACTTGAAGAAGAAGTCTACGTTGCACAACCCCCTGGCTTCCAAATACCAAGTGAAGAAGAAAAAAGTCTGCAAATTGAAGAAGGTTTTATATGGGTTAAAGCAAGCACCACGAGCTTGGTACAAACGTATAGACTCTTTCTTCTTGCAGCATGGTTTCTGTAGAAGTAAATCAGAGGCCAACTTGTATGTTCTAAGTGAACAAAAAAAGAAGGTAATTGTAGTCCTATATGTGGATGATCTTGTAATAACTGGTGACCATGAAGATAATATTCGGAAGACGAAAGAATGGTTGAGCCAAGAATTTGAAATGACAAATCTTGGTCTTCTTCATTATTGCTTGGGAATCGAGGTATGGCAAAAATCTCATACTATCTTCATCTCGCAGCAACGATATGTTCATGAGCTCCTAACTGCATTTGGTATGTCCGAGTGCAAACCAGTTGTCACCCCGATGGAAGTGAATACAAAGTTATCAATTGACGATCCTTCAGAACAAGTTGATAACAAACTCTACAGCAGGTTGGTGGGAAGTTTAATCTTCTTTTGTAACACAAGACCTGATATTAGTTATGCTGTGGGAGTTCTTAGTCAATTTTAAAGTAAACCGAGATAGAGTCACTGGCAAGCAAGGATACGGATCCTCAAATATCTCAAATATCTCAAAGGCACGTTGGAGTATTGGATATCATACAAGTCTGGAGATATTTTATCTGGGTATTGTGACTCAAGAAAATCTGTAACAGGTTACGTATTCATATTCGGTGGTGGAATCATCTCATGGTCTAGTAAGAAGCAACCTACCGTTGCACTTTCATCAACGGAGGCAGAATACAAGGCTGCTTGTGTAGCATCCTGTGAAGCTGTTTGGCTACGACACATCATGACTGATATTGACATTCCAATATAGGAAGCAACAATGTTGAAATGTGTTAGTCAGAGTTGTATAGCCATGTCAAAAAATTTGGTATTTCATGCTAGAACAAAACACATAGAGATTCAGTATCACTATGTGAGGGAACTGATCGAGGAGGGTGAAATCTACATGGAGTACTGCCCTACAGAAGATAATTGTGCAGATATCTTCATTAAAGCGATAGGGAGCCTCCAGTTGAGCAAACATCTTCAAACATTGGGTGTTGGCCCAATAGCTTAGTCAACATGAGGTGAACATTGAGGGGGGGGGGGGTGTTGGTATATGTCAATGCCCACCTCATAATAAGTATCGTTAATTATATGGTAGCATAAATTAACGATTCTGACTTAAACGTCGATGAGGTCAAAAGAGACAGCGATGGCTACAATAAATAAGTTCGGGAATTTGGAATTACCTAAGATGATGTCGGGATGATGTGTAATACCCGAGCCCGACCATGCATTTACAAGTATTTATTTATATTTATTTTTTTTGTTATTTTTGAAAAATGTGCCTTTTGTGATTATTTGTCTACATTTAATTTATAGTTAATTGTATTAGTATTTAAAAATCAATTGGTATTACGATTAATAGTAACCTATTATTAGGTGTTCTTATAACATTAATTAACATAAAGCTTAGAGTCATTACAAGGATGTAAAGCCCCATATCGTGACTAAGTAAAACGGTTTAGCTGCTTACAAGAGTATGAGTGATTTCTTTTAACTTTTTGGACTATTTCTGTTGTTTTATGATTTTAGGGGTTTTTGGTTCGGAAAAAGGGGTTTTATTTCGGGGCCAATTATAGGAAAATAGGGACCCCGCCGCGAAAAACATGCATACGCCATTGGGTTTCTTTTAACTTGTACTACTTAATGGCGAAGTTTGGCAAAATTGCATCCTGACCCGAGAATACGATAATCGAGACATCTATGAGCTAAACGGGCAAAAACACGGAACGTTGGTGTCACTTTCGGGGAGTGACACGTGTCTCAGGACACGTGTCATACATGCGTGGATGTGCCACGCATATGAGATACGACTCCGGACACTTGTCACACATGCTTGGATATGCCACGCATGCGTGACACATAGGGGGACATGTGTCACACATGCGTGGACATATCACGCATGTGAGACATGTAGAGGGACACGTGTCCCGCATGCATTGGCTTTGAAAAACTATATAAAGGGGTCAGTTGACCCCCTGAAATCAAACATGCAGATATTTTTCTCTGAACCGATTTCACTAAATTATATCGATTCAGTTAGTTAACGTTCTGAAAGTTTTAAAACCGGTCCAAATCTTCTCCAATGTTTGGCATTTTAAGGTGAGGAGATTTTACTAAAAACAACATCTTATATGTTTATATGATTATTATGTCTGTAACATGATTTGTTATTTTAACATTCTAGCTTGGGATACATATCATGCTTATTAATATTCTTTATTTATTTGAATTAGAGTTGACTTTGATAATGTATTAGTTAAGAATTAACTGTTACTGATTAATGTGGAGTTTATCACTTTATGTGACATCAATGAGAGATTGTAAATATGTTCTTTTAACTGCTTGTAACTCTTGAATACTGACTTGGAGGATGTTATTAACCTGAAGGAATTTGAAAGCTAGCTATGATTACCTTGAATTATCTTGAACTTCTGATTGTTGAAAGTATATATTTGGGGACAACCTCTTTTGTTGTTCTCCTCCCATGTGTTTATTGAACTACGTATCAGTTGTGTGTTATGTGGCAACTCGTGCATGCTTGTGTGCTACTTGATTAGGGGTTGCAACCTCAAGCACGATAGCGTTTCACGAATGCCGGGCGACATAGGGCTTGCCGGTGATCCCGTGACTATCGTGGTCCTATTCTCTCTTCTCGCTAGGGACGCCTATCGCCCTTGAAGAGTTTTATCTCGGTTGGGTCCGGGTCTGCCCTCGGAGATGCTGGGTCGTAGATTTTGGATACAATCCGGAGTATCCTCTTGGGAGAGATAAGAAGTTGAAATTGTGATCTTGATTCGGGACTGACCACCTCTAGAAATGACATCAGAATATGGGTAAGTCCTCCCGCTTGGCGATCTCCACCCTCGGGGAGGAAATCTGCTTGTTATTTATATGTCGTTACGTGAACTCTGTTGATTATTATATGTTGTTTACCATATGTGCTATACTATCGTACGTGAATTGCATCATGATTTGCAAAAGAGACCGACCAGAAATGTTTTCAAAACTCTTCTATTCTGTCCTCACTGAGCTTCCCCAGAGCTCACTGTTTTTTCTCCCTCCCAGTGCAGGTGCAACTTAGCTTGAAATGGAAATAGACTTTGAATGTTTACATGCTCGAAGCCTCTTGTTGCCATAGTTGGATTCAAGTTGTAAAAGTTAAAGTTTGTTTGTACTACTCCTGGGTAGAAGGATAGCTGTGTTGAAACCTCAGTTTGTATGATAGTCGGGTAGTTATCAGATCTTAGATGTTGTAACACCCTTTTGTACTTAAATTAATGTTTATTATCTAGTTATTATCAAAGATCTTGTACTTTACTTCCTTTTTATATTATAGACAGTTATGTACATAAGACCGCAACGACAACGAATGTAGATTCTGACCTAGTCTTGAGAAGGGTTGGGTTGGGGTCGTTACTGGTGGTATCAGAGCTTAGATAGCTCATAAGCCGGGATAGGATCTTCGGAGAATGGGTAGATGTCTTTTAAGGATATGTGTCTGGCATAATCATGTGTGCTCAATGTGCATATTTGTTAAGTGTGAATCTATTTTCTATAAGTTGCATGTTTAAGTTATTAATTGTATACATGCATTACTCGTAAAATGGTAAGTAATCCCCTTCCCTAAAAGAATCGGCCAGTAGCAGATCTTGTCACGCCCCAACTCGACCCCATCTACAATCAGTCAGGACGCAACGGAATTTCGGCAGTATAACGACAGTAATTAAGACACCGAGGCTCTAAACCAACCTCTCAGAACATTATACAATCAAACTCCTGAACCAAACAACAATCAATTCCTCAATACCATTAACAACATACAACATAACTATATTATACAACAATCATTTTTAGATGATCCATTCATAGATATACGCCTCCGTTTCAACATAATACCTTAACTTTAACATACACATCAAAATAGATTATAAACCAACGTAGTAATCTAACATGGTCAAAAGAAGACTACTAAACCATTATATATAAGTCTTTATACTAAGGTAGGTTTTACAATACATCATAATACAATAACTATAAACAATCTCATGGCAAAGACTCTTGCACAAAAGACTCATCCACGTAAGGCACATTTTCCCCTTCTGGTGGCACGTACCCGTAATCTTGCGAAAGGACACCTGTATGCATGCAATAATAGAGAGTGAGCTTATATAAAACAAGCTTAGCGAGGATCCGATAGATCTCTAATAGTATTTACTATACTCATTGGAAATGATCCTTTGAGCAAGTAAACACACAAATAAACATCAAAACAATATAAACACAAAACTATAATGACCAATCAATAAAGGATACTTAATTTGGTGTAGCTCCAGACGCCATTACGATCTCAACCATTCTTCTTGTAACTTCCCATTACTTACGCACCCGAGGTACCTCACTAGCCCCTCCCTCTATGACACCTCCATCATGTGAGTTGGGGGAAGTCTCTGGTAGTCATGCCGTTATCAACCCGACAGCCCAATGCTGCCCGAGAGATGGCACACACATACCAAGACTCAACAATAATAATAAACATCATTCACAGGAGGACAATCTAGCAAAATTGCCTATTTTTCGGTTCATCAATCATCAATCAATAATCATCAATAATCATCCATTTCCATCAATGTAACATCAGTAATCATCAATATAACATCAATATTTAATTAAACAACAAACAACCAAGTTAGATGACAAAGTAGGCCATCCAACTTAACATGCATGAAACACGTAATCTAACCCTAGTCCAACCATTAACAACTCACAATTCAATCACTCAAATACCACACAATCAACTAAAGGCTCAATTCAACAATTTAAAGAAAGACAACCTATGTAACGCCCCGGACCCAGCTCCCACGCCTGCAGGATACACCCCGCCCATAGGGGACGAGCGTGCACCGAGGCCATGGCGAACCTGCCCGAAAGCGCACTATGACGATTTTGTCCGCTTTGGTGCCCATACACCTCACGGCTTTGTCTCCCACGCACGCACTGCACGTGAAAACGCATCGTCACGATACAAGGGTCACTTACCCACTTATATCAAGTAGCCCAGTCTCATCCGCGTCCGATGTGGGATGCGATTCCTCACATTCACCCCCCTTAAGGAGGCCCGCGCCCTCGCGGGCTAACGGCACAAAGGACACGTCCGCTCTGATACTACCTTTGCAACGCCCCGGACCCAGCTCCCACGCCTGCAGGATACACCCCGCCCATAGGGGACGAGCGTGCACCGAGGCCATGGCGAACCTGCCCGAAAGCGCACTATGACGATTTTGTCCGCTTTGGTGCCCATACACCTCACGGCTTTGTCTCCCACGCACGCACTGCACGTGAAAACGCGTCGTCACGATACAAGGGGAACTTACCCACTTATATCAAGCAGTCCAGTCTCGTCCGCGTCCGATGTGGGATGCGATTCCTCACAACCTAAACTTCAAATAATCATATCTTACATTCTACTAATCCAAACAACTCCAAATCAGTTTCAAACACTCACCCATTCAATCAACTACATTAGCCCTTTCGGAAACCAACCAAGACACATAAAAATCAAGCCCAACAACCTTAAAACCTCAATGCACCTAGGCTGAAATTTCCGGATTTTCACCCAAACATCGCAATCAAAAATTCGGCATTATAACGGCATTACCATGTAATTACCAAACTTTTAGAAATTGACGACAATCGATTCCAACCTCAACAACTCAAGATAATCATCAAATGGCTAATTAATCAACTTTTAATACCCGAAAATAAATAATTTCGCTACAATGGTTCAAATCTCATAGTAATACACATAAACGATCCCTAGCATGTGCTGAGCAATAATATAACTTCAAATTAACATTCTAACGGTTCAAAATGTAGTTATGAGCAAAAACATAAAATATGACTTTTGAGATCTAGAATTTTTGTCTCACCTTTGATGCGATATAAGCCTAGATATGCGTGTAATGTGTGCCCAACAAGCGGAATCCAACTCGGCATGAAGTTCTACGGACAAAACTAGGTTTTTCTATGAAAAATTGCTTTGAAAACCTTTGAAATTTCTTTCTCTTTTCTCTCTTGAAGCTCTCGGCTATGTGTGTGTTTTGTGTGTGTTGATGATATTATGCATATAAAGGCTTGGTCAAATAAAAAAATGCAAAGTCAAAGTAGTTTATTTAGTCCTTTAATTGTTTTTTTAGTCTTTTAATTCCTTTCTTGAGTATTTGTTACTCAACTATTAATTTAACACTTAAACTAATTCTAGACATTATATTTTAGATGACAAAGAATGTTACATTAAAATAGTTTAACCCGAATTGGCTTAAAACTCATTTTCTTGCAAAAGAAAGTGTAAAAATATTTAAAATTCTAAAACCGATTCCAAATCCGTTTTAATCAAACACGGGTCTATTAATACTCGAGGACTAGGTTTTAAAATGTTTAAAACACCCCTGTAAAAATTTTAGCGGACAGGTGTTCAAAAATACTATTCATCCAAACCGACGATAAAATTTCTGATTCCATTTTTGATGAAAATTTCATGAATGTACACTTAGCATGTATTAGGAGTATTAATCACATAATTATCACATTCTAAGTCATATAGCACATAAACAGGTCAATTCATGCAAAACTAGGTAAATTACACAAATCAAGATAAAGCAAAATATGGGGTCTCACATTCTCCCCCCCTTAAAGAAATTTCATCCCCGAAATTCTTACTTGCTGAATGGAAAAGATCTAGATACTGCTGCTGCATCGGATCTCGCCTCTCCCAAGTAGCTTCCTCGATACCTTGATGCTTCCACAATACCTTGACCATCTGAATTTTCTTCGACCTCAACTCTTGTTCCATCTGATCAAGAATACGAATCGGCCGCTCGTCATAAGTCAGATTCTCACGAAGCTGTAATGGCTCTGGCTCAAGAATATGAGAAGGATCCAGATTATATTTCTTCAAATTAGACACATGAAATACATCGTGGACGTTAGAGAAATTCTCCGGTAAAGCCAACCGATATGCTAACTTAGCAACTCTGCCAGTAACCTCAAACTACCCCACAAACCTCGGACTCAGCTTACCACCTTTACCATAACGAGCAAACCCCTTACGAGGAGACAATCTCAAGAAAACCCGATCTCCAACTGCAAACTCCAAATCCCGACGATGCTTATCAGCATAACTCTTGAATCTACTCTGCGCTGTAAGCATTCTCTGCTTGATCAACTGAACATTCTCAATCTTCTCTAGAAGCTCTGGCATAATAGTCGGATCAATAGTCTTCATCTCCCGTACCTCGTCCCAATACAAAGGTGAACGACACTTACAGTCGTAAAGAGCTGCAAAAGGTCCAATCCCAATAGTAGCTTCATAACTATTGTTATAGGCAAACTCAGCAAGTGGTAGATATTTCTCCCAATTCTTCCCGAAGTCCAAAACACAAGCCCTGAGCATATCTTCCAAAATCTGAATAGTCCTCTTGGATTGATCGTCAATCTGTGGATGATACGCTGTACTGAAGTTAAGCTGAGTACACAAAGTCTCCTAAAGTTTTTCCCACAAGAGAGAACTAAATCGAGGATCTCAATCTGAGACAATACTAGATGGAATTCCGTGAAGTCTAATAATCTGATCCAAATAAAGATTCGTCAACTTTGCAACTTCATCTCCCATCCACATCGAAATAAAGTGAGCTATCTTCGTCAAACGATCCACGACAACCCAAACTACATCATTACCTTTGGGAGTTCAAGGCAAACCAGTGACGAAATCTATCGTAATATGCTCCCATTTCCACTGTGGTATAGCCAACGGCTGAAGCAAACCTGCAGGTCGTTGATGCTCGGCTTTCACTCGTTGACAAGTCAAACATCTAGACACGAACTGTAACGCCCCGATCCCTCACGAGACCGGAGGCTCTAATGACCATGCTATTCTCAACCCAATACCAAGCCCGGTCACAAATTTTTTTCCGAATGGTTAAGTCCGGACCCGACACACGGACAGAGTCTCCCCTGTACCGTGGACATTCTAAAAACCTGTAAACACTCAAACAAAGTCCCAACAATACAATACAAGCTTTTCTTAATTAAACATCAAAGTTCTAAGGCCATCCGAGCCTTATAGTACACAATAGTTCCAAAACCACACAAGCATGCAAGTAACTTGTTTATAATATAGTCTAATAACCATGCCATTCTAGGATAACATTAAAACATACTTAGAGATAAAACATTCTACACTAAGCCATTCACTCCCAAGCATGCAAAGCAACTAGAAATAGAAATATAAGTTATTACAAGCCATAGAATTACCACTGCTACTACATTATCAGACTTCCAGCTTACATATTACTCAAATACATACATGAGCTTTAAGGCCCCAAAATAGATTATACATAGAACAACAAATTCTTCACATAGCAACCAAAAGCACATCCACCTCAGACAAATATCACACAGCAGCTAAGGCAACTCCACCAACTGTGCCACCTGAAACATGTTAGCGAGGTATGAGCAACCACTGTTGCCCAGTGAGGGATATAGTCCCGGGGCGTGCAATGCAACAGATAATACAGTTATACAACAATATCTCTTAGACAATTTAAGAAGCAATGACAACATAAGTAACCACACATTTAAAAGGGTACATTTCACACAATCCCCTATACACCAATCTTCACTGGTCTTCATTCACGATCCACGAACCACGAGCACGATCACGATAAGCCGGCATAACCCCAAACACTCCAGTGGGTGTACTCCGGATGTACCCCGATAATCCTATGACCCAACATTCCCTGGCAATCTCCGGACCAGGCGAATGAGGGACTAGGGCACGGAGTTTGAATATCCACCGGCAAGCCCTCTGTCGCCCAGCCGATATTTAACACATCTGCCCCTAACACTATGGTTGCGCAACCACTATGCAATGCACTTAACAATGGCAAGTTAATAGCAATAATATAAGCATTAACACATATGAGGATCAACAAAATAGGTTGACCTCGTTGCAATTAGGATAGAAGCAAATATAGAAGATAATAAGCAGATTACAAATGAACATATACCAAATAAGCATAGAATCATACCAAAAGCTCCAAATCAATTTAAAATCACATATAAACACTCAAGAAGTCCTGACATGGGTTTAGAAGTGTGAGACAACTTAAATTGCACCTAAACCCCTTTGTTTTTCGAACTATTTCTCTTCCAAACCAAAGTTAATGATTTCATTTTCAAAGGAAACTCTCCCAACCTTCTAACTAACCCTCAAGGTACCCTCTCAACCCTCTAACTCATTCAAACGCTCGCGATTACCCCGAAAGCCCCAAATTCCCTCTTATGGCTTTAAACTACACATACCTTATCCGGGCTTCAAACAAGGGTTATCAAAGCTTCTATAGCACCTAGGTAGCCTAAGAATACTAGAAGTGAAGCCCGAATCCACCCGGATTCGCATGAACCCCGAAACTCCTTTGTTAAAGTCGGCTATTTCACATTTTATGCGATTCTAGAGCAATTCAAGTGCACGGGGATATTAGACTACCTTCATTAGCACCTAAGGCATCTATTAGGAGTGTTGAATCAAGCTAATACGTGCAATTACATAAAACCCTAGAAAAACGTCACTATTCATCTCATAAATTCAAATGACGATTCCAACCGTTTAAAATGCGAACTAATAGCTCAAATGTGTTCTCTAGCACTTATATACAAGGTATAATAGCATAGATAAGCTTTGCAATAGCATTTGATAACATTTTCAACAAATCAAGAAAAATGTAACATTTTAGATATGCATAAAAAGTCATGAAAACCCTCACCAATTGCGCGTAGGAACTCTCGGGAGGCTAGCAAACACCCTAAACTACTTGCTCCTAGCTTGGCTTGGCTTGGCTTGAAGATTTGATGAGCAAAATTCTCTCATTCTCCTCCTACACTATTCTCGGATTTGCTACAGTGATTTTTCAGCATTTTTTTTTGTTTTGTTCTTTGCTAGTTATGAGCTAAGGTGGGTAATATAGGGTGCATAGTTGGGTGGGGTCAAGTTTGGGTATTTAAAAGGTCACTTATAATGCGCGTAGTAAGCTTAAAACGAGCCTAAAGTGAAACATGTGAGCTAGCTAATTAAATCTCTAAGTTAGTTACGTAATACTATTCATTCAACTACAAAAATTATTTTCTAAACGAGCTCTCCTATCGCCTCTAGCTCAATTGCACATTTTTCCCACTACTTTAACAATTAATATGATTTAATAAAAATACTAATTAACTAATAGAATGCAGTTTAAAAATGGAGTGAATAGTAACTTAAGAAGACAATTAATAAGGCATAGAAAGAGGTGCGCAAATAAAGGATGCAACAGTAATTGAATGCATGGCTAAATCTCGGGCGTCACATCCTCTCCCCCTTAAACTAATTGCGTCCACGCAATTCTTCTTCACAAGAGAACATCTGCATCAACTGAAAACCAACTCGGATTATTCGTCATCAGTTGCTAAGCAAGAATACCATATACGAATTCTCGTGGAAGCTCATTAAGAAATCCCAGTAGTATTGTCTGCGAACCTCACTTAATAAGGCCAAATAAAGGCTCCAATAGAGACGCTACTTCGAAATCCAAATAAGAATCCCGCTGGTACGAATACCATAGAAGAATAGAATCCCAACTAAGAGCGGAGAGAAAATACCAATAAAAGTTCCGAGCAGGAGTATTGTAAATAATACCAGATAATAAGGCTAAAAAGAATCCCATATACCAATTCTTCTGAGAGATGCCGACAAAAGAATACCAAATGAATAGCTGATAAGAAAATACCAAGAATATACTCCAGAGAACTGTCATATATAAACCTCAAAAGAAGCTACTCATTTATGACCGCTAAGCACTGAAGAAGGCCTTAGAAGAATCCCAATAACTGAGCTCCAACTATATCCACCAATTCCCAAATAAAGGCTGATTAATTGCCTCTCATTTCTGCTAATCAACATAATTTGGAAGGCCTGCTACTAATCACCTCTCTTCAGGGGAGGAAGGAGTTTTTCTTACCATTCGACGGCTATGTATGCATGCCAAACAATTGCATATGTATAATCATCTTTAAACTATTACGCAAACATGTTAATGAAAGAGTTTGTGAAACAGTGTAATCATCAAAGTCATTCAAGCACGATAATCAAGTCAAGCATAACACAACTCAATCAAAGACATTCAAATACACACATTACAAGCAACAGTTCAAGCATTTAATAATTCACGAAGTCAATTTGATGCATAACTAGCCACTTTGCTTCACTTAGCACACATTTAGCACATAACACATAATTATATCACATAGGTGCACACATTCAATACCAGACAAACAATCAAACATGCAGGCATACACTTTTAAGACACACACTTAATCAAGCACACACGCAAGGGTTACTACCCGATAGGCCGAGGACCCTGTCCCGGCTTAGAGCTAACTAAGCTCTGATACCACCTGTAACGCCCCGATCCCTCACGAGACCGGAGGCTCTAATGACCATGCTATTCTCAACCCAATACCAAGCCCGGTCACAAATTTTTTTCCGAATGGTTAAGTCCGGACCCGACACACGGACAGAGTCCCCCCTGTACCGTGGACATTCTAAAAACCTGTAAACACTCAAACAAAGTCCCAACAATACAATACAAGCTTTTCTTAATTAAACATCAAAGTTCTAAGGCCATCCGAGCCTTATAGTACACAATAGTTCCAAAACCACACAAGCATGCAAGTAACTTGTTTATAATATAGTCTAATAACCATGCCATTCTAGGATAACATTAAAACATACTTTGAGATAAAACATTCTACACTAAGCCATTCACTCCCAAGCATGCAAAGCAACTAGAAATAGAAATATAAGTTATTACAAGCCATAGAATTACCACTGCTACTACATTATCAGACTTCCAGCTTACATATTACTCAAATACATACATGAGCTTTAAGGCCCCAAAATAGATTATACATAGAACAACAAATTCTTCACATAGCAACCAAAAGCACATCCACCTCAGACAAATATCACACAGCAGCTAAGGCAACTCCACCAACTGTGCCACCTGAAACATGTTAGCGAGGTATGAGCAACCACTGTTGCCCAGTGAGGGATATAGTCCCGGGGCGTGCAATGCAACAGATAATACAGTTATACAACAATATCTCTTAGACAATTTAAGAAGCAATGACAACATAAGTAACCACACATTTAAAAGGATACATTTCACACAATCCCCTATACACCAATCTTCACTGGTCTTCATTCACGATCCACGAACCACGAGCACGATCACGATAAGCCGGCATAACCCCAAACACTCCAGTGGGTGTACTCCGGATGTACCCCGATAATCCTATGACCCAACATTCCCTGGCAATCTCCGGACCAGGCGAATGAGGGACTAGGGCACGGAGTTTGAATATCCACCGGCAAGCCCTCTGCCGCCCAGCCGATATTCAACACATCCGCCCCTGACACTATGGTTGCGCAACCACTATGCAATGCACTTAACAATGGCAAGTTAATAGCAATAATATAAGCATTAACACATATGAGGATCAACAAAATAGGTTGACCTCGTTGCAATTAGGATAGAAGCAAATATAGAAGATAATAAGCAGATTACAAATGAACATATACCAAATAAGCATAGAATCATACCAAAAGCTCCAAATCAATTTAAAATCACATATAAACACTCAAGAAGTCCTGACATGGGTTTAGAAGTGTGAGACAACTTAAATTGCACCTAAACCCCTTTGTTTTTCGAACTATTTCTCTTCCAAACCAAAGTTAATGATTTCATTTTCAAAGGAAACTCTCCCAACCTTCTAACTAACCCTCAAGGTACCCTCTCAACCCTCTAACTCATTCAAACGCTCGCGATTACCCCGAAAGCCCCAAATTCCCTCTTATGGCTTTAAACTACACATACCTTATCCGGGCTTCAAACAAGGGTTATCAAAGCTTCTATAGCACCTAGGTAGCCTAAGAATACTAGAAGTGAAGCCCGAATCCACACGCATTCGCATGAACCCCGAAACTCCTTTGTTAAAGTCGGCTATTTCATGTTTTATGCGATTCTAGAGCAATTCAAGTGCACGGGGCTATTAGACTACCTTCATTAGCACCTAAGGCATCTATTAGGAGTGTTGAATCAAGCTAATACGTGCAATTACATAAAACCCTAGAAAAATGTCACTATTCATCTCATAAATTCAAATGACGATTCCAACCGTTTAAAATGCGAACTAATAGCTCAAATGTGTTCTCTAGCACTTATATACAAGGTATAATAGCATAGATAAGCTTTGAAATAGCATTTGATAACATTTTCAACAAATCAAGAAAAATGTAACATTTTAGATATGCATAAAAAGTCATGAAAACCCTCACCAATTGCGCGTAGGAACTCTCAAGAGGCTAGCAAACACCCTAAACTACTTGCTCCTAGCTTGGCTTGGCTTGGCTTGAAGATTTGATGAGCAAAATTCTCTCATTCTCCTCCTACACTATTCTCGGATTTGCTACAGTGATTTTTCAGCATTTTTTTTTTGTTTTGTTCTTTGCTAGTTATGAGCTAAGGTGGGTAATATAGGGTGCATAGTTGGGTGGGGTCAAGGTTGGGTATTTAAAAGGTCACTTATAATGCGCGTAGTAAGCTTAAAACGAGCCTAAAGTGAAACATGTGAGCTAGCTAATTAAATCTCTAAGTTAGTTACGTAACACTATTCATTCAACTACAAAAATTATTTTCTAAACGAGCTCTCCTATCGCCTCTAGCTCAATTCCACATTTTTCCCACTACTTTAACAATTAATATGATTTAATAAAAATACTAATTAACTAATAGAATGCAGTTTAAAAATGAAGTGAATAGTAACTTAAGAAGACAATTAATAAGGCATAGAAAGAGGTGCGCAAATAAAGGATGCAATAGTAATTGAATGCATGGCTAAATCTCGGGCGTCACACGAACTGAGCAACTTCTCTCTTCATATTGTTCTACCAGTAATGTTGCTTCAAGTCCCGATACATCTTGGTTCTACCAGGATGAATTGTATACTTAGAATTATGAGCCTCTTCTAGAATACCTCGCCTCAAGCCCGGCTCATCGGGAGCACAAACCCTGTTTCGAAAGTGAAGAATACCATCCTCGTGCACTTTGAAGTCAGTCTGATCATCCGTGATCTGATCCTTGATCTTCTGAAGTTTAACATCAAGTTGCTGAGCTTCTCTGATCTGAGACAGCAATAAAGGCTGAATACGGAGATGTGAACACATCACCCCAACCTGAGTCAACTCCGGTCTCCAATAAGTAAATTCTTCAAGAACCTCCCACTTCTTGACAGCCAAACAAGAAACACTCGCCTTACGGCTAAGAGCGTCTTGCACAACATTTGCCTTTCCAGGTAGATAACTGATAGAGCAATTATAATCCCCAAGAAGTTCTATCCATATCCGCTGACGCATATTTAACTCCTTCTGTGAGAATAAATACTTAAGACTCTTATGATCAGTGAAAATCTCGAACTTACTGCCCCACAGATAATGACGCCACTTTTTCAGTGCGAAAACAACAGCTGCCAACTCAAGATCATGAATCGGATAATTCATCTCATAAGGTTTCAACTTTCTAGAAGCATAGGCAATAACCTGACCATTCTGCATAAGAACACATCCCAAGCCCTCCTTGGATGCATCGCTGTAAATAACCATATTATTGGTCCCCTCTGGTAGAGCAAGTACTGGAGCAGTAGTCAATCTCTTTTTCAATTCCTGAAACCCACTCTCACATTTCTCATCCCAAACAAAGCTAGTTTGTTTATGAGTTAACTTAGAAAGTGGCCCTGCAATCTTCGAAAAGTCCTTGACAAACCTACGGTAATAACCCACCAAGCCAAGAAAGCTACGAACCTCCGAAACATTCTCCGGACGTTTCCAAGACATCACCGATTCAATCTTAGTGTGATCTACAGAAATACCGCTCTGTGTGATAACATGACCAAGAAAAGATCCAAAATTCACATTTGCTGAGTTTCGCAAACAACTGATGCTCCTGCAGCTTCTGTAAGACAAGCCGTAGATGTTGCTCGTGCTCCATTTCAGACTTAGAATAAACCAAGATATCACAATAAAGATAACCACGAACTGGTCCAAGTACGGTTGAAAAACCCGATGCGTAAGATCCATAAATGCTGCCGGTGCATTAGTTAATCCAAAGGGCATAACTACAAACTCATAATGCCCGTACCGAGTCCTGAAGGCAGACTTCGGAACATCCTCCGTGCGAATCCGAAGCTGATAATACCCCTGCCTCAAGTCAAACTTAGAGTAGACTTTGGCTCCCTGAAGTTGATCAAACAACTCGTCAATCAGTGGGAAATGATACTTGTTCTTGATGGTCACCTGATTCAAATCACGATAATCAATACATAACCTCAAGGTACCATCCTTCTTCTTCACAAATAAAACAGGTGCTCCCCAAGGTGAAGAACTTTGCTGAATGAAACCCTTCTCTATTAACTCCTTCAACTGAGTTTTCAGCTCCTTCAACTCAGTTGGTGCCATCCGGTACGCTGATTTAGACATAGGTTGAGTACCGGGAACAAGATTGATCTCAAATTCCACATCTTTCTCTGGCGGTAACCCTGGCAACTCCTCGGGAAATACATTGGGATATTCCCGAATAATAGGAACTTCCTCCAATTGTAGCTTATCAGATAGCTTGTTGATCAAATAAGCTAGATAACCCGAACACCCCTTACTCACCAACTTAACAGCTTTAGTTGCTGAGATAACAAAACTCGTCTTAGCACCCCGGTTCCCTACTACCTCAACTACTGGCTGATCTGGCAAATGAAATTGTACTACCTTTGTTCTACAGTTCAACTGGGTATCATACTTAGAAAGCCAATCCATATCCAAGATAACATCGTACCCCCGGATAGGAAATAAGATAAGGTCCGAAGAAAAATTATACCCCTTAACATGAATTATACAATCCTTACATACTATGCCAGTCACATACTTATCAGTCAAAGAGGTACTAATCTCAACCACATAAGGCAGTCTTTCAGATTGCACATTAACACGTTGTACACAAACATGAGTAATCAACACTTTAACAAGTTGATCAAGTATAAGGAAGTTACCTTCCACAACTACAGTCCCCTTAGGCATCTCCTCCAAGTCAACTGCTTAGGCCCGAGCTTGAACCCGCTGCTGCTAAGGTGCACTGCCCGCAGGTCGACCTTGATAACCCTCAGTCGCTGCCCGACCCTCAGTCCTCTGATATCTAGGGCAATCCCTCGCCCTATGCTGATTGCTACCGCAACCCAAACAAGCCCTGACTTCACCCTGCAGTCGACCTCCACATGGCCCTAGCGCTTGCAGTAAGTACATTACGGTGATGATGCACTGACATTGCCCCTAGAAGAACTAGAAGCTGAAAAAGCAGCTCTACCAGCCTACTGCTGACGTCTAACAAAACTAGGCCTGTATTGACCCTGAGACTGGGCCGGCCTAAACTGAGACTGAGCCTGATAAGACCCCTGCTGAAATGGTGGCCGATAATAACTCTGCTGACCTTGCGGTCTGTAAGAACCCTGCTGAGCTGGTGGCCTGTACACACCCTGCTGTACGGGAGGCCTATACACTCCCTGCTGACCCTGAGGCTGAAATGGCTTCTTGCTAGGCTGGCTAGATACAATCTGTTCCCCCTTTCTCTTCTCCAGTGTAGAAGCTGCATCAAAGGCCTCCGTAAGTATATCATGCCGATTCAGGGCCATCGCATCCTGAATCTCGGGCCTCAACCCCAACATGAATCTACGAGTCTTATGTTCCTCGTCAGCCACATACTCTGGTGCATACTGGTACAACCTAGTGAAAGTGGCCTCATACTGTGCCACTGAAGCATCTCCCTGCACTAAGGCTAGAAACTTTGCCTCTCTCCGCTCCCTCGCGATCCTCGGGATATACTTTGCCCAGAAAGCTAACAGAAAGGTACCCCAAACATACAGAATACCCTGTGTCACCCAGCTAGTTCTCACCGTGCGCCACCA
Organism: Ehretia macrophylla; assembly: GCA_037974665.1. Classification (NCBI taxonomy): domain Eukaryota; kingdom Viridiplantae; phylum Streptophyta; class Magnoliopsida; order Boraginales; family Ehretiaceae; genus Ehretia; species Ehretia macrophylla. The sequence goes on from CM075777.1 coordinate 1,358,548, forward strand.
TTCTTCTGCCTCATCATCCAGCAAGTACACGGCAAAGGTGACCTTATGCTCATTGGTATAATCCATAGGGTCAAAGATCTTCTCCACCTTACTAATCCACGCCTCAGCCTTCCGATCATCCGGCTCCCCCTGAAACCGCGGTGGATAATACCTTAAAAACTCTTTCAGTGCACCACGCCCGTGGTACCCACCTTGTACGTTCAATAACTGATTCTGTAATGCCTGAGTTTGGGCAGCTTGCCCTGCCAGTAACTGTGCCTGCCCGGCCATGATCTCGGTTAACCTATCAAAAGCTGCTCCGAAGCGGTCATCATCCCTAACTTGGCCTGGTGCCACATTTCTTGGAACCTCATCAGTCACCTCAGGCCTACCTCTGGTCCTCAGTCTACCAGTCATTCTACTAATCAAAGAGTTAGCACAGGTTATAGCACATTAACAAACTATGAACGACTATTAACACATAAACAACAAACTTATATAAAGTACATAAATCACTTAAGTATCAATCACATAAACAAATTAGTCACATAATCACATAAGCACTAAATCACATAATCACTTAATCACTTAACCATATTAACACATAGTTCACTTTTTTTTCACTTCATACATACTTTCATGTTAAGACCATTACCCACAATCCGAGAATACCCCGGCTGACAGCTAATATGCGCTCTGATACCACTTAAATGTCACGCCCCAATTCGACCCCACCTACAATCAGTCAGGACGCAACGAAATTTCGACAGTATAACGACAGTAATTAAGACACCGAGGCTCTAAACCAACCTCTCAGAACATCATACAATCAAACTCCTCAACCAAACAACAATCAATTCCTCAATACCATTAACAACATACAATATAACCATATTATACAACAATCATTCTTAGACGATCCATTCATAGTTATACGCCTCCGTTCCAACATAATACCTTAACTTTAACATACACATCAAAATAGATTATAAATCAACGTAGTAATCTAACATGGTCAAAAGAAGACTACTAAACCATTATATATAAGTCTTTATACTAAGGTAGGTTTTACAATACATCATAATACAATAACTATAAACAATCTCATGGCAAAGACTCTTGCACAAAAGACTTATCCACGTAAGGACATTTTCCCCTTCTAGTGGCACGTACCCGTAATCTTACGAAAGGACACCTGTATGCATGCAATAATAGAGACTGAGCTTATATAAAACAAGCTCAGCGAGGATCCGATAGATCTCTAACAGTATTTACTATACTCCTTGGAAATGATCCTTTGAGCAAGTAAACACACAAATAAACATCAATACAATATAACCACATAACTATAATGACCAATCAATAAAGGATACTCAATTTGGTATAGCTCCAAACTCTATCACGATCTCAACCATTCTTCTTGTAACTCCCCATTACTCACGCACCCGAGGTACCTCACTAGCCCCTCCGTCCATGATACTTCCGTCATGCAAGCTGGGGGTAGTCTCTGGTAGTTATGCCGTTATCGGGCTGTCGTTATGCCGTTATCAACCCGACAGCCCAATGCTGCCCGAGAGGTGACACATACATACCAAGACTCAACAATAATAATAAACATCATTCACAGGAGGACAATCTAGCAGAATTGCCTATCTCTCGGTTCATCAATCATCAATCAATAATCATCCATTTCTATCAATGTAACTTCAATAATCATCAATATAATATCAACATAACATCAATATAACATCAATATTAATTAAACAATAAACAACTAAGTTAGCTGACAAAGTAGGCCATCCAACTAAACATGCATTAAACACGTGATCTAAGCGTAGTCTAACCATTAACAACTCACAATTCAATCACTCAAATACCACCCAATCAACTAAAGGCTCAATTCAACAATTTAAAGAAAGACAACCTAAACTTCAAATAATCATATCTTACATTCTACTAATCCAAACAACTCCAAATCAGTTTCAAACACTCACCCATTCAATCAACTACATTAGCCCTCTTGGAAACCAACCAAGACACATCAAAATCAAGCCCAACAACCCTAAAACCTCAATGCACATATGCTAAAACTTCCAGATTTTCACCCAAACATCGCAATCGAAAATTCGGCATTATAACGGCGTTACTACATAATTAACAAACTTTTAGAAATCGATGGCTATCGATTCCAACCTCAACAACTCAAGATAATCATCAAATGACTAATTAATCAACTTTTAATATCCGAAAATAAATAATTTCGCTACAATGGTTCAAATCTCGTAGTAATACACATAAATGATCCCTAGCATGCGCTGAGCAATAATATAACTTCAAATTAACATTCTAACGGTTCAAAATGCAGTTATGAGCAAAAACATAAAATATGACTTTTGAGATCTAGAATTTTTCTCTCACCTTTGATGCGATATAAGCCTAGATATGCATGCAATGCGTGCCCAACAAGCGGAATCCAACTCGGCACGAAGTTCTACGGACAAAACTTGGTTTTTCTTTGAAAAATTGCTTTGAAAACTTTGAAATTTCTTTCTCTTTTCTCCCTTGAAGCTCTCGGCTATGTGTGTGTTTTTTGAGTGTGTTGATGATATTATGCATATAAAGGCTTGGTCAAATAAAAAATGCAAAGTCAAAGTAGTTTATTTAGTCCTTTAATTATTTTTCTAGTCTTTTAATTCATTTCTTGAGTATTTCTTGCTCAACTATTAATTTAACGCTTAAACTAATTCTAGACATTATACTTTAGGTGACAAAGAATTTTATATTAAAATAGTTTCACCCGAATCGGCTTAAAACTCGTTTTCTTGCAAAAGAAAGTGTAAAAATCTTTAAAATTCCAAAATCGATTCCAAATCCGTTTTTATCAAACACGTGTCTATTAATACTCTAGGACTAGGTTTTAAAACGTTTAAAACACCCCTGTAAAAATTTTAGTGGACAGGTGTTCAAAAATACTATTCATCAAAACCGACGATAAAATTTCTGATTCCGTTTTTGATGAAAATTTCATGAATGCACACTTAGCATGTATTAGGAGTATTAATCACATAATTATCACATTCTAAGTCATATAGCACATAAACAGGTCAATTCACGCAAAACTAGGTAAAGTACGCAAATCAAGATAAAGCAAAATATGGGGTCTCACAGATCTCCTCGAAGGCAAGTCAACAAACAAAGGAATAGTTGATCGGCCGTTGGTATTTTCCTTGATTAGAATTCTTGAAGTTCTTCTTTGGTATCTTTGGTTGGACTTCTTAATCGGTATTTTCTCTGGACTTCTTACTTATTGGATTTTTGAAGATGAGCATTTAGTTGGCATTCATATTGCCTTTATTTGTCATCTATGTTGCCTTTATTTGGCAATCGGGATTTCTTGGTATTCTCACGTGGTATTCTTATATGGTGTTCTTTGGTATTCTTATCCGGGTATTATTATTCGAGACTCATGTTTGGAATTCTTACTTGGCATCCGGTATTCAATCTCGCGCAGTGGATCGGAGGTACTAGAGAAGTTAATTGCGAGGGCGCAATTTTTATAAGGGGAGGAAGATGTAATACCCGAGCCCGACCATGCATTTACAAGTATTTATTTATATTTATTTCTTTTGTTATTTTTGAAAAATGTGCCTTGGTGATTATTTGTCTGCATTTAATTAATTGTCTTACTATTTAAAAATCAATTGGTATTACGATTAATAGTAACCTATTATTAGGTGTTCTTATAACATTAATTAACATAAAGCTTAGGGTCATGACAGGATGTAAAGCCCCATATCGTGACTAAGTAAAACGTTTTAGCTGCTTACAAGAGTATGAGTGATTTCTTTTAACTTTTTGGGCTATTTCTGTTGTTTTCTGATTTTAGGGGTTTTTGGTCTGGAAAAAGGGTTTCATTTTGGGGCCAATTATAGGAAAATTGGGACCCCGCTGTGAAAAACGGGCATACGCCATTGGGTTTCTTTTAACTTGTACTACTTAATGGTGAAATTTGGCAAAATTGCATCCAGGCCTGAAAATACGATAATCGAGACATCTATGAGTGAAACAGGCAAAAACACAAAACGTTGGTGTCACTCTCGAGGAGTGACACGTGTCTTAGGACACGTGTCATACATGCGTGGACGTGCCACGCATGTGAGACACGTCTCAGGACACGTGTCACACATGCGTGGACATGCCACGCATGCGTGACCCGTAGGGGGGCACGTGTCACACATGCGTGAACATGTCACGCATGTTAGACATGTGGAGGGACACGTGTCCCGCATGCGTTGGCTTTGAAAAACTATATAAAGGGGTCAGTTGACCCCCTGAAATCAAACATGCAGATATTTTTCTCTGACCCGATTTCACTAAATTATATCAATTCAGTTAGTTAACGTTCTGCAAGTTTTAAAATCGGTCCAAATCTTCTCCAATTTTCGGCATTTTAAGGTGAAAAGATTTTACTTAAAACAACATCTTATATGTTTATATGATTATTATGTCTATAACATGATTTGTTATTTTAACATTCTAGCTTGGGATACATATCATGCTTATTAATATTCTTTATTTATTTGAATTAGAGTTGACTTTGATAATGTATTAGTTAAGAATTAACTGTTACTGATTAATGTGGAGTTTATCACTTTATGTGACATCAATGAGAGATTGTAAATATGTTCTTTTAACTGCTTGTAACTCTTGAATACTGAACTGGAGGATGTTATTAACCTGAAGGAATTTGAAAGCTAGCATGATTAACTTGAATTATCTTGAACTTCTGATTGTTGAAAGTATATATTTGAGGACAACCTCTTTTGTTGTTCTCCACCCACGTGTTTATCGAACTACATATCAGTTGTGTGTTATGTGGCAACTTGTGCATGCTTGTGTACTACTTGATTAGGGGTTGCAATCTCAGGAACGATAGCATTTCACGAATGCCGGGCGGCATAGGGCTTGCCGGTGATCCCGTGACTATCGTGGTCCTATTCCCTCTTCTCGCTAGGGACGCCTATCGCCTTTGAAGAGTTTTATCTCGCTTGGATCCGGGTCTGCCCTTAGAGATGCTGGGTCGTAGATTTTGGATACAATCCGGAGTATCCTCTTGGGAGAGATGAGAAGTTGAAATTGTGATCTTGATTCGGGGCTGGCCACCTCTAGAAATGACATCAGAATATGGATAAGTCTTCCCGCTTGGCGATCTCCACCCTTGGGGAGGAATCTGCTTGTTAATTACATGTCGTTACGTGATCTCTGTTGATTATTATATGTTGTTTACCATATGTGTTATACTACCGTATGTGAATTGCATCATGATTTGCAAAAGAGATCGACCAGAAATGTTTTCAAAACTCTTCTATTTTGTCATCACTGAGCTTCCCCAGAGCTCACTGTTTTTTCTCCCCCGTAGTGCAGGTGCAGCTTAGCTTGAAATGGAAATAGACTTTGAATATTTACATGCTCGAAGCCTCTTGCTGTCATAGTTGGATTCAAGTTGTAAAAGTTAGAGTTTGTTTGTACTACTTATGGGTAGAAGGATAGTTGTGCTGAAACCTCAGTTTGTATGATAGCCGAGTAGTTATCAGATCTTAGATGTTGTAACACCCTTTTGTACTTAAATTAATGTTTATTACCTAGTTATTATTAAAGATCTTTGTACTTTACTTCCCTTTTATATTATAGATAGTTATGTACATAAGACTGCAACGACAACGAATGTAGATTCTGACCTAGTCTTGAGAAGGGTTGGGTTGGGGTCGTTAGTTGATGCAATGCTAAAGTCAACAATTTTGACCAAAGGAAGCTTCCTAGAAGTTGACTTGGATGCTAGCCACCCATGTGGTCAATTGAAGCCACCCATGTGATAAATATGGGTGGTCAATACTTTGAACATGGTTGGTAAAGCCAACCAAGATGGAAATGATTGATAAGAAAGTCTCCTATGGCGAGCTAGCTGAATTCTATAGTCTGTTATGGCGGGCTAGCTGAATTCTATAAATAGCCATGCATTAGTTCATCAAATTCATTCACTATACAACTCCAAACACTATCCTAAGTTAGTCTTTCTTTCTTGTATTCTTCTTGTAAGTCCAGAAGCCATTGAAGCTCTAATCTTGAGAGCGCACGGTGGGACAATTATCTTGTAAGTGTTATATTGAATTGTTATAACGAGTAGTATTGTCTTTCTACTTGATTGTTGTTAAGACATTTCTGGGAAATTGGTTATATTCTTACAGTTATACAATACAACATTTTACAAAAGCTAAGACAAACTTATGGAAATGACTCCGGCACATAAGACTCGCCCACATAAGGTACATTCTCATTCCTGAGGCACGTACCCGTAATTCGGTTCAGTAACACCTAATTGCAAATAACGAATGAGTGTGAGCTTATATAAAACAAAGCCCATTGAGGAATTCGATAGATCTTTGAAAACATTTACTTTACCACTTTGGAAACTATCTTATAAGCAACAACACGCAATTAACACCGATAACAATACAAGTATGGTAACAACGGTAAACATACAATAAGGATACAATACACTTATTGATGAAGCTCCATACACCATTTCAATGCTCACCAACTCCTCCAAACCCAATGACACAATCCTGAGGTACCTTAACCTAGACCCACACCCCATGGCCTATTCGCCCACGCGAGATAGGGATTAGCCATGATAACTATGCCCGTAACCCAGGATGCCTCTCGAGGTGACACAACATTATCACAGCTCACAGCAATGACTCATGACTCAATTCGAGAAGTCAACAATGAGGGTTGCCCGACTCCCAACTTATAACAACAATAACAATTTCAATTCAAGAAGTCAACAACGAGGGTTGCCCGACTCCCGACACATAACTCTTACCTTCCGAGAGATCAGCAGCGAAAGTGCCCAATTCTCGTATTCAACAATCAACAATCAATAATCAATTTAGAAATATTTCAACAACCAATTAAACAACATTTAACAATCAACAACTTTACAATTCTGAAACAATTAAGTTAGATGACAAAGTAGGTCATCCAACTCAACATGCATTTAAACAAACATTCAATCCCGATCTCAATCAATAACAAACTAAGAATCAACTACCCAAACACTACCCAAACAGCCCAAGACAATATATCACCATTTTAAAGAAAGGCTATACAAACTTCTAAAAGTCATAACTTACAATCTAGAAGTCCAATAACCTCCAAACCACTTTCTATCACTCAACCACACATGCATTTGCATTAACCCTATCAAAGCTCAACCAAAAGTCATCCAAAACAAGCCAACAACCCTAAAAACTCAATACATCATGGCTGAGTTTTCTGGAGTTTTGCCACAACATCCAAACCAAAAATTCAGCATTACAATATTACTACCCCATAATTAACAAACATTTAGAAATAACAATTAATTAATTCCAACCACTACAATAACATTTATTCAACAATGAACCTAAAATCCAATTTTAATACCCGAAAAATAGAAATACATGCTACTACCGTTCAAAACTTATATAAACGCACATAAACAATCCTTGGCATTTACTGAGCAATAATCTAAAGTCAATTTAACATTTCATCGGATAAAAATTCAATTATTTGAAAATAACATAAAATAGCATTTTGAGATCTAGATTTTTTCTCTCACCTTTGATGTTATATGATGCTAGAAATGTGTGCAATAGGTGCCCAACAAGCGGAATCAAGCTTTGGTTGAAGAGTTTTGGCTTTGAATTGAAAGTTCTATGAAAATTTTTCTTCAAAACTAAGCAAAAATGCCCCAAGAGTTTCGGCCATGTGTGTGTGTTTTGTGGTGTTTGAGCATTTGGTTTTATGATATTATGCTTGTATTTTGAATATATATGCTAAGTCAAATAAAAATGCTAAGGTCAAAGTTGGTTTTTCTAGTCTTTTAATTGTCTTTTAGACTATTTGTTTACTTACTTATATTTCTATCATATATACTATATTTAGTAGTTCAAGAATAGGTGACAACATTTTCATATGCATACATATACATTCAAATAGCTACAAAACTCCATTTCCTGCAAAAGAAGGTATAAAAGCCCTTAAAATTCCTAATCCGATTTGAAATCCGTTTTAATTAGAGACGGGTCTATTAATATCTAAGGACTAGGTTTTAAGACGTTTAAAACACCTGTGTAAAAATTTTAGCGGACGTGCGTTTAAAACACTATTCACAAAAATCGACGAAAAAGTTTTCAATGCCGTTTTTGATGAACATTTCATGAATGCACACATAGCATGTAATAGGAATATAAATCACATAATTAGTGCATTTTAACTCATATAACATATAAACAGGTCAAAACACGCAATTCTATGCAAATGTGAAATCTGAGGTTTCACATAATAAGTTATATATGAATTGTTTAGGACAATTCATTCAGTTTCCGGGCCCGGTTTCACCTTCATCAATAAAGCAAATTAATTTAAAGGTATATAAAATAAATTTATTAAATAGAGTAATTCCATTATATAATTTAATAATTGTAGATAATAATAATAAGGTATTCATTTTCCGAATCTGGGTTTTGTACCAAGAATAGATTAGGGTCAATTAACTAAAATATAAATAAAGTAAAGTCTAATAAATAAAGGAATAAAATAATTATTCTAAGCAAATCAAATAAGTAGAATTGTATCAATATGAAAAATTTTCATGGCACGTTTTCCTAGAATATGCAATTCTAATTTAAAGTCTTATATGACAAGTCTAGGCGTTACAATAGTTCTACACGCAAAACAAGATATACATGTTTTATGCTTAACTGTATCATTGTGCAAGAAGCTTGTATATGTTACCATACTTATTTGACATAAAAATGAGATTATGTTCATGTTGCTATGTGCTTAATTACTATTTGTGATAGGTGGCAATCTACCTTGTTGCCTTCCAGCTTATTTATTAAATTAAAAGCCCCATAAAGCCTTATCTCACTTGGTGTGTCCACTTGGAGAGATGGGTCAAGGATAAATGATTCAACTAAGTAATTTAATTAAACCCCAAGGTCGAAGTTTCGGTACTGCTTGGGTGGCGTTGGGCTTGCCAGGACGAACATGCTACCATGGTTTTGGATTGTCTCCGGAGTACCCTCTTATTCGGTGTGATGGGGAAAATATTAACAAGAAGCTTCGAGACTGGCCATCTCCAACAAAGTCGAGAAATCGTATCCTTTTTATTATGTGAATTCCTACTTTCGCTTGGTCCCAAGAGGTCCCCGGAGAGTAGAGTTGTTTGCTATTATTATGTTTAACTTTTGTCTTAATACCATGTCAATATTCGTTTCTTGTTAATGATTGCTATTAGATGGATCAAATGTCTGCCATATGATATGTTCAGGTTGTTTCAGATGTTAGGAATACTATATAATCTATTTTTATGCTATGTTGCTATTTGTTTGGCATGGTTTTCTAAAGGTTTTCATACATCAAAAGGTTTACGAAAATCCTCGTTCCCTTTATCCCTCACTCAGCTAGGTGTAGCTTACCCTATTTTCTTCATCATTACAGGATTGTTCGAGAATTGAAAAAGGGGTAGACTATGAAGCCCTGAACATGATCTATATGCGTAATTATGTGTTTATTTGGTTTTCTCATGCAAATTATGTGTTAATTAAATTTTATGTGCGAAGTTATGTGTTTATTTATTTTAGTAAATAATAAATGTGCATTCAAATTATTTTTTTCAAGATTTTTAAAGAAAATTTCATTTTAAAGAATTTTACATTAAATTGAGCCCGGACTTAAAAATTTTCTGTTTTATTTTTCGAGTTTAGTATTTTTTCATTGTTACATGTCATTTATATATTATTTGTTCACAAAAATATTGAGCATAACTTATCGGGTGTGTGATTTACAAAAATGTTTTAGTCCCATATGAACAGTATTTTCAATGTTACATTTTTGGGACAAAGAAGCTTTCTTGCATTCTTCTTTAAACTAACTAAGCCCAAAACCCATCTTTTTTAACCAAACCCAAGCCCAATTCTTCAACCCAATCCATATATATATATATATATATATATATATATATATATATATATATATATATATATATATATATATATATATATATATATATATATATATTATACACCTTATTTACATAAAATAGCAAACAAAAGAAGAAAAAAAATGTCATTTTTGGCCAAGCAAAGAAAAAAACAGGAATGAAAAAATCAACCAAGGGTTTCAACTTTGATTCATTCCAAGTCATTCTAAGATGATTTGTAGTCATCCAAGCCTTCTACCTAGCATTTCCAAGTTGTTTTGGTGAGGGTTTTCACAAAAAATTGCATACTTGCTTGATTCAAGTTTATGTTCAAAAGTGTTTATGAGGTATATGCTTATTAGAAAGCTTAATATTGCTATATTTAGTGTTCAAATGATTAGTAGAGTAAACTTTTAAAGTTATTTAATGTGTTTAGATTTAGATTTCAAGAGTTGAGTTAAAGAAGATGATGAATAGTACTATTCATGTGAATCATGTATTCTTGCTTCAATGCTTGTTTTAATGTTAAATAAAGTGTTTATAAGAGTAGTAGAACACACTTTTAAAGTTATTTCATGTGTTGGTGTTGTATATGTATGAAATGAGTTTTATAAAGTTTAGAAATGATACTATTCACGCAAACCCTTAAAATCTTGCTCCAAATCTTAATCTAATGCTAGATATATGTTCTAGGGTTGCTAAAACGGCCCCACGTTAAAGTTTATCGAATTCCATTAACGTTGAATTTTATGACCCCTTGTGTACACATGAAGGAGTTAGTGTAAATAGAGCCTTTATAACTAGTTTGATGGTTGGTTTAGATGCTATAAATGTGGTAGAGATTAGATATGCGTTTAAATTGGCTAAACCTTGTTGATAGTTAAGTATGGTTAGTTTGAGCTTAAAGGGAAAAATATAGTTTACGGCTTATATTCTTAGTTTAAGACTTGCATTTGTGCCATAGTTGTTGTAGAGACTAGAATTACATGTTAGATGGCTAAAATGAAATGAACTTTTTGTGTGTGTGTGTATAAGAACCAAAAGGCCGAGTTTGTGTACTTGGCTTTGAACTTGACTCAGTTGGCTCGACCCTGCCACTTCCTGACTCTTTCCTTTCTCAGCTATTGTTGCCCCGAAAAGAACTTCACCGAAGGTGAGAAACTGAAAAGGAGCCAAGCTATTTTGAATCTTGGATCTCAGCCCCCAGATAAATCTCCGGATTCTTTTCTCAGTAGTATGTACCATTCCCGGAGTATAATGGGACAGTTGATTCAATCGGGCTTCGTACTGTGCAACCGTCAAATCCCCTTGCTTGAAGGTCACGAACTCATTCCTTCGAAGTCTCCCTCTAATTCCAAGAACTCTTTCAGCCATTCTTAATTCACCAAAAGAGGTAGCCCCATGATATGATATGTATTTATATATACGATTATGTTACATGAGAAGCACATGTGTACTTATATAATCATACCACATAAGAACAACTATATCTTAATGCATAAGGATTATATAATAAAACATTAACAACTAGTATACAACCTAGCATACAGGAAACCATTGTGACATAATAAACACTTAAAGCATACAGTGTACATGAATCACATAGGCACGTTGAGCTCATAAAACATATTGTTCACATTGGTTCACTTAACACATAATACATGCGCACATATCTTTCAAGACAACTTCCTATCAAGACTTCTACCCACTTCCCTAAGGGTTCTAACCCAACTACGCCTAGCCAACTGGCTAAGCTCTGATACCACCTGTCACGACCCCAATTTTTCAATCACTAATATAATCTCTGATACCATAAATAAACCACCAACATTCCTTGGATCGTGATGCCACGGGCTTAAGAAGATCGCTCTGCCTAAGTCCGTTAAGGCACAATCACAATAGCCTGAGCACTATTATCATAATTCAATATTTCAAGACTTTTAAATAATTATATCCCAAGTACTAAATTCTAAATTACTCAATTTCTTTTACCTTAGTCGATAGACTAAATCTTGTTGTAACTTAGTTGATTTAATTACAAATCCATACTTAGTCAAATTTTCAGCCTATTATTAGTTTCCTCGAAAATCGGGCAGCTCAACGACTGTATTTTGGAATTTTCAGTTTTAACCTGCAAACAGAAAAGCCTCAAACCGACAACTCCAAATCCTTCACTATAACTCCTCAACCCCAACTTCCAACAACACAATATAATTCGTCCAACACATATTAAATCGACAATCTAATTCCAAAGTAAAACATATATTATTTGTGTAACCAAAAACTTATATAAGTACGACATCTAACCATTACATTAATTCAAATACCACATATTATACAAATTTCATCACTAGAGTTTAAAGCCACGAACATATTTTCCCTTAGCACAGAATCATCAAATATCGTACTCCGGCTCATTTACACTTGAAAGGGGAAAAAAAAACAAGGGTGAGCTTATCCCACACTAAAGCTCAGTGAGGGGAGAATCTAGAAAGGTTTTTCGAATACATTTTTTTCCTTTTCATAAACATTTTTTAAATCCGTGGATGTAATGCAAGCATGATCTGCAATCAAGTATCCATATATAAGTCATATAACACATACTAACTAAGAAATAACTTACTCTTTCCAACATCTCCGAGGAAGTCAATGTCCTCAAGCGAGAGGGTGATTATATATCGTATATTAAGCGGTGGAGGTGGCCTACCTCGCTGTTAATTGAGATGTTCAACATCTCATTCCTTATCTCCCCAATAGAGTATTCCGGACAATACCCAAACCTACAACCCGATTCTCCAAGGAAATCAATGTTCCCGAGCGAGAGGGGAATGAGACCATGGTAGACATAAGATCACCGATACCCCGAGGATGTCTGGCATAGTATGCACACTACCATGCCAAGACTAGGTGGTTGCAACCCCTTTTAACACCAATTCCAATCCAAGTTCCCATAATACGAGCATTTATAGCATTTAGATAAGTATCGAGTTCAAAACATTCACATAGCTATACATTTATAGCAAACCGGGTAATTATCGAGCAAGAAGCAATATAATCAATATAAATGATCACACAAGTGTCCTAACATATCTAAAAGTTATATAATATCATTGCACATTAGTAGGAACAAACAACTTAGCCATTTCGTCAAATACGCTAAGCATTAGAACTTATCTAATTCTTCTAAGCCACTGCATTGACCCAACTTTAGCAAATCAGTTAACTATCTTCTTGAACTTCAATTACTATGTTTTTTTGTATAGAATTAAAGCTCTTCAAGTGTAGATAATTCTGGATTCAAGAAAGGCTCAATTCCGATCTAGAACGACTGAGTTATAACCTATTTCGTGCAATTGCATTTATCTGTCCAGATTGCAAGCTACCTTTGCGTCATTTCGGGAATGGAAAATTCAGAGCATTTTCACGATGGAATTTGACGTTTTGTAAAACATGAAAGTTGTTCCTAACTGCCTATATAGCTATTGTGAAAGTTTCGTTCGATTCCGAGGTCGTTTATTATTTTTAATGCGCAAAAGAAACTTAAGGTAGTGAGCTATCAGATTTTTACAAAAATCTCGTAACCTACTGTCTCGTGTGTTTTTTAGCATGAAAACGATTTTTCCTCAGGTTTTGTCCAACATAAGAAATGTTCCTCTATGAGTCTACTACATCCTGAATTTTTTTTCCATTTTTTTCTAAAATCATCCGACCATAAAAAGGGGCTAAAATTTCTGATTGTACAAATCTGTCTAGAAAAGTTATTCCGAAAATTCTTGTATGTTTTGCTACAATATCATCAAGGACAACACCTATTCATTCAAGCAACCTCTAGGTGCCTAAATAAAAAACAATCAACCATATTAGTATAGCTAGATTCAACCTTCATCATCCAAGAACATTCAAAATTTCAGCGACCACAACTTTGATTCAATTCTTCAACAATCAAGATCCAAACAATTTTCATCCATGGATTAGTTAATATATCACCATACAAGCCTCACAAATCCATAAATATGCATTTATATCTCATCAACAACCATAACCCTCACCTTTGGTTTTTGGTTGGAAATGCAAGAACCACCTTGATAATACCTTAAGATCACCTAGCAAGCTTGAATATCAATTTTGATGTTGTTCTTCACAAGGTTTTGCAAAATAAGCTCAAAATGCTCTCTAGTCTCTCATGGGGAGGGGAGGGGAGGGGGGAGGGGGGGGGGGGGGGGGGAGGGGAGGGGGGAGGGCATATGAAGAGGAAAAGATGATGAAAGGTCTTCTCATACTCCTTTTGGAAGCTAGGTTAAAAACTATTACCTAATTGCCTTTTAGCCCTTATTGTTTCTTCTTCTTATAAGTTGACCCCTAATCTGCCTAGCTTTAGTTATGGGGCCCCTTATGTAATTAGCCAACTTAAATCCTAGTTGTAATTGCAATATTGGTCCCCAAGTTTGACTTTTGGTATTTGTAATTTAGCCCCTAAAGTTTGTGAGTTTTTCTAATCGACCCCTTGTGTTTTCTAAAATGTAAAAGTTTCTCTGTTTCTTTTCTAATTCGACTAGGGTGTTCTTTGCACGATTTAGTGTATGCGATATCCAGTTTAAAATGCCAAACTTGGTCTCCATGTATCAGTTCTTATAATTGCAATTTTGACCCCGAAAGTTCTAAAGTCTCTACTTTTGCCCCTAATTCTTAAAGAGCTCTTGATCTTGACTTTCTTTTCTAATTTCTTATAGTCTTAGGGTTCTAATAGGATTTTGGAGAGTTAATTCTTGATTTAAAGCGATTAATTGGTGTCTAAGTATAACTTTTCATAATTGCAAGTTGAGCCCAAAAAATTATAAGTTTTGCTATTTGATCCCAAGCGTTTTTTCTAGCTTTGTCATTCTTTCCTTTTCCTTTTCTTCCTATAGTCGGGTGTTTCAAGTGTAGTTTATAAGTTAATCCTAGTTTTATGTAGTTTAATTAGTGTCTAAGTCAAAGTTTAGTTAATTACACTTTGGCCCCAAAGTTTTCTAATATTTACAATGTTACCCCAAAGTTACTCTACTTAACTCTTATAACTTTAACTTAGTTTCTAACTTATTTCTATTGCACCTAGTAAACATTTAAGATATATATAAAGGGAATTAAAAGATATTTAACTAATGTCTACTTTATCTAACACTTAATGCACATAAAACTAGATGAATGCACAAAGAAGTCCGTGAAGGTAAGTAAGATAATACAAGTGCACATTAATACTTATAACTCATTTAAATAGATGCATGAATGCATGCAGGGTTTTACAAGCTGCCAGCCACTAGAACCCTTTTTCTCGTGTGTTTTCTTCTCTTTTATTGTAGGGTTTGCTTCTTTTCGCGCTATTTTACAAAATTGCTCTTAAATTTCCAGCGATGCTGCGCAGTTCTATGATTGCGCTACTTCTGATTTTTCTTCAATTTCTCCACAAGTTGCATGAAAGCTAATGTTTTTCTATTTCTCTTCAATCATTGCCTTAAAACTTAGATTGTCTTGGAAATTACCTACAACTCAAATCAAACACATAACCAATCAAATTGCTCATAAATTACTCAAGAACTAACAAAATTTAAGTGAAAATGTGCTGAAATAATATATCAATAATACACCTAACAAACACCGCCAAACTTAAGCTTTGCTTGTCCTCAAGAAAAGGACACAACTAAAGAAAGAAACAACCTAAAAACTAAAGACTTGATACACTATAACTCATGAAAGCAATGCTGTGGGATATTAAATTTTCATGGCCTCAGTAGCAACCCTTCACACTTAACCTTAAAAGGTAATTTTTCAATCATAAGCATGAGAGATCTCAACTTCACATAAATTTCATTTTACTTCAAATCCCCCAAATGAGTGTGTGGATAGCCTCTAAACTAATCAATCGTACCCGGATGAGTTTATGCAAGTTAAGTTAATTGCCAATGTGGATCTTTTATTTTCAATTACTGAGGACTTCATAGGCTCATTTCTCATGCCGCTATGCACTAATGTAGGTTAATTATAGCATTAAAGATCAGTAGGAATTTACATTTGGTTGCAATGTGTGGCTAGGGTCAAGGTAGGATAATAGAGATAATATAAGGCTAAACTACCCGTAAGCACACAATCATTCGAGGATGTTCAATAGAGGATCTGCCAACTCTACTTCTTACCATCAAAAGTATTCAACATATCTATTTTCTTTCTTCTTTCATTTCACTTCCTCAACATTCATCCACAGTATTTATAAACACATAAAGAATCCACACTCCCCCAAACTTGCATTTTGATATTAACTACAAGGAGTGTGGCTCTTCTTTTTTCTTTCCATTCTTTTCTCTTTGTTTTTTTTTTTGCATATATTTTATTTTTCAAAAACAAAACAACATATCACCCAATCATCATACCACCCATCATTCAATACAAAACATAGCTCCATATAATCAT
The DNA here is from genome assembly GCA_037974665.1 of Ehretia macrophylla. Lineage (NCBI taxonomy): Eukaryota > Viridiplantae > Streptophyta > Magnoliopsida > Boraginales > Ehretiaceae > Ehretia > Ehretia macrophylla. The sequence continues at coordinate 1,374,998 of CM075777.1, forward strand.
CCTAGAACAATCATATGTTACAAGTACGAAGGTCATTAATTGGGGAAACCAGACTTGACAAGTTAAGGAAGAATTTGTAAGTTGCATAAGAAAGAAAAGGCTAACTTAAGCTAAAAAGGGTAGACTAGGGATATTCAATTATTACTAGGGTTGGCTTGAAAGGCTCAAATGATCCAAAGATGGCCTAAATCATTTCTCTAATGCTACATAACCTAGGATTTCGCCTCGAGTGATAATCAAGCAAGTTCTAAAGTCCTATAATCATTTTTCTGTTCACTTAAACTCACATAAACCTTCTCTAACTATCAACATAACTAGGCGAGGCTAAGTACGCAATAGGTGGGGATTTTCTGTAAAATGAAGCTATGTTTCAATCAATTATCCTCATTACTATCATGTACTTCTTACGCTATTCATCATCGGCTTATTTCTTATCTTTTTAGCATTACCTTCAAAAAAAATTTCTTTTTCTTTTCTTTTGTTTATCTATTTATTTATTTTTAGAATGAAAATAATCAAAACATGTAACACATAACATAAAACTTAGTAAGACATGTTCACAAAACAAGTATAGAGACGCCACCCCCAAACTTTAAAGGAAAACATTGTCCTCAATGCTAAAACACCAAAGAGAAAGGTAAATAGCAACTTCATTGAATATCTATAGGAGTCATTCATCATTTGAAGGGAAGTAATGACTAGTCAGTGTAAAGGGGTGTAACTCAGGTGCTGGTAGGGCGCCCAATTTCTTTCCCAACTCTGCCACGTACTTGAAGCTTATCTTTTGTCTTGCAGCCAACTCATCTTGTCTCCGGAGAAGGAGTAGCAATTGCTCCCCAAGGCACTCTTCTTGTTCTAACCACTCATGTCACCCCTACTCCATGTCTTTGTACAACTGCATTATGTTCTGGTGCAGGGCCTGAATATCTGTGATGGGGGCTTCTCCTTGATTCAGTGGTTCATTATCCTGTTGCGCCGTACGGGCCCTCAAACTTTCTATGGTAGTCTGAGTCAATGGGGCTAGAGGTAGCAGCACCTCCTCAATGTCAGAGACTGGTACTCCTGCCGCAATGCACAAACTTGAAATCAAAGTTAGGTACGGAAGTCCCCCAATAGTCTGTCGTGTCAAGTATTGTAAGATGGACTGCTTAATGAGCTTCCTAAAATCAATGTTGTGGTGGTTGCCAATGGCATAGTTTAACGCAGCATGCTCTCGTGAAACCTCATAAGTGTTCCCCGTAGGTAGGAGGGTGGCACAAATGAATAAGTGCCAAGCTTTAATCTCCTTGCGCATCATTGATGATGGAAAGCTCACAACTTTGTTACCTTTCTTTTTCCATGTCACTCTGTCATCTGTCAGGTATCGAATGATGTCAGTTGTGTTAAGATTTTTCCCATAAGTACTGTAGAAGTCGTCATCAAGTTCTGGTAACTGATAAAACCTGTTGATAGCTCTCCAGTCAAAAGAAACAGCCTTACCACGAACATTGACCCACTTATCTTGATGTTCTGGTGCATTGGCATAGAATTCTTAAACCAACAACACATAACTGGGCTTGGGTGACTTGATGAAGTGAGTCTATTGGCGCGAAGCGGCCTGATATTCAATTGCGGGTCCCGGTGTCTCAAAACCTCTCTCAACAACCAAAGATTTCTTGATGATCTGATAAGTGTATCTGGCCTTTGCTTCGTCACTTACAAATTTGTGCGTACTGATCGCTGGCTTAGATGTGGACGTAGAGGCCCTAGATGTTGAGCCTCGTTTCCTTTTAGAAGACATGGCTATTTAGAATAATCAGTCAAGTTCAACTGTTCACTCACACCCCACACAAACATTGGCTACTCCCTGTTAGAACGAGCAATTCCCCACAACACTGTACAACAATCCCATGCAACACAATATAACTACCAGCCCTTCAATAAACCTAAAGATAGAGATACTCACAACGAACCCACAACCATTGGACTTCAACCAAAGAATCTAAGTGCAGTCACAAAACAACTAATCCCACGATAGATTTACAAGGATACCAGATTTGAGCACCTCACCGCTTTCAATATTATAGTTCCAAGGCTTTAGTACTCAAATAAACAATGGACAGATTATTGAGAGCCGCCAAACGTCAAGCACAAACGCCAAACACAAACACCAATCACCAGTTCACACAAACTATTCTACTAACAATAAAAAATAACAACGCCACAATACGCAAAAACTACCAACTCAACTACAGGGGTGTTTAATTGCACTTTTTTTGCGTGCAAGCTTTAATTTTTTTTCTTATGTTTTTCTTCAGATTTTTCCCACGACACAAAGGAAAAAGGGAGAGTACTTACTTTCGAACGGTAGTCTGCCACTGTCCACAAAACTTCGACATTGCCACAGTAAGTCTGATGACGTCTCCTCTACCGGCGGGGTGACGTGGATGCACGTGAGATGACGGGAAGAGAGACGCATAAGGTTGCTGCCACCGTAGGGAAAGAGCTGTGGCATCTTTACTTGGGTGTGTGCTATTGGTTGGGTGGTGATGAAGGAGATGAAATGTTTATTGTTTATGTGTTGAGAGAGAAATAGCAGAGGCAAGGGTTTGTGTACTTGGGTAAGGGTATAGGAGTTTTGGCTATTGATGTGGGTTGTAGTTTTGGATGGGTTTTATTGTGGTTATGGGTCGGATAGGTGGTGGGTAAGATTTTATGATTTGGGTTTTGAGTTGTGGGATCTGATAGGTTAGGATATGAATTGGGTTTAGTTAGTGGTTTGTTGGGTGTATTTATGTGACATGAGCTTGGTTAAATGAGTTTGTAAGTAGCTGAATTTTTTTTTCTTCGAACGTCACTGTAGGGACGCCAGCGCAGCTGCGTCCTTTTTTAGCACAACAACGCTACTCTTTTTTTTTCTAACAACTCCCCAAAACGTAACTCTTAAACTCCACCAGCGCAGTTGCGCTAAATTCTGGCGCAATAGCGCTACTTTGCAGCTTTATTTCTTCTTGTTCTTCTTTTCCATGCACGCATCCCCTTCACTCCAAACACCCATTTCTCCATATTTTCTCCCTTAATTGACTTGGTAGAACTTCTCTTTTCCTCGGCTTCCCCCAAACTTTTTCTTGAACCTATCATGACAATAAAAATTAACAATTACCTATGACAACAATAACTCACAAATTAACTAAAAATAACTAATACTATTAAATCAAGAAAAGTAAGAAAATTTGGGTTGCCTACCGAAAGCGCTTGTTTTAACGTCAACAGCCCGACGGAGCAATTTCTCAAGAGGAGTTGAGGTAGACAACGGACTTGTGCTTATCAAACTCATCATCCCAATAACTCTTCAACCGTTGTCCGTTGACCTTGAACGTCCCCTTCTCTTGATGATTTGCTTCAACAGCTCCATAGGGAAACACCTTCGTTACAACAGAAGGGCCAGACCATCTTGATTTATCCGGAAAACAAGCAAAGCCTTGAGTTATATAAAAGTACTTTTTGACAAGGCAAGAACTTTTTTCATGAGATATGCTTATCATGCCACGTTTTGGTTCTCTCTTTGTAGATCTTCGCATTTTCATGGGCTTCATTCCGCAATTCTTCTAACTCATTCAATTACAAAAGTCTATTTTCTCCTGCAACTTGCATATCCAAGTTCAACTGCTTCATTGCCCAATATGCCCTGTGCTCGAGCTCCACTGGTAAATGGCAAGCTTTTCCATAGACCAATCTGTAAGGCGACATCCTAATTGGTGTTTTAAATGCAGTACGATACGCCCACAGTGCATCATCAATCTTATTTGCCTAATCCTTGTGCGAATTACCTACCGTTTTCTCAAGGATCTTCTTGATTTCACGATTTGAGATTTCTGCCTACCTGTTGGTTTGAGGATGATAGGCAGGGGCTTTCCGATGTTTGACACCATATTTGAGTAAGAGGGCTTCAAACTGCTTGTTGCAAAAGTGAGTACCTTCATCACTGATTATCACTCGAGGTGTGCCAAACCTTGTAAAAATGTGTTTCTTCAAAAAATTCAACACTACAGCCCCATCATTTGTTGGAGTCGCCACCGCTTCCGCCTATTTAGATATGTAATCAACTGCCAACAAAATGTATTTGTTATTGTAGGAGAAAGGGAAAGGTCCCATGAAATCGATCCTTCATACATCAAAAAGCTCAACTTCAAGAATGTTCTGCAATGGCATCTCATTCCTTCTCGAGATATTCCTTAATCTTTGGCATATGTCGCATGCAACAACAAAAGTGTGAGCGTCTTTAAACAAGCTAGGCCAATAGAAACCATTGGAGCACTTTTGCCGCTGTTTTATTGCCTCCAAAGTGACCTCCACACTTAAGTGTGTGGCAATGCCGCAAAATATCTTCCATCTCCTATTCTAGAATACACCTTCTAATAACTTGATTTGCACAATGCTTGTAAAGTATGGGATCTTCCCAATAATTGTGCTTCATATCAGATAAAAGTTTCTTCCTTTGCTGATAATTAAGATCTACTGGGATTACCTTCGCCGCCAAAAAATTCACGAAATTAGCATACCAGGGAAGAGTCTGAGTAGATTGTATCGCAAGGATCTTTTCATCTGGAAAGTCATCTTCAATAGGCGGCTTCACCACCTCCATCTCTGTTGGTAACTCAAGTCTAGAAAGGTGATCTACTACCAAATTTTCTGTGCCTTTCTTATCTCTGATTTCCAAGTCGAATTCTTGTAACAACAACACCCAACGAATGATCCTCAACTTTTCATCCTTTTTGGCCATAAGGTACTTAATAGCTGAATGGTCAGTGTAAACGATTACTTTATTTCCAATGAAATATGGCCGAAACTTGTCAAAGGCAAATATTATTATGAGCAACTCTTTCTTTGTTGTTACATAATTAATCTATGCATCATTAAGAGTGTGACTTGCAAAGTAAATAGCATGAAACACCTTGTTCTTTCGCTACCCCAAAACTACCCCTACTGTGTAGTCGCTTGCATCACATATCAACTCAAAGGGTAACTCCCAATCAAGTGCTACTATGATAGGTGCTAACACAAGTTTCTCATTGATTGTTACAAATGCACGTTCACTATCTTCATCCTACACAAATAGAACATTCTGCGTTAGAAGATTTGAGAGTGGCTTGGCGATCTTCGAGAAATCCCTAATGAATCTCCTATAGAACCCTGTATGTCCCAAAAAGCTTCTAACCCCTTTCACAATTGTTGGCGCTGACAACTTCTCTATGGTCTTAATCTTCACACGATTAACTTCAATGCCTTTAGCTGAGATATGTGGCCCAAGATAATACCTTCACGCACCATGAATTGACTCTTCTCCCAATTTAGTACCAAATTTGTCTCATCGCATCTTTTCAACACTAATTACAAATTGTAAAGACAATTATCAAACGTCGTGCCAACAATATAAAAGTCATCCATAAATACCTCAATTCCACGCTCTACCAAATCTGAGAAGATAGCCATCATGCATATCTGAAAAGTACCTGGTGCAATATATAATCCAAATGGCATTGTTCGAAAGGCGAACGTACCATAAGGACATGTAAACGTGGTTTTCTCCTGGTCTTCTCGTGCAATAGCTATTTGATTGTAGCTGGAGTGACCATCCAAGAAACAATAGTACTCATGTCCTGCCAATCTATCAAACATCTGATCAGCAAAGGGCAAGGGAAAATGGTCCTTTCTCGTAGCCTTGTTCAACTTCCTATAGTCGATACACACTCTCCATCCAGTAACAGTTCTTGTAGGAATAAGTTCATTGTTTTCATTCTTTACAACTATTATGCCGCCCTTCTTGGGTACAACTTGTACTGGACTTACCCATGAGCTATATGAGATTCGGTAAATTACTCCTGCATCTAACCACTTTAGAACTTCCTTTCTTACCACTTCTTTCATCGTCGGATTCAGTCGCCTTTGTGCGTCAATGGATGGTTTACTATCATCCTCCATAAGAATACAATGCATGCACATAGAGGGGGGAATCCCCTTAATATCTGCTAAAGACCAACCAATCGCCGATTTGTGAGTTCTAAGTACTCTCAGTAATTTATCTTCTTCTTCGTTAAAAAGTGACAAAGAGATGATTACTGGAAGTATGTCTGACTCGCCCAAGTATATATAGCGCAGGTATGCTGGTAAAGGTTTCAATTCCAACACAGATGGTTGCTCAATTGATGGCTTAGAACGTGCAAAACCTTCTCCCAATTCTTCAAAATATTTTCTCCTATTTAGTTCAAATGAATTCATCCACTTTAAATATGCTTACACCTCTTCATCCTCCAAATAAACAAGATCATTTGGTACTAAGCTAGCCTCCAAGGGATCCAGTCGACCTACATTGCTAGGCACTATAGCTTGTACATCATCAACATGAAAACAACTGTCACTAGCTTCTGGATACTTGATAGCTTTGAACACATTAAAAATCACTTCTTCTTCTTGTACCCTTTGTCACAGCTCTCCTTTTTGAACATCAAAAAGTGCTATTCTAGTTGCAAGGAATGGCCTCCCAAGAATAATAGGAATCTCTTTGTCTTCCTCCATATCCAGAACTATGAAATCTGCAGGGAATATGAGCTTGTCGACTTTGACTAGCACATCTTCAATAACTTGTCTGGGATGCTTTAGTGAGCGATTAACTAACTGTAATGTAAGAGTTGTAGGATTTGCCTCTTCCAATCCAAGTTTCCTGAAAATCAATAAAGGCATCAAGTTAATGCTAGTACCCAAATCACATAAAGCTCGTTCAAATATAATATTGCCAATTTCACAAGGAATAGTAAAACTCCCTGGATCCTTGAGCTTTTGTGGTAACTTCTTTTGTAGGATGGCGCTGCACTCCTCAGTAAGTGCAACTATCTCGTAATCTCCAAGCCTCCTCTTATTTGAAAGGATATCCTTCATGAACTTCATATAACTCGGCATTTGTTCAAGTGCATCTGCAAATGGAATATTAATGTGAAGCTTCTTAAAGACTTCGGAAATTTAGAAAATTGTTTATCAAGCTTGTTCTTCTGCAATCGTTGAGGGAATGGCACCACCACAGGTGGTTCTTGTATAGGCTATGACTGAGCTTGTACTTTCTCTTCATCTTTCACCTTATTCTTCGCTTCATCTTTCTCGACCTTCTTGGTTTTCACTGGCTCCTCTAACTCCTTGCCGCTTCTCAAGGTGACAACTTTATAATGCTCTCTATTCTAGGATTCACCTCTTAAGTGCTAGGTAAATTCCCCTACTGTTTTTCTGATAACATCGTAGCCATTTGGCTAAACTGTGCCTCTAAATTTCTGATTTGTACAAATTGGTTTTGGAGGGCAGTCTTGGTTTCATTCATAAACTGAGTTTGTGAATTAGCCAACTGTGTCTGCGAATTTGCCAACTGAGCAATTACCTCCTCCAAGTTCACCTTCTTCTCTGGCGGGGGTGTATTTTGTTCAGGCTGCAACATGTTGTGCGTATTCTTATATGACAAGTTGGGATGAAAATGCAACCCAGGATGATATCTGTTGGAAAACTGATTGTACTGCTGCCCATTAAAGTTCCTCACATACTGTGCTTGTTCTGCTGTGCCTTTCGCGACTGAATTGCCAACCTAACATTCTGCATTATAATACATACCACAACAAAACTCGCGCACCACTGCCTCCTGAACAACATTAGCAGTTACTTGATTATTTTGCATTTGTTTAGCCAGGTTGTCAATTTTTGCTGCCCAAGTGGTTATGACATCAATCTCACGGATCCGAGCTGTCTTCTTTTGTGTGACTCTGTTGCTTGACCACTGCAGGTTGTTCAAGACAATATCCTCAAGCAACTCATAAGCTTCATTTATTGTCTTGTTCATTAAAGCTCTTCCTGCTGATGCATCAATCAAAGTTCTTGTGGTGCTGATTAACCCATTGTAAAAATTGTGAACTTGCATCCACCTGGGTACTCCATGATTAGGACACTTCCTCAACAACGCCTTATACCTCTCCCACACTTCACACATAGTTTCTCCTTCATGTTGTGCAAAATTATTGATTTCTATGTGCAGCTTCGTTGTCTTTCCATGTGGGAAAACTCTTGACAGAAACTTGTGCACCAAATCTTCCCAAGTGGTGATTGAATCCGAAAGTAGGAAGTTTAACCATTCCTTAGCTTGGTCCCTCAAGGAGAAAGGAAACAAGCGAATGCGCAGAGCTTCCTCAGTGACTTCGTTATACTTAACAGTTCCGTAGACTTCTAGAAAATTCACGATGTGCTGATTAGGATCTTTAGTGGGTAGTCCACGGAACGGGATATTTTGAATCAACTGTAGTGTCATTGTCTTCAAGTCAAAATCATTCACCTGAATCGCTGGCCTTCTAATCACAGGTTGAATTCCAGTGGGTGGCAAAGCATAATCTCGTAGTGTTCTAGGCGGATATTCCTAATTAACTGCTTGATTATTTCTTTCATGTCCTACCACGATCTCAGCCATATTCCTTTGCAAATGATGGGTAGTAGCTTTTTTTTCCTTTCCGTTCTTCCGACAGGTCCGTTCTATCTCAGAATCGAAATGCAACAAATTGTTACCTCCTAACTTTCGCATGCACGTAAAAGAATATGTTCCTGAAACACACGTAACAAAAATAAGAGAACATAACAAAATTAAATAAAATCCAAATTAAAATTAAAGCTATTTGATATCAATATTAATAATTGACATAGTCCTCGACAACGGCATCAAAAATTTGTTGTGTAATTTATAACGCAAGTGTAGGTATCACAACAAGTAATAAAGTGATAAGTAAAGATCGTTCCCACGAGGACTGAGATTATTGACTACCGAAATTGATTTAGCTCTAACTTTATTCAGATGATCAAAATTTGAGAGATTGTGATTAAAAACTAAAGAATTTATGAAACTAATAAAACTAGTAACTAAGCAAATACGAGTTTTATGGAAAAGTTGATTCAATAATTGGAAAACTCTAGGGGTTCCGATTTCACCAAGATTTATCCTACTCGAATTTTTTGATTAAATCCAATTGATGACTATTCCTTATGCTGCCAGCAATTTCACTAATGTAATTACTAATCTTTCTCAAGCACTAATAACATATTCCGCTAAGCAAACTACCTACATCTCTGTGATAACTGTGAACTTAGGGAACTTATTAAGCCTTAAAAATTTAACTGCTGCACTAGATCTCGTAACTATCTCTAGCTTATGATAATTTAATGGCATTCCACACGTGGTCTAATCTATTTATCACTTTTTTGTCTCAAACCAAACCACAGAACAAACAATTGTTGGCTAGACAATCACAGGCATTAAGCATAACATGAAATACTCAACATACAGATAGAATAATCCAATCAATTATTTAAACCACAAATCCGAGTGATCAAAATCTGGCTACATCGTAGCCCTAGAAAAATAATCTAGCAACTCATAATAATTGTAAATAAAATCCAAAATCTATTGTAGTTCATGAAGAGAGAGAGAGAAAAAACTAGAAATCTCAAGAAAGTTGTGGCGAAGTCTTGTCTCTGATCCGTCCTTACTCATTAATCTTGCAATTTTCCTTGCGTTTTCTCCTCTCTAAACGTTGGTTTTGCTCTCTAGAACTAGCCGTCAGCTACCAGAACCCTTTTTCATGTGTGTTTTCTTCTATTTTATCCTAGGGTTTGCATATTTTCGTGCTATTTTACAAAATTGCCCTTAAATTTCCTGTGATGCTACACAGCTGCGTAGCTGCGCTGTGACTGCGCTACTTCTGATTTTTCTTCAATTTCTCCTCAAAACTTAGATTGTCGCTTGGAAATTACCTACAACTCAAATCAAACACAAAACCAATCAAATTGCTCATAAATTACTCAAGAATTAATAAAATTTAAGTGAAAAGGTGCTGAAATAATATATCAATAATACACCCAACAGTTCATAACTAAATAGTGAAGCTGGGCTCTTCATTATGGTAATGTTATAATGAGAGGGTCTCCTATTTGGTAGGATGACTTACCTTTAGTCATTGGAGGGGCTTTCCGTACTTCTCTCATTAGTGCATTATAGTGCATTGAACGGGACTATAATAAGATGCAGTCTCAGTGACATTATTATCATTGTCAGAGAACTAAAAGCATCTTAAGCTACTAAAAGACTAATGCTCTATATCATGGGTATATGTGGATGTATCATTGGATCCTAGGTCATATCTTTTGATTCACTATGGGTGAGATCTTATAATAGCTTGGTGTTTTGGATGTATGGACTAGATCCATTAGGTGATATGTGTCGTGATTCTATTCTATCTTAAGTGATAGTGATCTACTCGCTTAGAGTTATCTATATAATTATCGAAATCTAAGCACTTAGTAATATAGCTTGGGCTATATTGGATACTGAACTTGTGGATCGCTCCTAGGAACAAAGGGTATAGTATTTGGGTGATGATTATAGGAAAGATAAAGGTCCAAGGTGTAGATGTAATCAAGAAAGGATGATAGTATGAATGCAAGACCTACTCTTGATTGCGGTTAAAAACATAGAAGGGCGTTTTGGTCATTCTGCTTAGTAGGTCAAAGATGAAACCTTCACTGGAAGTTAATTAGTTGTATTGGAGTGCAACCCTAACTCTTTAGTGGAATGAGTTAAGGTTAAAATGGTCAAAATACTGCTAATGATTAGCAGGGGCATTTTGGTCATTTTATAGCCAAAACAACTATGTCTTAAAGTCTTCTTAGCCACTTTTCCTTAATGGTCAACTGTGCATTTCCTTATTTAGAATTTGTGTGTAAATTGAGTATAGTTTCCAAATTGGGAACATGTAACTCAATTTAGAAAGACCAGGACATCAGGACAAGAAACATTCTAAAGACAAATAATATTTGTCCTAGCATCTAATGTCCAGATGACATGTGCTTTATGTGTGGATTAGGGTTTAGGCGTGTGGATGAGAGATATTATGAGATGATAAGCTTTTGAATTTAAAATAAGAAGATAATGTTATTATCTTCAAAGATATTTTAAAAGATATTCAAGAGTTGGACTACTAATATAACTAGAACTCTCCCTTACTCTTATCTCCTTAGAATTTCGGCTATATCATGGTTGCCTTAGCCATTCCACACGAGCTTTGGCATTGCGGAGACACATACAGACACACATAGATACACGACTAGAGGAGAAAAATAAGGCAGAAAGAAAATCCACTTTTTCCTGACCATTGAACAAGGAAGTGGGATAAGGGAGAAGACTTAGGGTTTCTAAAACGTAGAGGTGGTACATGTCCCTTGGGTGATCTTTTCCAGTGGCTCCATAATCCTCTACAAGTGTGTGTGTTGTAGATCTACGCCAACACAAGAGGTAAAATCATAAACAGTAACTTTCTAGCACTAGATAGCGATTTCGATGTTGTTTTAGCATGATTTCGTGTTTATTTACGCTTGTGGATTATAGGCTGCCATTTATTGTTTATAAACTCTATGTAAACTGCTATTAAATGTCTAGATGCCTTAGTATCCACATCCTTCATGTGGTATTAGAGCAGGTCACGAAAATCATGCTTTAAAACATGGAATCGATAGAAAGCGCGTATTAGAAAAACTCTTGGTTGGCAGGCTGCCTAGGGCCGATTAGGGGCTGTTTGTATATGATTTTTGTGTGGCTTTAATTTGTTTGATATGAGGAACTAACCTCTATTTTTCAGCATTAATATATCCACTTTGATGGCTCGATTTCATGAAATCGTGTGAATGTTTATATTTTTCAGCATGGTTGTAATTTAATTATTTGTGTTAGTGGTTTATCCAACTGTTGTAATAGTTAGATTATTTCTTAGAATGCTTATTGTAAACTCCATATGGAGTATTGGAATGATTTTAATAGCATTAGTTTGCTAGGTGATGCAATCGATTTGCGAAATTGTCAAAATAGTCAAAAGGAGAGGATTAGGAATGATGGCTGTTTTTGATCCTTCTCCAGGATTTTTGGCTTGTATTTGGTGTTTTTGGATCATGGCTATTCACCCTAGGAGCCGTGGGTGATGGTGAGCCGTGGTGGTCCAAATTCCAAATCAATTTTGTACTAGATGATTCGATTGGGGTCAAATTGCAATCAAAACCAGGTTTTGGGTGCCATGTGCAATTTGAAGAATTGATGGGGTACAAAAAAAAATTTCCAAAGTCCATGTGGAGGCAAGAGACATTTCCACATACATTTGGGGTCAAATGTGTGATTGCGAAAAAGTCCCAAATAGGAAGTCATCAAAAGTGGATAGTGGTTGTTTTAGTAGTTACTATTTTTGTCATAGATGTTTATATTCTTATTTAATTGAATATATCATATGACTGTATTTCATATAGTAACATAGCCAACCACTAGAATTTTAAAAAGGGCTAAATCTAGATTAATTATACTTAGGAAGGCTAATCTATATCATAATCTAGAACTAGTTCTATTAAGAACTAGAGATTATGAGATGACTTAATATTAAATGCCTAGTAAGAACCTAAGTGCTTTAGTTAGGCCAGATGCTCTTAAGTGGCCTCACCTGACCCGAATAGGTGTATGACTATTGCAATTAAAAGGTGTTTTAATAAGCAAGGGTCTTTGGACCAGGATTGCTTAGATTAAAAACAAAGGTGCAATTGCAAAGATATAGTTATAGTTTATAAAACCCTTGTATAAAATATCAAGTGGTAGAAGGATTATGGAAAGAATCCTAAGGCTTTCCATTTTGGTCTATACTAATAGTGGGAGATATTCTGAGCTTACCTGCGTGTGGGTCATTCCCTTCAGAGGGTAGTCTCTTTAACTAAGACTTAGCAATAATAGATTATAATGAGTTTTCAATTGAGGTGTTGATGGGAGCAACCATCCCCTCGATGGGGTTTTCATCATGGATCACTTCATAGAATATTGATTTGGGTTAACTACCCTTCGGTAGGCTCAGATTAAGAATATTTTAAGTGAAAAGGCTCATAGAAAAATGGTGATTGCTTGACATTAAAAAATCGTATCTTGCCTTCGGAGTTCTTGCCATTGCTCTAATGAAGCCAAACTTGAATCAGTGATTGGAGTATCATTGGGTAATGTCTATCCAGCTAATGATATTTCAAATAAGTGTAACTTAACTTAATCAAGACTGCAATATGACCATCCCTTCGGTAGAATATTGTGAGTAGGATTAAGACACTGAGACATCCAATTAGTTTAAGGGTTTAACTACTTATTCTTCAAGTAGATGTCAAAAGCATGAATGTTTACTTTCTTTTAATAAGCATTCATTTGCATACATATCATATAGCTCATAAACTGATTAATTGTTAAATATATTCAGAGATGTTGAAAGGTTCTTTTAGCCCACTCGCCAGTATTCTCAATGAGAATAAGCTAACTGGCCCAAACTGCGTGGGCTAGAAAAGAAACTTAGATATTATACTCAATGCTGAAGAGTATAATTTTGTTCTTACAAACCCCTGCCCATTAGTCACTCCTGAATCCGGTGAGGAGGAGCGAGAGTTAGAACGACAATGGTTAAAGGCTGATAAGATGGCTAAATGCTACATCTTAGCCTCCATGTTGAACGTGCTCCAGTCTCAGCATGAGGGAATAGAGACTGCAGCAGATATCATGTACTTTCTTACTAAAATGTTTGCTGACAAAAGCAGGCCCACAAGGCAAGCTGCTATTAGAACCATCATGAACACTAGAATGGCTGAAAGTTTGTCCGTTAGAGATCATATGCTCAAGATGATGGACAACTTCAATATTGTTGAGATTCTAGGTGTAGAAATTGATGGGGGGAAAAAAGATTGACATGGTACTAGAGACTTTGCCAGAATCATTTGCTCACTTTAAGCTGAACTATAACATGGACAAGATGCTCATGAGCTTACCAGAGTTAATGAAAGAGCTCCAAGCTGCAGATGCTATAATGAAGCCCAAGGGACATATGTTGATGGCCCAGAATGCTTATGGACTTGCCTCAAAGGGTAAGAAGTTCGAGAAGAAGGGAAACCAGTAGAAACATGGCAAGGGCCCAGAAGGGTAGAAGAAGAAGAAAAAGAATGATGGTGATAAGCCCAAGGGGAAGTTGTAATGCCCCGATCCCTCACGAGATCAGAGGCTCTAATATCCAAGCTATTCTCAACCCAATTCCAATCCAGTCTCAAAATTTTAGGGAAAAACGGACAGAGTTTCCCCTGTACTGTGGACATTCTGAAAATCTGTAAACACTCAATAAAGCCACAACATAACAAGACATTCATTTATAACTAAAGTTCAAAGGTTCAAGGCCATCCGAGCCTTGAGGCATACAATAATTTAGATTCACACAAGCATGCAACCAACTTGACTTCTTCATAAAACCGCTTATCATGCCATTCTATGATAACTTTGAAACATACTTAGAAGTTGAACCAACATGTATCAAAACAATTACACCCAAGCATGCAGAGCAACTAGAAATAGAAACATAAGTTATTACAAGCCATGGTTCCAAATCTACTACTATAACATCTATCCTTCAATTTGCAAACTACATAACATACACATAACACTTAGGCTACAAAATAGAACATAAAGTAAAGAAAACAAGTTGTACTCTCATCAACAAGAACATCATCCACCTCAGGCAACTAGATACAGCAACTAAGGCAACTACTCCAACTGCACCACTTGAAACATGTTAGCGAGGTATGAGCAACCACTGTTGCCCAGTGAGGGATAAGGTCTCCTGGGGCGTGCAATGTAACAAGTAATACATTTGAACATCAATAGCAATGAAACTAAGCAAGAATGTTAAAGATCAAATACCACACATTAAAAAGGATACATTTCACTTAACCCCAACACTCCAATTCTTCACTTGATCTTCATTCACGATCCACGAACCACGATCTCGATCACGATAAGCTGGCATAACCCCAAACACTCCAGTGGGTGTACTCCGGATGTACCCCAATAATCCTACGACCCAACATCCCCTGTCAATCTCCGGACCAGGCGAATGAGGGACTAGGGCACGGAGTTTGAATATCCACCGGCAAGCCCTCTGCTGCCCAGTCGATATTCAACACATCCGCCCCTGACACTATGGTTGCGCAACCACTATGTAATGCACTTAACAATGGCAAGACAATATCAACGATATAAGCAATAACACATAGGAGGATCAACAAAGTAGGTTGACCTCAAAGCAGTTAGAATAGAAGCAATTTATACAAGCAATTAAGCAGTTTTACAAAGGGGCATATTCAAGATACACATAGAACTATACCAAAAGCTCCAAAACAACTTGAAACCACATTTAAACACACAATGAGTCATGCCATGGTCTTAGAAGATAGAAACAATTGAATTTGCACTTAAACCCCTTTGTTATTCAAGCTATTTTCCTTCCAAATCAAAGTTAATGTTTCAAACTCAAGGGAAAGTTATACCAATCTTCTAATTAACCCTTAAGGCACCCTTACAACCCTCAAACATGTTCAATTACCCGTAATTACCCCAAAAGCCCAATTTTCCTCTTATAGCTTTGAACTACACATACATTAACCGGGTTTCAAACAAGGGTTAGCAAAGCTTCTATAGCATCTAGGTAGCCTAAGATTACAAATTATGAAGCTCAATTTCACCCGGATTAGCATTAACCCCGAAACCCCTATTAAAAAGTCGATTATTTCACGTTTTATACAAGTTTAGAGCAATTCAAGAGCACGGGGCTATTGCTATACCTTCATTAGTACCTAAGGCATCTATTAGAAGCAATGGATCAAGCTAATACGCACAATTACACAAAACCCTAAAATCCCATCACTATTCACCTCAAAAATCAAAGTAACGATTCCAACCGTTTAAAATACGAACCAATGGCTTAAATGTGTTCTCTACCACTTATATACAATGTATAATAGCATAGATAAGCTTTGCATTAACATTTGATAGCATTTTTAACAAATCAAGAAATGTGTAACATTTTAAATATGCATAAAAAGTCATGAAAACCCTCATCTAAAGCGCGTAGGAGCACCTAGGAGGCTTGCACACACCCTAAACTACTTGCTCTAGGCTTGGAGAGGCTTCGATTGAATAATTGAAGAGCAAAATCACTTCTCTTGGCTGCTAAAGGGCTGTTCGGATTTTGAACAGTAATTCCTACACTTTTTTTTTTAATTTTTTTTGTTTTTGCTAGTTATGAGCTAAATTGTATATGGGGTGAGTTTTATTAAAGGTGGGGTCAAATGGGTGCTTAAGTGGTCCACTAAAATGCGCATAGTTAGCTTTAAACGAGTCTAAAGTGAAGAAATGTAAGCTAGCTAATTAAAACTCTAAGTTAGTTACGTAACACTATTCTTAGTTTGCTAAAAAAAAAACATTTCCCAAACGAGTACTCCTATCGCTCTTAGCTCAAAAGCATATTTTTCTCATTCCTAAAATAATTAATATGATTTAAGAAAAATGCTAATTCAAGATAATTAAGTAGTTGAAAAACGGAATGAATAGTGATTACAGAAAGTAACACGTATTGCACAGTGAAAATGTGCAAATAATGGATACAACAGTTAAAAATGTGTACGGTAGAATCTCGGGCGTCACATCCTTTCCCCCTTAAACAAATTGCGTCCACGCAATTCTTCTTCACAAGAGAACTCCGAATCAACTGAAAACCAACTCCGATTATTCGTCATCAGTTGCTAAGCGAGAATACTATATACGAATTCTCGTGGGAGCTCATTAAGAAATCCCAGTAGTATTGTCTGCGAGCCTCACGTAATAAGGCCAAATAAAGGCTCCAATAGAGATGCTACTTCGAAATCCAAATAAGAATCCCGCTTGCACGAATACCATAGAAGAATAGAATCCCAACTAAGAGTGGCGAGAAAATACCAATAAAAGTTTCGAGCAGGAGTATTGTAAATAATACCAAATAATAAGGCTGAAAAGAATCCCATATACCAATTTTTCCGAGAGATGCCGACAAAAGAATACTTGAAAAGAAAATACCAAGAATATGCTTCAGAGAACTGTCATATAGAAACCCCAAAAGAAGCTACTCATTTATAACCGCTAACCACTGAAGAAGGCCTTAGAAGAATCCCAATAACTGAGCTCCAACTATATCCACCAATTCCCAAATAAAGGCTGATTAATTGCCTCTCATTTCCACTGATCAACATAATTTGGAAGGCCTGCCACTATTCACCTCTCTTCAGGGGAGGAAGGAGTTTTTCTTACCATTCGACATGCTATGTATGCATGCCAAACAATTGCATATGTATAAACATTCTTTAAACTATTACGCAAACATGTTAATAAAAGAGTTTGTGCAACAGTGTAATCATCAAAGTCATTCAAGCACGGCAATCAAGTCAATCATAACACAACTCAATCAAAGACATTCAAATACACACATTACAAGCAACAGTTCAAGCAATTAACAATTCACGAGGTCAATTTGATGCATAACTAGCCATTTTACTTCACTTAGCACACATTTAGCACGTAACACATAATTATATCACATAGGTGCACACATTCAATACAAGACACACAATCACACATGCATGCATACATTTTCAAGACACACACTTGACAAGCACACACACAAGGGTTACTACCCGACAGGCCGAGGACCCTGTCCCGGCTTAGAGCTAACTAAGCTCTGATACCACCTATAATGCCCTAATCCCTCACGAGACCGGAGGCTCTAATAACCAAGCTATTCTCAACCCAATTCCAACCCAGTCTCAAAATTTTAGGGAAAAACGGACAGAGTTTCCCCTGTACTGTGGACGTTCTGAAAATCTGTAAACACTCAATCAATCCACAACATAACAAGACATTCATTTATAACTAAAGTTCAAAGGTTCAAGGCCATCCGAGCCTTGAGGCATACAATAATTTAGATTCACACAAGCATGCAACCAACTTGACTTCTTCATAAAATCGCTTATCATGCCATTCTATGATAACTTTGAAACATACTTAGAAGTTGAACCAACATGTATCAAAACAATTACACCCAAGCATGCAGAGCAACTAGAAATAGAAACATAAGTTATTACAAGCCATGGTTCCAAATCTACTACTACAACATCTATCCTTCAATTTGCAGTAACACTTAGGCTACAAAATAGAACATAAAGTAAAGAAAACAAGTTGTAATCTCATCAACAGGAACATCATCCACCTCAGGCAACTAGATACAGCAACTAAGGCAACTACTCCAACTGCACCACCTGAAACATGTTAACTCGGTATGAGCAACCACTGTTGCCCAATGAGGGATAAGGTCTCCCAGGGCGTGCAATGCAACAAGTAATACATTTGAACAACATTAGCAATGAAACTAAGCAAGAATATTAAAGATCAAATACCACACATTAAAAAAGATATATTTCACTTAACCCCAACACTCCAATTCTTCACTTGATCTTCATTCACGATCCACGAACCACGATCTCCATCACGATAAGCCGGCATAACCCTAAACACTCCAGCGGGTGTACTCCAGATGTACCCCAATAATCCTACGACCCAACATCCCCTGTCAATCTCCGGACCAGGCGAATGAGGGACTAGGGCATGGAGTTTGAATATCCACCGGCAAGCCCTCTGCCGCCCAATCGATATTCAATACATCCGCCCCTGACACTATGGTTGCGCAACCACTATGCAATGCACTTAACAATGGCAAGACAATATCAACGATATAAGCAATAACACATAGGAGGATCAACAAAGTAGGTTGACCTCGAAGCAGTTAGAATAGAAGCAATTTATACAAGCAATTAAGCAGTTTTACAAAGGGGCATATTCAAGATACACATAGAACTATACCAAAAGCTCCAAAACAACTTGAAACCACATTTAAACACACAAGGAGTCATGCCATGGTCTTAGAAGCGTGAAACAATTGAATTTGCGCTTAAACCCTTTTGTTATTCAAGCTATTTTCCTTCCAAATCAAAGTTAATGTTTCAAACTCAAGGGAAAGTTATACCAATCTTCTAATTAACCCTTAAGGCACCCTTACAACCCTCAAACATGTTCAATTACCCGTAATTACCCCAAAGCCCCAATTTCCCTCTTATAGCTTTGAACTACAGATATATTAACCGGGCTTCAAACAAGGGTTAGCAAAGCTTTTATAGCATCTAGGTAGCCTAAGATTACAAATTATGAAGCTCAATTTCACCCGGATTAGCATTAACCCCGAAACCCCTATTAAAAAGTTGGCTATTTCACGTTTTATACAAGTTTAGAGCAATTCAAGAGCACGGGGCTATTGCTCTACCTTCATTAGTACCTAAGGCATCTATTAGAAGCAATGGATCAAGCTAATACACACAATTACACAAAACCCTAAAATCCCGTCACTATTCACCTCAAAAATCAAAGTAACGATTCCAACCGTTTAAAATGCGAACCAATGGCTTAAATGTGTTCTCTAGCACTTATATACAATGTATAATAGCATAGATAAGCTTTGCATTAACATTTGATTGCATTTTTAACAAATCAAGAAATGTGTAACATTTTAAATATGCATAAAAAGTCATGAAAACCCTCATCTAAAGCGCGTAGGAGCACCTAGGAGGCTTGTACACACCCTAAACTACTTGCTCTAGGCTTGGAGAGGCTTCGATTGAAGAATTGAAGAGCAAAATCACTTCTCTTGGCTGCTAGAGGGCTGTTCGGATTTTGAACAGTAATTCCTGCACTTTGTTTTGTTTTTGTTTTTGCTAAGTTATGAGCTAAATTGTATGTGGGGTGAGTTTTATTAAAGGTGGGGTCAAGTGGGTGCTTAAGTGGTCCACTAAATGCACGTAGTTAGCTTTAAACGAGTCTAAAGTGAAGAAATGTAAGCTAGCTAATTAAAACTCTAAGTTAGTTACGTAACACTATTCCTAGTTTGCTAAAAAAGCATTTTCCAAACGAGTGCTCCTATCGCTCTTAGCTCAAAAGCATATTTTACTCATTCCTAAAATAATTAATATGATTTAAGAAAAATGCTAATTCAAGATAATTAAGTAGTTGAAAAACGGAATGAATAGTGATTACAGAAAGTAACACGTATTGCCCAGTGAAAATGCGCAAATAATGGATGCAACAGTTAAAAATGTGTACGGTAGAATCTCGGGCGTCACAGAAGTGCTTTAAGTGTCACCAGAAAAGACACTAGAAAAAGGACTGTCCTCAGAACCAGGCCAAGGGCAATGCATGTAACGCCCCATTATCTCACAGAAACAGGAGCTCTACATATCTACTAAACACAACCCGATCCAAAACCCAAGTCATGAAATACAAGGAGAAACGGACGGAGTTTCCCCCGTTTATAGGACAAACAGTTTACCTGCACACAATATATAAATAGACCAGTACCGTGTCCAAACATACAACTCCTCAAGGCCATCTGAGCCTTGGTTCACAACAAGTATACACAACAAACATAGATTTACAAGTTCCACGACTATCCTGACCCATTTCCTTTAGACAACTCCATACATGCATTGAACTCAAACCTTATTATGGTATCACATAAACTAGGATATCAAAGCATTCTATGTCCCAGTTAAGCTTAATTACATTTCTCTCATACATTAAGTATATATAATTCATGAAAGTAAAACTTTACAACTTTTACAACTCAAGCAACTTAACACTTAAGGATGAAGACTCCCTCACCTTTTAAAACCAAACTTGTGAGAATTAGCCAAGAACTTCTTCAATATTCTCCAAATGTACCATTCCTTCAATTAACAACACATAATACAATCAACTATAGGCATAAGAAGTTACACAAGCAGTTAAATGCATCAATGACACTTTACAATAAATATAACCACATTCACCTAATTCACATTCTTATATACATAGCATTCTTCAATCATCACTACCAATCATTCTATTCTACTCTAACGACAACTAACCACTGCGATTTCTACTCATCTACTAAAGCTACATAGGAATCATTCTTATGATATCACTGACCTCAATCAACTCACACGTTTCAATCATTTCTACCCTTCCGATTAGGATACAAAAAGAGTAGCATTAAGCCTATGCTATTCACTAAATCAACTCCCTTAACATTTCATAATCATCAACTAACACTTAGGCAATCAAACTCACAACTCCACTTTAGACTATCATTAAAACTACTCATTTAAACATTCTAAGAATCCCATTAGTCAGTCCATATTAAGCATGGCCATTGGCCCTCAAAAGTTAACTCCGTAGCCTCTAACATAACTATATAGCCCTTATTTTCCAGAATCTCTTCAAACATCCATATTTTAATACAACCATACTTAACACTCTCACGGGTAAGCAATAGAATTCAATTAGTAACTATACAATCAATATAACTGGAAGATCATGCATAATTACTCCATTCAAGACAAGGTACACATGCAATCATACTCACGATAGAAATCAATATGCAATTAACACATACTTGACTCAAAGGCACTTAACTGATCATATTCCCTCAAAATAGCAATATACCTAACAATCATTACTTTAGCTCAAAGCTCCAATTTTAACCAAATTCTAGTAATCACTCTTTACCATCAATAACTACTAGCTTATTGATTCACTTAGAAGTAACATTGTACACATAAGCAATCAAACTTGCAACTCTAATCTAAACTATCCCCAACTACTCATTAAAATACTCCAATGCCCCACTCTACTGAAATCCATCCAAAGCATCAAGATTAAACACTTGGCTAATCAATTCAACTCAATTACTAACAATCAATCTAACTTTTTTCTAATGGCCCTTTACACTCCATAACCATAAATCTAGCCATCTATCAATGGAACCACATTATAATCATTGTAGACACTCCACAGTCACCAATGAATTACGACTAAGTTCTTCTTAGCACCCAAACACTCACATGGCCCAAAGTACACCAAAAGGCCCTTTATACCCAATCAACCCTCCATAAGTTCAAATCATATTCTAGCAATTCCAAGCATCCATCTATTCATTATAACACCTAAGGCAACTACCACAAGCATTGAACCAAGCAATTCACCATTATCCAACAAAATACTATTCATTCCTCCAACTTTCATAGGCTACCACACCCAAATGAGTTACAATACTAGAAATCTGATTTTATCACTCAAATCTAGTCACTTTATGTTGAGTTTCTATGCTACGAAACCTCACTTTAACTTATTTTTACTATAAAACCCCGAAATGGCCCTTTGTCTATTTGAACTATAGCTACTTAAACCGTTCATCCAATCAAGATTAGAATTGCACCGCACTTACGTCCCAACATATCTAAGGCCATATGAACACTCAAGACTTGTCCGGTCAACACTTCGTTCAAACATCCCCTTTGTCCACTAAGGCTATTTGACCTCTAAACGAAACATGAGGTTCAATAATTGCAACCAAACTATTCAATCCTTATAATGACACATTATGGCACCACTTAGAACCTTGAAACCACACTTTAAACCGCAATTACCTCAAAAGCCCCGAAATCCCCTTTATACGTTTTAACTACAAGTACCTTAACCAATGTTCAATTAGGTGACATAACCACACATTTAGCACTTTCTCACCTTATAAATGCCAAATATAATGTTCAATTCCACCCGAATTCGCATTCACTCGAAACTCCTTTGTAAATCAAGCTATATATGCAAATTTAATCCAATTCCAAGCAAACCAATCATATACAATCATTAATCCATTGCACCTATAGCACCTACAGAAACCATTAATTCAATCTCATAACACAAAATCCACCAAAACCTCAAAATTTTTAAAATTTACTATTTATCATCTTCTCCAAAGCTCCAACTCCATTTTCAACCATTCAAAATGCTATCTAACAACAAAAGTGTGCTATATGATCATAAATCAGAGTAATTTAAGCATAACCAAGAAATATCTCAACAAATCCTAAAAATAAAGTTTAGGTGAAAAACTTTTAAATACAAAAATAAGATGAAATTCTTGCCACACAAGGCTAGAGAAGCTTGAAGAAGGCTTAAACATGTTCAAGAACTCAAGATTCAAGCTTGGAATGGATGGAAATGGCCAACTATAACAATTTTGCAAGAAAAAATATAATATTCCCGTATATAGGGGTTTGGCTGATTTTTTGCCCCTTTTTGAGCATTTTTTGAGAGATTTTGGGTTATAAGAGTTTAAGTTGGGTCAATGGGTCAATGGGTCAATGGGTTGGGTTATTGGGTCAAGTTCTTGGAGCATTTGTATCAAATTTTAAGCAAAATGGGACAAGTAATTTAAGTGAAAAAATTGTTGAAAATTTTTCACTATTCATTACGCTCGCTTATGAATTTTTTCTTGTTGCTTCCGATATGCTATGCACGCAATGTCAACGGATATATGCATCTAAAATAGCAATTATTAAAGGAAAAATATGAAATTCTGAAAAAGAAACAGAAAAATTTTCATGCTCAGCTCAGGTGTTACAATGCAGGTACCTATGTTTCCTTGTATATTGAAACATGTTTAGTGGTAGATTCTACTTTCTCGTGGATAGTAGACTTAAGCACCACTAATCACTTTTGTAATTCGTTGCAGAAGTTTCAAGTAACCAAGAAGCTATATAGGAGTGAACTTGCAATGCGGATTATAGATGGTTCGAAGGTATGTGCCACAGTAGTGGGAGTAGTTAAATTATCTTTTGAGAATAATTTAGTCTTGGTTTTAAACAATGTTTTATGTATTCTAGATTTGCGACAAAACCTAGTTTCGTTGTTGCAGTTACTTTTGGATGGTTTTATTGTTAATTTCAATAATGCTGGTGTGGTCATCAATAAGGAAAATTCCATTATTTTCGGTAGAATGCATGATAGTTTATTTGTTTTAAACCCTGTAGACTCTACACTGCATAATACTGAACATGTACAAAATTCCTTGAAAATGAAAGCATCACCTGCCCATGATAACTATCTATGGCTTTTACGTTTAGGTCATATTAACCGAAACCGCATAGAGAGATTGGTCAAGAATAGGTTCTTGGACTCATTGGAACTTGAACCATTGTCTCAATGTGAATCATGCCTTAAGGGAAAGATGGCCAAAAGGCCATTTACCTCTAAGAGGCATAGGACAAATGACCTGTTAGAATTGGTACACACAGATGTGTGTGGTCCTTTGAATAAATTGGCCCGTGGAGGTTATGAATACTTCATTACTTTCACAGATGATCATTCAAGGTTTGGTTATGTATATCTGATGTGATGTAAGTCTAAGTCCTAAGATAAATTCACAGAATTTAACACTGAGGCAAAACGTCAAACAGGTAAACAGATCAAAGTACTTTAATCTGATTGTGGAGGATAATACCTCTATAAAGAATTCAATGATTATTTGGCATAGTATGGAATTGTGTCACAACTGACAGCACCGGATACCCCCCCAGCAAAATAGTGTGTTAGAAAGGAGAAATCGTACACTTTTGGATATGGTAAGATCCATGATGTCTCATGCATCTTACCAGTTTCTTTCTGGAGATATGCGCTTGAAAAAGAGGCATACATTTTGAACTTAGTTCTATCTAAGTTAGTACCTAGAACTCCACAAGAAATATGGATGGGCCAAAAATTGAGTTTTAAACATGTCCATATTTAGGGGTGTCCAACTTATATACTGAATAGTGATGCTAAGAAGTTGGAACCTAGGTCAATAATGTGTTATTTCATAGGCTATCCAAAGGGTACGAGAGGAGGTATTTTATATGATTCCAAATAATAGCGGATATTGGTGAGTTATACCGGTACCTAATTCAGAAGTCGATTTAGAAGAAGTTCAACCAGGAACTTCGGTATTACCAGATCTTAACAATGAAGCTGTAGATACACAACAACCGACCTCTAGCTCACAGATGGAGCCACGTCATGGTGGGAAAGTATCTAGATAGCCTGATAGATACTATAGGGAGTTCTTCCAAACTGACTCCATAGATCAGGTTGAGGATCCGAGGACCTACAACGAGATAGTATTCGATGTGGATGCAGATAGATGGCACCAAGCAATAGAATCTGAAATAGAGTCTATGTACTCAAATTAGGTTTGGGAACTTGTGCCTTCGCCCAAAGAAATTAAGGCAAGACTAGTGGCAAAAAAGTAGAAACCTTTAAGGCAAGACTAGTAGCGAAAGGCTTTACTCCAAAAGAAGGGATCGATTATGAGGAAACTTTTTCACCAGTGGCTATGCTAAAGTCCATCAGGATACTCTTGGCCATAGCGTGTCACTATGATTACGAGATATGGCAGATGAATGTCAAGACAACTTTCCTTAACGGAAGTCTTGAAGAAAACATTTATATGGAACAACCCGATGGGTTCATTGCTAAGAGTAAAGAACATATGGTCTGCAAGCTTAAGAAGTCCATCTATGGACTTAAACAAGCATCCAGGGCATAGAACATTAGATTTGATAAAACTATTAAGGCTTAGGGTTTTAGTCAAAATGTTGATGAGCCCTGTGTGAATAAAAGGTTAGAGGGGAATGTTGTGACATTCTTGGTCTTATATGTGGACGACATTCTGCTCATTAGTAATGATGTAGGTATGTTGTCGTCCATAAAGGTTTAGATGTCATCTCAATTCCAGATGAAGGACTTGGGAGAAGCGAGCTATGTTCTAGGCATTAAGCTTTTGCGCGATCGCAAAGCTAAGACATTAGCTCTTTCTCAGGTTTTATATATTGAGAAGATACTAGTTTGTTTCGGCATACAGGATTCCAAGAAAGGATTGTTACCTTTCAAACATGGAGTTTCTCTATCTCAGGATTAATGTCCGAAGACGAATAAGGAGATAGAAGCGATGAAGAAAGTCCCATACGCGTCAGCGGTTGGGAGTCTTATGTACGCCATGCTTTGTACTAGGCTAGATATTTGCTTTGTTGTTGGCATGGTCAGGAGATATTAGTCAAACCCGGGTTTAGCTCATTGGGTTGTTGTGAAGCATATACTCAAGTATCTAAGGAGAACGATGGATTATATGCTAGTCTACCGAGTGGATGATCTTCTACCTGTAGGGTACACAGATTCTGATTTCCAATCAAACAGAGATTCCAAAAAGTCTACTTCTGGATATGTCTTCACTCTGTCTAGTAGTGCTATCTCATGGAAGAGTATAAAGCAGTCATGTATTGCGGACTCTACCATGGAAGCAGAGTATTCGCAGTGTCTGAAGTGGCAAAAGAAGTAGTGTGGTTAAAGAAATTCCTTTCAGAATTAAAAGTAGTGCTAGTAGTCCAGAGACCTATTATCATATACTGTGATAATAGTAGAGTAGTGGCACAGTGTAAAGAACCAAGGAACCACAAGAAAGGGAAACATATAGAGAAAAAGTACCACTTGATTCGGGAAATCGTCAAGATGGGCGACATAGTGGTAGATAAGATTGCTTCGGAGAATAATTTAGCAGACCCATTCACTAAGAGTCTTACAGAAAGAGTATTTAATTCTCATGTTGAGGCTATGGGTGTTAAATTAGGTTAGTGGTAGTAGCTTATTAGTGCAAGTGGGAGTATATTGGGAATAGTATGCCCTAAAACCATTAGAACACTAAGACATCTCATGTAAATGAATATATTCAGTTATGAAATCATTGCATTCATCATAAGCATACTATACTCTCTCTGATATGATATATTTGTATTCAAAAGGGCTCCTTGATACAAGTGAATAACATAAGTGCGTGGTGATCTGCACAGAAGGTCTATGCTATGAGGCTTGGATCAAAACTATAGGTTCATAACCGAATAGTGAAGCTGGGCACTTCATTATAGGAAGGTTATAATGAGAGGGTCTCCTATTTGGTAGGATGACTTACCTTTAGTCATTGGAGGGGCTTTCTGGACTTCTCTCATTAGTGCATTATGGTGCATTGAATGGGACTATAATAAGATGCAGTCTCAGTGACATTACTATCATTGTCAAAGAACTAAAAGCATCTTAAGCTACTAAGTGACCAATGCTCTATATCATGGGCATATGTGGACGTATCATTAGATCCTAGCTCACATGTTTTGATTCATTATGGGTGAGATCTTATAACAGGGTCAACAGCACGATACTTTGGACATATGGACTAGATCCATTAGGTGGCATGCATATGAGTCGTGATTCTATTCTATCTTAAGTGATAGTTATCTACTCACTTGGAGTTATCTATATGATCATCCAAATCTAAGCGCTTAGTAATATAGCTTGGGCTATATTGGATACTGAACTTGTGGGTCACTCCCAGGAATAAGGGTATAGTATCTGGGTGATGATTATAGGAAATATAAAGGTCCAAGGTGTAAATGTAATCAAGAAAGGATGATAGTATGAATGCAGGACCTACTTTTGATTGCGGTTAAAAATATAGAAGGGTGTTTTGGTCATTCTGCTTAGTTATTTTAAAGACAAAACCTCCACTGGAAGTTAATTAGTTGTATTGGAGTGCAACCCTAACTCTTTAGTGGAATGAGTTAAGGTTAAAATGGTCAAAATACTGCTAGTGGCTAACAGGGGCATTTTGGTCATTTTATAGCCAAAGCAACTATGTCTTAAAGTCCCTCTCCTAGCCACTTTTCCTTAATGGTTAACTTTTTATTTCCTTATTTAGTATTTGTGTGTAAATTGAGTATAGTTTCCTAATTGGGAACATGTAGCTCAATTTAGAAAAGTCAGGACATCAGGACAATAAACATTCTTAAGACAATAATGTTTGTCCTAGCATCTAATGTCCAAATGGCATGTGCTCCGCGTGTGGATTAGGGTTTAGGCATGTGGATGAGAAATATTAGGAGAGGATAAGTTCTTGAATTTAAAATAAGAAGATAATGTTATTATCTTCAAAGATATTTTAAAAGATATTCAAGAGTTGGACTCCTAATATAACTAGAACTCTCTCTCACTCTTATCTCCTTAGAATTTCGGCTATATCATGATTGCCTTAGCCATTCCACACGAGATCTGGAATTGTAGAGACACACATAGACACACATAGATACACAGCTAGAGAAGGAAAATAAGGCAGCGAGAAAATCCACTTTTTCCTGACCATTGAACAAGGAAGTGGGATAAGGGAGAAGACTTAGGGTTTTTGAAATGTGGAGGTGGTACACGTCCCTTGGGTGATCTTTTCCAGCGGCTCCACAGTCCTCTACAAGTGTGTGTGTTGTAGATCTACGCCAACACAAGAGGTAAAATCATAAACAGTAACTTTCTAGCACTAGATAGCGATTTCGATATTGTTTTAGCATGATTCCGTGTTTATTTCTACTTGTGGATTATATGTTGTCATTTATTGTTTATAAACTCTATGTAAACTACTATTAAATGTCTAGATGCCTTAGAATCCATATCCTTCACAATGAGCCGCCTGGAGTGACATGACACTACCATGTCTCGCTTAACATTCACATACAATCAATCATTCAACAATTAACTGCACTTTGAAAGGTCAACAAAGTAGGTTACCCAACCATTAGCAAACACCTTTAAACACTTAAGCACCTCCAATAGCACTTTGCATAACACTTAATCATTTTCAAGAATTAACCTCAATAACACATAACCTCAACAATAATTAGTAACTAGCATATAACCATCATTTAACCAATTTATAAAACAATTCAAATGCACACACCAATACAACCAAGCATGGAACAAGATTTGCAAGTAGTATTGCACAAGTTTATTGATTTAGTTAACTTATCTACAGTTCACCAAAAATTATAAAATTTTACAGAGACATAGATATTCAAGTATAGATAGTTTAAGAATCAAATGAATTTCAATTCGGAGTTAAATTCACTGAGTTATGCCCCTAAGAACAAAGACTGCACAATCTGTCCAGTGCAGTACGTTTTGCAGCAACTCACTGAAATTGCTTAAAATGAACACCTTAACCATGGAATTATGAAATGCGTATAAAACATAATTTGTACTACTATCTCTCTAGTATAACATATCCAAAATTCATCCACAAACAACAATGTTTACTATGCCAAATTAGCCATGGAAATTCAGTGCGCAGAAACTTGAATATAATTTCTAAGTACCAAAACTCCACCATCCAGTCTTGCTTCCAAGCTATAAACTCATGCTATGAATATACATATATGCATATAAGCTTCATATCTAAGTTAAGAACAAAGAGTTAGCTTCAAATCTAGCCATAGTTTCAACCTAGAACAACTAAAGCTAGCATATACATTCAATGGTTCAATCACGCTCTAAAACATATACATTACTCTCAAAGCTTTATCCACCAAGATACACATGCAAGAACAACAAATACACCACAAATACATGAATTAATAAGAAAAAACAAAACTTTAAACTTTAAGATTTGAAAACCCCTCACCTTCTTTGAAGAAAAATACAAGCATAAGCATGGTTGTGCAATGGAGAAGCTAAATCCACTTCCAATTTGACCCAAAATGGAAGCTTTGATCTCTAATCTTCTCCAAAATCACAAACCCTAGAATTTTTGTATTTTCCCCCTTTCTCTCTTCTACCCATGACCTCTTCCTTTTTCTTTTGTTTGTTATATAATATGGTCAAAGCTTAAGTCATAAGGTCAAGGTCACTATTTGGTGCTAGGAAATTATCACTCAAGGTTAAAAGTGAAAGTAATAGGCAACTTCTAGAGATCATGTCACTACATATTCTATAGTTGGATACAAGATCGTAGAACACTACTATGGATAGCTAGCTTAGGCCAAAAATGACAAGGGCATATTTCAAAACTTTAGCTAACATCAACATGTATTATTATATAATTACCCATAAACTAGATAAGCTCAACATACATACATACATACATATATATATATATATATATATATATATATCAACTATATATATAAAAGGGAGGTACAAAGGTATACCTCTTCTAGACCACTTTGGAGATGATGAAGTTTGAAGACTAGCTCTTGAATCCTTCTAACTTGAAGGCCCTAGTTGGTCTACCAAGCCTCCAAATTTCTACCACCACTCGAAGATAAAAGGTGCTAGTATGTCCTCAAGGTTTGAAGCTATGTGTATGTGTCAAAAACAAAAACAAAAAACTCTTTCTTCTCTATTATGTTATAGCCGAAACTACCATTGAGAAAAGAAGAAGTTTTCTTGTTGTTTTTTCTAGTATGTGTGTCGTGTATGTGAGAGGCAATAGGTGAGAGAAAGAGTTGTCATCTTATATTAATATAAACAATTAACATAATAAGTGGCCAATCACAATTGCCACTTTTTCATGACAAGCCATGCATGTCTTAGGATCATAATCATTATTATTAGATGGCAAGATTTCAATCTTCTCTCTCTTCCTATGCTTGGCCGAAAAAGGTGAGTGGAAAGAGAAGTTTTTGTCTTCATTTGATTATATAATATATGTATATACTAATACACACACACACACACACATATATATATATTATTAATCTTACTTTATTAGATAGCCAATCATAATTGTTTTATTCTAAAGTTAAATAAGACAAAGCCATGCAAATCCTAGGATTGTAATTATTGCAATCTAAAGGTTAACTTTATTCTCTCTCTTGACACTTGGCAAAAAACACTTATCTTCAAAAGTAAAGGCTATGATTAGTTTGTTTTTATTCAAGACTTAATCCTAGCCATTCAATTCAAATTCAAATCACTAAGATTGATGACATGGACTATCATAGTCATCAATCTCTACATGCATAAGCCACATGTACATATCTAGTTACTAATTTGCAATTCTCTTTTGACGACTAGAATGATAACGTGGCATTTCACAAATTACATCATCATAACACACACATACACACACACACACACATATATATATATATATATATATTATTTTTTCCAATTCTAATATCTATTAGAATAAATACATTGAAACTACTTTCCAATAATTACAGTTTGGCCTCAAAAGTTTTAATAATTATAATCTGACCCCAAAACTTTTTGAAATTACACTTTTGGCCCAAATACAAACATAGATGACTCTTAATACCTTAAAGTCACGAACCACATTATACAAGCTTCCAGTGAACTTATTCATGATATTTATTAGTGTATGACCTTCTAGATTCATAATTGCGTACCGATGAGGGACCGATAAACCTCATTATCTATTTCAAAAATGTCTCTGCCATTTCCCGAAATATACTCATGCTCATGAATGATGCACTAGCAATGAACGTACCATGAGAATGTATACAATAATGAAGACAACGTCTTTTATGAATCCATTTAATCGTCGAGAATTAGCGTGCAATCCGATCCTTCTATTAAAATGTCTCGATCGGGAAAGGACCATAAAATGGTTAAGTCCACCTCTGATACTATGAATAAATCTGAATCGATGAAACGAGAGATGACTACTATAGAAAAACCCATTTCCATCACTTCATATTCATCTTGGCCAAGGACTTCCTCGTTTAATGACCGATCTCAAATATCATAGGACATCGCCTCACGTCGGAGGTTAACAGATCCTATCTTGACAATTACCTGTTAATTGAGAACCAAAATTTCTCAAGTCTGAGAATTAATGTGCACAATTCCCAACTAAATAGTAAACTATTAACCTGAAATCATGCAGTTCACTATTTATTGTCACATTTAATGATCCATACAATGACGATCACTCATATGTTTATTAGTCCACATCATCATATTGTTCTAGTACTTTGCACGCCATCCTTTATCATTAACATCACTATGTTAATAAAAAGTAATAACATATAATAACCCATACTCGATTATTCTAGTCTCAGTTGAATAATCAGAAGGGCTATGAATCGATTCTTAATGTTTATCATATCAAAGAAAAACTGCGAAATATCCTAAACACTTTTAGGATATTTTTCTTCTTGAATAAGCATTAGGGACACATTCATATCGAAGCGGAGCATATGAACATCCTAGAAATAACATAGTGTATAAAACACATAAATATATATATATATATATATATATATATATATATATATATATATATATATATTCTTATTAAACCCTAATTCAGGTCATCTCAACTATAGCATTAGGGCATATCCCAAACAAAAAGACCATTAATGAATGCTCTTTGGTCATATTTACAAGCATGCCATTCATTAACAATTTAAAAAATGACCATTATATCCCATGCACATACACTTTGGAAACCATTTATCAATTCCCGCGTAAAAGGGATATCTCCGACATATTTTACAAAAACGATCATAATTTCTTCTAGAAAACTCTAATTTGCAAACTGTTTGAAGCGTTAGAATCTAGACTTGTAGAGTTTCCTAACCATATATAATTCACCACCTAACTCTTCCCCAATTGGTGTAATTTTTATTTTGAAGTTGGCTCAAAACTGACTAGTAACTTCCGAGTATGACTTATTTAATTCAATTTGACATCCACTGAAATGTTCCGGTATCATTTTGACACATTGCATGCCACTCATTACCTTTTTAAACATTAATGGGTCATTTTCTAATAATTATCAATTTATCAGACTAGTCTCTGGTACGGGTATTACACTTCTGACATTGCAAGCTCATATTTTTCCCATAATGTTTTGGGATCTTTAGGAAGAAAATAAACCAAAAGTGTTGCAAAAAGTCTTCTTAAACTTACTAGCATCTCGAATAAAGATGCTTCTTCTAAAGATTTATCTAAGGAATCATCCCCTTCCAAGCATCCTCTTAATTCATAGGCTTGTCTATATGATGTTGCCAGG
Organism: Ehretia macrophylla; assembly: GCA_037974665.1. Lineage (NCBI taxonomy): Eukaryota > Viridiplantae > Streptophyta > Magnoliopsida > Boraginales > Ehretiaceae > Ehretia > Ehretia macrophylla. The sequence goes on from CM075777.1 coordinate 1,407,712, forward strand.
TTTCTATTTGTCACAATCCCCTATCAATAAAGTCTCTGATACCATAGAATATATGCAAATTCACAAAACATTAATGGAATCGTGATGCCACGGGCTTAAGAAGACTGTTCCTCCTAGGTCCGCTAAGGCACAATATAATAGCCTGCTTACTAATACTCATAAAATAGTACATTAGAGCAACTAACATCCTTCCATTACATTCAATATAATTCACGAGTCCATTACAATAACTTTGTATAACAATTTTCTATTATAAGAGATTTCACAATTTAAACTAACTATACAAACCCAAAGGATCTCTCAAAATCTTCTCAATGACACTAATCTCTGAATCCCAAGAGTTCACTTGAAAACATTTTATAAAATGAAAGGGGTGAGCTATAAAGCTCAGTAAGGGAGGAGGAAGGGAGTTTTGGAAGGTCTTTTGAAAAATCATTTGAAAATATCACTAGTAAGCCAACAATAACAATAGAATAAGCATTGATATCATGTAGAAACATTTAACAATGAAACACGTAACACTTATTCAAGTAATATGAAAGCGATATAACCATACAAGAAAAAGGATACGGTTTTCATTCCACCTTATCACTCCCACTTCTTTTGCTCCAGTGCGCTAGCAATGTCGATAATCCCCTTACAACGACGGTGGGTGTATTCCGAATATACCTCGAAATCCTACGACCCAACACCCCATGGCCTTCACCGACCAAGCGAGTAAGGGAATAGGTCGCGGAGGTCGTGTAACCAACCACCGGTAAGCCTACTATTACGCAGTGGAGACACAATACTATCGTGCCTCGATAAAAGGTTGCAACCTTTCGATAACATTCAATCAATCATTCACACATTCGTTAAATGCACTTTAAATGAAGGGACAACAAAGTAGGTTGTCCCTCAATCACATTACCCACTACACCCCATGGGTTTGATGTTTTTTGGGTGTGGGCACAAGATACCAAATTTTTCTAGAGTGTTTGACTCCATTAAAAATTTCATTACTTGGTGTCATTTGTCTGCATTCATACCAGATATTGCCTTGTCATATTTCATGGGATCCACTACCTAATCATCAAAGTCAATTTGATGAAACTCTCCGAAGTTCCTATTAGATGGCCTAGATATCCTCCCACTACGACGTGACTCTATTTGTGAGTTGGAGCTAAGCCATTGTATTTCCCCAGCATTGTTGTAGGATCTGGTGATACTAAGGATCCTAGTAGGACTTCCTCTAATATGATCTCTGAGTCTAGTCATGGATGATTTATACAACCTTTCTCTAAGCATTTGACCCCTAGAGGTAAGATTATCCATCCTTGTACTCTTTTGAATATGAAATAACACATATCCAATCTAAGTTCCAACTACTATTTAGTACATAAGTTGGACAATCCCATACGTGGACATACTTCGAACTAGGTTTTAAGTCTGTCCATTATTTTAGGGATATCCTATGGACTGATATAGATAGAACCAATATGTGTGCTGCTACTTTACCAGCATATTCAAAAGGATGTTGGTAACTTGATTCACCATGAATCTTACCAAAACTCAAAGGGAGTATAGATTTCTCTTTTCTGGTATCCCATATTGGTAGAAGCACCTAATATGTTCAGATTAGACACAATTCATTGTGTGACAACTAGTCATTAAACTAGGACTTCATATATTTGTGTGTACCTAGTCTATTTTTGTCTTTTGTCCCTTAGAGGTATGACCCATGGTTCAAGATCCAATGGGTCTAGGAACCCAATCTTGACCAACTCTCTAAAGTTCGTTTAGATTAGCTTGAACAAAAATGACATAAAATAGATAGAAGAAAACTTCTCTTTGTAGTTGACTGTACCTACTCTTTCACGTCCTGACCTAACCTCAACCTAGAGATCAAGTCTGGACACGACAAATGGACAAAGTCTCCTCTGTATCGCAAACAACCCAAAACCTATCAAACAAACCCAAAACCTATCAAACAAACCCAATAACAATAACATGCCACAATACCACAACCATATAAAGTTCTATTCAAGTTCTTATGGTAGTTTTAGCTTTTCTTTACTTAGACAAGATACATATACATTTTAGACTAGGCAACTATTAAACTTAAATAGTTATATGAGTATCATACAGGCCATTTTACTAGCCAACTATAACTTTAGATACAAGCCCTTTTTATACATGAAATACATACAAGACTAACTAAGCCTCAAAATAGGTTACATGATCTTTATATCAACTATGACTTCACTTTACAACACATTCCGATCCACACAAAATAATTCATCCAACCTTAAGCTATCAAAGAAACACTTCAATTTCTTCCTCTACTACTTGAGGAACTGTCACGCCCCGACCCAAACCCCAAGCTAAAGGTTAAGTCCGGACCCGACACACGGACAGAGTCTCCCCTGTACCGTGGACATTCTAAAAACCTGTAAACACGTAAACAAGATCCCAACAATACAATACAGCTTTTCTCAATTAAACAACAAAACTATAAGGCCATCCGAGCCTTATAGTACACAATAATTCCAAAACACACAAGCATGCGAGAACTTGTTGTCAGCATAGTCTTATAACCCTGACATTCTAGGAAATCAATAAAACATCTTAAGGAGTAAAGCATTCTACATTAACCATCCACTCCCAAGCATGCAAGGAAACAAGGCAAGAATAAAAGTTATTACAGTTCGTAGACTTTCAAAGCCACAACCCAAACATCTAATCTTCGACTTATACAACAAGCATATACAAAGCCCTTGGGCTACAAAATAGTACATAAAGTAATCAGACGAGTCTTCCACATAGCAACAAAATCATTAACCACCTCAAGATATCAGACACAGCAACTAAGGTAAAGGCTCGATCTGAACTTCTTCTTCCTCAACTAAATCAACAAGCTGGGGATCACCCTCAGCGTCTCCTGAAACAGATATCGAGGTATGAGCAACCACTGTTGCCCAGTGAGGGATATAGTCCCGGGGCGTGCAATGCAACATATAATACAATTATACAACAATAACACTTAGGCAATAAAAGAAACAATAATAACTTAAATAACCACACATTTAAAAGGATACGTTTCAACAATCCCCTATACACCACTCTTCACTGGTCTTCAATCACGACCCACCACCCACGAGCACGATCACGATAAGCCGGCATAACCCCATTCACTCCAGTGGGTGTACTCCGGATGTACCCCGAATCCTACGACCCAACATCCCCTGGCAATCTCCGGACCAGGCGAATGAGGGAATAGGGCACGGAGTTTGAATATCCACCGGCAAGCCCTCTGCCGCCCAGCCGATATTCAACAGATCCGCCCCGACACTATGGTTGCGCCACCACTATGCAATGCACTCAACGATGGCACGTTAATAACAATGATATAAGCATTAACACATATGAGGATCAACAAAGTAGGTTGACCTCGTTGCAATTAGGATAGAAGCAAAGATAGAAACTAATAAGCAGGTTACAAATGAACTTATACCATATAAGCATACAATCATTCCAAAAGCTCCAAATCAATTTAAAATCACATATAAACACTTAAGAAGTCCTAACATGGGTTTAGAAGTATGAGACAACTTAAATTGCACCTAAACCCCTTTGTTTTTCGAACTATTTCTCTTCTAAACCAAAGTTAATGATTTCATTTTCAAAGGAAACTCTCCCAACCTTCTAACTAACCCCCAAGGTACCCTCTCAACCCTCGAACTCAATCAAATGCCTGCGTTTACCCCGAAAGCCCCAATTTTCCTCTTTTGGCTTTAAACCACACCTACATTGTCCGGGCTTCAAACAAGGGATATCAAGGCATCTACAGCATCTAGGTAGCCTAAGGATACTAGAATTGAAGCCCGAATCCACCCGGATTCGCATTAACCCCGAAAGCCCCAACTTAAAGTCGGCTATTTTCCATTTTTAGGTGGTTTAAGGGCAATGCAAGTGTATGGGGCTATTTGATTATCCTCACTAGTACCTAAGGCATCAATTAGAAGCATTAATTCAAGCCAATTCGAGCAATTACACAAAACCCTAGAAAAAACGTCACTATTCACCCTAGAAATCAAACTAACGATTCTAACCGTTTAAATTGCGAAACGACGGTTCAAAAGTGTTCTCTAGCATTCATATAGATAGTATATTAGCATAGATAACATTTACAATGGCATTTAATCATATTTCCAACGATTCAAGAAATGAGCAACTATTTAAAAATGCAAAAACAAGCCATGAAATCCCTCACCACTACGCGTAGAAGCACCTAGGGACCTTGCAAACACCCTACACTAGTTGCTCAAGGCTTGGAGAGGCTTGGATTGGAGGCTTGGTGAGCAAAAATCTCTTCCTTTTCTCCCTAGCTGCTGTCGGGTTTGGCTCCTGCTTTTCCAGCTTTTATTTTTTTTTCTTTTGCATTTTGTGTGTTTAAGTGATATAATAAGGGGTTGAGTTGAGGTGGGGTCCTTTGGGCGCTTGAGTGGTCTAATATAATACGCGTAGTAAGCTTTAAAAGCGAGCCTAAGGGGTGACACATTGGTTAACTAATTAAATCTATAAAGTTATTACGTAACACTATTCACTTGACTTCTAAAATTATTTTCTAAACGAGCCTTCCTAACGCCTTAAGCTCAAAAGCACATTTTTTCCACTACTTTTACAATTAATATGATTTAATAAAAATGCTAGTTAACTAATAGAAAGCATTTTAAAAACGGAGTGAATAGTAGTCACAAAGTCAGTTAATAAGGCATAGAAGTAAATGCGCAAACAAGGGATGCAACAGTAATTAAATGCATGGCTAAAACCCGGGCGTCACATCCTCTCCCCCTTAAACTAATTGCGTCCACGCAATTCTTACATGATTCGGCGAATAACTCTGGATACCGATCCCGCATCTGATCCTCTCTTTCCCATGTCGCATCCTCTACTCCGTGATGATCCCACAGAACTTTAACCATCGGAATGCTTTTAGTCCTCAGCTCCTGAACTTTCTGATCTACAATTCGAAGAGGTTTCTCTGTGTAAGTCAAAGTTTCACTGATCTCTAGCGGTTCCGGCTCAAGTATGTGAGAGGGATCTGGCTGATACTTCCGAAGCATAGAAACATGGAATACGTCGTGAATTCTGCCCAGACTGGGAGGTAAAGCTAGACGGTAAGCCAAATCACCAACGGTTTCAGTTATCTCAAATGGTCCCACATATCGAGGACTGAGTTTACCTCCTTTACCATGCCGAATCAAACCCTTGCGAGGAGAAATTTTCAGAAATACCCGGTCCCCCACGGCAAATTTCAGATCACGACGTCGTCTATCTGCATAACTCTTCTGCCGGCTCTGTGCTGTAAGCATCCTTTTTCTGATAAGCTGCACCTGATCAATCATTTTGTTCATTTCAGGTAAGAGAGTAGGGTCGATAGTCTTCATCTCACCAACATCATCCCAGTAGAGAGGAGACCGACATTTACGCCCATACAGTGCCTCATAAGGTGCCATACCAATAGTAGCTTGATAACTATTGTTGTAGGCGAACTCTGCTTGTGGCAAATATTTCTCCCAACTCTTACCGAAGTCCAGAATACAAGCCCGCAACATATCCTCAAGGATCAAGATAGTTCTCTCGGATTGACCATCTGTCTGGGGATGATAAGCTGTACTGAAATTCAAAGTCGTGCCCAAAGCTTTCTGAATCTTCTGCCAGAACTGAGATGTAAATCTGGGATCTCTATCTGATACGATACTCTTTGGAATTCCATGTAGTCGGACAACATTCTCAATATACAACTCTACCAGTTTATCAAGAGAATCAGACTTCTTTTTAGCAATAAAATGAGAAGTCTTGGTCAGTCTATCCACAATAACCCAGACTGAGTCATTACCCCTCGAAGACCTCGGTAAATCGGATACGAAATCCATAGTAATATGATCCCATTTCCAAACAGGAATAGCCAAAGGCTGCAACAACCCTGCAGGTCTCTGATGTTCTGCTTTAACTTTCTGACAAGTAAGACATCGGGCAACATAGTCAGCGATTTCTCTCTTCATATTATTCCACCAGAAATTCTGCTTTAAATCTTTATACATTTTCGTACTGCCTGGATGGATAGTATATCGAGAACTGTGTGCTTCAGCAAGAATATCCTTCTTTAGAGTTGGATCATTCGGAATACAGATTCTACCCTTGAATTTAAGAATACCATCGTCATGCAGTTTGAAATCCGACTCTCCCCCTTTAGAATTCTCTAAGACTTTCAACAATTGAAGATCAGCCTGTTGAGCTTCTCGAATCCTGGATAACAACAGAGATTGAATCTGCAAACTTGCAAATTGAATACCAGAATTTGAAGTACTAGGCTTCCATAAGCACAACTCTTCCATGAATTCCCAATTCTTGATAATCAAGCTAGCAACAGTAGCCTTTCGGCTCAAAGCATCAGCAACAATATTGGCCTTACCTGGAAGATAGTTAATAGTGCAGTTATAGTCCTCAAGTAATTCCAGCCAACGCCTCTGCCTCATGTTCAACTCTTTCTGTGAAAACAGATATTTCAAGCTCTTATGATCTGTAAAGATTTCAAACTTGTTGCCCCAGAGATAATGACGCCATTTCTTTAACGCAAGAATGATAGCTGCAAGCTCAAGATCATGAGTCGGATAGTTGAGTTCATAAGGTTTCAGTTTCCTGGAAGCATAAGCAATAACCCTGCCATTCTGCATCAATACACAACCCAGACCTTCCTTCGAAGCATCACTATAGATCACCAGATTATCATAACCTTCAGGTAAAGCAAGAATAGGAGCTGTAGTCAATCTCTTCTTCAATTCCTGGAAGCTGGCCTCACATTTATCATTCCAGTCAAATACTGTTTTCTTCTGAGTAAGCTGAGTTAAAGGCCCTGCAATCTTAGAGAAGTCCTTGACAAACCTCCGATAATACCCAGCTAAACCAAGGAAGCTACGAATTTCCGTGACAGTTTCAGGTCGTTTCCAAGATAACACAACTTCAATCTTCGCTGGATCAACAGAAATACCATCCTGCGAGATAATATGGCCAAGAAAAGCAACTTGCTTAAGCCAGAATTCACATTTGCTAAACTTTGCAAATAACCGATGCTCCTGAAGAGTCTGCAACACAATCATGAGATGTTGTTCATGTTTCGCCTCAGATTTAGAATAAACAAGGATATCATCAATAAATATGACTACAAATTGATCCAGATAAGGACGGAATACCCTCTGCATTAAGTCCATGAATGCGGCGGGAGCATTAGTAAGACCAAACGGCAAGACAACAAACTCATAATGGCCATATCGAGTTCTGAAGGCAGTTTTAGGAACATCATCTTTCTTAATCCTCAGCTGATAATAACCCTGCCTCAGATCAAATTTAGAGAATACCCTGGCGCCTTGCAGCTGATCAAACAACTCTTCGATTAAAGGCAAAGGATATTTATTTTTGATGGTTACCTGATTAAGACCTCGATAATCAATGCATAGGCGAAGAGATCCGTCTTTCTTTTTAACGAATAGAACTGGCGCACCCCAAGGCGAAGAACTCGGCTGAATGAATCCCTTCTCAAGCAAGCCCTGTAATTGAACTTTCAATTCCTGCAACTCAGGTGGAGCCATTCTGTACGGAGTCCTAGAGATAGGTGAAGTCCCTGGCAACAAATCAATCATGAACTCTATCTCTCTATCAGGCGGTAACCCAGGTAATTCCTCAGGAAAGACCCCCGGAAACTCTCTCACGATAGGTACATCAGTCAATTTCAGTTGATCCCCAGGTTGATTAATCAAATATGCAAGATAAGCCTCACAACCCTTGCTTCATAATTTAGATGCCCTAATAGAAGAAATAATAGGAGTTCCTGTAGATTTTCTACTACCAACTATTTTAAGTACAGGCTGGTCAGGCATTTCTAGATACACAATCTTCTTTCTACAATCAAGCTGGGCATAATATTTACTTAACCAGTCCATCCCCAATATAATTTCAAAGTCATTGAAGGGTAGGATAATCAAATCAGCAGGAAAAACACGACCTTCAATAAATATGCTACATGCTCTGCAAATAGATCTAGTAACAAACTTCGGACCCATAGGAGTATAAACCACAATCTCATGCAACAGTTTATCATGTTTCAATTTAGCATTTTGTGCACAAGTAGGAGTAATAAAAGAATGCGAAGCCCCGGAATCAATTAAAACCTTAACTGATTGATCATTAAGAAGAAAAATACCTTCTACCACAGCGGTAGTGTCCGGAAGCTCCTCGGCATCCAAAGCAAATACTCGGGCCTGGCCTCGTGGTGGTGGTGCTGCAGCTGGGGCCCTGGTCTGAGAGTTCTGAGCTGATGTCTGACCCCTAGGGTTCTTAAATTTCTGACAGTCTTTAACCCTGTGCTGATCACTGCCGCAACCTGTACATTTGTTATGTTTCTTCCAACAAACATCCTCAGTGTGACCCTGACGCTGACAGAAGCTGCACTGCTGGTGACGTCTTGCAACAGTGCCTCCCGAAGGAGCTCTGTAAGTAGAGGTAGCTGAACTACCCTGCTGCGAACGGGAAACTGCTGGACGGAACTGACTCTGAGTCTGACTCTGAACTGGTCGTGCCTGAGTCTGAGTAGGCCCTGTGTAACTCTGAGTCTGTCTCGGCTGCGAACTCTGCCCAACTGATACAGCCTGCCCCTGGTACCCTTGACTCTGAGACTGAAACCGTTTACTCGATTGACTGGTCTCGGCTAACACATCGGCCTTCCGTTTCTCATATCTCGAGGCAGCTCGGACTACTGCAGCATAGTTAGGAAAATCATTTGAAGACAAGTTCAGCATAATATCTCTCCTCAAACCCATGATGAACCTCTGAATCTTCATGTCCTCCGGCTGAATTAAAGCTGGTGCATAACGGGAAAGCCGGGTAAAAGTAGCCTCGTATTGATCTACCGTCATACTTCCCTGCCTCAAGTTTATGAACTAAGTCTGTCGCCTCTCGCGGGCAACTACCGATATATACTTGTCTCGAAATTCTCGGACAAAGTCGGCCCACGAATGATGACCTCCCTCAGCTACCCATTTCTCACTGATGGTATTCCACCAATCTTCAGCATCACCCTCGAGAAGGAAAGTAGCATAAGTAATCTTCTTGTCATCATGGCACTCCAATATCGCTGCCACGCTCTCGAACTTTCTTAGCCACAGTTCAACTTTCACATCGTCCGACTCCCCAAAGAAAGTATAGGCCCCATGATGTATAAACCGATCATACAGATTACCTCCGGTAGGGCCACTACCTCCGGCTCTCGCAGCCTGATTACCTGCAACGCCCCCTGGTTGACCCTGTTGTGTAACAAACTGGGCGATAGTATTCATAGCTGTGGCCATCGTGGCCAAGATCTGTGCAGTGCTCGGCTCTTGAACCTGCGGTGCATTTTCGGCCACCTCAGCTTCTTGCCCTTGTACCCCCTCGGGTTCTCCACCAACATTCGGATTATCAGCATGACGGCGAGCCCCCATCTCGAATAGCAAGAATGCAAAGTGTTATGACAGGTATATATATGTATATATGCAGTTTATAAGTAAACACATAAAGAAAAGTCCAATTAGATTCACATAAAGTCAAGTACATAGGAGTTCAAATAAATATTCCACATTCTTGAAGTAAACATAAATCACTAGATCATACTTGACATTCTAGACTCTTGATATTCTATTTCCATGCTAACATGATCATTCCTTATTCAAATTTCACTTAGGTCAATCAAAATCAAGGACTCATCTATTCACAAAGTCACATAACAAATCTCAACCCACAGACCGAGAAATGTAACCCGGCTTCATGCAATCTATAGCTCTGATACCACTTAAATGTCACGCCCCGACCCAACCCCCAAGCTAAAGGTTAAGTCCGGACCCGACACACGGACAGAGTCTCCTCTGTACCGTGGACATTCTAAAAACCTGTAAACACTTAAACAAGATCCCAACAATACAATACAGCTTTTCTCAATTAAACAACAAAACTATAAGGCCATCCGAGCCTTATAGTACACAATAATTCCAAAACACACAAGCATGCGAGAACTTGTTGTCAGCATAGTCTTATAACCCTGACATTCTAGGAAATCAATAAAACAACTTAAAGAGTAAAGCATTCTACATTAACCATCCACTTCCAGGCATGCAAGGAAATAAGGCAAGAATAAAAGTTATTACAGTTCATAGACTTTCAAAGCTACAACCCAACCATCTAATCTTCGACTTATACAACAAGCATATACAAAGCCCTTGGGCTACAAAATAGTACATAAAATAATCAGATGAGTCTTCCACATAGTAACAAATCATTAACCACCTCAAGTTATCAGACACAGCAACTAAGGTAAAGGCTCGATCTGAACTTCTTCTTCCTCAACTAAATCAACAAGCTGGGGATCACCCTCAGCGTCTCCTGAAACAGATATCGAGGTATGAGCAACCACTGTTGCCCAGGAAGGAATATAGTCCCGGGGCGTGCAATGCAACATATAATACAATTATACAACAATAATACTTAGGCAATAAAAGAAACAATAATAACTTAAATAACCACACATTTAAAAGGATACGTTTCAACACTCCCCTATAGACGAATCTTCACTGGTCTTCAATCACGATCCACGAACCACGAGCACGATCACGATAAGCTGGCATAACCCCATTCACTCCAGTGGGTGTACTCCGGATGTACCCCGAATCCTACGACGCAACATCCCCTGGCAATCTCCGGAGCAGGCGAATGAGGGAATAGGGCACGGAGTTTGAATATCCACCGGCAAGCCCTCTGCCGCCCAGCCGATATTCAACACATCCGCCCCGACACTATGGTTGCGCAACCACTATGCAATGCACTCAACGATGGCACGTTAATAACAATGATATAAGCATTAACACATATGAGGATCAACAAAGTAGGTTGACCTCGTTGCAATTAGGATAGAAGCAAAGATAGAAGCTAATAAGCAGTTTACAAATGAACTTATACCATATAAGCATAGAATCATTCCAAAAGCTCCAAATCAATTTAAAATCATATATAAACACTTAAGAAGTCCTGACATGGGTTTAGAAGTATGAGACAACTTAAATTGCACCTAAACCCCTTTGTTTTTCGAACTATTTCTCTTCTAAACCAAAGTTAATGATTTCATTTTCAAAGGAAACTCTCCCAACCTTCTAACTAACCCCCAAGGTACCCTCTCAACCCTCGAACTCAATCAAATGCCCGCGTTTACCCCGAAAGCCCCAATTTCCCTCTTTTGGCTTTAAACCACACCTACATTGTCCGGGCTTCAAACAAGGGATATCAAGGCATCTATAGCACCTAGGTAGCCTAAGAATACTAGAATTGAAGCCCGAATCCACCCGGATTCGCATTAACCCCGAAAACCCCAACTTAAAGTCGGCTATTTTCCATTTTTAGGGGCTTTAAGGGCAATGCTAGTGTGCGGGGCTATTTAATTATCCTCACTAGTACCTAAGGCATCAATTAGAAGCATTAATTCAAGCCAATTCGAGCAATTACACAAAACCCTAGAAAAAACGTCACTATTCACCCTAGAAATCAAACTAACGATTCTAACCGTTTAAATTGCGAAACGACGGTTCAAAAGTGTTCTCTAGCATTCATATAGATAGTATATTAGCATAGATAACATTTACAATGGCATTTAATCATATTTCCAACGATTCAAGAAATGAGCAACTATTTAAAAATGCAAAAACAAGCCATGAAATCCCTCACCACTACGCGTAGAAGCACCTAGGGACCTTGCAAACACCCTACACTAGTTGCTCAAGGCTTGGAGAGGCTTGGATTGGAGGCTTGGTGAGCAAAAATCTCTTCCTTTTCTCCCTAGCTGCTGTCGGGTTTGGCTCCTGCTTTTCCAGCTTTTATTATTATTTTTTTTTTTGCATTTTGTGTGTTTAAGTGATATAATAAGGGGTTGAGTTGAGGTGGGGTCCTTTGGGCGCTTGAGTGGTCTAATATAATACGCGTAGTAAGCTTTAAAAGCGAGTCTAAGGGGTGACACATTGGTTAACTAATTAAATCTATAAAGTTATTACGTAACACTATTCACTTGACTTCTAAAATTATTTTCTAAACGAGCCTTCCTAACGCCTTAAGCTCAAAAGCACATTTTTCCCACTACTTTTACAATTAATATGATTTAATAAAAATGCTAGTTAACTAATAGAAAGCATTTTAAAAACGGAGTGAATAGTAGTCACAAAGTCAGTTAATAAGGTATAGAAGTAAATGCGCAAACAAGGGATGCAACAGTAATTAAATGCATGGCTAAATCTCGGGCGTCACAGGAACTATTTTCGCTTCACCTGAAAAATGGTAGATAAAAGGTGTGAGCATACATAATACTCAGTGAGGGGGGATAAAATCGGGGAGTTTTTGAAAATCCTTTCGTGAATGCATGTATGACAAGTATTATAATCAACTAGCAAGTATACTTTAAATAAACACGAGAGTATCACGTAGATATAAGATATTCTTTAAAATATTAGAACATTAAATAACCACATATAAAAAGGATGCATTTTCTTCCATTCCACCCGTTTCATTTACACTTTCCTTGCTCCATTTCGCTACACTTCTACTTTCTTCACCCTACCTCGCTACGCTTGTAATGCCGGCAAACCCTTATAACTCCGTTGGGTATACTCTGGATGTACCCCGATAATCCTACGACTCACGCCCTATGGAATGCTCTATCCACGCGAGATAGAGAATAGGTTGCGGAGGATGAGCAACCATTTGCAAGCCCGTTGCCGCCCAGTAGAAGGTCACCACATCCGTGCTGAACGCTTAAGGTTTCAACTTTCGCTACACTCGTTGAAATGCTTGATTCACTTTGTTAACTTATTAGTCTCGCTGATACACTTTGATAGCACGTAACATGTAAATATGATATAACACATATTATATAAACATTTGATAACACGTAAACATAAGCGTTATCATGCACTATAATCACTAAAACATACACTACTTCAATCTAAGCTCAAGTTTACATGCTTTAGAACATTATTTGATAATTATTCATTGGCATATAAGTAGCTCTAAACTCACTTAATCCTCTAGATAGCAATTAACTACACAAAATTCAACAAGTTAACCACACATTCATGGCTCAACTATATTAGAACCCAAAAAAAGCTCAGGTTCCATCCTTAATTACAACACTTAACATGCAACAACCACTCCATAGCACAAAAGGCAATGGAAAGGGATCACCGGACACTACTGCCGAAGCAATAGCTGTCGGGACTGACCAGCGCCTGGCTGCCGGCGCTAGGAAATCACGGTACACACACACACACACTTGCACATGCACATTTTAGTTACTTCTTTGCATATTTAGCTAGACTTGAGCATTTTCTTGCTATGTATTTAGCATAACACTTCACTTAGACCATTAAACAATCGCTTTAGCTTCAATATTAATCATGGTAGCAAGACAATAGCTATAACTAAAACGACATACAAGAATTAATTACACATACAATTCAAAGCTAGCATTTAAGTCTTCACACATAACAATCAACTTTACATGCATATCTAGCTTCATTTAGCAATTCACTTCAACATAGCAATCATACTACTAGCCAAAATAACTATTAAAAATGAAAATAAACATGATCCCCTCACTTAGTAGTGGTAGAAAAGCAAAAATTTGGCTATGGCTAGGCTTAGAATCCGCTTCTTTTTCCTTATTTTCCTCTTTCTTTCTCTCAAACCCTAACTTTTTTTTTCTCTCTCTTTCTCTCTCTCTTCTTTCTCTCTACACCCAACCCCTTCTTTTTTTTCTTGATTTTATCTTGTTTTGTGATATAATATAAGCTAATTGAGCCAATATTGGGATTTAATTAAATTCTAATGCAATCACTTAAGCCCAATTGCTACTTTATTCTTCCTATGGTCCAAGAAGCCCACTAATAGCTCCTATATTTTATTTCCCATGTAATCTACTTCTATTAGCATTAATTCTATGCTTTCTAAATGCAATGCGAATATTCATCGATGTACGTTTTTTAAGAAATATACAAATTAATGCAAACAAATATATGCAAATAATTAAAATAACATATAAATATATGCAAATAATTTAAAATAACATATTCTTGGGCTCGGGCGTCACATATTCAGTGTTATGTAGTGATGTACTATCAGAATAAATGAAGAATAAACAATTATGCATATTTGCTTGTTATGGATCCATTCAAACTAAATTGAATATCCAAATAATATTTGCAATACTGAAAACAAGTTTCATCGTAGTACAGGGAAAAACTTGCAAAACATTATTCAGAGATTGTTTATTTTTGAACCTTCAAAATAACATCACCCACTGCATATGCCTACATTCTAGTCCTACGCCAACTCGCAATTCAGAATCTTTCCCAAATCATTTTCCTGGTTTCTTGAAACATCTGTAATAAATTGCAATCAAAATTAGTGGTGCCTGAGTCTATGATCCATGAATCAATAGAATCTCCCACTAAAGCAGTTTCAACTAGAAAGAAAATAGAGGTATCTGTCTTTCCCTCGGCTAGGTACTAAGGTCAGTTCTTCTTCTAGTGCCTAAAAAGGAGTCGCACTTGAAGCATTTCCTCGGGGCTTTTCACCATCATTCTTCTTTTCTTACCCTTTATGCCTATTCCACTCTTCTGTTATTTACCCTGCCCTTTGATCTTCTCACCTTTAGAGGCAAGACAAAAAGAGAAAGACTAGGCAAAATACACATAGTCGTTGGGCTTCCAAGTGGCCTCTTATGCCTGAAGTTCTTTCATCAAATGTGATAGGCCTATATCCATCTTGCTCTCATTATAATGGAGCTTAAAATGAGCAAAGGATTTAGGCAAAGTCTCTAGTATCATTTCCACTTGGCTCGGGTCATCAATTTCTGCACCAAAGACTCTAACTGTATCCAGGTATTCTACTATCCTGAGCACATGCTCTATGACGGACGACCCATCAACTATCTTAGTGCTCATGATAGCTCTAATAGCAGCTTGCCCAGCTGGCCTTCTATTTTTAACAAATAGTACTTCCAAGTAGATCATAATAACATTAACAGTTTTCACCCTCTCAAGCTGGGTCTGGAACACTTTTGACATAGAAACTGTCACGCCCCGACCCGACCCCGAAAAGGCCAAGCCCGGACCCGACACACGGACGGAGTCTCCCCTATACCGTGGACATTCCGAAAACCCTACATTCAACATAATATTCGAGAAACCACAACATTCATTTGAGACAAGCCAACATTCTTTTAGAAAACATACATCTTTTCATTAACAACTTTGCAACCCAAAAATGATATGCATACTACATAATTATTTATGCCATTAAACAATTAACCATTAGCATGCATTTCCTTACTAGTCACATGAGTATATATTTACAACATTACAACCTTTAATCCTTTACAACATAAGACCATCTAGGCCTCAAAATAGATACTACATACAAGGCTATAAGCCTCAAAATAAAACGACAACCAAGCATTAAACACATCAAGCATGGCTCGCACAAAAGTCTGGCAACCAACCACCAGCAAAGCAAAGAAGTGCTATCACGGAAACACTTCCACATGCTCCTCCTCCTCTATTACCTCAATAGGGTCTGCTTCAACTACTCCTGTAAAAATATAGTATTGAAAGAAATGAGCAAAAACTATTGCTCAGCGAGGGCAATTAGTCTCAAGGACGGAGATAAGAGGAGTATGCAATGCAATTAGTCAAGCAATTCATACAAATATCATATAGAGATACAATAAAGCCATCAATGAAGCAAGGCAAGCATTAAAACTATAAACACTCATTCAAAGGATACGGTACTCTTTTCACGAGCAACTTTCAATCACGAATTCGATGACGACGCGCCGGCCCAAACCACCTTATAACACCAGTTTGGAATACCCCAGAAGTATCCATCAATCTACGACTCAAATCTCCCTGGGAGGCAACCCAAGCGAGAAGAGGGAATAGGACACGGAGCTAGAACAACCAACACTGGCAACCCGAGGCTACCCAGAGAGGCCCATCACACCGCCCTGACTCTATGAATGCAATACAATATACAATGCAACAATCGAGCAATAAAGCCACACGTGGGAGAATAACAAAGTAGGTTACTCCCGCACGCAATAGCAACAACTGATAAACATTTCAACCAAATCAACTCTAACAAGCATAATAAGCATTAACAAACATTAACAAGTATTCTACAAGCCAAATTCTATGAAAACCAACAAATCAACAAAACGACCCCAACTTATCCAACGCTACTACTTTCAAACGAGCCACGAGTTTTGGAAACCGACTTCACCAATCCTCCTAGGTTACCATAAGGCACGTCTAAAGACCCCGAAACCCTACTTTACCCTAGAGTTCACGCAAAGCCCCGATTTTTCCCTTTGCTCGTTTGAACTACAACTATACCAACCAAACACCCAACTAACGCCATAATCGCACCAAAAGTGCTTCCATGGCCTCCCGAGACAATGCCAACACGCAAAATGAGAAAATGCCAAACTCGACCTAAACGACCCCGACTTTCACCAAGGCATATTTCTCATTTTTTCCATTACGTAACCCAAACAAACCATGCATTTAGGCATTCTAGCATACCTAGCATATTTCTACATCAACGGATAGCATAACAGTGCAACTTTATCGAATCAAGGGTTTACTATTCATAAATTACTATTCAATTGACATTTTAATTTACAATCTCAACATTCAACCGTAGAAAATGTTAAAAAGCTATAAATACATGTTCTACAATTGTCAAGGAACATTCTAGAGCTTCAAAACGATTAAAACAATAATCTACGGATAAAATCTAAAAATCAAAAAGTTAACATACTTGACATTTAAATGCACAAATAACGTGATTCCCTCACCTTAGGCACTCCTAGTCGCTAGGAAAAACAACGCTGGATGGCTTGGTAACAACCCCGCGCGAGCTCGCGCGAAGATTTGAATTTTTGAAGGTTAAATTTTTTTTTTCTTTTCTCTCTATGTTTCGGCCTTCACCCTTCTGATTTCTGCTTTTCTTTTTTTTTGTATTGTTTTAAGCTTATAAGATGATTAGTTTGGTCAAAGTTGGTCAAGCCTTGGTCAACTACTTAAAATTGGTCAAATTGTCTTATTTTTATGCATTTTAAGCTAAAATAACTATCACTAAATTAATTTTAGCTAACAACAAGTAAAGCATAAATTTAAGACACCAAAATACTAGTTTCACTATTTGTTGAGGACTAGAAATCGCTCTCTATCTATCGCTCTCGATATGCAATGCACATCGCGACAGCAAAGAAGTATCAATTAAATCTCAAAGAATCTAAGAAAATATAATTTTCAGAATAATAAACAAGAAAATTTCACATTCCGGGCTCGGGTATTACAGAAACCAACATGTAGAACCTAGCCATGTTATCGGATTTCTTCTATTGTATTTCAAAAGCATGATCCTCCATGGTTGACTCAAAGATGATAATAGGGAAGGGTTAAGTCAGGACATGGTTATATCCTCTAGCAGTGAGTACCATGTCCAAGTTTCTCTCTAGTCTTTATAATTTCAGCCATGTAACTTATTCTCAAGTAGAATACTGATAAGTGGAATAGAAGAACCTACTGATATCTCTGGATATTATAAACAGTCTAATCAGTTTATGAGCTATTTGATATGTATGCAAATGAATGATTATTAAAGGAAAGTAAACATTCATACTTTTGACATCTATTTTTAAAAGTAGTAGTTAAACCCTTGAATTACTTGGATGCCTCAGTGTCTTAATTCTACTCACAACATTCCACCAAAGGGATGGCCATGTTGTAGTTTTGATTAAGTTAAGTTGTACTTATTTGAAATATAATCTGGATAACAAACCACCCAATGACATCTCAATCACTGATTTATGTTTGGCTTCATTAGAGAAATAGCAAGAACTCCGAAAGGAGGATACCATTATTAACCATTTTTCCACGAGTCTTTTCACTTAGAATATTCTTAATTTGAGCCTACCAAAGGGTAGTTAACCCAAATCAATATTCTATAAAGTTGTTCATGATGAAAACTCCACTGAAATGGTGGTTGCTCCCATCATACTTCAGTTGAAAACTCATTCTAATCTATTCTTGCTAAGTCTTAGTAAAGAGACTATCATCCAAAGGAAATGCCAACACAAGGGTGAGCTTAAATAGCTCCTATTATTAGTATAGACCAAAATGGAAAGCCTTAGGATTCTTTCCAAAATCCTTCTCCTACTTGATATTTTGATAGGAAAGGGTTTTTTAATTATAACTATGTCTTTGCAATTTGATCTTTAGTTTTAATCCAAGCAAGCTCAGTCTAGAGACCCTTGCTCATTAAAACAACTTTTAATTGCAATAGTTATACACCTATTCGGGTTTGGGTGAGGCCACTTAGGATAATCTAGGCTAACTAAAGCACTTAGGTTCATACTAGACATTTAACCCTAAGTCATTTCATAATCTCTAGTTCTTAATTAAACTAGTTCTAGATTATGATTTTAATTAGTCTTCCTAATTTTAATTAACTGGATTTAGCCCTTTTAAATCCTAGTGGTTGGCCATGTTACTATATGTGAAGTAATCATATAATATATTGTTAATAATCAGAATATAAACATATATGACAAATATAGTAACTGCTAAAAATAATCACTTTCCACTTTTGATAGTTTCCTATTTAGAACTTTTCCATAATCTCACATTTGACCCCAAATTTTTATGGAAATGTCAATTTCCTCCTCAAGGATCATGAAATTGCACTTGTGCCCCATCAATGCCACGTAATTGAAATTTGTACCCAAGACTTTGGCTTTGATTGCAATTCGGCCCCATTGAACCACCAAGTGCCAATTTTGGCTAAGGACTCGAACACCATGGCTCACCATCAACCCCATGGCTCCAAGGATGATCCACCATGGCCTAGGCAACCTTAAACAACTCCAAAATTCTGGAAAAAAAAAGATCAAAGCCGCCGCCATTCCAATATTTTCCTCATCTTCATTATTTCAGAAATTTTTACAAATCGAATGTAATTTATACCACGCCTATGCTATTACATCAATTCCTAATCTCTAAAATGGAGTTACATTCAACAAACTATACAATAACCTAGCTATTACATCTATTGGATAAACCACCAACAATAATAACATTAATTACAACATTGCTGGAAAAATAAATATCCATAGGAATGCATTCATTCAAGCCATCAAAAGTGGATATTAACGGTGCTACAAAATAGAGGTTAGTACCCTCAAACAACACACAATTAAGACATGTAAAAAGCACACAAAAACAGTCCATACTCAACCCTAGAAAGTCTGCCAACTGTGGACTTTTCTAGCTCACGATTTCCATTAATTTCATGTTCTAATGCATGATTAATCATGAGCGGCACTGATACCACAAGAAAGGATGTGGATTCCTAGGCATCTAGACATTAAATTTTCAGTTTATAAAGCATTTAAAAAAAATTAATGGCAGCCATATAATCCACACACGGAAGACATGATATCATGCACAAAACATCCATTGAAATAAATATCTAATGCTAGGTTGTATAGTATGTGATTATTACCTTTCATGTTGGCTTAAATACACAACACACTCATTTTAAGGTACTTGAAAATGGCTGGAAAAATTACTCCAAGGCACGAGAAGACCTCCAAGGCATGAGCTCTACGAATCTTCTCCCCTATTCCAGTTTCCTTGCGAATGGTGATGAAAATTGGTTGAATTTTTTGTCTCTGCCTCTCTTGCTTTGCTTTGGCCGTGTATGTGTGTGTGTTATAGGTTGTGTGTCATGTGGTTTGTGTAGTAGTTGATGATGTAGCTGATAGCTATGGAATAAGGGGTAGAGAGTCCTAGTTAGGTTAGATAATTGCTTATTTGATTTTCTAATTTAATTTTTTGGAGATTTAGCACATTATATCCTAATTAAATAAATCAAAGAATTATCTTTTCCCAACAAACTCCTCCCACCCGCCTACACAAGTCTTCCACAGGTAGGAGTATGCTTGGCACACGCCAATTGGACATGCTACGCAAGGACAAATATTCTTGTCTTAAGAATATTTCTTGTCTTAATGTCCTGGCCTTTCTAAATTGAGCTGATTGTTCCCAAATACGAAACCATACTCAATTTAAACACACATGCCAAAATAAGAAAACTGCAATTCACATAAAGGAAAGTGGCTAGGAGAAGGACCCGAAGACATAGTTGTTGTGACTACAAAATGACCAAAATGCCCTTGCTAGACACTAACAGTATTTTGACTATTTTAACCTTAACTCATTCCACTAAAGAGTTAGGGTTGCACTCCATGGCAACTAATAAACTTTCAAATGAGGTTTTGTCTTTGCCCTACTAAGTAAAATGACTGAAATACACCTCTATGTTTTAACCGTAATCAAGAGTAGGTCCCTTATTCGCACTATCATCCTATCTTGATTATATCTACACCTTGGACCTTTATCTTTCCTATAATCATCTCCCATATACTATTTCCCTATTCTTAGGAGTACCCAAGTCTAGTATCCAATATAGCCTGAGCTATGTTACTAAGAGCTTAGAATTGGATGATTACATGGATAACTCTAAGCGAGTAGCTCACTATCATTTAAAATAGCATAGAATCTTGATTCATATGCATGCCATCTAATGAATCTAGTCCATGTATCCAAAACATAGAGTTGTTGACCCAATTATAAGATCTCACCCATAGTGAATCAAAATACATGTGTGATGCCCGAGAACTTCACCGTACATTTATTTACTGTTACATCTACTATTTGTTCATTTTCACTATGCATTGTTTGTTGCTTATGTGGTTACTATTTATCACGCTTTTCAACCACTTAATTACTTCGAATTAGCATTTTTTTTAAATCATATTAATTGTTTTAGGAATGAGAAAAATGTGCATTTGAGCTAAAAGCGATAGGAGCATCCGTTTAGAAAATGATTTGTTGAAACTAATAAATAGTGTTACGTAACTAAAGTAGGTGTTTTAATTAGCTAATATTAATTGCACAATTAGGACTTGTTTCTAGCTAGCTAAACTCCTTTTAATAGTCTATAGGTGCACCCAAACATAACCCCAACTTAATATATACTCACATAATACTTTATAACTCATAAAAACACAAAAAAAAGAGTGCAAAAGCTAGAATCACTGTAGAAAATCCAAACAGCTTTGTGCAACCAATGAGAAGAGTTTTAACTCATCAAATCTCCATTCCAAGCCAAGCCAAGCCAGGTTCAACAAGTTTAGGGTGTGTACTAACCTTTTCCGAGCTCCTACGCGCTTTAGGTGAGGGATTTCATGCTTGTTTATGCATTTTAGAAATGTTGTTCATTTCATGAATTCTTAGATTTGTTATCAAATGCCTATGCAATGCTCAAATATGCTTATTGTATATTGTATATAGGTATTAGAGACCTAATTTATGCTATTGTTTCATAGTTTAAACGGTTGAAATCGCTTGTTGATCGTAGGGCATGAATAGTGACGGGAAAACTAGGGTTTTCTGAAATCGGACCTTATAGCTTGAATTAATGGTTCTAATATATGCTTTTGGTACTAATGAAAGTAGTGTAAAGGCCCCGTAAACCTAGCAAAAGAATGAAATAGCCGACTTTTAAAAAGGAGTTTTGGGTTTATCATAAATCCGGGTTAAAATGGCCTTCACTTTCGGTATTCCTAGGCTAAGTAGGCTCTAAATATGCTTTGCTAGCTTCCGTTTGAGTCTCAATTGAGATACGTGTAGTACAAAGTCAAAAGAGAAAAATTGGGGCTTTTGTGTTAAACGTGGGTATTTGGGTAACTTCGAGGGTCCTAAGGGTGTCTTATGAAATTAATTAGAAGTATGGAATAGCCCGCTCGTTTAACTAGAACATTAACTTGTGTTTGGAAGAAAGATGGCTTACGTTACAAAGGGGAAAAAGTAGGAAATCGGTTGTTTTGCACTTGTCACGCCCCAACAAGACCGCACCTACGATCAGTCAGGACGCAACGGAATTTTGACAGTATAACGACAGTAATTAGGACCCCAGGGCTCTAAACCAACCCATTCATTATACATACAACCAAACTCCACAAACCATTCAACAATCAACTCCTCAATTAAAATTAACAACATACAATATAACCATATTATACAATAATCATTCTTAGTTATACGCCTCCGTTCCAACATAATACCTTAACTTTAATATACAATGCAAAATAGATTAAAACCAACTTAGTAATCTAAATATGATCAAAAGAAAGACTACTAAGTCAACAGACATATGTCTTCATACTAAGGGAGGTTTTACAATACATCATATTACAATAAATATAAACAATCTCATGGCAAAGACTCCTGCACATAAGACTTATCCACGTAAGGCACATTTTCCTCTTCTGAAGGCATGTACCCGTAATCTTGCTCAATAACACCTGTATGCATGCAATAACAGAGAGCGAGCTTATATAAAACAAGCTCAGTGAGGATCCGATAGATCTCTAACAGTATTTACTATACTCCATAGAAATGATCATTTAAGCAGTAAACACACAATAAAACATCAATAGCAATATAAACACATAACTATAATGACCAATCAATAAAGGATACTCGAGGTGGTGTAGCTCCAAATGCCATCAAGATCTCAACCATTCTTCTTATAACTCCCCATTACTCACGCACCCGAGGTACCTCACTAGCCTCGCCCTCCATAATACTTCCGTCATACGAGCTGGAGGTAGTCTTTGGTAGTCATGTCGTTATCAACCCGACAGCCCGATGCTGCCCAAGAGGTAGCACACACATACCAAGACTCAGCAATAATAATAAACAATCATTCACAGGAGGACAATCTAGAAGAATTGCCTAGCTCCCGGTTCATCAATCATCAATCAATAATCATCAATAATTATCAATTATCATCAATATAACATCAAGTAATCATTTAAACAACAAACAACTAAGTTAGATGACAAAGTAGACCATCCAACTTAACATGCATTAAACACGTAATTTAACCCTAGTCTAACCATTTACAACTCACAATTCAATCGTTCAAACACCACCCAATCAACTAAAAGCTCAATTCAACAATTTAAAGAAAGACAACCTAAACTTCAAATAATCATATCTTACATTCTACTAATCCAAACAACTCCAAATCAGTTTCTAACACTCACCCATTCAATCAACTACATTAGCCCTCTCGGAAACCAACCAAGACACATCAAAATCAAGCCCAACAACCCTAAAACCTCCATGCACCTAGGCTAAAATTTTTGGATTTTCACACAAACATCGCAATCGAAAATTCAGCATTATAACGGCGCTACCACGTAATTAACAAACTTTTAGAAATTGACGGCAATCGATTTCAACCACAACAACTCAAGATATTCATCAAATGGCCAATTAATCAACTTTTAATACTCGAAAATAAATAATTTCGCTACAATGGTTCAAATCTCGTAGTAATACACATAAATGATCCCTAGCATGCACTGAGCAATAATATAACTTCAAATTAACATTTTAACAGTTCAAAATGCAATTATAAGCAAAAACATAAAATATGACTTTTGAGATCTAGAATTTTTCTCTCACCTTTGATGCGAAACAAGCCTAGATATCTGTGCAATGCGTGCGCAACAAGCGGAATCCAACTTGGCACAAAAAACTACGGACAAAAACTAGGTTTTTCTATTAAAGTTTGCTTTGAAAACCTTTGAAATTTCTTTCTCTTTTCTCCCTTGAAGCTCTCGGCTATGTGTGTGTTTTTGAGGGTGTGTTTGTGCTTTGCAAGTGTGGGTTGATGATATATCCTGGAACAGTCAACAATTTAAAACAGTCAAAGTTAATTTTTAGTCTTTTAATTCATTTCTTAGTTTATTAATTCATTTTATTTACTATTTCTTGCTCAACTACTGAATTAACACCTAAATTAATTCTAGACAATATATTTTAGGTGACAAAGAGTTTTACATTAAAATAGTTTCACTTGAGTCGGCTTAAAACTCGTTTTCTTACAAAAGAAAGTGTAAAAATTTTTAAAATTTCAAAACCGATTCCAAATATGTTTTAATCAAACACGGGTCTATTAATACCCGAGGACTAGGTTTTAAAACGTTTAAAATACCCCTGTAAAAATTTTAGCGGACAGGTGTTCAAAACACTATTTATTAAAACTGACGATAAAATTTCTGATTCCGTTTTTTGATGAAAATTTCATGAATGCACACTTAGCACGTATTAGGAGTATTAATCACATATTTAACACATTCTAAGTCATATAGCACATAAACAGGTCAATTCACACAAAACGAGGTAAAGTACGCAAATCGAGATAAAACAAAATATGGGGTCTCACATTCTCCCCCCTCCCCCCCCCCCCCCCTTAAAGAAATTTTATCCCCGAAATTCTTACTTGTTGAACGGAAAAGATATGGGTACTACTGCTGTATCTGATCTCGCCTATCCCAAGTTGTCTCCTCAATACCGTGATGCTTCCACAATACCTTAACCATCGGAATCTTCTTCGACCTCAACTCTCGTTCCATCTGATCAAGAATGCAAATCGGCCGCTCGTCATAAGTCAGATTCTCACGAAGCTATAACGGCTCTGGCTCAAGAATATGAGAAGGATCCGGATTATATTTCCGCAAATTAGACACGTGAAATACATCGTGGACATTAGAGAAATTCTCCGGTAAAGCCAACCGATACTCCAACTTGGCCACTCTGCCGGTAATCTCAAATGGCCCCACAAACCTTGGACTCAGCTTACCACCTTTACCGTAATGAGCAAACCCCTTTTGAGGAGACAATCTCAAGAAAACCCGATCTCCGACTACAAACTCCAAATCCCGACGACACTTATCAGCATAACTCTTGAATCTACTCTACGCTATAAGCATTCTCTGCCTGATCAACTGAACATTCTCAATCTTCTCTAGAAGCTCTGGCATGATAGTCAGATCAATCGTCTTTATCTCCCCTATCTCGTCCCAATACAAAGGTGAACGGCACTTACGACCGTAAAGAGCTGCTAAAGGTGTCATCCCAATAGTAGCTTGATAACTATTGTTATAGGCAAACTCGGCAAGTGGTAGATGTTTCTCCCAGTTCTTTCTGAAGTCCAGAACACAAGCCCTGAGCATATCTTCCAGAATCTGAATAGTCCTCTCAGACTGACCGTCAGTCTGTGGATGATACGCTATACTGAAATTCAGTTGAGTACCCAAAGTCTCCTAAAGTTTCTCCCACAAATGAGAAGTAAATCGAGGATCTCGATCTGAGACAATACTTGATAGAATCCCGTGAAGTCTAACAATTTGGTCCAAATAAAGATCCGTCAACTTTGTAACTTCATCTCCCATCCGCATCGAAATAAAGTAAGCTATCTTCGTCAAACGATCCACGACAACCCAAACTGCATCATTACCC
Source organism: Ehretia macrophylla (assembly GCA_037974665.1). Lineage (NCBI taxonomy): Eukaryota > Viridiplantae > Streptophyta > Magnoliopsida > Boraginales > Ehretiaceae > Ehretia > Ehretia macrophylla. The sequence continues at coordinate 1,433,262 of CM075777.1, forward strand.
CTTGGAGTTCTAGGCAAACCAGTGACGAAGTCCATTGTAATATGTTCCCATTTCCACTGTGGTATAGCCAACGGCTGAAGCAAACTTGCAAGTCGTTGATGCTCGGCTTTCACTCGCTGACAAGTCAAACATTTAGATACGAACTGAGCAACTTCCTTCTTCATATTATTCCACCAATAATGTTGCTTCAAGTCCCGATACATCTTGTTTTCACTAGGATGAATAGTGTACTTAGAATTATGAGCCTCTTCCAGAATACCTCGCCTCAAGCCCGGTTCATCGGGAACACAAATCATGTTCCAAAATCGAAGAATACCATCCTCATGCACTTTGAAGTCAGTCTAGTCATCCGTGATCTGATCCTTGATCTTCTGAAGTTTAACATCAAGTTGTTGAGCTTCTCTGATCTAAGACAACAATAAAGGTTGAATACGGAGATGTGAACACATCACCCCAACCTGAGTTAACTCCGGTCTCCAATAAGTGAATTCCTCAAGAACCTCCTACTTCTTGGCAGCCAAACAAGAAACACTCGCCTTACGGCTAAGAGCGTTTGCCACCACATTTGTCTTCCCAGACAGATAACTGATAGAACAATTATAATCTCCAAGAAGTTCCATCCACCTCCGTTGACGCATATTCAACTCTTTCTGTGAAAATAAATACTTAAGACTCTTATGATCAGTAAAAATCTCGAACTTACTGCCCCACAGATAATGACGCCACTTTTTCAGTGAGAAAACAATAGCTGCCAACTCAAGATCATGAGTCGGATAGTTCACCTCATATGGTTTCAACTTTCTAGAAGCATAGGCAATAACCCGGCCATTCTGCATAAGAACACATCCTAAGCCCTCCTTGGATGCATCACTGTAAATAACCATATTATCAGTCCCCTCTGGTAGAGCAAGTACTGAAGCAGTAGTCAATCTCTTTTTCAACTCCTAAAACCCACTCTCACACTTCTCATCCCAAACAAAACTAGTATGTTTCTGAGTTAACTTAGAAAGTGGCCCTGCAATCTTAGAAAAGTTCTTGACAAACCTACGGTAATAACCCGCCAAGCCAAGAAAGCTACGAACCTCAAAAACATTCTCTGGACGTTTCCAAGACATCACCGACTCAATCTTAGTGGGATCTACAGAAATATCGCTCTGTGTGATAACATGACCGAGAAAATATATGCGTTGCAACCAAAATTCACATTTGCTGAATTTCACAAACAACTGATGCTCATGTAACTTCTGTAAGACAAGCCTTAGATGTTGGTCGTGCTCCGATTCAGACTTAGAATAAACCAAGATATCATCAATAAAGATCACCACGAACTAGTCCAAGTACGGTTGAAAAATCTGATGCATAAGATCCATAAATGCTGCCGGTGCATTAGTTAATCCAAAGGGCATAACAACAAACTCATAATGCCCGTACCGAGTCCTGAAGGCAGACTTCGGAACATCCTCCGTGCAAATCTGAAGCTGATAATACCCCTGCCTCAAGTCAAACTTAGAGTAGACTTTGGCTCCCTGAAGTTGATTAAACAACTCGTCAATCAATGGCAGAGGATACTTGTTCTTGATGGTCACTTGATTCAAACCACGATAATCAATACACAATCTCAAGGTACCATCCTTCTTCTTCACAAATAAAACAGGAGTTCCCCAAGGTGAAGAACTCTGCTGAATGAAACCCTTCTCTATTAACTCCTGCAACTAAGTTTTCAACTCCTTCAACTCAGCTGGTGCCATCCGGTACGCTGATTTTGAAATAGGTTGAGTACCGGAACATGGTTAATCACAAACTCCACATCTCTCTCTGGCGGTAACCTGGCAACTCCTCGAGAAATACATTGGGATATTCCCGAATAATAGGAACTTCCTTTAGCTGTAGCTTATCAGATGGCTTGTTGATCAAATAAACTAGATAACCCGAACATCCCTTACTTACCAACTTAACGGCTTTAGTTGCTGAGATAACAAAACTCGTCTTAGTACCCGGATTCCCTACTACCTCAACTACTGGCTGATCTGGCAAACGAAACTGTACTACCTTTGTTCTATAGTTCAACTGGGCATCATACTTAGATAGTCAATCCATACCTAAGATAACATCGTACCCCTGGATAGGAAATAAGATAAGGTCCGAAAGAAAATTATACCCCTAAACACGTATTATACAATCCTTACATACTAAGCCAGTAATATACTTATCAGTCAAAGAGGTACTAATCTCAACCACATAAGGCAATCTTTCAGGTTGCACATTAACACATTGCACACATGCAGGAGTAATGAAAGAATGCGTAGCACCATAATCAATCAACACTTTAACAAGTTGATCAAGTATAAGGAAGTTACCTTCCACAACTACAGTCTCCTCAGGCATCTCCTCCAAGTCAACTGCGTAGGCCCGAGCTTGAACCCGCTGCTGCTGAGGTGCACCACCAGTAGGTCGACCCTGATAACCTTGAGTCGCTGCCCGACCCTCAGTCCTCTGATATCTAGGGCAATCCCTCGCCCTATGTTGATTGCTGCCGCAACCCAAACAAGCCCCAGACTTCACCCTGCAGTCGGCCTCCACATGGCCCTAGCTCTTGCAGTAAGTACACTGCGGTGATGAAGCACTGACACTGCCCCTAGAAGAACCAGAAGCTGAGAAAGCAGTTGTACCAGCCTGCTGCTGAGGTCTAACAACACTAGGCCTATATTGACCTTGAGACTGGGTCGGCCTATACTGGAACTGAGCCTGATAAGACCCATACTGAAACTGCGGTCAATAATAACTCTGCTGACCTTGTGGCCTGAAAGAACCCTGCTAAGATGGCGGCCTGTACACACCCTGCTGTACGGGAGGCCTATACATACCCTGCTGGCCTTGCGGCTGAAATGGCCTCTTGCTAGGCTGACTAGATACAATATGTTATCCCTTTCTCTTCTCCAGTCTAGAAGCGGCATCAAAGGCCTCAGTAAGTATATCATACCGATTCAAGGCCATCACATCCTGAATCTCGAGCCTCAACCCGAACATGAACCTACGAGTCTTACGTTTCTCGTCAGCCACATACTCTGGTGCATACCGGGACAACCTAGTAAAAGTGGCCTCATACTGAGCCACTGAAGCATCTCCCTGCACTAAGGCTAGAAACTCTGCCTCTCTCCGCTCCCTCGCGATCCTCGGGACATACTTCGCCCGGAAAGCAAACAGTATCCCAAACATACGGAATACCCTGAGTCTCCCAGCTAGTTTTCACCGTGCGCCACCATTCTTCTGCCTCATCATCCAGCAAGTACACGGCAAAAGTGACCTTCCGCTCATCGGTATAATCAAGAGGGTCAAAAACTCTTTTCCACCTTACTAATCCACGCCTCAGCTTTCCGATCATTCGACTCCCCCTGAAACCGCGTTGGATAATACCCTAAAAACTCTTTCAGTGTACCACGATCGTGGTACCCACCTGTGCATTCAATAACTGATTTTGCAATGCCTGAGTTTGGGCAGCCTGCCCTGCCAGTAACTGTGCCTGACCGGCCATGATCTCGTTCATCCTATCAAAAGCTGCACCGATACGATCCTCACCCCTAACTTGGCATGGTGCCACATTTCTCGAAACCTCATCAGTTACCTCAAGCCTACTTCTGGTCCTCGATCTTCCAGTCATTCTACTAATCAAAGAGTTAGCACAGGTTATAGCACGTAAACAGGCTATAGACAATTATTAGCAAGTAAGCAACAATTCACATAAACACATAAATCACTTAAGTAAAAATCACATAAACAAATTGATCACATAATCACATAAGCACTAAATCACATAATCACTTAATCACTTAACCATATTAACACATAGTTCACTTTTCTTTCACTTCATACATACTTTCATGCTAAGACCATTACCCATATTCCGAGAATACCCTGGCTGACAGCTAACATGTGTTCTGATACCACTTAAATGTCACGCCCCAACTCGACCCCACCTACGATCAGTCAGGATGCAACAAAATTTTGACAGTATAACGATAGTAATTAGGACCCTAGGGCTCTAAACCAACCCATTCATGATACATATAACCAAACTCCACAAACCATTCAACAATCAACTCCTCAATTAAAATTAACAACATACAACATAACCATATTATACAATAATCATTCTTAGTTATATGCCTCCGTTCCAACATAATACCTTAACTTTAATATACAATGCAAAATAGATTAAAACCAACTTAGTAATCTAAACATGATCAAAAGAAAGACTACTAAGTCAACATACATATGTCTTCATACTAAGGTAGGTTTTACAATACATCATATTACAATAAATATAAACGATCTCATGGCAAAGACTCCTGCACATAAGACTCATTCACGTAAGGCACATTTTCCTCTTCTGAAGGCACGTACCCGTAATCTTACTCAATAACACCTGTATGCATGCAATAATAGAGAGTGAGCTTATATAAAACAAGCTCAGTGAGGATCCGATAGATCTCTAACAGTATTTACTATACTCCTTGGAAATGATCCTTTGAGCAGTAAACACACAATAAAACATTAATAGCAATATAAAAACATAACTATAATGACCAATTAATAAAGGATACTCTAGTTGGTGTAGCTCCAAACGCTATCACGATCTCAACCATTCTTCTTGTAACTCCCATTACTCACGCACCCGAGGTACCTCACTAGCCTCGCCCTCCATGACACCTCCGTCATGCGAGCTGGAGGTAGTCTCTGGTAGTCATGTCGTTATCAACCCGAATGCCCGATGTTGCCCGAGAGGTGGCACATACATACCAAGACTCAGCAATAATAATAAACAATCATTCACAGGAGGACAATCTAGAAGTATTGCCTAGCTCCCGGTTCATCAAACATCAATCAATAATCATCAATTATCATTAATATAACATCAAGTGATCATTTAAACAACGAACAACTAAATTAGATGACAAAGTAGGCCATCCAACTTAACATGCATTAAACACGTAATCTAACCCTAGTCTAACCATTTACAACTCACAATTCAATCACTCAAACACCACCCAATCAACTAAAGGCTCAATTCAATAATTTAAAGTAAGACAACCTAAACTTCAAATAATCATATCTTACATTCTACTAATCCAAACAACTCCAAATCAGTTTCTAACACTTACCCATTCAATCAACTACATTAGTCCTCTCGGAAACCAACCAAGACACATCAAAATCAAGCCCAACAACCTTAAAACCTCAATGCACCTAGGCTGAAATTTCTGAATTTTCACACAAACATCGCAATCGAAAATTCGGCATTATAACGGCGCTACCACGTAATTAACAAACTTTTAGAAATTGATGGCAATCGATTTCAACCACAACAACTCAAGATATTCATCAAATGGCCAATTAATCAACTTTTAATACCCGAAAATAAATAATTTCGCTACAATGGTTCAAATCTCGTAGTAATAGACATAAATGATCCCTAGCATGCACTGAGCAATAATATAACTTCAAATTAACATTCTAACGGTTCAAAATGCAATTATAAGCAAAAATATAAAATATGACTTTTGAGATCAATAATTTTTCTCTCACCTTTGATGCGAAACAAGTCTAGATATGCATGCAATGCATGCCCAACAAGTGAAATCCAACTCGGCACAAAAAACTACGGACAAAAACTAGGGTTTTCTATGAAAATTTGCTTTGAAAAGCTTTGAAATTTCTTTCTCTTTTCTCCCTTGAAGCTCTCGGCTATGTGTATGTTTTTTAGGTTGTGTTTGTGCTTTGCAAGTGTGTGTTGATGATATATCATGAAATGGTCAACAATTAAAAATAGTCAAAGTTAATTTTTAGTCTTTTGATTCATTTCTTAGTCTTTTAATTCATTTTATTGACTATTTCTTGCTCAACTATTGAATTAACACTTAAATTAATTCTAGACAATATATTTTAGGTGACAAAGAGTTTTACATTAAAATAGTTTCACCCGAGTCAGCTTAAAACTCGTTTTCTTGCAAAAGAAAGTGTAAAAATCTTTAAAATTCTAAAATCAATTCCAAATCCATTTTAATCAAACACGGGTCTATTAATACCAGAGGACTAGGTTTTAAAATGTTTAAAACACCCCTGTAAAAATTTTAGCGGACAGATGTTCAAAATACTATTAACTAAAACCGACGATAAAATTTTTGATTCTATTTTTTGATGAAAATTTTATGAATGCACACTTAGCACGTATTAGGAGTATTAATCACATATTTAACACATTCTAAGTCATATAGCACATAAACAAGTCAATTCACGCAAAATGAGGTAAAGCACGCAAATTGAGATAAAGCAAAATATAAGGTTCTGACAGCACTCCTATGACCTTGTAAATGTTTCTTAGGTGTTTAAATGCACTTTTAAGTTAATTGTGATCTTTTGGTAATGTTTTGTGAAAAATATATAATTTACCCTTTGTGTTCATTTGATTAATTTCGTGATATGCTTGTATATTACTTATATTGTTTATGTATTACTTATTAAGGATTGAGTAAATATGCTTATATCTTGTATAATGTTTACATTACTTGTATAATGTGTTGTATGGGTGAAGATATACTTAAGACTTGTAATTGGGTTGGTAGAATGATTGCTTGGATGGTATGTTTAGCCAAAGTATATAAAGGTGTCTGTTGCTAAAGATAGAATTCTAATGGATATTGTATGCCAAATAAGTGAAGTTATAAGTTAGCTAACCTAGCTGAATAATTAATGAATGTTGTAGTTAAAGAGTAATTGAAGTAATGTTTGCTCATAGGTTCAAGGTAATCGGAAATGATGTGATTCAAACTTATATCTTGGAGCTCGGTAGAGGTAAGGGAGACTTCATCCTTATATACATAATAGTTTATTTACTTATACTTAGATTATGTGCACTTATTGTCTATATATTGTGTGTGAGGGCAACCTACATTGTTGTCCCTCAATCATGTATTTATTGATTTATTCTATTGTTATCATTTTGAGTGCATTGCATTGTGGTTGCGCAACCATTTGGGCATGGTAGTGTAGTGGAAACCGGGCGGCATCGGGCTTACCGATCTACCTCGGCTACCATGGTTGCCCAGTCCCTCTCTCACTTGGGATGCTGCCCAATGAGAGTTGGGTCGTAGAATTTCGGGGTACATCCGGAGTACACCCATTTTGGAGTTATAAGGGGATGCCGACTTATCGATAATAGTGTCATTATTACATTGGGATTTCAGTTCGTGGCTCGTGGTTCGTGATTGAAGAACAAGTGAATCGTATCCTTTTTAATGTGTGGTAACTTGTTATTTTGATTGTTCCTTAGTTGTTTTAAATGCCTATTGTGTTATCTGCTGCATTGTACACCCCCGGTAGACCTTATCCCTCACTGAGCAATTGTGATTTCTCATACCTCGCTAAACATGTTTCAGGTGGCACAGTTGGAGGAGTTGCCTTGGTTGCTGTGTGCTATTGCTTGAGATTGGAGTGTTTGCCTGCTAAATTGTGGAAGATTTTATTTGTATTATGATTTCTCATACCTCGCTAAACATGTTTCAAGTGGCACAGTTGGAGGAGTTGCCTTGGTTGCTGTGTGCTATTGCTTGAGATTGAAGTGTTTGCCTACTAAATTGTGGAAGATTTTATTTGTATTATGTCTTGTTCTATTTTGTGCCTATAGGTTTATATATATTTGGAGTTGTTGAAGAACTGTAATAGCTAGGTTAATGTATGGATTGAATAGTAGTAGATTGTAATAGTTTATCCTTACTTTCCGTTATACTGCTTGCTTGGGTGTTAATGAAAGTTAATAGTCATTTGGCTTTAGTTTATAAGTAGGTCTAATGATTAAAATAGAGTGGTATGATAAGCGGATTAAAAAGATAAGGTTTCGATGATTGTTAAATGCATGTTTGTGTGTGTTTTCTGTCTTACTCAAGGCTCGGTCGGCCTTGAAGCTGGGAATGTTAGGGAGATGAAGTTAGTGAATGTTGTGGATGTTGGATTTTGTGTGGTTTGTGGCTTCGTTGTCTGTTTACAGGTTTTGATTTGTCCTATAAACAGAGGAGACTCCGTCCGTTTTTCCTAAAATTTTATGACTGGGTTGGATTGGGTTGAGAGTAGCATGGTTATTAGAGCCTCCGGTCTCATGAGGGATCGGGGCATTGCAGGTAGTATCAGAGCTTAGTTAGTTCTCAGTTGGGACAGGGTCCTCGGCCTGTCGGATAGTAACCCTTGTGTGTGTTTTTGTTAAGTTTGTGCTTGTATGTATGATTGTGTGTCTTGAATTAATGTGTACACCTATGTGATATAGTTATGTGTTATGTGTTAAACGTGTGCTAAGTGAAGTAAAGTTGCATCGAATTGACCTCGTGAATTGTTATCTGCTTGAATTATTATTGATTGTAATGTATGTACTTGAGCATTTTGAATTAAGTTTTGTTGTGAATTGAATTGGTTATGTGATGATTCACACTTGAATGACTTTGTTGCTTACATTGTTTTATATGTTCTTTTATAATCATGCTTGTATAATAATTTAAAGAATGTTTATATATATGCAATAGTTTGGCATTTATACATAGCCCATCGAATGGTAAGAAAGACTTCGTCCTCACCCTGAACGGAGGTGATTAGTGGCTGGCCTTTCAAGTTATGTGGATTAATAGGAACGTGAAGCGGCTGATCAGCCCTTTTATTTGGGAGTTGGTGTTGTGGGCAGAACTCAGTTATTGGGATTTCTTCCAAGGCATCTACAGTATTTATGCTCCAATCTTTTATTGGTATTTTCTAGCCACTTTTAGTTGGGATTATATTATTCTACAGTGTTCGTGCCAACGGTATTCTTATTTGGATTTCTATGTAGCATTTCTATTGGAGCCTTTATTTGGCCTTATTACTTGGGGATTCGCTGGCAGTACTACTGGGATTTCTTAATTGGTTCTTACAAGAATTTGTATACGGTATTCTTGCTCAGCAATTGATGAAGAGTAATTGAAGTTGGTTTTTAGTTGATGCGGAAGAAGAATTGTGTGGATGCAATTTGTTTAAGGAGGAGAGGATGTGACGCCCGAGAACTTCACCGTACATTTATTTACTGTTGCATCTACTATTTATGCATTTTTACTATGCATTGCTTGTTGCTTATGTGGTTACTATTCATCACGCTTTTCAACCACTTAATTACTTCGAATTAGTATTTTTCTTAAATCATATTAATTATTTTAGGAATGAAAAAAATGTACATTTGAGCTAAAAGCGATAGGAGTATCCGTTTAGAAACTGATTTGTTGAAACTAATAAATAGTATTACGTAACTAAACTAGGTGTTTTAATTAGCTAACATTAATTGCACAATTAGGACTCTTTTTTAGCTAGCTAAACTCCTTTTAATAGTCAATAGGTACACCCAAACATAACCCCAACTTAATATATACTCACATAACACTTTATAACTCATAAAAACACAAAAAAAGTGCAAAAGCTGGAATCACTGTAGCAAATCCGACAGCTTTGTGCAGCCAAGGATGAGAGTTTTAACTCATCAAATCTTCATTCCAAGCCAAGCCAAGCTAGGTTCAAGTAGTTTAGGGTGTCTACTAACCTTTGTCGATCTCCTACGCGCTTTAGGTGAGGGATTTCATGCTTGTTTGTGCATTTTAAAAATGTTGTTCATTTCATGAATTCTTAGATTTCTTATCAAATGCCTATGCAATACTAAAATATGCTTATGTATGTTATATATAGGTAGTAGAGACCTAATTTATGCTATTGTTTCATAGTTTAAACAGTTGAAATCGTTTATTGACCGTAGGGCATGAATAGTGATGGAAAAACTAGGGTTTTCTAAAATCAGACCTTATAGCTTGAATTAATGGTTATAATAGATGCTTTTGGTACTAATGAGAGTAGTGTAAAGGCCCCGTAGGGTTTAATTGCTCATAACCTAGCAAAAGAATGAAATAGCCGACTTTTAAAAAGGGGTTTTGGGGTTATAGTAAATCTGGGTTAAAATGGCCTTCACTTTCGGTATTCCTAGGCTAAGTAGGCTCTAAATATGCTTTGCTAGCTTCTGTTTGAGTCTCGGTTGAGGTACGTGTAGTACAAAGTAAAAAGACTAAATTGGAGCTTTTGTGTTAAACGTAGGTATTTGGGTAACTTCGAGGGTCCTAAGGGTATCTTATGGAATTAATTAGAAGTATGGAATAACCCGCTCGCTTAACTAGAACATTAACTTGTGTTTGGAATAAAGATGGCTTACGTTACAAAGGGGGAAAAGTAGGAAATCGGTTGTTTTGTACTCCTATGACCTTGTAAATGTTTCTTAGGTGTTTAAATGCACTTTTAAGTTAATTGTGAGCTTTTGGTAATGTTTTGTGAAAAATATGTAATTTACTCTTTGTGTTCATTTGGTTAATTTCGTGATATGCTTGTATATTGCTTATATTGTTTATGTATTACTTGTTAAGGATTGAGTAAATATGCTTATATCTTGTATAATGTTTACATTACTTGTATATTGTGTTGTATGGGTGAAGATATACTTAAGACTTGTAACTGGGCTGCTAGAATAATTGCTTGGATGGTATGTTTAGCCAGAGTATATAAAGGTATATGTTGCTAAAGATAGAATTCTAATGGATATTGTATGTCAAATAAGTGAAGTTATAAGTTAGCTACCATAGTTGAATAATTAATGAATGTTGTAGTTAAAGAGTAATTGAGGTAATGTTTGCTCATAGGTTCAAGGTGACTGGAAATGATGTGATTCAAACTTACATCTTGGAGCTCGGTAGAGGTGAGGGAGACTTCATCCTTATGTGCATAATAGTTTATTTACTTGTACTTAGATTATGTGCACTTATTGTCTATATATTGTGTGTGAGGACAACCTACTTTGTTGTCCCTCAATCATGTGTTTATTGATTTATTGTATTGTTATCATTTTGAGTGCATTGCATCGTGGTTGCGCAACCATTTAGGCATGGTAGTATCGTGGAAACCGGGTGGCATCGGGCTTGCCGGTCTACCTTGGCTACCATAGTTGCCCAGTCCCTCTCTCGCTTGGGATACTGCCCAGGGAGAGTTGGGTCGTAGGATTTCGGGGTACATCCGAAGTATACCCATTTTGGAGTTATAAGGAGATGTCACTTATCGTTAACAGTGTCATTATTACATCGGGATTTCAGTTCGTGGCTTGTGGTTCTTGATTGAAGAACAAGTGAATCGTATCATTTTTAATGTGTGGTAACTTGTTATTTTGATTGCTCCTTAGCTGTTTTAAATGCCTATTGAGTTATCTGCTGCATTGCACGTCCCTAGTAGACGTTATCCCTCACTAAGCAATTGTGATTGCTCATACCTCGCTAAACATGTTTCAGGTGGCAGAGTTGAAGGAGTCGCCTTGTTTGCTGTGTGTTATTGCTTGAGATTAGAGTGTTTGTCTGCTAAATTGTGGAAGATTTTATTTGTATTATGTCTTGTTCTATTTTGTGCCTATAGGTTTGTATATATTTGGAGTTGTTGAAGAACTGTAATAGCTAGGTTAATATATGGCTTGAATGGTAGTACATTGTAATAGTTTATCCTTACTTTCCGTTATACTGCTTGTTTGGGTGTTAATGAAAGTTAATAGTCGTTTGGCTTTAGTTTATAAGAAGGTCTAATGATTAAAATAGAGTGGTATGATAAGCGGATTAAAAAGATAAGGTTTCTATGATTGTTAAATGCATGCTTGTGTGCGTTTTCTGTCTTACTCAAGGCTCGGTCGGCCTTGAAGCTGGAAATGTTGGGGAGATAAAGTTAGTGAATGTTGTGGATGTTGGATTTTGTGTGGTTTATGGCTTCGTTGTCTGTTTACAGGTTTTGATTTGTCCTATAAACCGGGGAGACTTCGTCCGTTTTTCTTAAAATTTTATGACTGGGTTGGAATTGGGTTGAGAATAGCATGATTATTAAAGCCTCCGGTCTCGTGAGGGATCGGGGCGTTACAACATGTCCTAGGATCCACTAACACATCTACATATGCTCATGATATAGGGTATTGATCACTTAGTAGCTTAAGATACTTTTAGTTCTCTAACAATGATAGTAATATCACTAAGATAACATCTAGTTTAGTCCCATTCAATGCACTATTATACAATAATGAGAGAAGTCCATAAAGCTCATCTAATGACCAAGGTAGGTCATCCTACCAAATATGAGACTCTCTCATTATAATATTACCATAGTGAAGTACCCAGCTTCACTATTCGGTTATGAACCTATAGTTTTGATCCAAGCCTCATACCATAGACCTTCTATGTAGATCATCACGTATCTATGTTATTCACTTGTATCAAGGAACCTTATTGCATACAAATACATCAAATAATAGAGAGAAGTAAACATGCTCATACTGAATGCACTAATTTATCAACTAAATAATATCCCTTATACTGAGATGTCTTAGTGTAAGTGGTCTTTAGGGCATACCATTCCCAACAATTCCCACGTTTCCATATCAACCAAAAAAAATTCTTATTTCATTCTGGGCACAAGCGGGTAATATATACTTTGGATAAACCACGAGGATTATGTTATTATTTACATGTGATATCACATTTGTTGTATCTTCATAAGTTTGGTTGTAACCTTTTATGGAAGTAAATAAATACTACCTATTTATCATTTGAATTCGCCACTTGTAATCTAGCACGCTACTGAATATCTACAAAAGTTGAATTATACAAGAAGTCTTGTTTTTTTTCCTTCAAAAAGTAAAGTTCATTTATTTCTTTAATTTTTTTTTGTTGGGAACATAAGTGATTTCTTTACATTGTAAGTATTACACGGATATCAACCGATGCCTAAGGACTCAAAGTCCTTATGTACAAGATCAAAAAGTTCCAAAGGAAGATTACATAACCAATCCACTAGAACAAGACCTATCATAATTGCCCTTGCGACCCAATCTGCTACTCGATTGGCATTGCGATGGATATGCCATAGAGTGTAGCCATGATTGGAAGATATGAGATAGTAGTTCTGAATCTCAGAGGAACATCTCCAGTAAAACTCCAAAGGACAGTGAAAGGCATGAACCACCTGCAGTGCATCTGATTCCACAAGTGCATTTGAGTAGCCTCGCGCTGCAATCATTTTATATGTTTTATAGAAAGCCTGAGCTTCAATCTGCAACACAGAGTTGCAGTAGATAGGGAAACACACCCATCCAGAACTTGCCCCTTGTGATTACGCATAACCACTACAATGCTCGATTGCAAAAGAAGCATTATAGTTAAATTTGAAAAGGCCATTAGGTGGGGGTTGCCATCTTACATCAATAGCTATAGTAGCAGTGATGGTTGAGGTGCTAAAAGAAGGGCAACGTTGATAAATCTATATTTTTCGTATTTTAACCCATTAAATCATGTATGATTGCACTATTATTGTAAGCTTAAACTAAATATTTGATACAAATTTAGTGCAATGTAGGTTTTGAAGGAAAAATAATAACGCTTCGATCCCTCACGGAATTAGGTCCCAAACACAAAACCATAAGACACGAAAAATGAGGGAAATCGAACAAAGTTTCCCCTGTACTTAGACCAAACCAAAAACCTACACACATAAGAATTCAACCACAAACTATGTCCACAAGCATTCAATAGTTTTAAATTTTGCTTTCTTCAATTCAAATACATTAGATTGTTATATAAATCAAGTTCATTAAATCATTATTACATTTTCCCATAAAACACATTATACAAACTTTATCACTATAATTAAATACACAGTCACTTCGGCACAGGCATCACATACAGAACCACAAGCTCTTGCCTAATTCTAAGCTCCAAAACCGAACAACCTATAAAGGGAGAAGGAAACGGGATGAGCTCCAACTAGCTCAGTGAGGGGGGAGATAATCGAGGAGTTTTCGAAAATATTTCGTGCCATGCAACCAAGCAATTATAAAGTTAAATAACAACACGAGACAAATAAGCAAATATACAACTAAACAATACAAATTACAAAGGCTACGAAAGAACGAGTACATAAGGATAACCACAAGAATACGATATCAGTATGAGATAACATTCAAGTTCATGAAACTAAATAACACATATAAAAAGGATACGATTTCGATTAACCCCAAACACTCCAAATTTATAATCACGATCTCGAACACAAACCACGAACCACGAACACGATATTATGTCGGCAAATCCCCATTCACTCTAGTGGGGTACTCCGGATATACCCCGATAATCTTATGACCCAACACCCCCCGGCGATCTCCGGACCAGGCGAGTAAAGATTAGAGCACGGAGGTTGAACACTCACTGCAAGCCCGCTACCGCCCAGTGACTGCCCAACATATCTGCCAGACGATATGGTTGCGTAACCACAATTCGATACGCATAAGATAATATAAATCAAGAATTACAATAAGCACGTACTTGAGGTACAACAAAGTAGGTTGTCCTCGCACTTAATATAGCAACAATAAGCACACATAAATTCAATCAATTATACTAAATCATATAATTTATTAGCAAGAAAATAAACTAAAATGCACAAAAAGATGAAAATCCCTCACCTTGAATTAGGCTAAATATGCAAGAGAATAGCTTACATTCACTCTAAACCTCCTTGAATTAGCTCAAATGTACAAACCCTAGCTTATTCCTATAAGTATAACACTTAGCCATTAAAACTAGCATAATACTATGCAAGTAAACTAGCATAACATTTTAACAATTGACTATGTAACGCCCCAACTCGACCCCTCCTACGATCAGTCAGGACGCAACAGAATTTCGGCAGTATAACGACAGTAATTAGGACACAGAGACTCTAAACCAACCTCTAAAAAACTCATACATCCAACTCCACAATAATTCAACAATTAACAACACAACCACAATATACAATAAACATTCTTTACCATTGCATCCATAGGTTATACGCCTCCATTCCAACATCATACACTTACTATATAATATACATACCCAAAATAGATTATAACCAAATCTAGTAGCCTAATCATATTCCAAAACAAGACCACTAAACTAGCAACTTTTAATCAATTATCTTTACAACATCTTATATATCATAAACTTCTAAATAAATACACACCAACTGGCTTTAATAATAAGATAACAAAAAGTACATCATCAGATATCAAGGACAAGACTTTGGCACGTAAGACTCGTCCACATATGGCACATAATCATCTTCTGGAGGCACGTACCCGTAATCTGGATTGGTAACACCTGTATGCATGCAATAATTGAGAGTGAGCTTATATAAAACAAGCCCAGTGAGAATTCGATAGATCTCTAACAGTATTTACTATACTCCTTAGAAATCATCCTTTGAGCAGTAAACACACAACAATCAACAATAACAATATAAGCACATTAATTATAATGACCAATCAATAAAGGATACTCTAGTTGGTGTAGCTCCAAACGCCATCACGAACTCAACCGTTCTTCTTGTAACTCCCTATTACTCACGCACCCGAGGTACCTCACTAGCCCCTCCCTCCATGACACCTCCGTCATGCGAGTTGGGGATAGCCTATGATAGTCATACGGTTTCAATTCGATAGCCCGATACTGCTCGAGAGGTGGCACACACATTCCAAGACTCAAGACAATAATAATAATCATTCAAATCACAGAAAGACAACCTTTCACCTTGACTATCTCCCGGTTCATCAATAATCAATTATCACAGGAGGACAACAAAGTAGGTTGCCTATCTCCCGATTCAACAATAATCAAGCAATAATCATCAATTCAACAACATAACAACAACTAATCAATTAAACAACAAACAACTAAGTTAGATGACAAAGTAGGCCATCCAACTTAACATGCATTAAACACACAACCAAACCCTAGTCTAACCATCAACAACTCACTATTCAATTACTCAAACACCACCCAAGCGTCTAAAGGCATATTTCAACATTTTAAAGAAAGACAACCCAAACTTCTAAAAGTCATAACTTACATTCTACTAATCCAATAACCGCCAAACCAGTTTCTAACACTCACCCACTCAATCAACAACATTCACCCCCTCGGAAACCAATGATAAACCATCCACATCAAGCCCAACAACCCTAAAACCTAATGCATCAAGGCTAAAATTTCTGGACTTTCACACCGACATTGCAATCAAAATTTCGGCATTACAACATTACTACCACGTATTTAACAAACTTTTACAAGCTAACAGCAATCGATTCTAACCACCACAACTCCAAATATTCAATAAATAGCCAACAACTCAACTTTTAATACCCGAAAAATAAAATTCATGCTACAACGGTTCAAATCTTACATAAACACATATAAACGATCCTTAGCATGTACTGAGCAATAATATAACATCAATTCAACATTCTAACAGTTCAAAATTTAATTATATGAAAAAATATAAAAATGTCATTTTGAGATCTATAATTTTTCTCTCACCTTTGATGTGTTATGAATCTAGAAAGATGCTCAATGAATGCCCAACAAGTAGAATCAAGCCTTGGATGATGAAGTTTGGCCTTGAATTGCAACTTTTAATGAAAAATTGTCTTTGAAAACATGAAGAAAAACCTTCCCTTTTCTCCTATGGTGCTCTCGGCCTTGTGTGTGTGAGTGAGTGTGTTTTGTGAGCTTTCTAATGTGTGTTGATGCTAATATACTCAAGGTCAACTAAGTTAAAATGGTCAAAGTTAGTTTCCTTAGTTTATTTTTAGTGTTTTCTTGTCTTTTAATTTAGTTTCTTGATTATTTCTTGCTCAAACATTAAATTGACACTTAGACTAATTCTATATAATTTATTTTAGGTGACAAAGAGTTTTACATACAAAGACTTTCACCTGACTCGGCTAAAAACGCGATTTTTGTAAAAGAAAGTGTAAAAACCTTTAAAATTCCAAAACCGATTCAAAATCCGTTTTAATCAAACACGAGTCTATTAATATCCGAGGACTAGGTTTTAAAATGTTTAAAACACCCCTGTAAAAATTTTAGCGGACAGGTGTTCAAAACACTATTCACTAAAACCGGCGATAAAATTTTTGGTGTCGATTTTGATAAAATTTTTATGAATGCACATATAGCATGTATTAGAAATATAAATCACATATTTAGCACATTCTAATTCATATAACACATAAACAGGTCAAATTACGTAAATCGAGGTAAAGACAAAATATGGGGTCTCACAAATTATACCAATTTCATACAAATATTCATATAACCAAGTTAAACACCTTTCAATGCACAAGAACACAAGACAACGATGATATGGTACTAGTAAACATTCACTTAAGGACAACATTGCATTAACTAGTTTTCTTATTCACTCATAGTAACATGCTCACACTTTGCTTGGCTTTCATGATTTATAAATAATTCTTAACAGCTAAGAGTTAACATGCAAGGAACATAACATTCTTAATTTAATGGATAACAAGTAGTCACATACATTCACAAGTCATTCAACACTTTAAGCTCAATTATCTTATATGGAACTAATTAACGTGCTTTAAAGACATTTCCTAACTTTCTATAAGACATTAACTAAACTATCATTTAATAAATTAGTTTTATAACAAGTTTAATTTCAACTAAACCCCAAAAGATCTTCAAGCTAAACAATAAAACAAGACAACTTTACCTAAACACAACCAAAGCTTAACTACCTAAAACATGCTCTAAAAATCATTACCGTGCTTTCCAACCAATTAACATGAATTACATTTTGCATGCTTGGACACTCTTTAACCTCATGACTTGTAAATAAGCTTGCTTCAATGTTCATTAGCTTACAATAACTTCAAAAACTCCTTATTTCTTTGTTAATTGACTATGTGACATATATGCATTGCATGAAAGGTTCTCAAAACTCCCCGGATATCTGATTCTCTGTGACGCCCGGGTTTTAGCCATGCATTTAATTACTGTTGTATCCCTTGTTTGCGCATTTACTTCTATGCCTTATTAACTGACTTTTGTGACTACTATTCACTCCGTTTTTAAACTGCCTTCTATTAGTTAATTAACATTTTTATTAAATCATATTAATTGTAAAAGTAGTGGGAAAAATGTGCATTTGAGCTAACGGCGTTAGGAGAGCTCGTTTAGAAAATGATTTTTGTAGTTGAGTGAATAGTGTTACGTAATAACTTTATAGATTTAATTAGCTAGCCTAAGTTTTATACATTAGCCTCGTTTTGGAGCTAGCAACGCGCATTTTATTAGATCACTTAAGCACCCAAATGACCCCACCTCAACTTAACCCCTTTATTATATCACTTAAGCTCATAAAATGCAAAAGAAAAAAAAAATAAAAAGCTAAAATCAGGAGCCAAACCCGACAGCCCCTCTTTGCACTTGGGAGAAATTTTTCATCTTCAACTCTTCAATTCAAGCCAAGCCAAGCCTTGAGCAACTAGTGTAGGGTGTTTGCAAGGTTCCTAGGTGCTCCTACACGTATTGGTGAGGGATTTCACGACTTGTTTTTGCATTTTTAAATAGTTACTCATTTCTTGATTTGTTGAAAATATGATTATATGCCATTGTAATTGTTATCTATGCTAATATACCATCTATATGAATGCTAGAGAACACATTTGAGCCGTTGTTTCGCTTTTTAAACGGTTAGAATCGTTAGTTTGATTTTTAGGGTGAATAGTGATGTTTTTTCTAGGGTTTTGTGTAATTGCTCGAATTAGCTCGATTTAATGCTTCTAATAGATGCCTTAGGTGTTAGTGAAGATAGCCTAATAGCCCCGTGCACTTGCATTGCCCTTAAATTGCCTAAAAATGAAAAATAGCCGACTTTAATTTGGGGCTTTCGGGGTTAATGCGAATCCGGGTGGATTCGGGCTTCAATTCTAGTATCCTTAGGCTATCTAGGTGCTATAGATGCTTTGATATCCCTTGTTTGAAGCCCGGACAATGTAGGTGTAGTTTAAAGCCAAAAGAGGGAAATTGGGGCTTTCGGGGTAAACGCGGGCATTTGAATGAGTTAGAGGGTTGAGAGGGTACCTTGGGGGTTAGTTAGAAGGTTGGGAGAGTTTCCTTTGAAAATGAAATCATTAACTTTGGTTTGGAAGAGAAATAGTTCGAAAAACAAAGAGGTTTAGGTGCAATTTAAGTTGTCTCACACTTCTAAACCCATGTCAGGACTTCTTGAGTGTTTATATGTGATTTTAAATTGATTTGGAGCTTTTGGTATGATTCTATGCTTATTTGATATATGTTCATTTGTAAACTGCTTATTAGATTCTATATTTGCTTCTATCCTAATTGCAACGAGGTCAACCTACTTTGTTGATCCTCATATGTGTTAATGCTTATATTATTGCTATTAACTTGCCATCGTTGAGTGCATTGCATAGTGGTTGCGCAACCATAGTGTCAGGGGCGGATGTGTTGAATATCGGTTGGGCGGCAGAGGGCTTGCCGGTGGATATTCAAACTCCGTGCCCTATTCCCTCATTCGCCTGGTCCGGAGATTGCCAGGGGATGTTGGGTCGTAGGATTCGGGGTACATCCGGAGTACACCCACTGGAGTGTTTGGGGATTATGCCGGCTTATCGTGATCGTGCTCGTGGTTCGTGGATCGTGATTGAAGACCAGGGAAGTTTGGTGTATAGGGGATTGTTGAAATGTATCCTTTTAATTGTGTGGTTATTTAAGTTATCATTGTTTCTTTAATTGTTTAAGTGTTATTGTTGAGTAATTGTATTATCTGTTGCATTGCACGCCCCGGGACTATATCCCTCACTGGGCAACAGTGGTTGCTCATACCTCGATATCTGTTTCAGGAGACGCTGAGGGTGATCCCCAGCTTGTTGATTTAGTTGAGGAAGAAGAAGTTCAGATCGAGCCTTTACCTTAGTTGCTGTGTCTGATAGCTTGAGGTGGTTAATGAATTTGCTGCTATGTGGAAAGTTCAATTAATTGTTTTATGTTCTATTTTGTGGCCTAAGGGCTATGTATAAGTTTGTTGCGCAAGTCGAAGGATAGTAGATTGTGGTGTAGAATTGGAAGCCATGTCTTGTAATAATTTTTATTCTTGCCTTATTTCCTTGCATGCTTGGGAGTGGATGGTTAATGTAGAATGCTTTATCCTTTAAGTTGTTTTATTGATTTCCTAGAATGTCAGGATTATAAAACTATGCTGTCAACAAGTTCTCGCATGCTTGTGTGTTTTGGAGATATTGTGTACCATAAGGCTCGGATGGCCTTATAGCTTGGTTGTTTAATTAAGAAAAGCTTGTATTGTATTGTTGGGACCTTGTTTAAGTGTTTACAGGTTTTTAGAATGTCCACGGTACAGGGGAGACTCTGTCCGTGTGTCGGGTCCGGACTTAACCTTTAGCTTGGGGGTTGGGTCGGGGCGTGACATTCTCTCTCTCACTGAGCATGTCACGCCCTAACCCGACCCTGCAAAAGGCCAAGACCGGACCCGACACACAGACGGAGTCTCCTCTGTACCGTGAACGATCCGAGAACCTTACATTCAATAGAATACACGCGGAACCTACAATATTTATTTGAAACAAGACAACTTCCTTTGAAAACAAACATTCTTTCATTAACCAACTTGATTGAAACAGAAAATGTCATGCATACTACACAGGTACTTATGCCACTAAACAGTTAAAGCCATTAGCATGCAATTCGTTCACTGGTCATTCGAGTATAGTCTTTACAACTTTACAACCCTACAACTTATACAATACAAGACCATAGAAGCCTCAAAATAGAAACTACATACAAGGTTACAAAGCCTCAAAATAAAGCGACAACCAAGCAACAAGTACATCAAACATGGCCCACTACAAAAGTTTGGCAACCAACCACCAGCTAAGCAAAGAAACTGCAATCAAGGAAACACCTCCACTTGTTCCTCCTCCTCCTCGACCACCTCAATAGGAAAAACCTTAACTACTCCTGTAAAATATGGTATAGAAAGGGATGAGTAAAAACTATTGCTCACTGAGGGTTAAACGGTCTCATGGGACGGAAGTGAGAGAAGAGTGCAATGCAAATAGTCAAGTAGGTCAATCAATCTAAACATTTAAGAACAACAAGATTAAGCCAGTCAAACAAGTCAAGACAAGTATTACAAGAACTAAGGCTATAACCACTCAGTTAAAAAATACAATTCACTTCCCACGAGCATCTTCAATCACGATTTCAATGACGACGCGCCAGCCCAACCACCTTATAACGTCAGTTTGGAATACCTCAGAAGTACCTAATCATTACTACGACCTAAATCTTCTTGGGAAGCAACCCAAGCAAGAAATGGAATAGGACACAGAGCTAGAACAACCAACTCTGGCAACCCGAGACTACCCAGAGAGGCCCATCACACTCGCCCCTGACTCTATGAATGCAATACAATATACAATGCAATAATCAAACGATAGAGTCTCACGTGGGAGAACAATAAAGTAGGTTACCCTTGCACACAATAGCAACAATTGATATACATTTCAAACATAACCACCTATAACAAGCATAATAAACCCCTATAAGCATCTTAAAAGCAAAGCATTATAAAAACCAACAAAATCACACAACGGCCCCAACTTTCAAAATGCTATTACTTCCAAACGAGCCACGAGTTTTGGAAACCGACTTCACCACTCACCATAGAACACCATAACGCAGGACTAAAACCCACAAAACCCTACTTGAACCCAGAATTCCTGCAAAACCCCGATTTTCCACTTTTCTCATTTGAACTACAGCTACCCTAAGCAAACACCCAACCAATGCTATAACCACACCAAAAGTGCTTCCATGGCCTGTCGAGACAATGCCATCACGCAAAACAAGGAATCGAAAAATTCAACCAAAACGACCCCAACATGAACCAAGGCATTTTTCTCCGTTTTTCCATTGCAAAACCCAAATAAACCATACATTTAAGCATTCTAGCATATCTAGCACCCTTCCACATCAACAGAATGCAATACATAACAAAAATTAAAAATGAGGGTTTCACTATTCATAATTTACTATTCCATTGTCATTTTAAATTACAATAGCCAAACTCAACCGTAGAAAATGCTAAAAACCTATAAATACATGTTCTACAATCACCAAATAACATTCTTCAAGCAACAAAACGATCAGAATATCATTCTACGCATAAATCCTCAAAATTAAAGTTTATACAACATGTATTCAAATGCACAAATAACGATGCATCCTTCACCTTAGCCACTAGTAGACGCTAGGAAAATAACGTTGAGAGCCCCGGGAATGATCTTAAACAACCCCACGCGAAGATTTGAAGATTTGAAGTTGAAAGGTTTTTTATCTTTCTCCTTGAAGTTTCGGCCCTCCCTTTCTTTTTTCAGCTTTTGCTTGTTTTTTTTGTATGTATTATGCTTATAAATGATGATAAAAAAAAGTCAAATGGTCAATGGTCTTTAGCCCTTGGTCAATGCTAGCCTATTTGTAGTCAATTTAAGTTAAAAGAAGGCTTAAATCTATAACTCTAATAAAATAACAACTAATATACTAAAAATTAAAAGACTACAAAATATTTTCACTATTTACTGAGGACTAGAAATCATTATCTAACTACCACTCTCGATATGCAATGCACCTTGCGACGATGAACGAATAACATTTAAACATCACAGAATATAAGAAAAATATAATTTTCAGAATAAGAAACAAAAAAATTTCATGTTCTAGGCTCGGGTATTACACCTTCTCCCCCTTAAGACAATTGCGTCCACGCAATTCTTACTTGATCGACAAACAACTCCGGATACTGACTCTGAACCTGGTCCTCTCTCTTCTAACTTACTTCCTTAAACCCATGATGACTCCACAGAACCTTTACCATAAGAATACTTTTTTTGCGAAGCTCCTGAACCCTCCGATCCACAATTCGAATCGATTTTTTCTCATAAGTTAACTTCTCCTCAATCTGCAAAGGTTCTAGTTCAAGTAGATGTGAAGGATCTGGGTGATATTTCCTTAATATTGACACATGGAAGACATCGTGCAGTCTCGACAAGCTCAGAGGTAAAGTTAAACGGTAAGCTAAAGGACCCACATTTTCTGTGATCTCAAATGGACCCACAAACCTAGGACTAAGTTTCTCACTCTTATCGTGCCGAATCAACCCCTTTCGAAGAGAAATCTTAAGAAACACCCGATCACCCAAAGCAAACTCGAGATCCTGACGGTGCTTATTAGCATAACTCTTCTGACGACTTTGAGCTGTAAGCATATGTTGACGAATAAGATGAACATTATCCACCATCTTAATCATCTCAAGTAACACAGTCGGATCAACTATTCTCATCTTTCCAATCTCTTCCTAGTACAATGGAGATGTGCATTTACGACTATACAATGCCTCGTAAGGAGCCATACCTATGGTAGATTAGTAACTATTATTGTAAGCGAACTCCGCTAAAGGCAAGAATTTCTCCCAGTTCTTCCCAAAGTCCAACACACATGCCCGAAGCATGTCCTCCAAGATCCCAATAGTTCTCTCAAACTGGCCATCAGTTTGTGGATGGTATGCAATACTGAAGCTCAATTTAGTTCCCATGGCCGACTGTAACTTTTGCCAGAAATGAGAAGTGAATATGGGATCTCTATCTGATACTATACTCTTTGGTACACCATGGAGTCTCACAATGTTAGCAATGTAAAGCTCATCTAGTTTATCAAGGCTATCCTATTTGTTCATTGAAATGAAATGTGAAACCTTAGTCAATCAGTCCAAAACAACCCAAACAGAATCATACTCTCTTGGAGATCTCAAAAAACCAGTTACAAGGTCCATTGTTATATGCACCTATTTCCATTGCGGAATCGACAACGGTTGCAGAAGTCTGGCTGGCCTCTGATGCTCAACTTTAACCCTCTGGCAAGTTAAACACCTGGATACATACCTAGCAATCTCCATCTTCATATTGTTACACCATAAGTGTTGTTTCAGATCTCTGTACATTTTAGTACTGCCCAGGTGAATTGTATATCTTGAATTGTGCGCCTCGAACAGAATATTATTCTTCAAAGTCGGATCACCAGGAACACACACCATGTCCCTGAATATGAAGATACCATCTGTGTGTAATTTAAACTCCGACTCTCCCACTTTTTCTTTTTCTTGGATTTTCAAGATCTGAGGATCAGTCTTCTGAGCCTTCTTGATTTGTGTTAACAATCCAGATTGAATTTGCAAACTATCAAAAGGAATCCCAGTTTCAGTAACTTCCGGCTTCCACAAGCAAATTTCCTCTAAAGTCTTCCAATCCTTGATAACTAGACTTGCAACAGTAGCCTTCCATCTCAAAGCATGCGCAACAACATTGGTCTTACCTGGCACGTAGTTTATAGAAAAATTATAGCCACTTAATAGTTCTAGCCATCTCCGCTGACTCATATTCAAATCTTTTTTGTGAAAACAAGTACTTGAGACTCTTGTGGTCAGTAAAAATTTCAAATCTGCTACCCCACAAGTAATGACGCCACTTCTTCAAAGCAAACACGACTGCAGCTAACTCAAGATCATGTGTAGGGTAATTGACTTCATATGGTTTCAACTTCCTAGAAGCATAGGCAATCACCTTACCATTCTGCATTAAAACACAGCCCAATCCTTATTTAGACGCATCACTGTAGACAACAAAGTTTTATGTACCTTCAGGTAAAGCCAGTATAGGAGCTGTAGTTAGTCTCCTTTTCAATTCTTGGAAACTAGATTCACATTTCGCATCCCAGTTGTAGCCAACTTTCTTTTGAGTCAACTGGGTCAAAGGCCCATAAATTTTAGAAAGTCTTTGACAAACCTCCGATAGTAACCTGCCAATCCCATAAAGCTACGGATTTTTAACACAGTTTCAGGTCTCTTCCAAGACAAAACAACTTCAATCTTAGCTGGGTCTACCGAAACACCTTGATGTGAAATGATATGGCCCATAAAAGAAAATTGATTTAACCAGAATTCACACTTGCTGATCTTAGCAGAAAGCTTGTTTCCTTGCCAAGTTTATAGCACAATCTTCAAATGTTGTTCATGTTCAGCTTATCTTTACAGTACACCAGAATGTCGTCAATAAAGATTACGAAAAATTGATCAAGATAAGGTCGAAAGACCCTCTGCATCAAGTCCATGAATGCGGCTGGTGTATTCGTCAACCCAAATGGTAGCACAACAAATTTGTAGTGACCATATCTAGTCCTGAACGCCGTTTTAGGTACATCATCACTCCGAATCCTGAGTTGATAGTAACTCTGCCTCAAGTCAAATTTTGAGTATACTCTCGCACCCTGCAGGTGGTCAAACAATTCTTCAATCAACGACAAGGGGTATTTGTTCTTAATTGTAACTTGATTAAGTCCCCTATAGTCAATGCATAATCGTAGCGAGTTGTCTTTCTTTTTTACAAACAGCACAAGCATACCCCACGGCGAAGAGCTAGGTTGTATAAACCCTTTCTCAAGCAAGTTCTGAAGCTGAATTTTCAATTCCTGAAGCTCGATCGGTGCCATTCTATAAGGAGTTCTAGAAATCGGCACAATGCCTGGCACTAGGTCAATTACAAACTCAATCTCCCTGTCCGGTGGTAAACCCGGTAATTCCTCGGTAAATACACTAGGGAAGTCCTTAACAATTGGAACCTCGTTCAAATTCAACTTATCAGCAGGTTGATTGATTAAATAGTCTAGATAAGCTTCACAACCCTTATTCAATAGCTTAGAAGCCTTGACTAATGATAAAAGGGGCGTTCTAGTAGCCCTGCGGTTCCCAGCAATCTCAAGCACTGGTTGGTCAGGAATCTGAAGATAAACAATTTTTGTTCTACGGTCCAACTGTGCATAGTATTTCCCTAACCAGTCCATTCCCAATATGATTTCAAAGTCATGGAATGGTAGTATGATTAAATCAGCAGGAAAATTGCAGTCCTTAATACATATATCATAAGATTTGCAAATAGACTCAGTAACAAATTTCACGCCTAAAGGTGTACTGACTTCAACTTTATATAGCAATTTATCAATGCTAACATTCACAGATTGTGCACATGCAGGAGTTATAAATGAATGCGTAGCCCTAAGATCAATCAAAACTTTAACTAGCTAAGTATTGAAAAGAAAGATACATTCCACTATAGTTGTGGTATCGGGCAACTCCTCTGCATCCAGAACAAAGGCCCTGGCCTGAACCCTCTGCGCTGGACCTGTACCTGCAGCCCTGTTCTGTACACCTTGGCCTCTAGTATAGCCATGAACATTCTTAAACTTAGGGCAATCTTTCACTCTATGCTCATCGCTCCCACATCCGGTGCACTTACCACTCTTTCTCCAGCAATTAGCTTCAATGTGCCCTGATCGATTACAAAAGTTGCACTACTGATTTTGTCTTACAACAGTGCCTCCCGTAGGTACGGGGGCTCTGACAGTGGTAGTAGCTGTACCACCCTACTGAGGTTTAATCACAGTTGGTCTCGCCTGAATCTAATACCGAGGCTGATACGGGCGCTGCTGAGGAACCTGAACAAAAGTCTGATACTGCCTCTGCTGACTCTGGCTGCTCTGGCCCAAGTACTGTTTCTTATTCGGCTGGCTACTCTAAGCTATCATCTCTGCCTTCCGTTTCTCAAATTTCGAGGCTGCTTGGAATGCCTCGGGATAGGTAGCGTACTGCTGCCCAGTCAAATACAACTGTATATCCATTCTCAGCCCATGGACAAACTGCTAATCATCTTCCTACCTGGCTACACCAGCTCAGGCATATACCTCGAGAACCTGACAAATCTGGCCTCATATTGTGTGACAGTCATGTTTCCCTACCTTAGGCTCACAAATTCCTCCTCCCGTCTTTCCCTAGCCATCTCGGGAATATACTTGTCCCGAAACTCACTCATGAAGTCATCCCACAAATACGGAACATCCCCACTGTCCCACCTCAGCCTAACAGTGTTCCACTACTGTATAGCATCACCGTCAAATAGGAATACTTCATATGCTATCTTTCTCTCGTCAGTGTATCCCAAGGCAACATAAATCTTCTCAACATGGTTAAGCCATTTCTCGGATGCCTCATCATTCGGTTCTCCGAAGAACTTACCCGGCTCATGCCTAAGGAATTTCTCCAACTGATTGTTCTTAACCCTATGCCCCTGTCTACCAGGATTAACTTGATTTCCCTGGGGATTATTATTCCGCTTCTGCCTCTGTTCATGCTATACCTGAGTAATCCGGTCAACTGCAGCAGTCATAGTAGCCATAAACTGTTTAAGCATCGGTTGCTGTCACACCCCAACTCAACTCTACCTACGATCAATTAGGACACAATGGAATTTCGGCAGTATAACGACAGTAAATAGGATACCGAGGCTCTAAACCAACCTCAATAGACATCATACATCAACTCCATAAACCATATTATACAATAATCATTCCTCGTTATACGCCTCCGTTCTAACATAATACATGAACCATAATATACATTGCAAAATATATTAATACCAACCTAGCAACCTATACATAGACAAAAGAAAGACTACTAAGATAGCATCAACTAATTCATCATCTTTCCAACATCTTTTACATTATGAACTACAAAGCATATAAAAGTCAACTAGATAATATACAAGATAGTAAAACAATACAACATCAAGGATAACACTCCAGAACATAAGACTCATCCACGTAAGGCACATTTTCCATATTTTCCTCTTCAAGAGGCACGTACCCGTAGTCTTGCGAATGAACACCTGTAAGCATTCAATAATAGAGAGTGAGCTTATATAAATAAGCTTAGTGAGGATCCGATAGATCTCGAGCAAGGTTTACTAAACTCCTTGGAAATAATCCTTTGAGCAAGTAAACACACAATAACATCAATAATACTATCATCACACAATCTATAATGACCATTCAATAAAGGATACACTAGCTGGTGTAGCTCCAAACACCATCACGATCATAACAGCCTTCTTATGACTCCCATAAACTCACGCACCTGAGGTACCCCAATAACCTCTCCCTCCATGACACCTCCGTCATGCGAGCTGGAGGCAGTCTCTGGTAGTCATGACGTTATCAACCCGACAGCCCGATACTGCTCGAGAGGTGGCACACACATACCAAAGACTCAGCAGTAATAATAAACATCAATCATTCACAGGAGGACAGTCTAGCAGAACTGCCTATCTCCCAGCATCAATCATCAATCAATAATCAATAATCATATTATCATCATAATGACATCAATAATCAATTTAACAACAAATAACTAAGTTAGATGACAAAGTAGGCCATCCAACCGAACATGTATTAAATACACAATCAAACCATAGTTTACCCATCAACAACTCACAATTCAATCACTCAAACCACACCCAATCAACTAAAGGCATAATCTAACAATTTAAAGAAATACAACCTAAAGTTCAAATAATCATATCTTACATCCTACTAATCCAAACAACTCCAAATCAGTTTCTATCACTCACCCATTCAACCAACTACATTAGTCCCCTCGGAAACCAACCAAAACACATCCAAATCATGCCCAATAACCCTAAAACCTAGTGTGTCATAGCTGAAATTTCTGAATTTTAGGACGGACATCACAACAGCGCTACCATGTAATTAACAAACTTTTAGAAATCGACGGCAATCAATTCTGATCAACACAACTCAAAATAATCAACATTTAGAAAATTAATCAACTTTAAATACCCAAAAAATAATAATTATGCTACAACAGTTCAAATCTCATA
Organism: Ehretia macrophylla; assembly: GCA_037974665.1. Classification (NCBI taxonomy): domain Eukaryota; kingdom Viridiplantae; phylum Streptophyta; class Magnoliopsida; order Boraginales; family Ehretiaceae; genus Ehretia; species Ehretia macrophylla. The sequence continues at coordinate 1,462,048 of CM075777.1, forward strand.
GGATTACATATAAATGATCCCTAGCATGCATGGAACAATAATCTAACATCATATTAACATTCTAACGGTTAGATAATCAATTCTATGCAAAAACACAAAAGATGAGTTTTGAGATCTAGAATTTTTTGCTCACCTTTGATGCGATATAAGCCTAGGAATGCGTGCAAAGTGTGCCCAACAAGCGGAATCCAACTCGGCACGAAATTCTACAAACAAAAACTAGGTTTTTCTTTGAAATTTTGTTTTGAAAACCTTGAAAACTCCTTGGCTTTTTTCTCCAATGGCCACTCGGCTATGTGTGTGAAAATGAAGGTGTTTTTGTGCTTTTGCAATGTGTGTTGGTGATATATGCATGAAAGTCAACAATTTAAATGAAAGTCAAAGTTGAAACTTTAATATTTTTAGTGTTTTCTCGACTTTAAATGCATTTTCTTGATCACCAATGTTCAAAACAATTATTCAACACCTAAGATAGCTCAAGTAGGTTATTTTTGGGTGACAAGAAGTTTTACAAACAAACAATTTCACCCGAGTCGGTTTAAAACTCGATTTTCGTAAAAGTCGGTGTAAAAACCCTAATAAATTCCTAAGCCGATTTAAAAACCGTTTTAATCAAACACATGTCTATTAAAGTTCGTGAACTAGGTCTAGAAGGGTTAAAAAGACCAGTTTCAAAATTTTAGCGGACGTGTTTCGAAAATACTATTCACTAAAAATCGACGATAAAATTTCTGACTCCGTTTTTTATGAAAATTTCATGAATGCACATTTAGCATGTTCTAGGAGTATTAATATCAAAATTATCACATTCTAAGTCATATAGCACATAGACAGGTCAATTCACGCAAAACGAGAATAAACACGCAAAACGAGACAGGATAGAAAAGTGGGGTTTCACATTCTTTCCCCCTTAAAGAAATTTCACCCTCGAAATTCTGACTTGATGTACTGAACAGATCTGGGTACTGCTGCTGCATCTGATCTCGTCTCTCCCAAGTAGCTTCCTTAATGCCGTGATGCTTCCACAACACCTTAACCATCGGAATCTTCTTCGACCTCAACTCTCGTTCCATCTGATCAAGAATACGAATCGGACGCTCGTCATAAGTCAGATTCTTACGAAGCTGTAACGGCCCTGGCTCAAGAATATGAGAAGGATCCGGATTATATTTCCGCAAATTAGACACGTGAAATACATCGTGGACATTAGAGAAGTTCTCCGGTAAAGCCAACCGATATGCCAACTTACCAACCCTGCCGGTAATCTCAAACAGTCCAACAAATCTTGGACTCAGCTTTCCACCTTTACCATAACGAGCAAACCCCTTACGAGGGGATAATCTCAAGAAAACCCGATCTCCGACTGCAAACTCCAAGTCCCGACGACACTTATCAGCATAATTCTTGAATCTACTCTGCGCCGTAAGCATTCTCTGCCTGATCGACTGAACATTCTCAATCTTCTCAAGAAGCTCTGGCATGATAGTCGGATCAATAGTCTTCATCTCCCCTACCTCGTCCTAATACAAAGGTGAACGACACTTACGACCGTAAAGAGCTGCGAAAGGTGCCATACCAATAGTAGCTTGATAACTATTGTTATAGGCAAACTCGGCAAGTGGTAGATGTTTCTCCCAGTTCTTCCCAAAGTCCAGAACACAAGCCCTCAGCATATCTTCCAGAATCTGAATAGTCTGCTCAGACTAACCGTCGGTCTGTGAATGATACGCGGTACTGAAGTTCAACTGAGTACCCAAGGTTTCCTGAAGTTTCTCCCACAAACGAGAAGTAAATCGAGGATCTCGATCTGAGACAATACTAGATGGAATCCCGTGAAGTCTAACAATCTGATCCAAATAAAGACCCGTCAACTTTATAACCTCATCTCCCATCCTCATCGAAATAAAATGAGCTGTCTTCGTCAAACGATCCACGACAACCCAAACTGCATCATTACCCCTCGGTGTTCTAGGCAAACCAGTAACGAAATCCATCGTAATATGCTCCCACTTCCACTCTAGTATAGCCAACGACTGAAGCAAACCTGCTGGTCGTTGATGCTCGGCTTTCATCCTCTGACAAGTCAAACATCTAGATACAAACTGAGCAACCTCCCTCTTCATGTTATTCCACCAATAGTGTTACTTCAAATCCCGATACATCTTGGTTCCACAGGGATGAATAGTGTACTTATAATTATGAGCTTTATCCAGAATACCTCGCCTCAACCCCGGTTCATCGGGAACACAAACCCTGTTCCGAAATCGAAGAATACCGTCCTCGTGCACTTTGAAGTCAGACTGATCATCCGTGATCTGATCCTTGATCTTCTGAAGTTTAATATCAAGCTGCTGAGCTTCCCTAATCTGAGACAATATTAAAGGCTGAATACAGAGATGTGAACGCATCACCCCAACCTGAGTCACCTCCGATCTCCAATAAGTGAATTCCTCAAGAATCTCCCATCTTGACAGCTAAACAAGAGATACTCGCATTCCGGCTGAGAGCATCTGCTACAACATTTGTCTTGCCAGGCAGATAATTGATAGAGCAATTATAATCTCCAAGAAGCTCCATCCACCTCCGCTGGCACATATTCAACTCCTTATGTGAGAACAAGTACTTCAGACTCTTATGATCAGTGAAAATCTCGAACTTACTGCTCCACAGATAATGACGCCACTTCTTCAGTGCGAAGACAACTGCTGCCAACTCAAGATCATGAGTCGAATAATTCACCTCATAAGGCTTCAACTTCCTGGAAGCATAGGCAATAACTCGGCCATCCTGCATAAGAACACATCCCAAGCCCTCCTTGGATGCATCGCTGTAAATAACCATATTATCGGTCCCTTCTGGTAGAGCAAGTACTGGAGCAGTAGTTAACCTCTTTTTCAACTCCTGAAACCCACTCTCACACTTCTCATCCCAAGCGAAGATAGTCCGTTTCTGAGTCAACTTAGAAAGTGGCCCAGCAATCTTCGAGAAGTCTTTAACAAACATACGATAATAACCCGCCAAGCCAAGAAAGATACGGACCTCAGAAACATTCTCTGGCCATTTCTAAGACATCACCACCTCAATCTTAGTGGGATCTACAGATATACCACCCTGTGCAATAACATGGCCAAGAAAATATATGTGTTGCAGCCAAAATTCACATTTGCTGAACTTGGCAAACAACTGATGCTCCTACGGCTTCTGTAAGACAAGCCGTAGATGTTGCTCGTGCTCCTATTCAGAATTAGAATAGACCAAGATATCATCAATAAAGATAACAACGAACTGGTCTAAATATGGCTGAAAAACCCGATGCATAAGATCCATGAAATGCTGCCGGTGCATTAGTTAATCCAAAGGGCATAACAACAAACTCATAATGCCCGTACCGAGTCCTGAAGGCAGACTTCGGAACATCCTCTGTACGAATTCGAAGCTGATAATACCCCTACCTCAAATCAAATTTAGAGTAGACTTTGGCTCCCTGAAGTTGATCAAACTACTTGTCAATTAGTGGCAAAGGATATTTATTCTTGATGGTCACCTAATTCAAACCACGGTAATCAATACACAATCTCAATGTACAATCCTTCTTCTTCACAAATAAAACAGGAGCTCCCCAAGGTGAAGAACTCTGCTGAATAAATCCCTTCTCCAATAACTTCTGCAACTGAGTCTTCAACTCTTCCAACTCAGCTGGTGCCATCTGGTACGCTGATTTAGAAATAGGTTGAGTACCGGGAATAAGATTGATCACAAACTCCACATCTCTCTCTGGCGGTAACCCTGGCAACTCCTCAGAAAATACATTGGGATATTCCCAAATAATAGGGACTTCCTCTAGTTGTAGCTTATCAGATGGCTTGTTGATCAAATAAGCTAAATAACCCGAACACCCCTTACTCACCAACTTAACGGCTTTAGTTGCTGAAATAACAAAACTCGTCTTAGCACCCCGGTTCCCTACTACCTCAACTACTGGCTGATTTGGCAAACGAAACTGTACTACCTTGGTTCGACAGTTTAACTGGGCATCATACTTAGAAAGCCAATCCATACCCAAGATAACATCATATCCCCGGATAGGAAATAAGATAAGGTCCGAAGGAAAATTATGCCCCTTAACATGTATTATACAATCCATACATACTAAGCCAGTCACATATTTATCAGTCAAAGAGGTACTAATCTCAACCACATAAGGTAATCTTTCTGGTTGCATATTAACACGTTGCACACAAGCAGGAGTAATGAAAGAATGCGTAGCACCAGAATCAATCAACACTTTAACAAGTTGATCAAGTATAAGGAAGTTACCTTCCACAACTGCAGTCTCCTCAGGCATTTCTTCTAAGTCAACTACGTAGGCCCGAGCTTGAACCCGCTGCTGTTGAGGTACACTGGCCGCAGGTCGGCCCTGATAACCCTGAGTCGCTGTCCGACCCTCAGTCCTCGAATATCTAGGGCAATCCCTCGCCCTGTACTGATTGCTGCTGTGATAACCCGAACCCGGCATGCATTTAATAGCACTTGACTGCATTTGATTAATTGTTTAATTAGTTAAATCAACCAACTTGCACTATTTTAATATTTCCTTTGGAAGCATTTAGTAGTTGTAAATTGAGTAACTAAAAGATTATTACCTATTCCTAATAATTATAGTAATTCAGTTTCTTTTCTTGTGATTAATTAAGTGTTATCTTAAATGTTAGGGTTTAATTGTGTTTGACTACGTGTTTATATTAGCTTTCATTTGAAACTTAATATTAACTTTATAATTCTTAAAATATTCTAGAAATAGTTAAATTTATTTATTTTAAACGAATATTGATTACCTTGATTGTTGTGATTATTTTAATATTCGGTTTTGGTTGTCTTGCATCAAAACCACTCGGTTTTCAAATAAAAGAGGAAAGTAGCTCCGAGCCGGAGTAAATTTTAAACTATGATGCTTTCCAAAAATAATATATTTCTTAGATTCTTTGAGATTTAATTGTTGTTCTTCTATTGACGCAAAGTACATAGCATATCGAGATAGATAGTTAGGAAATGAATTCTAGTCCTCAACAATTAGTGAAAACTAGTATTTGGTGTCTTAAATTTTATATTTTAATTGTTGTTAGCTAGAATTAATATTTCATTAGTTTTTTTAGCTTTAGAATGCACAAAATGAACTACTTTGACCATGTTTACTTAGCATTGACCAAGGGGGCCTTGACCATTTGACTTTGTGTCACTTATATGCATTATAATAACACAAAATAAAATAAAATAAAAGCTGAAAACAAAGCTGGGCAGAAGCAAGAAAGGCCGAAAAAATAAGGAGAAAAAAAAAGAAAATCTCAACTTCAAATCTTCGATTCTTCCCGTGGGCTTGTGCAGGGTGGTTTCCTAGGCACTCTACGAGATTTTCCTAGCGTCTAGGAGCATCTAAGGTGAGGTTTTCATCGTTATTTGCGCATTTGAAGTATTTGTATCTAAACTTTGATTTTTGAATTTTATGCGTAGATTGTTGTTTTAATCATTTTGTTGCTTAAAGAATGTTCCTTGTTGATTGTAGAACATGTATTTATAACTTTTTAACATTTTCTGCGGTTAAATGTGGAGATTGAAATTTAAATTGAATAATGAATAGTGTTTTGTGAATAGTAAATCCTTGAAACGATGAAGTTACTCCGTTATGCTGTCTGTTGATGTAGAAATGTGCTAGATAGGCTAGAATGCCTAAATGTGTGGTTTAATTGGAATGTGTAATGAAAAAATGGAGAAAAACGGCTTAGTGAAAGTCGGGGTCGTTTAGGTCGAGTTTGGCATTTTCTCGTTTTACGTGTTGGCATTGTTTCGGGAGGCCATGGAAGCACTTTTGGTGCGATTATGGCGTTGGTTGGGTTTTTGGATAATATAGTTGTAGTTCAAACGAGCAAAGGGAGAAATCGGGGCTTTGCGCGAATTCTGGGTAAAGTAGGGTTTCGAGGTCCTTAGACGTGCCTTATGGTGACCTAGGAGGATTGGCGAAGTCGGTTTCCAGAACTCGTGGCTCGTTTGGAAATGGTAGTGTTTTGATAGTTGGGGCCGATTTGTGATTTTGCTTGTTATCTTGATATTATGCCTATAGAATGCTTAGGGTTGCTTGATATACTTGTTTAATTGGTGTTATTATTGCTTATTATTGCTTGTTATGCTTGAAAAGTTAGTTGAATTCTAGTATTGATTGTGATTGCTTGCTATCTCGTTTGTACCCCGAGTGCGTGAGTTTATGGGAGTCACAAGAAGGCAGTTATGATCGTGATGGTGTTTGGAGCTACACCAACTAGAGTATCCTTTATTGAATGGTCATATAGTTATGTGATGATATTATTATTGTTGTTATTGTGTATTTACTGACTCAAAGGATTATTCCAAGGAGTTTAGTAGACCTTGCTCGAGATCTATCGGATCCTCACTGGGCTTATTTTATATAAGTTCACTCTCTATTATTGCATGCATACAGGTATTACCGATCAAGATTACGGATACGTGCCTCAGGAAGCTGAGAATGTGCTTTATGTGGACGAGTCTTGTGTGCTAGAGTCGTTGCCATGAATTTGTCTTAGTTGTTGTAATATGTCATATTGTATAGCTTACTCAATTATAAGACTTATGTATAATGGTTTAGTAGTCTTTCTTTTGATCATGTTTAGATGACTAAGTTGGTTTATAATCTATTTTGAAATTATGTATAGTTTATGTATGAAGTTGGAACGGAGGCATATAACTATGAATGGATTGTTGAAGAATGATTATTGTATAATATGGATGTGTTGTATGTTGTTATTTTATTGAGGAGTTGTTTGTTGTATGGCTTATGGAGTTGATGTATGATGTTCTAATGAGGTTGGTTTAGAGCCTCGGTATCCTATTTACTGTCGTTATACTGTCGAAGTTCCGTTGTGTCCTGACTGATTATAGGAGGGGTCGAGTTGGGGCGTGACAGTTGTCACTAGTTTGTATTGTTGTGCTATCGCTCGTTTATTGCCTTGTATCGAGTCTTGCATTGTATAGTATCTCGCGCGTGAGTGATGGGCCTCTCTGGGTACCCTCGAGTTGCCAGTGTTTGTTGCTCTAGCTCCGCTGCTATTCCCTTTCTCGCTTGGGTTGCCTCCCAGGGAGATTTGGGTCATAGAATTGATGGATACTTCCGGGGTATTCCAAACTGGTGTTATAAGGTGGATGCGCACTTATTGTCATCGTTGTCAACATCAAGCTCGAGATTGATGTATCGCTCGTGAAATGGTACTTTGCTCGTATGAGTAAACCATAGCCTTCAGAGTGTGGTATAGCTTTGAATGGTTGTGTTAATGCTTTCAGTAATTGCTTATTGTATTGATTGTTTGTCTTGATTGCTTATTTATCAGTTATATTGCTTAAACTGTCTTATTTGCATTGCACGACTTTCTTTCTCTCCAATTCGATATCTGTCTCGCCCTCACTGAGTATACGTGTTATGTATACTAACTCCTCACTACCACATTTCAGGAAATGCCTTGTTAGCTGAAAAGTTCGTGGATATGTGATAGTTCGTGCCTGAAGAGTTGTCTTGCGTGTTTTGTGGCTTGAGCTGTCAAAGATGTTAAGATGTATGTTCATATGTTATATGTATTTAATGTTAAAAGGGGATGTAATTTAAGTTTCATTAGATTATTGAAGTAGTTTGATAAGTTAGATTGTGTATTTAGTTAATGTAGCTTAATTTCAATGTATGTTTGTAATATCTAGAGGAAAAGAGTTAGAATGGCATGATAGTTTATTTTATGCAGTAGCTTAGTATGGTTTAACTGTCTAGATTGAATGTACTTGTCAAAAATGAAAAGAGATAGGCTAGCTTGTAAGTTGGAAATGTATGTATACTTGCTGAGTTTATTTGTTGAGAACCAAGGCTCGGATGGCCTTGAGGTGTTTGTATGGTTGGACTCGGTGTTGGTCCACTTATATGCTGTTGCAGGTTCTACTTTTCGCCTAGAAATAGGGGAGACTCCGTCCGTTTTCCCTGAAAATTTATGCCCGGGTTTGGTTTGGGTTGAGATTAGATCGATTGATAGAACTCCGGTCTCGAGAGGGATCGGGGTGTTACAGGTGGTATCAGAGCTTGTTTAGCTCATAAGCCGGGACAGGGTCCTCGGTCTGGTGGGTAGTGGTCCTTGAATATGTGCTTGTTAAGTGTGTCTTGAAAGTGTATGCTTGTATGTGAAATTGTGTGTCTTGACATGAATGTGTGCTCCTATGTGATATAGTTATATGTTATGTGTTAATTGTGTGCTAAGTGAAGTAAAATGTCTAGTTGTGCATTGAATTGACCTATCGAATTGGCATTGTGAATCGAATCGACCTCGTGGATTGTTATTTGCTTGAAGTATTACTTGTAATGTGTGTATAGAATGTCATGAATTAGCTATGCCGTGATTTGAATTGATTATGTTGTGCTTGACTTGATTGCCGTGCTTGAGTGACTTTGTTGAATAAACTCATTTGTAAACTTGCTTGCGTAGTAGTTTAAGGGATATGTATAATTATGATATATTGGCATTCATACATGTCCTATGGAAATGGTAAATAAGTCATCTTCCTCCCCTGAAGAAAGTGGTTCACCGCTGGCTTTTCAAAGCGTATGGATTGGCAGGAAATGAATGGCATTTGGCTAGCCTTTATTTGGGAATTGGTGTTTGCTTTTGGAGCTCAGTTATTGGCAAATCTCTATAGTCCTCCTCTGTGCTTAACAGTTGTGTAAGAGTAGTCTTCTGTTGGGGTTCTATTTAGTTGTTCTCTGGAGCAATCTTCGGTTTTCTTAACAGGTGTTCTTTGGAGACTTCTGTTGGCATTTCTTGGTGGATTTGGCTATTGGGATTTCAATCGGCCTTACTACACAGTATTATCTATGGTATATGTGTCTCGATCTTTATTGGTGTGATACTGGCATCCCTGATTGGAAATTCTTCAATGGCATTCTCTAGGATCCTTAGTGGCCATTTATTTTAGTATTACTTATTGGGCGATTCTTGGTACTTTCTTACTGGAGCATTGTTCGGGTATTTTCTTTGGCATCCCTCAGCTGGTTTGGTAACTGGAATTTCTATCAGACTCATTATCTCATATTACTTACGGTATTCTTTGGAATTCTTATTGGGCATTCTACTAGTATTTTCCTTATTGGCATTTAATGGAAGATCCTACACTTGGAATTCTGATTGGACATATTATTTTGTACTATTTACGGCTTCTCCTTCGGTCTTTCCACTCAGGGGAATCTCTACTTGCTATTTGATTAAGATGTTGCGATAGGAACTCAGTGATTGGAATATTTCATTTAGAGGTTGGCCTTTGGTATTCTTTTCTATATTCCTTTACAGAACTTTCAGCTGGGTCTATTTACGGTAATCAACACTACATGAGGTGCATCTACTCTGGTTATCTCTTAACTTTCTTATTGGGTACTTGTTAGACTTCTATTGAAGATTCTTAAGTAGGGTATTCCTTCGGTACTCTTCTTGCCATTAGTATGTGGTATTGATAACATCTACAGTATCTTTGCTTTAGTCTTTGTTGGTATTATCTCGGCGCTCTTGGTTAGAATTTATTCTTCTTCGGTATTCGTGTCAACGGGATTCTTGTATTGTATCTGCATTTGAGCTTCTATTTGGTATTACTACTTGGCATATCTACTTGAACTTTCCTATTGGTCATCTTGATTAAATACTTGATCAATAGCTAATGAAGATTTGTCAGAATTGGTTTTCAGATGATGCTGAGTTCTATTAGAAGAAGAATTACGAGGACGCAATTGTTTTAAGGGGGGAAGGATGTGATAACCCGAACCCGACATGCATTTAATAGCACTTGACTGCATTTGATTAATTGTTTAATTAGTTAAATCAACCAACTTGCACTATTTTAATATTTTCTTTGGAAGCATTTAGTAGTTGTAAATTGAGTAACTAAAAGATTATTACCTATTCCTAATAATTATAGTAATTGAGATTCTTTTCTTGTGATTAATTAAGTGTTATCTTAAATGTTAGGGTTTAATTGTATTTGACTACGTGTTTATATTAGCTTTCATTTGAAACTTAATATTAACTTTATAATTCTTAAAATATTCTAGAAATAGTTAAATTTATTTATTTTAAACGAATATTGATTACCTTGATTGTTGTGATTATTTTAATATTCGGTTTTGGTTGTCTTGCATCAAAATCACTCGGTTTTCAAATAAAAGAGGAAAGTAGCTCCGAGCCGGAGTAAATTTTAAACTATGATGCTTTCCAAAAATGATATATTTCTTAGATTCTTTGAGATTTAATTGTTGTTCTTCTATTGACGCAAAGTGCATAGCATATCGAGATAGATAGTTAGGAAATGAATTCTAGTCCTCAACAAATAGTGAAAACTAGTGTTTGGTGTCTTAAATTTTATATTTTAATTGTTGTTAGCTAGAATTAATATTTCATTAGTTGTTTTAGCTTTAGAATGCACAAAATGAACTACTTTGACCATGTTTACTTAGCATTGACCAAGGGGGCCTTGACCATTTGACTTTGTGTCACTTATATGCATTATAATAGCACAAAATAAAAACATAAAAAAAGCTGAAAACAAAGCTAGGCAGAAGCAAGAAAGGCCGAAAAAATAAGGAGAAAAAAAAAGAAAATCTCAACTTCAAATCTTCGATTCTTCGCGTGGGCTTGTGCGGGGTGGTTTTCGAGGCACTCTACGAGGTTTTCCTAGCGTCTATGAGCGTCTAAGGTGAGGGTTTCATCGTTATTTGCGCATTTGAAGTATTTGTATCTAAACTTTGATTTTTGGATTTTATGCGTAGATTGTTGTTTTAATCGTTTTGTTGCTTAAAGAATGTTCCTTGTTGATTGTAGAACATGTATTTATAGCTTTTTAACATTTTCTGCGGTTAAATGTTGAGATTACAATTTAAATTGATCAATGAATAGTGTTTTGTGAATAGTAAATCCTTGAAACAATGAAGTTGCTCCGTTATGCTGTCCGTTGATGTAGAAATGTGCTAGATATGCTAGAATGCCTAAATGTGTGATTTTATTGGAATATGTAATGGAAAAACGGAGAAAAACGGCTTAGTGAAAGTCGGGGTCGTTTAGGTCGAGTTTGGCGTTTTCTCATTTTGCGTGTTGGTATTGTTTCGGGAGGCCATGGAAGCACTTTTGGTGCGATTATGGCGTTGGTTGGGTGTTTGGTTGTTATAGCTGTAGTTCAAACGAGCAAAGGGAGAAATCGGGGCTTTGCGCGAATTCTAGGGTAAAGTAGGGTTTCGGGGTCCTTAGACATGCCTTATGGTGACCTAGGAGGATTGGCGAAGTCGGTTTCCAGAACTCGTGGCTCGTTTGGAAATGGTAGTGTTTTGATAGTTGGGGCCGATTTGTGATTTTGCTTGTTATCTTGATATTATGCCTATAGAATGCTTAAGGTTGCTTGATATACTTGTTTAATTGGTGTTATTATTGCTTATTATTACTTGTTATGCTTGAAAAGTTAGTTGAATGCTAGTATTGATTGTGATTGCTTGCTATCTCATTTGTTGTCACTAGTTTGTATTGTTGTGCTATCGCTCGTTTATTGCCTTGTATCGAGTCTTGCATTGCATAGTGTCTCGCGCGTGAGTGATGGGCCTCTCTGGGTAGCCTCGGGTTGCCAGTATTGGTTGCTCTAGTTCCGCTGCTATTCCCTTTCTCGCTTGGGTTGCCTCCCAGGGAGATTTGGGTCATAGAATTGATGGATACTTCCGGGGTATTCCAAACTGGTGTTATAAGGTGGATGCGCGCTTATTGTCATCGTTGTCAACATCAAGCTCGAGATTGATGTATCGCTCGTGAAATGGTACTTTGCTCGTATGAGTGAACCATAGCCTTCAGAGTGTGGTATAGCTTTGAATGGTTGTGTTAATGCTTTCAGTAATTGCTTATTGTATTGATTGTTTGTCTTGATTGCTTATTTATCAGTTATATTGCTTAAACTGTCTTATTTGCATTGCACGACTTTCTTTCTCTCCAATTCGATATCTGTCTCACCCTCACTGAGTATACGTGTTGTGTATACTCACTCCTCACTACCACATTTCAGGAAATGCCTTGTTAGCTGAAAAGTTCGTGGATATGTGATAGTTCGTGCCTGAAGAGTTGTCTTGCGTGTTTTGTGGCTTGAGCTGTCAAAGATGTTAAGATGTATGTTCATATGTTATATGTATTTAATGTTAAAAGGTGATGTAATTTAAGTTTCATTAGATTATTGAAGTAGTTTGATAAGTTAGATTGTGTATTTAGTTAATGTAGCTTAATTTCAATGTATGTTTGTAATATCTAGAGGAAAAGAGTTAGAATGGTATGATAGTTTATTTTGTGCAGTAGCTTAGTATGGTTTAACTGTCTAGATTGAATGGACTTGTCAAAAATGAAAAGAGATAGGCTAGCTTGTAAGTTGGAAATGTATGTATACTTGCTGAATTTATTTGTTGAGAACCAAGGCTCGGATGGCCTTGAGGTGTTTGTATGGTTGGACTCGGTGTTGGTCCACTTATATGTTGTTGCAGGTTCTACTTTTCGCCTAGAAACAGGGGAGACTCCGTCCGTTTTCCCTGAAAATTTATGCCCGGGTTTGGTTTGGGTTGAGATTAGATCGATTGATAGAACTCCCGGTCTCGAGAGGGATCGGGGTGTTACAGCTGCCGCATCCTAAACACGTCCCTACCTTCACTCTGCAATCGGCCTCCACATGCCCCGTGCGGTTGCAGTATGTACACTGCGGTGATGATGCACTAACACTGCCCCTGGAAGAACCAGAAGCTGAAGAAACAGCTGAACCAACCTGCTGCTGAGGCCTTACCAAACTAGGCCTATACTGACCCTGAGACTGGGCTGGCCTAAATTGGGACTGAACCTGATAGGACCCCTGCTGAAACTGAGGCCGATAATAACTCTGCTGTCCTTGTGGCCTAAAAGAACCCTGCTGAGCTAGTGGCCTGTACACAACCTGCTGTACGGGAGGCCTATACATACCCTGCTGATACTGCGGCTGATACGGCCTCTTACTGGGCTGACTAGACACAAGCTGATCCCCCTTTCTCTTCTCTAGTCTAGAAGCTACCTCAAAAGCCTCAGTGAATATATCATACCGATTCAAAGCCATCACATCCTGAATCTCGAGTCTCAACCCCAACATGAATCTACGAGTCCTCCGCTCCTCATCAGCCACATACTCTAGTGCATACCGGGACAATCGAGTAAAGGTGGCCTTATACTGAGCCACTGAGGCATCTCCCTACACTAAGGCTAGAAACTCTGCCTCTCTCCGCTCCCTCGCGATCCTCGGGACATACTTTGCCCGGAAAGCCAACAGAAAGGTACCCCAAACATATGGAATACCCTGAGTCGCCCAGCTAGTTCTCACCGTGCGCCACCATTCTTCTGCCTCATTATCCAGCAAGTACATGGCAAAGGAGACCTTCTGCTCATCAGTATAATCAAGAGGATCATAAATCTTCTCCACCTTACTAATCCACACTTCAGCCTTCCGATCATCGGGTTCCCCCTGAAATCTAGGTGGATGATACCCTAAGAACTCTTTCAGGGTACCACGTCCGTGGTTTCCACCCTACACATTCAACAACTGAGCCTGCCAAGCCTGAGTCTAGGCAGCCTGTCCTACTATCAACTGGGCCTGTCCGGCCATTAACTCAGCAATCCTGTCCATAGCCGCCCCCAAACGGTCATCACCCCTATCACAGCCCGGTGCCGCATTACAAGGAGTCTCATCTATTACTTCGGGCCTACCTCTGGTCCTTGGTCTATCGGCCATTCTACTAATCAAAGAATTAGCACAGGTTATAGCACGTAAACAGGTTATAAACAACTATTACCACATAAACAGCAAACTCATAGAAAACACATAAACAAATTGATCACATAATCACATAAGCACTAAATCACATAATCACTTAATCATTTAATCATATTAATACATAGTTCATTTTTCTTTCAATTCATACATACTTTCATGCTAAGACCATACCCACATTCCGAGAATACCTCGGCTGACAACTAACATGAGCTCTGATACCACTTAAATGTCACGCCCCAACTCGACCCCACCTACGATTAGTCAGGACGCAACGGAATTTCGACATTATAATGACAATAAATAGGATACCGAGGCTCTAAACCAACCTCAATAGACATCATACATCAACTCCATAAATCATACAACAAACAACTCCTCAATAAAATAACAACATACATCATAACCATATTATACAATAATCATTCCTCATTATACGCCTCCGTTCCAACATAATACATGAACCTTAATATACATTGCAAAATATATTGATACCAACCTAGCAACCTATACATAGACAAAAGAAATACTACTAAGATAGCATCAACTAATTCATCATCTTTCCAACATCTTTTACATTATGAACTACAAAGCATATAAAAGTCAACTAGATAATATACAAGATAGTAAAACAATACAACATCAAGGATAACACTCCGGAACATAAGACTCATCCACGTAAGGCACATTTTCCACCTTTTCCTCTTCAGGAGGTACGTACCCGTAGTCTTGCGAAAGAACACCTGTAAGCATGCAATAATAGAGAGTGAGCTTATATAAATAAGCCCAGTAAGGATCCGATAGATCTCGAGCAAGGTTTACTAAACTCCTTGGAAATAATCTTTTGAGCAAGTAAACACACAATAACATCAATAATACTATCATCACACAATCTATAATGACCATTCAATAAAGGATACACTAGTTGGTGTAGCTCCAAACACCATCACGATCATAACAGCCTTCTTATGACTCCCATAAACTCACGCACCCGAGGTATCCCAATAACCTCTCCCTCCATGACACCTCCGTCATGCGAGCTGGAGGCAGTCTCTGGTAGAAATGCCGTTATCAACCCGACAGCCCGATACTGCCCGAGAAGTGGCACACACATACCAAAGACTCAGCAATAATAATAAACATCAATCATTTACAGGAGGACAGTCTAGCAGAACTGCCTATCTCCGGGCATCAATCATCAATCAATAATCAATAATCATATTATCATCATAATGACATCAATAATCAATTTAACAACAAATAACTAAGTTAGATGACAAAGAAGGCCATTCAACCGAACATACATTAAATACACAATCAAACCCTAGTTTACCCATCAACAACTCACAATTCAATCACTCAAACCACACCCAATCAACTAAAGGCATAATTTAACATTTTAAAGAAATACAACCTAAAGTTCAAATAATCATATCTTACATTCTACTAATCCAAACAACTCCAAATCAGTTTCTATCACTCACCCATTCAACCAACTACATTAGCCCCCTCGAAAACCAACCAAAATACATCCAAATCATGTCCAATAATTCTAAAACCCTAGTGTGTCATGGCAGAAATTTTTGAATTTTAGCACGGACATCACAATCAAAAATTTGGCATTACAATGGCACTACCACGTAATTATCAAACTTTTAGAAATCGACGACAATCGATTCCAATCAACACAACTCAAAATAATCAACATTTAGCAAATTAATCAACTTTAAATACCCAAAAAATAATAATTATGCTACAACGGTTCAAATCTCGTAGGATTACATATAAATGATCCCTAGCATGCATGGAGCAATAATCTAACATTAGATTAACATTCTAACGGTTCGATAATCAATTCTACGCAAAAACACAAAAGATGAGTTTTGAGATCTAGAATTTTTCTCTCACCTTTGATGCGATATAAGCCTAGGAATGCATGCAAAACATGCCCAACAAGCGGAATCCAACTCGGCACGAAATTCTACGGACAAAAACTAGGTTTTTCTTTGAAATTTTGTTTTGAAAACCTTGAAAACTCCTTGGCTTTTTTCTCCTATGGCCTCTTGGCTATGTGTGTGAAAATGAAGGTGTTTTTGTGCTTTTGCAATCTATTGGTAATATATGCATGAAAGTCAACAATTTAAATGAAAGTCAAAGTTGAAACTTTAATATTTTTAGTGTTTTCTTGACTTTAAATGCATTTTCTTGATCACCAATTTTCAAAACAATTATTCAACACCCAAGATAGCTCAAGTAGGTTATCTTTGGGTGACAAGAAGTTTTACAAACAAACAATTTCACCCGAGTTGGCTTAAAACTCGATTTTCGCAAAAGTCGATGTAAAAACCCTAATAAATTCCTAAGCCTATTTAAAAACCGTTTTAATCAAACACAGGTCTATTAAAGTCCGTGGACTAGGTCTAGAAGGGTTAAAAAGACCAGTTTCAAAATTTTAGCGGACGTGTTTTGAAAACACTTTTCACTAAAAATCGACGATAATATTTCTGACTCCGTTTTTTATGAAAATTTCATGAATGTACATTTAGCATGTTCTAGGAGTATTAATATCAAAATTATCACATTCTAAGTCATATAGCACATAGACAGGTCAATTCACGCAAAACGAGAATAAACACGCAAAACGAGACAGGATAGAAAAGTGGGGTTTCACAGTTGCCGACCCTGTTCTGCTGCCTCTTCTTTTGCCTCTGCCTCTTGACCTCGAGTACGTCGACGTGGTGCCATAGTAACAACTTACAGTAGCTGTGGCAACATATAAAAGCAATTTATAGACAGAAATATAACACATAAGATTAGATAACACTTAAGTCAATAACAATCAAGATATCCTATCACACAATTCACATAACACAAAATTGACATGTCAACTAGTTCACTTAAGCACATAAATACTCCAAGTTCACATAATCATACTATAACACTTTTCACTTAACAATCATGTAATAACACTTTATTATTTTAGACCTTTACCCTACAGACCGAGAAACATATCCCGACTCATGCAATACTATCATGCTCTGATACCACCTAAGATGTCACGCCCCGACCTGACCCTGCAAAAGGCCAAGACTGGACCCGACATACAGACGGAGTTTCCTCTGTACTGCGGACGATCTGAGAACCTTACATTCAATGGAATACACGCGGAACCTACAATATTTATTTGAAACAAGACAACTTCCTTTGAAAACATACATTCTTTCATTAACCAACTTGATTGAAACCCAAAATGTCATGCATATTACACAGGTACTTATGCCACTAAACAGTTAAAGCCAATGCATGCAATCCGTTCACTGGTCATTCGAGTATAGTCTTTACAACTTTACAACCCTACAACTTATACAATACAAGAACATAGAGGCCTCAAAATAGAAACTACATACAAGGCTACAAGCCTCAAAATAAAGCGACAACCAAGCAACAAGTACATCAAACATGGCCCGCCACAAAAGTCTGGCAACCAACTACCAACTAAGCAAAGAAAGTGCAATCAAGGAAACACTTCTACTTGCTCCTCCTCCTCCTCGACCACCTCAATAGGAACAACCTCAACTACTCCTGTAACATATGATATAGAAAGGAATGAGCAAAAACTATTGCTCAGCGAGGATTAAACGGTCTCACGGGACGGAGGTGAGAGATGAGTGCAATGCAAATAGTCAAGTAGGTCAATCAATCTAAGCATTTAAGAACAACAAGATTAAGCCAGTCAAACAAATCAAGACAAACATTACAAGCACTAAGGCTATAACTACTCAGTTAAATGATACAATTCACTTCCCACGAGCATCTTCAATCAGGATTTCAATGACGACGCGCCGGCCCAACCACCTTATAACTTCAGTTTGGAATACCCCGGAATTACCTAATCATTATTACGACCCAAATCTTCCTGGGAGGCAACCCAAGCAAGAAAGGGAATAGGACACAGAGTTAAAGCAACCAACCTTGGCAACTTGAGGCTACCTAGAGAGGCCCATCACACCCGCCTCTGACTTTATGAATGCAATACAATATACAATGCAACAATCGAGTGATAGAATCTCACATGGGATAACAACAAAGTAGGTTACCCTCGCACGCAATAGCAACAATTGATATACATTTCAAACATAAACAACTATAACAAGCATAATAAACCACTATAAGCATCTTAAAAGCAAAGCATTATAAAAACCAACAAAATCACACAATGGCCCCAACTTTCAAAATGCTACTACTTCCAAACGAGTCACAAGTTTTAGAAATCGACTTCACCACTCATCCTAGGACACCATAAGGCACGACTAAAAGCTACAAAACCCTACTTTGACCTAGAGTTCCTGCAAAGTCCCGATTTCCTTCCTTGCTCATTTGAACTACAGCTACCCTAAACAAACACCCAACCAATGCCATAACCACACCAAAAGTGCTTTCATGGCCTCCCGAGACAATGCCATCACGCAAAACGAGGAACTGACAAATTCGACCAAAACGACCCCAACATGAACCAAGGTATTTTTCTCCGTTTTTCCATTGCATAACCCAAATAAACCATACATTTAAGCATTCTAGCATATCTAGCACCCTTCCACATCAACATAACGCAATACGGAACAAAAAATAAAAACGAGGGTTTTACTATTCATAATTTACTAATCTATTGTCATTTTAAATTGCAATAACCAAATTCAACCATAAAAAATGCTAAAAACTTATAAATACATGTTCTACAATCACCAAGGAACATTCTTCAAACAACAAAACAATCAGAATATCATTCTACGCATAAATCCCAAAAATTAAAGTTTATACAACATGTATTCAAATGTACAAATAACGATGCATCCCTCACCTTAGCCGCTAGTAGATGCTAGGAAAACAACATTGAGAGCCCCAGGAATGATCTTAAGCAACCCCACACGAAGATTTGAAGATTTGAAGTTGAAAGGTTTTTTTTTTCTTTCTCCTTGAAGTTTCGACACTCCCTTTCTTTTTTCAGCTTTTGCTTGTTTTTTTTTGTATGTATTATGCTTATAAAAGATGATACAAAAGTCAAATGGTCAATGGTCTTTAGCCCTTGGTCAATGCTAGCCTATTTGTAGTCAATTTAAGTTAAAACAAGGCTTAAATCTATAACTATAATGAAATAACAACTAATATACTAAAAATTAAAAGACTACAAACTATTTTCACTATTTGCTGAGGACTAGAAATCATTTTCCAACTACCACTCTTGATATGCAATGCACCTTGCGACGATGAACGAATAATATTTAAACATCACAAAATATAAGAAAAATATAATTTTCAGAAAAAGAAACAGAAAAATTTCATGTTCCGGGCTCGGGTATTACAAAGCAATAATGTTTGCTCACTCCTCTCTTTCTAACCATTTCAGGTGAGCCAGGTTCAGATCCTCGCGAGGCGGTGGAAGAGGAGGCTCAGGAGTATCCTTGAGTACTTGTGTCGAGTTAGGTGGATGTCCTTTGTAAATTTGTGAATAGTTATGTATTCTTTTGAGGCCTGCGTGCCTTATATATATTTGTTTGTTGTAAGGAATGTAACAAGTGAAGGTTAACCTAGTATTTCGGCATATAATAACTTAACTAATGCTCTCGTTAGTTGCAACCTAGTTAGAACTACATAGTCTATTTTAGATAGAAAAGTGCTGGAACTACTAAAAGAACTAGAGAAGAACTAGAATGGATCAAATTATGTATATTTATGATGTGTCTTGTGTGATGATTCTTCTGCGTGCAGGTTGGATAGACCTAGAAATAGGAAAAATTCCTTCTATTTTTTCTCATTTTTTATGATCTCGAGATTGGAATTGGGACTCTGATCTCGTGAGGGATTGGGGTATTACATCAAAGGCTAGGACCAGAGGGACATCAAGAAGGGATGTGTCATCATCAGCTTCAATAACATCTAGGGGAGGGGCTGGAGTAGTGGTGTTACGTTTTTTGTTTAGGGAAGATGGAGAAGTAGGTGCTGGGCGCTTATGAGGGGGAGGGGGGGGGGGGGCGGCGGCGGCTGAGCAGTGGGGTGATGTGCTTAAGAGAGCTTGGGAAGCAAGGCTAGAGGCCTGGAATAATATGGGCTGGATTGGGGCGAGTGAAATGGGTGGGTAAGAGTAGGCAACTGGGGTAAAGTTTATTGATTAAAGGAAAGATTCAAATAAATGAGCTCATGTGAGTCAAGTCAAATAAGAAGCCGACACACAGCTGTCCAAATTAAAAAAATGAATAGGCCCAACACACAAGAACCCAAGTAATCCTATAAGACAAAAACCAAAAAAAAAAAGAAAAAAACAAAGAAAGAAAAGAAACATTCTACTGTAATTTCTGGACAAATTCTACAACCGGGTCAATCAATAATCGTATTAGACGTATCAAATGGCGTTGGGGGTGGTGCAAGTTCTGATGATCGTGATCTGTGTTGCTTCTGTATTGTTTGGAGAAGAATCAGTAAAAGCAGAGGAAAAGCAGCAGAAGCTTAGCACCAAAGAATGTGAGAGCCTCGGCTTCACTGGTCTTGCCCTTTGCTCTGACTGCAATACCTTCGCCGAATATGTCAAAAACCAAGGTTCACCTGCTTTTCTATTTCTTTTATTTTTCTTTTCCCAATCATTGCTTTTTATTTTTGTTTTTATTATAATCATTGTGGGGTAGGGATGAATATTTAGCTTCCAATGTCATTCATAATAACTAGACAATATCTGATAATGACAGCCCAGTGCATGAACCTCCCGCTGTGGTTGGCGGCTTTAACCATATTTTGATTCGACCACTTTTAATAAATCATATTCATAAAGAAATAAGTAAGAAAAGAACCAAAAATAGATTGATTATGTAAAATTTGGGAGCCTCAGTAGTTTTAGATCATAACATTTCTTTCGTTCTCTAAATCGATCCACTAGTAGGTGGCGGTTGGAGAGATCCCTTTCCATATATGTCTAGTTAAAGAACCATCATATAATAATATCAAATTTATCAAGCATTCTCAGGAAGCTCAATTTGGTCCATTGTTCTAAACTATAAAATGTACTTTTGCAATCAAAACGTGATTCTAGTAGGTGTTTGGCACCTCAAACTGTATTGGAATTTTGCGGTCAAAACATGATACCCTATGTTTTCTTTTTTTTGCCCAAATTTTATGTTTTCCTAAGATAACCCCGTCATATCTTGATAACAAATAATTATGTTTTAATTTGACACTGAAGTTCTACTCTGTTGCTGCCAAATGCCATGATCTGATTATTCAATAATCACTTGTCTGAAAGTTAATTCTCAAAAATCACTTTGTTGAGAAATCGTGGTTATAAATGGATGGATGAAGAATGCGAGAGTGTTAAATCCAATTACTTCTTTTTTCTGTTTAGAGGTTTCACAATTTTTTGAATGAATTTAAAGAGACTAGAGATGCGAAAGCTTGACCTTTTATGGTTTCCTTAGAGATATGATAATCGTTTATCTGATTGGTAACTAATGTTCCTGCTCAGATAAACATAGAAGCCAAGTGCCTCAACCGGAAATTTGCTGTCCCTTTTGTTGCTTCCACGTAGCATTTATGAATTGATGAAGTTCATCAAGAACAAAACTACGCGAATTTTGTTTTCTTTATTGGCAGTTACAATTTGGCTTTGGCTTTTGCAACTATATCCATGAACTTGAGCACTGCTACTGTAGTTATCCAATATCAAGAGAATATTTCTCCTGTGTTGGTTTTATTAATCATGGTACTTTACCATTCAGCTTCTATTTGTAACAGTCTGAACTTTTTTCTCTTCAAAACCTGCCCTTTTTATTAGTATTGGACGCTTGACCAAGGGTCAATACCTAAAATCAACTAACACTGAAAAAAGTTGGAAATTTTCTTTTCACTCTGTCTCTTTCAATGTGGTCAGTTGAAAAGAAAGGTATGCCTAACGGGTCTATGAATTTTCTCTTGATCACCAACTAAAATAATTAAAACATGTACTGTATGTGCATATATATCTGTTCTGTGATAATTTACTGGATTCTGTTTAATTTATTCCAGTTCTCCAATATATATTCGGCTGGGTGCTCTATGGTGTACATTTAAGTTTTCAGCTATTACTTATCAGCTTCTTTATTAGTGTTGTACTTCTCTTGTTAGTTTTGCTTGGTGAGTACTAAGCTTCTGGAGGTTGAGGATTTGAAAATTAAGCCCCTGGACTTTTAATTTTGGGAAGTAAGTCCCAACTTAAAGAATTTGTGTGACAATGAAACCCGTAATGTCAACTCCATTAGCAAAACGAACTGAAAACTCAAATGTGCAAATGACATGCAAAGCAGAGGGTAAGTGGTAAATGCTTTCCTGCACATATACACATGCACACACACACATCCCCCCTTATTATGTATATAGAAAATTACACATGAATTTCCTAGCAAAAACAAATTACACATGAATGGTTATGTAGTATATGAGTACACATCTATGAATGCATGCATAAAAGATGATTTTTTGCAGGACTGAGGAACTATGATTATGTCATCTGAAGCTTCTTTTTTGCATCATAATGTATACTAAGCACCAAAGAAATTTTATACTGTTTCGTACTTCCTATTGGCCAGAACTTTATTCTATTCTGGACTGATTGTGCATATTTACCTGTTTTGATCTTGCTAACTCATATACATTTCCATTGATGATTGCAGAGCTAGTATCGGATTGTTTGAAGTGTTGCACAGAAGATTCTGATGATGCCATGAGCAAGGTAATGGTGCTTTTAAGGTGTTAATAATTTCTTTGTTGGTTTAGTGCTTTTTTACTATCACTTATTGTTTCCTTGTTCTAATGGTTCATGTTCAATCATAACCGTGTGGCAGGTCCCTTTACTTAGACAGGAAACAGTAGTATTGTATTATTTAATACATCTGCTTTTTCTTTAGTTCCTGCATCAACTTCCCTTCCTGGTCTCCTAGTGTGTGCGCTAGTTAACAATCTTTATCAAGTTTCATGTGTGGCCTTTCCCTTTTTCTGTTGTTCCTGTTCCCTCACATAATGTACTTGACATTGCATATAAGATTGTGAGTATTAATCTCTAAACTAGTAAATTTATGTAAAAAAGTTGATTTTGTGATTCTGAAAAGTAATGCTTAGATCTGCTCGTACAAACTGAAGGCACTGCTTATCATTTTTACTATCAGTCACTCACGTTCATATTCTTTTCTTCTTCCTATAAGATTATTTTGAGAGGGACTAGTGACGAGACTTTCCGCTTATTGCATTGACAGACATATGGCAGAAAAGGGCATTGCGTCAATGGAAACTTGTAACGAACCCACTAATGGAAAGTGGCCTGGTTTGGTTAGGTTGTTAGATAGTTATTTCATTAGTGTGCGCATGTGTGTCCATATAAAATTATGTGTACACATTGTTGTGTGACAGCAGCTTGGCTTCACTATTGCTCATGACTTGGTATAGAGCCGTGTAGTCGTCGGTCTCACCACTAGAATGCCTATGATATAGTGGGAGAATAAGAAACTTCATTGACTGGAAAAGAGGGGCTTAATATTGAAGAAAAACATTGATATGCATTTTGATATAGTGGGAGAATAAGAATCTTCATTGACTGGAAAAGAGGGGCTTAATATTGAAGAAAAACATTGATATGCATTTTGATATAGTGGGAGAATAAGAATCTTCATTGACTGGAAAAGAGGGGCTTAATATTGAAGAAAAACATTGATATGCATTTTAAGTATGGCATGTTGCCGTCTCTTAGTCTTTTAAAAAGGTCAAATTCCTAAAAGCATGCATATCGGAAAATATCTTAAAAGTCTAGAGGATGTTAGAATTTTAGAATTGAGTCAAAAAGAACATGTTAAAGTGTTGGAATCAACAAATGGTCAAATTCCACTTTTAGAACTTGCACAAAGAAAACATCTGATATTATATCCGGAAACTAGAGATGTGTCATTGTACTTATGGAAGAGAAGAAAGTTACTGTAAAATTTTCTTTTCTTTTATTTTTTTAAGAAATAATATTTCCTTATTTGTTACGTAGACATATAGTAGAAAATGAATTTATTTTTTAAACAACTAAGACATGTATATATATAGAGATATAGATATACAGATAGCAGAACAGGCAAGAACACAAGTATACTTTGACTACCATGTTACGTACATCGTGATCATACTTATTCCATGTTTGCTATCGTTTTACTATTGTTCATACATTTACATATTTAGTTTTACTGCCTCCTTTCCATTTCTTAACAAGCATGCACTTGGAATACATTCTGTAAACTTTACCTGCAAAACTCATACCTAAAGCCTCACCTTCAAGTAACTGCTAAGACATTCTTTCCTCCTATTTATTATACATATCATATTACTAAATATAAAGAATTACTTAAACAGGCATTTTGTGAGAATCGAACTCATAGCCATGTGGTTAAAAGGACATGCTCTACTGTCTGACCTAAGACAGCTCACTTTTCTAATTTTGCCCCCTCAGATTAACTTCTTTCCCAAAGAATCTTTATCTCCCACAAATCAAATTTCAGAACTGTTGGCTCACAATTTCATATTTAACGCATTGCGGACCACCAGTATTCACCGCTATCAAATCATCGTAGGCTCATTGCAATTACAGAAAACATCTAAACATAGTTTCTCCATTTTTTATTGACTGCAATTGGCATTCAAAAATGTAACATCATAGTGACATACTCAACCTGTACATTCACATACTTGTACATGTTTATCCATTCTAAAATGTGGCGAGGTAGGGAGAGCCACATCTACCTGAGGGTGGGAAATGCCCCCTCTTTAAGTTTGAGAAAAATCTTTTATTGGAGTTGATGGATTAATGTTTTTTCCTATGTATTCCCTCCGTCATCTGGTCTGCATTGGGGGGTCATGATTGAGGACATTAGAAATGAATCCATTGGTTTACAATTTTACCTTTGTCAAGTTTCACTTATCCAGAGAACTTAGGTTTTTTTTTCACCTTTGATGTATGCTGGTCACACTGTCGTTCAGGCCAACAGTAAAATTTAACATAAAAGTATGTACTTATACTAATGAACCCACCAAGGCCTTTCACATTTCCCGATCTTCTCCTCTTTTTGATGAGCTACAGGTTTTACTTGAGCTTTTCTTTTCTTTACTCCAAAGTAGGTTGGATGAGATACAGAATTGCATCTTTATTCCGTGAAACCGGAAAAATACCCCTTGACCTCAAAGGTAAATATTATAAGATGCGTATAAGACCAGCTCTGTTGTTGGACTGTAGTGTTAGGCAAAGTACCAACATGTTTAGAGAAATGGTAGCAGAGAATAGAGATGAGAAAGTTCATATGGATTTGTGGTAATTTCAAAAAGGACATGTTGAGAATTACGGTATTCGACGAGAAGTGGGTGAAGTGCTAGTTGAAGACAATGCAAGAGAAGCATATGAGAGAGCTGTCAAAAGGTGTGAAGAATGTTGGTTGTCCATCATAAGAAAGGTAGAGGAAGGCCTAAGAAGGGATTAATATATTCCTTTTGATGAGACTTTTCACTTATGGCATTAATGGAGGAGATGATTATTCGTAAAAACTGTTTTTGCAGTTGTACATTAGAACAAGGATTAATCACTTGACATGGGTGCTGGATTGCTTT
This sequence comes from Ehretia macrophylla, assembly GCA_037974665.1. NCBI lineage: Eukaryota > Viridiplantae > Streptophyta > Magnoliopsida > Boraginales > Ehretiaceae > Ehretia > Ehretia macrophylla. Next base: position 1,487,584 of record CM075777.1, read on the forward strand.
TTAACCCCAAAAATTAAAAAATTACAAAAATGACCCAACCCATCTAAGAACTTTTAGACCCTTTTTCCTAGTCGTCTTGTTCTACAAGTCGCTTTATTTTTCTTCACCTTCAAAGAGCAAAGCATCATAAGTATTGAAAGCAAAAAATTAGATCTGAATACGAAAGAATTATCAGAAAAAAATTAAACAATTAGCAAATAAGAAAAATGGAGTGTGTATTCGGGCTAGTGGGTAAAGACTTTGCTTTAGTTGTGGCAGATACATCTGCAGTTCACAGCATGCTTGTTCACAAATCCAATGAGGACAAGATCATGATTCTTGATTCCCATAAGCTTATGGGTGCTAGTGGTGAAGCTGGTGATAGGTAGATATACATATATTATGTGTGTGTGTGTGTGTGTGTGTGTAATTATATAGATATATATCAAGGATTAACCTGTCTTATAGGAAATGTTTCATGAATATCTAACAAAAATGCATGAAATTATGTGAGTAAGATGGCTTTCTATCTCAGATAGTCCCATCATGCATTGTGTCTGGCGTGAGCTTTGTGAATCATATACCTGTTTCGTTCTTGTGTCAAAATTTCAAGTACCTAATACATAAAGGATCTAACATGGTATCCATATGTACATACAGTATATTCATAGTGGTTGGCAGTCATTCTTGAATAGCCAAGCCACCTATTTGGGTAAGGCTTGATTTGCTCTGGTTCATTTGGTATCAATTGTATGCTCTTGGATCTTTGTTTATGTTTCTTTCTTTGTTGTCTGGGTCTCATAGTCAAATCTACAATACATGGAAATAAACAAAAGGGAAAACAAAAGTCCATGTAATTGTTATGTGGGTTCAAACAAGAAATGTATGTGATTGATATGTCTACAAATATGACGTGAACTGGTTGGGAGTTGGGAGCTATGCTCCTCACTTCATCCTTATGATTCCATTATTTTGCTCAGTTGCAATCTTTTGTTGATTAATATGTCCAATTCTGAGAATCATTGGTCGAATTGATGATAGGCTTTCTTAAGATTTCATTGGTTTAAACACTGTTTTCTGTCTGATAATATCCAGACAACATCATTTTGTTTGGGTTATTCATCTTTTCTAATTTTCTTTTTGTTCTCATTCATGTTATTGGATCCATTCATCTTTTCTCATTTTCTTTTTGTTCTCATTCATGTTATTGGATCCTGTACCCTTGACTGGACTCAACGAACCCAGTCTCACCTACAATGCTATTGCAGGTCGTTTATTCTGGAGCAATTATAGAGGTATGCATGAGGAAACTGGTGTTTTATCCCGAACTTGTTGGTTTCATTGAAGATGAGAAGGACAAGTTCCCATCTGTAAAAGTTCAGTATGCATTCAATTCTCCACCAAAGTTGATCATGTTGGATGATGAGGGACAGCAAAAGGAAACCATCAGGTGAGCTAGTTTTCATGCCGCCTTATTATATATTTGGCTTTACGAAAACATTCAGGTTGCTGCAGATGTGATATAATTCATGTTTGAATCACCTTGTCATCAAAAGCTGTTGATTGATGCATTTCCTAACCCGGTTTAATATGAGATATGAAAGACAAATTTCGGTCTTCTTGACCTTGGACCCACTGTAAGTAACGCATTTGCGGGGTGGGGTTGGGGGGATGAGCAAGGGAGGGACTCTCAGAGCATGGAGGTCTTAGAGCGCCATCAGAGCAAATGAATATTTCATTGACAATATACCTTTATTTATCAGTATATAAGAGATAATCACTATTTATGCTATGTAAAGTAAATTTGATTATTGAGAATTGAGTGATAGCCTAGGACTTGGGAGGTCCAGGGTTTAATTCTCGGGGGTGGGGGGTTGGAGTAAGGAGAAGGAGAAGGGAGGTTTTGGGGGGGGGAGGGGGGGGGGGGGGGGGGTTGGGAGGCGGTGGTGGGGAGATTCACCTTTCAAAAAAAAACAAAACAAAATAAATTTGATTACATCTGAGCAATAACATCATATTAGTTGGTTTTCGAATCATTATCTAAATATATGTCTATCATTTAAGTTATAATAGCTTATTGAATTTGTGTAGTTAAACACTACCTATACCAAAAGTGAATATTTCACATAAACGTTGAGAGACTTAGGCTCTATTTGTTTTCTGTTAAAATATTTTCCTAATTTTCCAATGTTATCAATCGAAAAATATTTTTTGATCAAAGGAAAATCTTAATTAAAAGTAGTGGACACCTTCCTCACACCCACACTCGCACCCGCACTACCTCCCCCCCCCCCCCCCCCCCCCCCCCCACCAAACACCAAAAAATATTTATTTTATTTTTATTTTGGGAGATAAAAATATATTTCAGTCAATCCACCCACCCCCACCCCCCACGCCCACCCCTACCACTACCACCCATTATGTTATATTGTATTTATTTCATTTTATTTTTATTTTTTATTATTGATTTTGTTTTATGTTTTTTATTTTATTTTATTTCTTAATTATTTTTATTTTTAGTTTTTATTTACTATATTTGTTTTATATTTATAATATCATTATTTTATTCATTTAATTTTTTTTAAATTTTTTATTCTTTATTTTTATTATTATATTCATTTTTTATTTAAATATATAATATGTGTGTGCGTGTGGATGTGGGTATGTGTCTTTTTATAAAAAAATCTTTGTTCGAAAAATATTTTCCATTATAACATTCAAATACCATAAAATATTTTTCAGTATGATAATAAAAAAACACCAGAAAATATTCTATTTTCCAAGAATTATTTTCCCTTGTAAATGTTTTCCACTAGCAAGTTATTTTACAGCAAGCAAACTGAGTCTTGAAAGACGATTGCTTTTTGGTTTTTTGAAAGAGAGAGACAATTGAGCTGATATGCATCCGGTCAAGTTTTTCTTAGCTCATCCAAGAAGAAAATAATCTGTTTTTTGGCATTGTCCTCTGGTTGTTGAGGTCTTTGGGGTTGTTGATATAGGTTCAGAATTTTAAAAATGGTATTAACAAATAAGAAATTATTAGTGTCCTCTATGGTAAACGTATTTGGGTCTGCAAAGTCAAAATTACCAAGGAAACATAAAAGGCGAAACAATAACAACATGCTTAGCCGATGAGTTGGATCCGCAACAGGATGAATTTACTGCTCACTTGATTTACGTTGCTGCATGAAAATGATGATTTCCTGATCTGAGTGCGTGTGTATGGGACTTACTGGAGTTTTTATTTCTCTCCTCATTAAAATATCTTTATTGAAGCATCCAGCTTATTAGAGATTATATTTCTTCTTTGTTCTCATGCAGAGTTGACAACTGGAAACGTGAACACATACTGCAGTTTTTGAAGGAGAAGGTTAAACCAACATCAGATATCTGAACGTTGCTGGGTACTAATTTGGTTGTAGGCTTTTAATGACAGCTGTGAAACTGTTAAAAGACACTGCTACGAGGGAAAAGAAAGAAGAAATAGAAAAGTGAGAGTGGGCTGAGTATCTATTTTCAACTATATTCCTTTCACATCTGGTATATCACATGGAATCTGTTGCAAGCTTTTAGGGTACTTCGGATATATTCGGAATGAATTTATTCTTGTGGTAGTATAACTTAGGCAGTGATCCTCTTCTCTTCCATTGGAGTTTTTATGTCAACAGTCTCGACGTGATTGTACTATTTCATAATTTGAATATCCCCGGTGTCCAAAAATAATGCCTTCTTACAAGCTGCCTATAGCTCTGTTTGGCCGGCCTGAAATTTTTTTAATTTTTGAGTTGTAGCGTTAATTGTTTGACTTATGTTTGACAATATTGAGTTTTTAGAAATTTTGAGGGCAATATGGAACGTTAAAAATATGGAGGGTTATATTTAAGGGGAAAAAAAATGAAAGAAAAATTGTTTCTCGCATTATGTAAAAGTAGTTTCTCAATTTTTTTTTTTAAAAAAAGCTACAATTAGAGAATTTTATTTTTTTGTTTTTTTCATCTTCAATTTTTACTTAAGAGCACTTTAACTATAGGCTAAATAGGTCAATTTTAATTTTTAAACTTATAGAAGTGTTTTTAAGTGTTTAAAAACTAGACTAAACAAAGCATATGTGTAAACTAAAGTCTTTTCTCTATAAAGCAATTTTTCTTCTTCGTTTTCTCTCTGCTTATTGTCTTTCCATTGTGTTAAGGTTAAAATACGATCTTTATATATATGCAAATAAAGTTATAATATTGGTTACAAGTTACTGGCATTCATTAGCCTTTTTCCTAAAATAGAATGAACTATTTATACTATTCATGGGAGGGCCCATTCTTGATTTGGTGAGATCTTGTCTCCTGCCAACTGTCCTTAATATAATTGGGATCTCTGATGTTGGGCGAACTTTCCAACTAGGCACTGTGAACTCGGGCGAACTCCTTGACCTCAGGTGTCTTCTCGGATTAATCTTAGTCGGGTTGGGTGTCGTCCTTGGTCCTCGATTGCACCTACATCAATAGTCCCCTAGTTTTTCAAGTTAAGAACTCGAGAAACTATATTTTTTCCGAAGTAGCCCTAACACAATATGATCTTAAATTGAATCGCCCCTCATCAATTGTCCCCCAGATTTTCGAATTCTTCAAGAACTCAGGAAACTATATTTTTTCTGAAGTAGCCCCGGCTCAATATGATCTTAAATTGAATCACCCTTCATCAATTGTCCCCCTTTCCACTGTTAAATGTGTCAACCGAGCCTTCGTGTCTGGGGTTTCTATAAACATTGAGGCCTCGTCGTCGGGGGACACTTCCCAGATTCCATATGCTGCATTAACAAGGTGGTGTCTCACCACAAGTGAAGACCGAGACACCGTCCTTAGATATGGTGTTGTTCCCTAGGGGTTCGAGCTAAGAATCCCATCGGAAGAAGATAAAGCCTACAACCCTGAGCTCGGTGAATTGACTTTTTACTCTGTTGTCCTCGAATTTTTTCCTCTTCCTATTCATCCCTTTGTTAGACATGGCTTCAACCATTTTTCCATCAGTCCATGTCAACTTCAGCCTAATGGTTGGAGGATTATGATAGCCTTCTTCTTTTACACGAGCCAAATGGGATGTGAACTGATACTCACCCTATTCCTCTCATTCTACAATCTCAAATCCGATGAGAAAAATGGGCTCGGTTGGTACTACTTCGCAACTCAAAGCAGAGACAATCTCTTCACGGACTGGCCTTCCAACAACAAAGGCTAGCACGAGAAGTTCTTCTTTGTAAGGTCGGATAAACCCTGGGAAGTCCCTTTGGTGTAGAAAAAGTTGTAGAAACCATATATTCCCCATCCCAACTTACTAAAACACGAACTTGAGCAAATTATGTACCTTAAGTCATTCGACTATCCCATTAGTGGTCCCAACTACCTCGATCTCGTCGATGTCATCTTGGGTCTATACAAAGGAGTCCTCGGGGGTACACCTCTTTCCCATTCTATTTGATGCTTTTTTCCTTCTCTCTGATAACTAACGAAATTTTTTATTTTTTATTTACAGTCATGGATAGAGCTCAATTTGTGAAGCTGGCCGAAGAGAAGGCCAAGATGAAATAAACAAAGCTCCTAGCTAAAAGGAAGGCCACCAAAGAACTTAATCGGGCGAAGAAGAAAGCAAAAGTAAACGAAGTGATCCCTGTTGGAACCGAGGCCCCTCAAGTTGCACCTAATCAAACTCCACTGGCTGCCAAGGCCGAAACTCAACGTACCATACCCTCTCCAACCCCAAAACCTGATGCAGCCGGTATTCCCACGAAACCAACTCCCGTAGTTGTCGAAGGTGAAGCAACTCGGGAAGCTCCTTGATGGGTGCTTAGCTTAGGGTAAAACTAAGGTCAATTCTAAGCCAAGTTTTAAGTCGCAAGTGCACGAGTAATTGTAGTATAGTGTGCTAGGTGCGAGGTTGAATCCTCAGGGAAGCAAATTGAAAGTTCTATGGAAAAGTATGTGTAACGTGCTTAAATGATTAAATTAAATTGAATTGTGAATTTGGTGTTTTGAATGAAAACTAACTAAAAACAAAATAAAAGAAAGGTGAAATTAAATTGAAAGCTAAAAGTTGTGAAAGCTAAAGGAGAGTTTTGACCACAATTAGGAAAGGGTTTAGGGATCGGATTCCTATACAAAGCTTAAATTCTAAGCTCGAACTTAGGATTTCCTATTTTGATGCAATTTTAGACTACAAGCCTAGTTAATTAATTAATCACCTAAAGTTAACTAATTGACGGGTTAGACTTAGTTTAGAGGTGCAACGCTATCTCCAAGTCCTTTATCTAGCCAGAGTATAGATTTGTCCTAAAATCCTAGGCTCACGAGTTAATTAATTAAGTATAGAAAACTACAGTACAACCTATAGTTTTCGCAATAAAGCTCAATTTATATATTTGATCTATTGTATGAATTTCTATAAAACACTAGCTACAAGCGTAATGAATTAATAGGAAATAAATAATAAGGCACGTAAATCAAATATATAAAACTCACATCAAAACATTCAAACCAAGTTCAAGACCATAAAATTAAACTATTACATAGTAATCCTACCCTAAACAATAATTTTGCTAAGCATGTTTAACAAATTTAAATCAAAATTATGAAAAGAAATTATTATAAACTTTCCCATAAAATTATTTAAATATGTCAAAACGAATTAATCTCAATCTCAATTAAATAATAAAACTTGACAGAAAAGTTGAATAATAAATAACTAACGAGAGAAATCGAATTAAACTTGCTGCTGTTTTTTCCTCGTCTGTTGAAGCTTCTGTCTTTTTTTCTGTTGCGCCGCTCCTTTCTGTTCTCTTTTTTCCTATTGCGCCGCAGCTCTCCCTTTTTTGTCTCTCGCGGATTCCTCAGTTTTTTCCTTTTTCTTTGTTCTGCGCTGCAACTCCTATATTTCTCTCGCGTCTGCTGCTGTGCTGCTCTTATAGAAAAATTGCACCGCCCTATTCATGTGTTGAATGGGCTTACTTTGCTGCGAAAAAAATAAAAGGCCATGTGGACCAAGGCTTTATTTTATTATTTGTGTAAGTTAAGTCCAAATTGGACTTGTTTGGTCCACGGTCAAGGCTTGTAAGCCTTGATCAACTTTATTTTCTTTCTTTCTTTTTTTTTTTCTTTCCTTTTCTTTTTCTTTGCATTTCTTTCACCATCTTTTGATTCTCCTGCGAACAATTCTTTGTTAACATCTTTTTCATCAATTTGACTCCAAATCTTCTTTCATCATCAATTCCTACATGCAAAAAAAATGCAATTAAAGTGATCAAACATTATAAGTAATATGCATAATTAATTCTAAAAAGCAAAGAAATAGGCCTAAAAATGTACATACATCAACACTCCCAAACCTATCTCTTGTTTGTCCTCAAGAAAGACTAGGATCTAAGCAAATCTCCAAGTTATCAAGATGTTGCTCTAACTAATCAATCAACTCTAGTAAAAGGACAAGGTTCGAGGAACAATTGATCCTATGGTGTAGTAGTAAAACGAACTTATTCAGATTTCTCTCTTTAAAGACAAAGCATGTTTACTACAAGATTACACCAAACACGATCAAGTCTCCACGTAACTAAACAGCAAGACAACTTAATACAATTAGATCATAATACTTGCACCCCCATTGCCCTTATAATCCTCCATACATGCTTTTTACCCTTTTTATTCATCCTAGAACATAAAGTAAACATATTTCATCTCTCTTTATTAGGTGATTGGTCCCCGACGGTAACACCCAACACCCCATGTAACGAGCTTTCGAGGACATCAATGCCAACCACTTAAGGCTTAGGTTGATAGGCTTTGAAAGGCCCCATGCGTACCCTACTTGCTCGAAGTGTTGAACAACGAAATACCGCTTACCTTAAACACATATCTCTAAAGATAGACAATAAATATAAGGATAGTGGTGCTAAGAGATAGAAGTAAAGAATTTCTTTTGTTTTTTTGTTTTGTTTTTTTTCATCATTTTTTTGTTTTTGTTTTTGTTTTTTCTTCTCTATTTTTTTCACTATAAAGGCTCAGGCACACAAACAAGACTACTCAAGCGAGGGTACTCATATCACAACCACATTATATCTCATCATCTTACAACCAAGTCATGGGACCACAATAGCCTAGGCATAATCTCACAGTCTCCACGCCTCGCATTCATCAAAATCAATCCTAAAAATTCAACTCAAAACTACCTCATAAAATCAAGAACCACCTATTCCCCTCAATCACTACATAACAGCTAATCAATACATCATCACAACTCCTCAATTACCAGAAAATCCACCACAAATCCACAAATAAACAAAAAGATCAAAAAACATTTTCAAATTTTTTTTCACATCTTATCCAAGTTTTCCCCAAAACAACAATGGACACAATTAAACACCTACACCCCCAAACCTAAAGTTTGCTTATCCTCAAGCAAATAAGAGTAAAACATGCTAGGGGTATGCAAAGGGGAAAATATCAGATAATGAGAACCCAATAGTGAAAATTCATGAATAGAAAACAATTAAGAGAAATAGAGGGAGTAGATGACATACCTGAATTGATCGATAATGAAAAGAAAGGTAACCCTTCACATCTACAACTTGTAATTAAGCTCAAGAGCAAAACAATAGAGGATAAGGCAAAATAAAATGAAAATACAATAAAATAATAAAAATATTTTTTACTTTTTCATTTTTTTATATTTTTTTGTTGGCCGACTCTATTTACATCCCCATACAAAGGCTCCGAACTCTGGGAGGCACTAAAGCCGACTCACTAAAAATAAATAAGCACAATAAAACAATTTAAATAAAGAGAGCTAGAATGCAAACACCTGGATCCATTTAATGTCAGCCAGTAAGACAAATCTTGTGAAACTTCAGAAATGGAGTTAAGTACATTAAAAATGCGGAGGAGAGGCCATTAATTTCAAACCACCAACGTACTCAAACCCCAGACATCTTCCCATACTTACGAGGGAAGGCCAGGCATTACGCTTTCGGCCAATGATTTTACTTTCATAGTATTCATCCTAATTAACCCCAAGACTTCTATTACACAAGATAATCCATTTTCGAGAAAATGGTAAAGTCCACTATAACCCAGTGGAGGTCCAACCTAAAAGTTGAGAAACAAAATTGAAGAAAGAAAGATAAAGTAATTATTCCTAGGGTGCCTCCTAAAAGTGCTGCATTTAACGCCGACAGCCAGGCAAAGATCATTGCTCATGTAAGGTCAGAAGTGTCCCGTAGCTCTACAGATTCAACTTCGTGAGGGACCGAACTCAGATCAAGGGCATGTTTCAAATGCTGGCCATTAACTGTGAGGACTCGCCCATCTTTGAGGTGTTTAATTTTAATAGCCCCTGAAGGGTATGCCTTGAGCACCTCATAGGGTCCGTCCCATCTAGTCCTTAATTTTCCTGGAAAGAACTTCAATTTAGAGTTAAATAACCAAACCTTATCTGAAGGGGAGAAGGTTTTGTGGATTCTCTTCATCCTCTCCTTATAAAGCTTGGCATTCTCATATGCTTCATAACGAAGCTCCTCCAACTCACTCAAAGCCAATTTTCTACTCTCACATGCCTGCTGCATGTCAAAATTCAGGGCTTTAATAGCCCAATAAGCTTTATTCTCTAGCTCAACAGGGAGGTGGTAAGCCTTACCGTAGACTAATCTATATGGAGACATGCCTATGGGAGTCTTAAAAGCTGTGCGATAGGCCCATAACGCATCGTGTAAACGACATGACCAATCCTTGCGATCGGGCCTAACTGTTTTCTGTAAAATGGATTTTATCTCCCTATTTGACACCTCCACTTGCCCATTCGTCTAAGGATGATAAGGGGTTGCAATCTTATGCCGGACTGAATATATTTTCAATAATGCCTCAAGTGTCCTATGGCGAAAGTGTTGTCCTCTATCACTTAAAAGCACACGTGGCACCCCAAACCTAGAAAAGATGTGCTCTTTAATGAACTTGACCACAACTTTGTGGTCATTGGTTCGAGTTGCCACCGCATCCACCCACTTGGACACATAGTCCACGGCCACAAAAATATAAGTGTACCCATACGAAGGAGGAAAAGGACCCATAAAATTAATGCCCCACACATCAAATATCTCACAAACTAAAATAGGTGATAAGGGCATGATGTCTCTCCTAGAGATAGACCCAAACTGTTAACATCGATGACATTTCTTACAAAATTGTTGGGTATCTCTGAATAGAGTGGGCCAAAAGAACTCACACTGGAGGACTTTAGCAGCTGTCCTCTTACCTCCAAAATGGCCACCACATGCCTCCCTATGACAAAAGCTAAGAATGCTATCAAACTCTTCTTCCGGCATACATCATCTGATAACCTGATCAGCACACACCTTAAAGAGATAGGGATCCTCCCAAATAAAATGTTTTACTCGAGCCATGAAACGATCCTTCTCCCCCCGCCCCCAGTGAGCAAGCAATTCTCTCGCTGCCAAATAATTAACAAAATAGGCATACCAGGGGATCCTATGTGAGACAGCAAAGAGTTGTTCATCAGGGAAAGGTCTCATTAAAAGGAAGGGAGTCGGTGGGAGATTCTAGGACTAAACGCGACAAATGGTCTGCGACAGAATTCTCACTCCCTTTTTTATCTCTAATATCCAAATCAAATTTCTGAAGTAATAGTAACCACCAAATCAGACAGGGCTTAGCATCCCGTTTGGCAAGTAGGTAACGCAAGGCAGCATGATCTGTGTAGACTATCACCTTTGACCCTAGGATGTATGATCTAAACTTATCAAGGGAGAAAACTACAGCTAGCAATTCATTTTCTGTGGTAGTGTAATTCTTTTGAGCATCATCTAAGGTCTTACTAGCGTAGTAGATCACACATGGCAACTTATCCCTACGCTGTCCCAAAATAGCCCCCACTACGTAGTCGGATGCATCACACATAATCTCAAAAGAGAGGCTATAATCGGGAGGCTGGATGATAGGTGCGGAGGACAGTAAAGACTTCATCTTCTCAAATGCCTTGGCACACTCGTCATCAAAATGAAATGGAGTATCATGTGCCAAAAGGCTGGAGAGGGGTCGAGCAATGTGGCTAAAGTCATTGATGAAACGCCGGTAGAAACCGGCATGACCAAGGAATGATCTAACGTCACGCACCATTTTTTGTGCTGGGAGTTTCTCTATCAACTCAACCTTGGCTGGGTCTACATGGATACCATCCTGAGATACAACATGACCAAGTACTATCCCCCATCTAACCATGAAGTGACTTTTCTCCCAACTAAGCACCAAATTCATCTTAACACAACGCTCTAGCACTAGGGAAAGGTGTGTGAGACACTCATCAAATGTAGCTCCAAAAACTGAAAAATCATCCATAAAAACCTCTAAAAACTTCTCAATCATATCAGAAAAAATGGCCATCATACATCTCTAAAAAGTCGCTGGTGCATTGCATAAACCGAAGGGCATATAACGATAAGCAAAGGTCCCATATGGACAAGTGAATGTGGTCTTCTCTTGGTCCTCGGGGAAGACTAGGATCTGATTATACCCGGAATACCCATCTAAGAAGCAATAGTAGCCCTGTCCGGCTACTCTATCTAATATCTGGTCAAGAAAAGGTAGAGGGAAATGGTCTTTCCGGGTCTTGGCATTAAGCTTTCTATAGTTAATACAGACACGCCACCCAATAGTGGTGCGTGTAGGAATAAGCTCACCATTATCATTAGGGACTACTGTGATCCCAGACGACTTGCATCGGACTGACCCATGAACTATCAGAAATAGGGTAAATGATACCTGCATCGAGAAGTTTAATGACTTCCTTATAAACAACCTCACTCATGTTTGGGTTCAGCCTCCTTTGCATCTCGTGGGAAGGAGTAGCACCATCTTCTAAGTGAATCTGATGCATACACAACGAAGGGTCTATACCTCGTAAGTCAGAAATGGTCCACCCTATAGCCTTTTGATGATCACGAAGGACTCCTAACAATTTTTCCTCATGCTCAGTGGTCAGGTCTGATGCGATAATTACTGGGAGGGTATCATTAGGTCCTAAGTACACATATTTAAGATGCGTAGGCAAAGGTTTGAGCTCTAAAGCTGGAAGAGACTCAACCGGATAGGGATCAAGACAAACTTTGGATGGAAAACTATCATTAGCCTTGTCAGGACTAGGATCAGAAATAATAGAAGTAGAAGCTACTAGCTCTTTCACGAATGAATCAGAGTTAAATTGAGTCAAGATTGTCTCAAGCTCTGGGAGCTCATCATCGACAGTCAACATCGAATAGGCATGTTCCTCAACACAAGGGTCAATGATATCAACCAGGAAGCACTCATCCTCAGAATGTCTACTTACTCGATTAGCCGCCTCTGCGACCCTCACCTTAACTCTCATATTCCCAAAGGTTAACTCAATCATCCCTGTCCTACAATATATCACAGCATCAGCTGTGGCCAGAAAATGTCTCCCTAGAAGAACTGGAGTCGCATGCGTAGTGTCTAGTCGTGAGTCCGTGTCTAAGACAATGAAGTCAACCGGGAAGATAAATTCACCAACTCTAACTAAGACATCCTCAATTATCCCTCTAGGTCGTCTCTCAGATCGATCTACCAACTGAAGTGTAACATTTGTGGGAGTCAACTCCCCCAAACCTAAACGCTCATATACTGCAAATGGAATGAGATTCACACTAGACCCTAAGTCAAGGAGGGCATGGTCCACTTGTTGATTTTGAATGATGCAAGGAATGGTGAAGGCTCCGGGGTCACTAAGCTTAGGCGGAAGGCCCTTAGTGCATATACTACTCACTTTTTCTGTGAGCTTCACCTTCTTTAGAATGTGGGTAGATTGCCTCTTCCTAATGCACAAGTCTTTGAGGAATTTGGCATAAGCCGGTATCTGTTGGATAACTTCAATAAGAGGCAGGTTTATCTTAATATCCTTCAAGTGGTCTAATACCCGAGACTGCTTATCATCTTTCCTGGGTCGCTCTAAAGCAGCAGGATAAGGCACCCTAAAAGGACTATCATCACTGTGATCTACAACCTGCTTCTCATCTTTCTGTGAAGGAATGGTGTTTTTCCTACTATCCTCTATCTCATCTCCCGACTCACTTCCTACTCTTCCAACCTTATCCTCAACCTCTTTTGTATCCCTACTCTTGTCACTCACTCTCTTTGCTCCACTAGACTCATCTACCTGATTATCTAACTGGTAACCACTCCGAAGGGTGATAACAGCTTTGGCTTGCTCATGGGTTGTCTCATTGTTGACATTGCTACACTGGCCACGTGGATTCTCGACAGTCTGAGCAGGGAGCTTACCCTCATCCCTCCTAGTAATTTGTTGGGCCAGTTGCCCAACTTGAGTTTCCAACTTAGCAATAGATTGCTGCTGGGCATGAATTACTTAAAATAACTTGTCAAACTTATCATCAGTCTTAGCAGCAGGATGAGGGCTAGGCTGAAATTGATTCCCTGGTTGCGGTTTAAAGTGAGGCCCATTAGACATATGATAATATCCAGGAGGATTAGATTGAGGCTTTTGCATTTGAGCCTGCGAAAATGAAGGGTCATGATTTCCTTGACGCCATGAGAAAGCTGGATGATCTCACCAACCAAGATTATATGTATTCGAATATGGATTGTAATTACGAGAATAACCCTGGGCAGCACAAACCTGTTCCTGAATAAATTCAGGGAACTGAGAGGCAAGAGGACACCCTAGTGTGGGGTGGTCCACTGCAGAACATAAGCACAACATTGGACATTTGGTAGGGCAGGTGAAGAAGTAGACCCTAAAGGTATAAACTGATCAAATTTCTTGGTCAAAGCTGCCACTTGTGAGTTTAAGTCCCCATTTGTGCTCACCTCATATAGTGTCCTCCTAGAAGTGGGCTTACCCATTCTATCCATTGTTGAGTCTTGAAATGAGTCTTTGGCAATATTATCAAGTCGGGCCCATGCCTCATTTGGGGTGAGGTTATAAAATCCACCATTACTCATTGAATTCACCATCGTTTTCTATTGTGGTGTCAACCCTCTATAGAAATACTGAAGCAACCTAGGTCTATCGAACCCATGGTGTGGGCAGTGACGAATGAGTCCATTAAACCTATCCCAAGTTTCATGAAATGACTCTAAATCGGACTGGGAAAAAGTCATGATGTTCTCTTGAAGAGATGAGGTCTGGGCCATCGGAAAAAATCTAAACAGAAATTGAGTCAATAGTTCTTCCCAAGAAGTAATAGTTCCCTCTTCAAGGGAATGAAGCCATTCTTTAGCTTTGTCCTTAAGAGAAAGTGGGAAGAAACGCAATCGGATATTTTCTTGAGTAACATTTGGAACATGCACAGTGGTACATATCTCAAGAAAATCATGAATATGCGCATGTGGATTTTTATTGTTTTTTCCGTAAAATGATGGAGGTATTGCTATCGTACCAGGTTTCATGTCAAAGTCCACATTATGGATAGCAGGTGGTCGGATAGCAATATTTGGCTGATATGTGGTCGGGAGAAAATGCTGCCTAAGAGGTATATCATCAGGATCAGGATTATTGGGGACAATGGGAAGTCGGGGAATTCGAGGATCATTAGCATTTTGAGGCACATTCAGATTTCCTTCATGCTCCGCCATGATTTTAGTTAAGACCTTTTGATTCCTATGGTGTGGGATTCTTTGTGGCTTGGGGTCAAAGGGTGCTAAAGGCAATCCTAAAGAACGACGTCCAACCATACCCAAAAAGCCAAACTAATGGGAAACTAACTAAATTGCAATAAAATCCTAAAACTAGAAATAAACTATTTAAGTAAACTAACCAACTAAGAAACAGATATAAATAATGAATCAATAAAATAAATGAACTATTGAATGAATAAAAAGCAATAAAATTACTAAAATAATAAAGAAAGCAAATAAAGAATTCAAGATAATTATTTAAACTAAAACAACTAATAAGACAATCTAAAAACAATAAAGCAAAACAAGAAAAATAGTTTTTTTTTTTTTTTTGCAAAAATAATTAATTAACTAAAAACTAACACTTAAACAAAATACTATACTAGTCCAAAAACAATACCATGCCTCCCTAGCAACGGCGCCAAAAACTTGATGGGTGCTTAGCTTAGGGTAAAACTAAGGTCAATTCTAAGCCAACTTTTAAGTCGCAAGTGCACGAGTAATTGTAGTGTAGTGTGCTAGGTGCGAGGTCGAATCCTCAGGGAAGCAAATTGAAAGTTCTATGTAAAAGTATGCGTAACGTGCTTAAATGATTAAATTAAATTGAATTGTGAATTTAGTGTTTTGAATGACAAGTGACTAAAAAAAAAATAAAAGAAAGGTGAAATTAAATTGAAAGCTAAAAGTTGTGAAAGCTAAAGGAGAGGTTTGACCACAATTAGGAAAGGGTTTAGGGATCGGATTCCTATGCAAAGCTTAAATTCTAGGCTCGAACTTAGGATCTCCTATTTTGATGCAATTTTAGACTACAAGCCTAGTTAATTAATTAATCACCTAAAGTTAACTAATTAACGGGTTAGACCTAGTTTAGAGGTGCAACGCTATCTCCAAGTCCTTTATCTAGCCAGAGTATAGATTTGTCCTAAAATCCTAGGCTCACGAGTTAATTAATTAAGTGTAGAAAACTACGGTACAACCTATAGTTTTCGCAATAAAGCTCAATTTATATATTTGATCTATTGTATGAATTCCTATAAAACACTAGCTACAAGCGTAATGAATTAATAGGAAATAAATAATAAGGCACGTAAATCAAATATATAAAACTCGCATCAAAACATTCAAACCAAGTTCAAAACCATAAAATTAAACTATTACATAGTAATCCTACCCGAAACAATAATTTAGCTAGGCAAGTTTAACAAATTTAAATCAAAATTATGAAAAGAAATTATTATAAACTTCCCCATAAAATTATTTAAATATGTCAAAACGAATTAATCTCAATCTCAATTAAATAATAAAACTTGACAGAAAAGTTGAATAATAAAGAACTAACGAGAGAAATCGAATTAAACTTGCTGCTGTTTTTTCCTTGTCTGTTGAAGCTTATGTCTTTTTTTTCTGTTGCGCCGCTCCTCTATGTTCTCTTTTTTCCTATTGCGCCGCAGCTCTCCCTTTTTCGTCTCTCGCGGATTCCTTTGTTTTTTCCTTTTTCTTTGTTCTGCGCCGCAACTCCTTTATTTCTCTCACGTCTGCTGCCGTGCTGCTCTTATAGAAAAATTGCACCGCCTTATTCACATGTTGAATGGGCTTACTTTGCTGCCAAAAAAGTAAAAGGCCATGTGGACCAAGGCTTTATTTTATTATTTGTGTAAGTTAAGTCCAAATTGGACTTGTTTGGTCCACGGTCAAGGCTTGTAAGCCTTGATCAACTTTATTTTCTTTCTTTCTTTCTTTTTTCTTTTCTTTTCTTTTTCTTTGCATTTCTTTCACCATCTTTTGATTCTTCCGTGAACAATTCTTTGTTAACATCTTTTTCATCCAATTTGACTCCAAATTTTCTTTCATCATTCAATTCCTACATGCACAAAAAATGCAATTAAAGTGATCAAACATTATAAGTAATATGCATAATTAATTCTAAAAAGCAAAGAAATAGGCCTAAAAATATAAATACATCACTCCTCCTGTTACGGTGGATCTCACAGACTCTCCACTTTCCCATACTGACTCGCCAAGGGCTAACTACAGACTTTGTCATTCCTAACTTCAGCAAGAGTGTAACTATCGAGGTAGTAGAGCCCTACCTTGGCGTCCTTGCTTCGGAACTTCATTCCAAGCAGATGGTCCTGATGGCTGTGTACTACAGCGAAGAGGTTAGTCTGTCCTACCTCCCTTTGTTTTTTTTTTGTTTTTGGTTACTCACCCTATTTCTTTTTTTAACAGGGAGCTCTTGCCCTGGCCCAAGCTAGTGAATGTTTGATCAAGCTAGGTGAGATGCATCAAGAGTTGCACAACCGCTACCGCTAAGCCCATTATGAGCTGAAAAAATACCACAACAACAAAGTCCAGTTTACCCGAGCAGAAGACCTCAAGAAGTTTGAGAAGACACTCAACTGCTCTTGAGAACTAGAAGATCAAGTACAAGGCTTGGAGCAACAAATCCGAACTCTGAACGAGCAGGCCGAGAAGAGTAAGCAGGAATATGATCAAAAGCTCCTCGATCGGGATGGAGAGCTCAAGTTGTTGCATCAAGAGCTAAACACTGCCCAAAACAACATCGAGGTCGAGCACAAGAAGGCTGAAGCTAGGGAGATATAGACTGTTGTGCTGGACCTAGCTTTCGACTCATACAACGAGGCTCGTCTGAATGGAATGAAGGTTGCCGAGGACCTTATAACCCGATATGCCAAGAAAAAGGGACTTACTCTTGATGTAGCCTTCCTCTTAACTGATGCATGGGTTTATGACTCGGAAGATGATGATAATGATCTTGAAGTTACCGAGGTGTTGCGTGCCACGGGTTTAAAGGGTAGTGCAGCTGATGATGTAGTTAACGAGTAGATTGTAAGAACATCATGTATTTTGTCCTTGTAAAAACATCAAGTATCTATAATATATCAATTTTTGTTATCGTTTCCAAATTTGTTCTTACCTTCTGTTTTACCTATTTTGACTTATATGCCAATATCAAATGACCCCGTCATCCGAGTTCGCATTTCGTGGAGAGATCAAAAAAATTTATTTTTCTAAGGCTTTGGAGCTCTTATTCTTTTTTAAGATGGCTATTTTCATTTGGATTTCGAGCTCTTACTCCATTTAAGATGGCTCTTTTTATTTAAATTTCAAGCGCTTACTCTATGCATATGACTTTGTTGAGCACTTATGGCTCTTTTTTGTGTTGGGCTCTTATTAGATGGCCCTCAAGCTCTTATTCCATTCAAAAGGCTCCATCACTACCACATTTAGGGTAGCTGCATTTAGGGTGGTTCTCATGGCCCACAATACCTCAGGGAGGACATCCACCGACAGCTCCTTTGTTTGTTTTAATTTCATCTTTAGGCTCTGCAAACTAGATTTATTAGTTGCTTCAGCTTGACCATTAGTTTATGGATGAGCTACTGAGGCAAATTTAAGCAATATGTTGAGCTCTTCACATTGTTTCTTAAAATAATTGCAGTCGAACTGTTTCCCGTGGTCGATAACTACCACCCTCGGTATTCTCAACTGCAAATGATAGACTTCCACATGAAACCCCTTGCGGCTCTATCGGTAATAGACGATACAGCCTCGGCTTCAACCCACTTGGTAAAGTAATCAACTGCGATAAACACGAACCTTTTTTGGGCCTTAGCCACCAGCAAGGGTCCTAAGATATCCAGCCCCCACTGAGCGAAAGGCCACAGAATGATCATATATGTAAGCTTCGTCACAGGTAATTTGTGTATGTTAGAGAACCTTTGACACTTATCACACTTCCTAACCAAGTCTTTCGCATCCTTCTGTATTGTCGACCAATAGTAACCTAATCTCAACACCTTTCCTGCTAAGGGCCGAGACCCGAGGTGGTTACCACATACCCCATCGTGAACTTCTCTTAACATATAACGACCCTCTTCCCAAGAGATACATTTTAGTAATGGCCAAGTATATGACCTCTTGTATAATTGATCTCCGATTAGCACAAAGTTAACAACCCTTCTTTCAAGTTTGAGTGTTTCGTCTTTACTTTGGGGTACTTCGCCATATTCTAAATAGGACCTAATTGGTAGGGTCCAGTCCTCTATCTGATCGACCACCGAGATTTCATTCCCTTTTGTTGATATGCTTGTCCTGATCGACTCATCCACCTGTACTATGGCTTGTTTTGTTGTTCCGAGTACCAATCTCGAGAATGCGTCGACTTTCTCATTATCTAGCCTCGAGACTTGATGTACACTAAATCTGGAAAAATCGAAAATCAAACTATTCACTAATGATAAGTATGCCGCCATCATCTGATCTTCTGCCTCGAACTCTCCATTAATTTGGTTAGCCATTAACTAATAATCTATTCTAGCTTCTACCACTTGAGCCCCTAATGACCTAGCGGTCTTCAAGCCAATTACCAGGGCCTCGTACTCTACCTCATTGTTTGATGTCGGAAAATGAAATTTGATTGAGTACTACATCTCATCCCCCTCAGGGTTTGTCAACAGTATGCCAGCTCCACTTCCATTCTTCGTCGACATCCCGTTTACTTATAATTGCCATATCAGGTCACTTCTTTCCTCTCCATAGGTGCATTCCACTATAAAATTTGTTAAAGCTTGTGACTTGATAGCGACTGTAGGTTGATAAACAATATCGAATTGACTGAGCTTTACATACCAATTAAGTAATCGACCCAACATCTCCGGCTTTTGCAATACTTACCTCAGGGGCATATTGGTTATGACCTGGATCGTATGCACATCAAAGTAATACTTCAACTTCTTCGAGGCTGTAATCAATGCTAATGCCATCCTTTCAATAGTAGTATTCCTTAGCTCAGGACCTCTTAATACCTTGCACACATAATACACCAGGTTCTACGATTTATCCTCTTCTCTGACTAAGGTTGCTGCCACTGCGAAAGTAGAGGCTGCAAGGTAGAGATATAGGATTTCTCTTTCCTCGGGCCTCGTCAATAGTGGTGGTGAACTAAGGTACAATTTTAGCTCGCCTAATGCCTTCTGGCATTGCTCAGTCTATTTGAAATCCTTTGGCTTCCTCAGCACTTAAAATAGTGGTGCACATGAACCGACTCAAAGCCATAATGTCACCCGCCAACTTCTGAACATCGTTAACACACCTTGGCGGCTCAAGATTCATTATTGTTTCAATTTTCTTCGGGTTGACCTATATACCTCTGCTAGTCACCATAAATCCAAGAAATTTTCTTGTCTGGATTCCGAATGCGCATTTCTCCGGATTAAGCTTTATGCCGACATATCTCATTACCTCAAATGCCTCAACCAAATCACTTATATGGCTTTGGGCATCCTTACTCTTGACTAACATATCATCCACATAAATTTCTACGTTCCGTCCAATCTATTTATCAAACACTTCATTTACCATCTTCTGATACATCACCCCTGCGTTTTTAAGTTCAAATGGAATAACTTTATAACAATAGATACCTCTGTCTGTGATAAACACGATTTTTTCTGCATCCTCTGGTACCATTCAGATTTGATTGTACCCCTTGAAGGCGTTAATGAAGGTCAAAAACTCACACCCTAAGGTGGTGTGAGACCCGGAATTTGCCCTATTTGTAATTACGTGTTTTCACCTGTTTAAGTGCTATTAGAATTAATATGTATGTATATATATGTATTATTAAATGATCTTAGATCAATTGTGCATTTAAAAGACATTTGAAAAATAAATAACATGATTTTTCATCTTCTTTTGCAAAATTGAGTTTTATATCTTAGTTGTATGTATATGTAAGCATATATATTTTGTTGTCAACTAAAAATAGTCTATTAAATATATACTATAAGTTAGATTTAGTATATATAAGCTTTGTAGGCAAAAATGTACTAAAAATACTAAAGTTGTCAACTTTGACAAAGGTATATTTTGTTGACTTCGCATATATATACATTATATACACAATATAAATACAAAATACATTTAAACAAAGTTCAAAACACCACAAATACACACACGCTAGTCCATGTGCTTCAAGGAGAAAAAGAGAAATATTTTCAAGGTTTTTCAAAGGAAAACTCATTTCTAGGCCAATTTTTTTTCATTCCGGGTTAGATTTTTCTTGTTGGGCACCTATTCTACCTATTCTTAGCATTACTTTGGATCAAAGATGAGGGAAAAACTAGATTCTATTTTTAAAGTTTATGCCAAGAAATTATTGTTGTATATCTAGCTGTTGTTTTGTTAAATTGTCTTAAAATTATTGTTAGTTAGGTGTTGTAGACCAACTTAGTGTAATTGTAGCCATTTTAAATGGTAGGAAGATGTATTTCTAATTTTCGAGTATTAAATTGATAATTTGGCTTATGTTTTGAATAATTGTAGTTGTAGTAGTTTTTTTCATGTTGTAGTTGCTTCTATAGGCTTGTTAATTATTGTGTAGTAATGTTGTAATGCCAAATTTTTAATTTGAATGCCATGGTAAAAGTCCAAAATTTCAGCCTTGAATGCATTGCCATTTTGGACTTGTTGGGCTGGTTTTGGATGGTTTTTGGTTGGTTTCCGAGGGGGTTTATGCTTGAGCGGGTAAGTGGTAGGAAAAGGTTCAAGGGTTGTTTGATGTCTAGATAATTAGTTATGTTGTTTAGAAGTTTGAGTAGTCTTTCTTTGAAATGTCTAAGTTTTGTCTTTGAGTGTTTGGTGTTGTTTGTGTAGTTGATACTTGGGTTGGTGTTGAGTAGGCTCAGGTTTAAATGTATGTTGAAGTGTGTGTTAATTGATTGTTATTTGTTGTTATACTGGAAGACAACCTACTTTGTTGTCCTCTCAGAATAGTAAGTGTTCAGTGTTAATTATTGTGAGTCATGATAGTGTGTGTCACCTCTCGGGTGGTATCGGGCTTGCTGGGTTGAAATTAGCACAACTATCATGTGCTATCCCCTATTCCGTGTGGGAAGTGTTTAGCCTGCGGTGTTGGGTTGTATATGGTCCGTCTCCCTCACCTGTGTTTGGATGGGGTGTTGAGTCATTTAGTCCAGGGCAACTGGATAAACTTGATGGGCATATACGGGAAGAGTTCCTGATCTCAAGGATGTTCATAGGGTGTGGGTCTAGGTTGGTGTATTTCTGGAATACATCTGGTGCACGGGGAGAACGACTTCAATAGAACAAATATATCGTATCCTTATTGTTTGGTTACTTTTATTGTTATATTTGTATTGTTGTTAATGTTTCTTGTGTTCATTGCTCCTAGGGTGTTTTCCCAAGTGGTAAAGGAAAGTGTTTTCAAAACTTCGTATTGAACCCTCGCTAAGCTTTGTTATATATAAGCTCACCCTTTTTGTTGTCCTTTCAGGTGCTCCAGGTTTAGGGTACGTGGAGTATGTGCTGTCAGACAATGTGGACAAGCCGAGGCTTGGATGCTTGCTTAGATGTTTCATATGTTGTTTTTCAACTTTTGTTATTGTATTAAGCTTTTGAGTTTGTAACGTATCACTTACCTTAAAAGTTAGTGGATTGTATAATGTTAGTTTAGTAGTCTTTCTTTTGGAATATGAATAGGTTTCTAGACTAGCTTTATTATCTATTTTGCATATGTATTATATAGCTTGATGTATGTTGTTGAGACGGAGGCATATGTCTTGTTGTTGGAATATTGTTTGGATGGTTTATGAAGAGGTTGAATGTGTAAATTGTTGTTGATGTTGGGGTTGGTTGTGAGGTGTTTATAAAGAACTGGTTTAGAGTTTTGTTGTCCATTTTACAAACGTTATATTGCTGAAATTCCGCCTCGTCCAGACTGATCGTAAGTGGGGTGGAGTTGGGGCGTGACATTAAATGGTATCGAGTTTGATTAGCTTATAAGCCAGGGTAACCTCGAAATGTGGGTAGAGGTCTTAACATGAATGTATGTACTAAGTGTAAAGTGAACTACATGTTAATATGTTTATGTGATTAACTTGTTTATGTGACTAACTTTCGACGTGATCAATATGCCTTATGTGTTAAGTGAACTAATGTGGTCAATATGCTTGATGAGACAACGTGCCTTATGCACTCAATGTGTTGTATGCAGCTAATGTGTATTATGTGACAAATGTGTTTTATGTGATTGAAGTGTCTTGTGTGAAGTTAGTTGTTTGTGTGGTTTTAATTGTTTATAACTTGCTTATGTGAAACAACGTGCTTTAGGTGCTTAATGTACTTTAAGTGACTAATATGAGTTACGTGATCAACTTGCCTTATGTGCAGTTTGTTGCTTATGTGACTTTAATTGTTTATAACTTTCTTACTTGATATAACTTGTTTACGTGATATTGGCTTCCTATGTGTTGAATTGTGTGTTATGTAATAATGTTGTATTATATGTTAATTATGCTTTATGTTGTACTTGTTTTCATGTGATATAATTGTATATATGCTATAACTGTCGATGACTCTTTTGGGTGAAGTAAAGATGATTGTTAGAGCTCTCGGAATCAGAGGAAGACTCCGTAGGAATAAATTCATGTCCCTTGAGCAGGGTAGCCTATCTGTTACACAGTACGAGGCCCGATTTCATAATTTGTTTCATTATGCTCTGGGTATGGTGCAAACTACTGAAAAGAGGATTTAGAGATTTATTCGAGGGTTGAGGCCGGAAGTTCGGGACAACTTGGCTTCTTCTCAGTTTTTCACATACGGTGAAGCCCTTACTATTGCAACAAGAGCTGAGAAAGGAAAGAATGAGATAGGTGCAGGGTCGAGTCAGCCAATTAGGAGACCTTCTCAGCCTCAGGACCAACAGGGATATTTACATCCTCAAAGTCGGCAGAGTCAGCTTTAGAGGCAGAATAGGCCGGTGATCATGAGGTTACAACAGAGCAGTTTAATGGCTTCGCCAGTTCAGGTTTCGTGGGTAACAGTGTTGCTCTTCATATCCCATTTTGTGCCTTCAGTACCAAGACGGGCCATGTTGAGACCGAATGTTGGAGGAAATTGGGATAGTGTGTAGGTTGTGGCAGTGATGAACACATGAAAAATGACTATCGTAAATGGAAAAATGATCGGGGGTTGACCATGAAAGTACTAGCCAACATTATAGATCATGTCACTATGTCTACATAAGTTGGATTCAAGATCGAGAAAGACATGCATTGATAGTTTGCTAAGGCTGAAAATGTCAAGGCCATATTTCAAAAAAATTTAGCTAACATCAATATACATTCTTTCATCCATGTCCAGATACTAGTTAAACTCATCATAAAAAGATATATATCAACTATATATATAATCAAAAGGGTGGTACAAGGTATACCTCTTGTAGTCAACTTTGGAGAAGATAAAGATGGAAGACTAGCCCTTGAATCCTTCTAACTTGAAGGCCCTAGTTGGTCCATCAAGCATCCAAAGCTCTACCACCACTTGAAGATTAAATGAGCTAGTATGTCCTCAAGCTTTTAAGCTATATATGTATATCACAAAGCAAAACAAGAAATCTTTTTTCTCCTCTTGGCTATGGCCAAAACTTACAAGGGAAAAATTGAAGTTTTCTTGCTTCTTTTGTTAGCATGTGTGTCGTGTGTGTGAGAGGCAATGCATACGACAGATAATGTTATCATCTAATATTAATCTAAACTATCATCATAATAGGTGGCCAATCACAATTGTCACCTTTTCATGACAAGCCATGCAAGCCTTTAGATCTCAATCATTAGTATTAGATGATAAGATGACAACCTTTTCTCTCCTCCTTGGCTTGGCCGAAATTTGCAAGTGGATGGAGAGAGAATGTTGTCATCTATTATTATATATATATAACATACTCATATATATATATATATATATATATATATATAATCCTACTTTATTAGATAGCAAGTCATAATTGCTTTCTTCTAAAGTTAAAGTCATGCAAATCCTAGGATTGTAATCATTACAATCCAAATGTTAACTTTATTCTCTCTCTTGACACTTGGCAAAAAGGTTTTATCATCAAAAGCAATGGCTATGATTTATTTGTCTTTATTCAAGACTCGATCCTAGCCATCCAATTCAAATTCAAATGACTAGGATTGATGACATGGACTATCCTAGTCATCAATCTCCACATGCATACGCCACTTGTAAATATCTAGTCATTAATTTGCAATTCACCTTTTGACAACTAGGATGATGACGTGGCATTTCACAAATTACATCACCACAACACATATATATTATATAAACTCCTTTATATATATATATATATATATATATATATATATATATATATATATATACATATACATACATATATATATATATACATATACATACATATATATATATATACATATACATACATATATATATATACATATATATATATATATTGGTCCTAAAATTTTTGATAATTAAAATTTGACCCCAAAACTTTCTGAAATTATACTTTTGTCCCAAATCCCAACATAGATGACTCTTAACATTTTAAAGCCATCAACCAAGTTATACAAGCTTCCGGTGAACTTATTCATGATACTTATTAGTGTGTGACCTTCTAGTTTCATAATTTCATACCGATGAGGGACCGATAAACCTCCTTATCTATTTCGGAAATGTCTCCGTCATTTATCGAAATACCCTCATGCTCATGAGTGATGCACTAGCAACGAACGTACCATGATAATGTATACAATAATGAAGACGATGTCTTTCATAAATCCATTTAACCATTGAGAATTAGCGTGCAGTCCGATTCTTTTATTAAGAATGCCCCGATCGAGAAAGGACCATGAAAAGGTTAAGTCCACCTCCGATACTATGTATAAATCTAAACCGGTAAAACGAGAGATGACTACCATGGAAAAATTCATTTTCATCACTTCATACTCGCCTTGGGCAAGGACTTCCTCGTTTAACGACCGATCTCAGACATCATAGGACATCGCCTCACGCCGGAGATTAACAGATCCTATCTCGACAATTACCTGTAGGTTCATACCACAAAACTAAAACGCAGAAGGCCGTAACCCACCTTATAAAAGATGGGCATTGTCCAGACGCAGTAATTAGCCCCTAATATAACCAGTAGTCATAATTTCTCAAGTCTAAGGATTAATTTGCACAATTCCCAACTAAATAGTAAATTATTAACCTGAAATCATATAGCTCACTATTTATTGTCACATTCAATGATCCGTATATTGACGATCACTCATATGTTTATTAGTCAACATCATCATGTTGTTTTGGCACTTCACACGCCATCATGTATCATTAACATCACTATGTTAATCAAAGGTAATAACATATGATAACCCGTACTCGATTATTCTAGTCCCGGTTGAATAATTTGAAGGTTTATGAATCGATTCTTAATGTTTATCATTTCAAAGAAAAAGTGTAAAATATCCTAAACCCTTTTAAAACACTTTTCTTCTCAGATAAACATTAGGGACACATTTATATCAAAGTGGAGGATATGAATATCCGACAAATAATATTATGTATAAAACACTTAAATATATTCTTATTAAACCCTAATTAGGTCATCTCAAACTATAGCATTAGGGCATGTTCCTAACAGACCATAGTCAGGGGTACCCAGGGAAAGCCTACTATTGTGAGAGATCAACAAGATGGTTCAGTTACTCCCTTGGTTCTAGGTTCTTCTGGGAATCGTGATGCAGATCAAGTTAAATATTGTACCTTCTTCAGTCGAAAAGGCCATCTCGTGTCTAGTTGTTGGATGCGATCAGGGAGATACGTAAGTTGTGGTAGTAGCGAGCATAGGGCAAAGGATTACCCAAAATCTAAGAAGGCTCAAAAGCAAACTTCAAGCAAAGGTGCCAACAGTGAGACCCCAGACCCAGCATATAGCGTACAGTACATAGTTGCATATATTAATGTGTTACTTTAAAATTTTGTTACAGTTATGTGAATAATTTAATTCAATTCATTCATTAATTGCACCATTTATTATATTTTTGAAATACATGCGAATAGAGTTTAGAAAAATTAAATAAGATAACTATTTTAATATTACAATTATTAGAATTTATTCTTTTGTATTTAAGTGCTATATTCCATTATTACCCATTAATTATTTAAATAACCTGAGCCCGAACAAGAAAAATTTTCTATTTCTTTTTCTGAATTTCATATTTTTTTCTTAATACTTGCTATTTTAGATGCATACATCCATTGAGTTTGCGTGCATAACATATCGGGATCAACGGGAAAAAATTTGTAAGTGAACGTAATGAATAGTAAAAAATTTCAGCATTTTTTCACTTAGAATACTTGACCCATTTGGCATAAAACTTGATCCATTTGCATACAATTTGACCCACAACTAAACCCATCTACCCATATATCATTTATCATACACATATAATAGCTAAAAAAATGCTAAAAAATACTCAAAATAAGCCAAAACGCCCAAAGAAATCAGCCAAAAATCCTATTACGGGAATAGTGCTTTTCTTGCAAATTTTTGCTCAATTTGATCTTCCAAGCTTTTCCAAAGGATTCCAAACCATCAAAAAGCTTCTCCTTTGCTCATACATCTCTAATTTGGTGAGGAAGTTTGCATTTAATTGAGTTTAAAGTTTATGCCATGATTTTGAATTTTCGGATTTTGCTTGTTCCATGCCATAAGTTGTTTGTTTCTTGTTCTATGTAGTATTATTACATGCTAGAGACCTTGTGTATACATTAGTATAGCTTTGAACTAAGTTTTTAGCAAGAATCTACATAAGGAAAATGATGAATAGAGCCAAACTAGGGTTTCCGAAAAAAGTTACAATTTAATTCGATTTGAGGCTTCCAGTAGTTATTAATTACATCCATGAGCATGGAAAAAATGTTAGTTGCACTTGCTATGCACAAAAAATGGGTAATTTGATCAAAATAGGCTACTTTAATAAGGGGTTTCGGGGTTAACTCAAATCCGGGCACGTTTCGAGATCACAGCTAGTCTTTATTAAGTATTGAAGCCTTAGAAGTGCTTTCGTTTCGCTTGTTTGGATTCCGGAATTAGTACTTATAGTGTAAACTCACAAAGAGGCATTTTTAGTGTTTTCGTGTACTTGTGCTCTAGGTTATGATTTGGAGGTTCTAAATAAGGTATTTAGGTATCCTTAGATTGGTAGGATGGTTAGTTAGCTTAACTTGATCCTTGAATTCCGGTAGGAAGCTAAATAGCCTAGTTGAACAAAGGAAAAATGAATGAATTAATTGCTTTAGTACTTGTATTGCCTTATAGTTGCTTCTAGAGTATTCAAATGCAGTTTTGAGGCATGTGTGAGCTTGTGGTAAAGTGTTGGGAAAGGTGTAATATTGACCCCTTTGTGTTCGCATAGTTAATTTCATGATAATTGCTTTATAATTGAGGAATTAAATGTTTATATGGCTTTATATGGCTTTATGTAGCGTACGTATCATAGTAGTGAAGTTTCGTGAATTAAGTTATTTGGTTCGTATGACTGTAGTTTAGTATGAACTTGAAAAAGGACTAAAGGAACTACTTATGAACCATGTTGATAATTGTTGTTAATTGACTCATTAATTGATTGGATAAGTGTTTAATTGTTCCTGTATAGCATGTTCATCTATTTGGAAAAGGTCGTAAGTTGAAGTACATGTTACTTATTAAAGATTGAATGAAAATGATTATATTTACTTTATGTTGGTTATATTGATTGTTAATTGTATTATATGTGTAAGGTTATGATTGTTACTGGTAAAGAGCCTTTAATTGCTTAGCTAAGGGTTCAAATGGGTTGCATAGTATGTTTATCCTTCTGGGTGAAGTTTCTAAACCAGCTGGCATGATTACTTGTTTAATGTGTGACTGTATCTTGTTGTGTTGCTAAACTGATTATGTGATGTGAACTTTAGTGCATTGATTGTGGGTGACATCTATAAGATTTCGTGTGATAAGTACGTGTTTACTACATGATAAGATTTGATTCTTTGAGCCAGTCCAAGATGTTGAGAATAAATTGGTGCTAGTCCTTGTATCCTTGGCTAGATTCTTACAGGTTTGGTTCACTAAGGTGAGGGAGTCTTCATTCCTTTTGTGCATCTTAACTTATTTTATTATTTTTAGATTGTATGATTTAGTTTAAATGAATAAAGTCTATAAGTACTATTTACTTGTTATCTTGTGAATTACTTGAATTAGTTACAGGAGTTATTGTTTATATTGCTATAATTACTCTATTTGATTATCAAATGTGTTATATGTTATATATGGGGTGAGGCTAGCCTACTTTGCTACCTCCCCACTTGATTCGAAAATATGACTCGTGATTCGTTACTCGGGGTTGCGCAACCTTTTCGGGCATGGTAGTGTCGAGTAACTAGGCGGCATCGGGCTTGCCGTGCTCCCTCAGCTACCATGGTTTCTCAGTCCATTTCTCGCTGAGGCATACCCCACTACTCCAGAGGCGTGGTTCACCTCGTTGGGGCATACGGACCTACCTCGGGAGATATGGGTCGTAGGATCGGGGTATATCCAAAGTACCCCATTTTTTGAGGAATAAGGGTTTTGCTGGCACTTGCTTGAAGATCTTGGCTCGTGGCTCATGATGGAAGACAAGTGGAACCGTATCCTTTTTATACGTGGTTAAATACTTGTTTAATTAACTTATTTATTTGTGTTATTAATGTTATTATTTTGTTGCATCTCACGAAAACACACCCTGGTTTACTGCATCACCTCCCTCACTGAATAACTTTGGTTACTCATTCCTCGTCTCAACATGTCCCAGGAAAAGCTGGAGATTGGATTGCTTCCTGTGTGGCCTGCCTACTTTATCAGTGTATAGAACAAGGAAGAATGTGTTCATGATATGCTTGTATACTATTTGAGACCTTATGGTCATGTATGTATTCGTGTTATCTTAAGAAATGTAATATTAAAGTTTTAGTCTTGGGTGATGGTTAGGTGCTAATGGTTTGTAATAACCTCTATTGTTTTACTTTATTGTCTAGTTAACTTGCATGCTTGTATGGATGAAATAAGAATCGATTGAAAGACTTAAAATATAAGAATATTAAATAAATAATATTATAGTGGTAAGATAAGTGGGTTTAGACTATAGAATATCAATAGTTGTGCCTGGCATGCTTGTGTAATGAACTTTTGCTAAGTTGTAGCTTGGATGATCTGAATGCAGTATGTGATGTGGTGAGGTTGAAGGATATAATGGATTAAGGTTGTGGATTATAGTCTTATGATTATATATTGTTGTTTGTAGGTTTCCAGATAGTCCTATAAATAGGGGAAACTTCGTCCGTTTTCTCCTAAATTTCGTGCCCGGGATTTGGAATTAGGTTGAGAATAGCATGATCGATAGAAGTCTCAATTTCGTGAGGGGTCGGGGCGTTACACGAACAACCTGGGTTGATTGTAAACTCTAATTTTAAACTAGTTGGTTAAAGTACTTCTTGACTTTGGTGTTATCTATTCTTTTATCTCATCTCCTTGCATGTAACGTGCTAATATGCAAGTAGAAATGTCACCTTATATGATTGAAGTTAGTACATGCACGATATTAGCTGGTGACTGAGTAGTATGTGAAGTTGAAGTATGTGAAACTCCGATTAAGGATCAAGCTACTTTACGACTACATATTGTCTATTGGGATTTTTAGATGGTGATCTTATTCGGCATTCTTCCTCGGGATTTTTATGTGAAGATTCTTATTCAGTGTACTACTTTAGAATTCTTCTTTGGTATTTTCTATGCAGTATTCCTATGTGGAATTCTTATATGATGTTATCTAGAGTTCTCATTTCGGGGTTATTATCCGATATTCTCGCTCGGTGATCTTGTTCAAAGTTCTTAATTGGTATTCTTGATCCGTGTTCTATTTCGGGATTCATATTTGGCATTTTTCTTTGGTAATTTTATTGGGAATTATTATTCGAAAGTCTAAGTTGGTGTCCTTATTCAGGCTTTTCATTCGACGATTCTTATTCAATAATTTTGTTCAGTGTTTTTGCTTGGTATTCTCAATTGGTATTCGGAATTTGGTATTTGGTCTTTCATTCCGTATGTTGGAGCCAACGCCTGAGGTTTTCGGAGGATCAAGGCAGAATTGCGAGGACGCAATTATTTTAAGGAGGGGAGAATGTGAAATCCCGAATTTGCCCTATTTGCAATTACGTGTTTTTACATGTTTAAGTGCTATTAAAATAAATATGTATGTATATATATGTGTTATTAAATGATATTAGATCAATTGTGCATTCAAAAGACATTTGAAAAATAAATAACATGATCTTTGGGTACGGTAGGGTAGGGTTGGATAAGGGGGGAGGGGAGATAGGGTAGGGGAAGGATAAAGTGGGTGAGTTTTGAAAAATATTTTCTTCTCCCAAATGATAAGAAAATACTTTCTACTCTTTTGAACTAAATTTTTTTTTTTACCAGAAAATATTTTTCGATGGACTAAATTTTTTCTATTACATAACATTGAAAAATTCAAAAAACATTTTCTAAAAAAATATTTTACTTCAAACAGACGGAGTCAGAAATGAATACCGAAATATGAAGTATTAACAGGATCAAGTTATAAAATATGGTGTAAGATGCAAACTATGTGTGGATTGGGAATATCTAGATGAGTGGTTGAGTGGGGAATAATATTGCAAAGGAGAGATATAGTTAGAAATTTTATCTTTACAGCAATGACAAAAGCTTATCTATAAAGAGTAAAAGCACAACACTCTCATGTGTTTTATCAAAATTGTATATAAAATCTTATGTTTGAAAAGTTGTGCAACATTCTCTGTGTTAGTACGTATGTTGCATACGTGTCCCAATTCGAACTTTTGTTTAACTCTATTAATCTATGGTCATAAAAGACAAAATTAACCTTTAATTTTTATCCTACTTTTTTGAATTTATTTTTTATCACATATTTTCTGTTTAATAATACGAACCATATTAAAGAAAATTTTGATAAAAAAATTTCCATATGATTTTTATTTCCCCTTATTCTATTTGAAAATAAGAATCCAATGGTTTAAGGTTTAAATGATTTAGACAATAAATGAAAAAGATATGAATTTTTAAAGTTATTTTTCATGGCCTAAGATTCTATCGGTTGGAAGGTTAAAGACGACACTAAAATGACGTCGTTTTAGGCTTTTAAACAATGTTCAATCTTATGAGGACATGTGGCACATGAATTAGAACAAAAATTCAAGCTTTGCACTATAAAGAGTCGAACCTACGTCATAAACATTTGAAATAGAACTCCAAAGTCATTATGCTAGGTGCATTGGTACTTGTAAAGGGGTAAATAACTATAAACATCCCCTTTACCAAAAAAACAAAAAAAAAAAAAAAAAAAAAAAAGCCTTCGAAATCTACATCAACATAATCAATGAGCTATGAAAATTCTCAAAACACTATTAATGGTGAACTTCTATGATGATTTATGAATGTATAAAGACGTTGTGATGGAGGTATGTGCTAATGGTGAGGAAGAAGAAAGTGGAAAGGAAAAATAAAAGAAAGAAAAGAAAGAAAAATGATAAAACAAT
Source organism: Ehretia macrophylla (assembly GCA_037974665.1). Lineage (NCBI taxonomy): Eukaryota > Viridiplantae > Streptophyta > Magnoliopsida > Boraginales > Ehretiaceae > Ehretia > Ehretia macrophylla. Next base: position 1,519,743 of record CM075777.1, read on the forward strand.
ATAAAAGTATTTTGGTCTATTTAAATGTATTTGAAGCTTTTTACTATACCAACTTACATCAGACGACTGTAATATGTCAGACTAAGTGAAAATATTAAGTGGATTAAATTGAATTTGAAGGTAAATAAATACAGAGCCTAATTGAAAAGGAATAAGTCATAAGCTAATGTTAATTTAAAAGGATTAAATAAATAGGTTATAGGAATTAAGATTAGAAAATAAAAAACACAAAAGTGTCACTTATCTTTCTAGTTGAAAAAGAAAAAAGAAAAAAGAGCAACAAAACTTCAGTTGTTGAATCTAATACTGCGGCTGATCCCAGCATTGATACCAGAGGCTTCCCCACCATAAGGACCACTTGGCTTTTTGAGATCCCGTACCTGTCCTTTCCTACCGGTAACTGCCTTCTCGTGTTGCAACTGCAAAAAGAAAAAAAGAGCGAGTGGTAAAGAGTCGCAAGCAAGATAGATAATTTGATTAACTATTATTAATTAAGGTCACATACCCTGTACTTCTTCCTTGGATTTTTAATCAGCTTCTTGCGTTGACGGGTTAATCCTCTGTTCTTCTCCATCTGAAAGTGCATAATAATAGGACAAAAGAATTAGGATAGGAGAAATTTCAACAATTGATCAGAGAAAAAACAGCAGCATCTTTTGTTCTTACCAGATAACTAATCTGGCGTTTCCCATCTGCAACGCTTTCAGCCAAAGAAGCAAGCTTTGAGGGTCTGCAGAAACATTGAACAATTAAATTTACAAGAATATTATCAGCAACTCACATTTATGCCTATATACTTATATATATATATATATAGAGAATGTGGATCCAGTTGGCAATATTCAAAAACTTTACATTCATACAAAACCAAACTAAAACTTATCCAAGTACCAACTATCAGTTTTATTTGCCAACGCCATTCATTCCATCTGAGATCCATCTCTTTTAATTAGTCGCATGCCTCAACTTTGATAAGGAAAGAAAGACTAAAGGTCTAGTTTGAGTGTCTCCATCCAACAGTTTTTTCTAAATCTTCCTCTATCGGTCCTTATGGGGGGCAACCTTCATACCTTCGCACCTGACAGGTGCCTCCATTGGTCTCTCCCAACATGGTCCCAAACCATCTGAAACGCTTCCCGTCATGTTATACTCAATCAAAGTCACCCCCACTTTTCTCGAATGAAATACTTAAATTGCAATTATACAGGTGAATGTTCAGCAAGAATGTTTAGTAACCTGCAGCAAGATTTGAATGAAAAATTTACAGTTAAGGTTAAGGTCACTACACCATTTAAGACAAACCTTGAATATAGTTCTGCTTTGGCAGCTTCCTTAGCAGCATTTTGTCGTTCAACTTCCTTGTAAACCTCAAAATCTGATTCATTATCACCATCCACATCATTGTCACCAACCCCATTGCTTGCTAGATGACCCGGCTCATCTTGAACCTCATCAACAGACCCGATTCCAGCTCTCGCCAGGACTCTCAGTTCATGCTTTCTTCGCCTCTCTCCAATATCATCCCGTTGTGGTAAATCATCATCACCAGAAGTAAGCTGCTAGAAGCAAAGATTGGCAGATAATCAATTGCATTGATCCGCATAAATAAGACAGCTCAGTTACAAATTCCAAGCAACAAAAAAATACCAAAAGTTCTCTCAAAACTTGCTAGGAATCAGTCATAATGCCCAAGGTAATGTGGCTATACTATTTATGCAAAAATTCTCGAAGATAATGATGCCTGTGCCAAACCAGCATAGACCAAACAGTCAAAGCAGAACAGAACCTTCCCCACAGTGCATGCCACAACCTTTGCCTGTTTAAACAGCAGAAGCAGTGGCAGCCCTAATATTATATTAGGAGAGGAAGTCTTGAGATGTCACCAATACTCATTGATTTTAGTAAAAGTTAAAGCTAAAACTGAGAAAAATGTGCATTATTTAGGAGCCATTTGGTTCAAGGGAATTGACAATATTTTTAGGAATCTGAAAGCAGAGTCAGATGGAAATGTGAAAACGTGATCGTTAGTCAGTGCAGAAAATAAATATTTAGATATTTGGAAAGTTAGCCATGTACTGAGACCTTTATCTTGCCTCCCATCTCTCAACTAGTACCACCTGCTACTCCAAAAGAAACACCACCACCAGTCTTCCAGTCTTGGTACCCCATTCTTTGTCTTCACCATCAAAAACCCGAACCTAACCACTATGAACCCCACCACTCTGGGTAAGTCATAAAAACCATCAAATGAGTGTTAAAACAGATGGTCCTATCTGGCTTTGCCTTCTTTTCTACGTTCAATGGAATGGTGCTGTCATGTTGATGGGTTTGATGTAGTTCTGCTATATCATAGCTTATCTACTGTGTAGTAGTGGCTAATATGGTGCGACTGCACAACAATGGACTCAGGATGGTCTTCTCTTAAAAAAAAAAATGGACTCCGGATGGTCAAAAAGAAAATAATTTCACGTTCTCAAACTGAACAGATTTCATGGAAGACAAAAACTGAAGGAAACTCAAAAATGAGAATCAAAGAAAATGGAAAAAAATTTCACAGTACCCTTTTAGTTCGAAAAAGGATTCTAGGACCATAACTATAAGACCAAATAGGGCAGAAGATGTATAGGAAATTTTGTTGTTTATCTTCCCAAATGGGAGAACACACATTTCTGGGGTCTAAACAATGTATTGGATAAAGAAAACAGTAATTTGTTGCAAAAATAAATAAATAAATAACATTTGAGACCCCATGAATGGTTCCACATTGAAAACAAGATATAAGACATTTGCAAGAGCAATCACATATTATAAATCTACTAAGCAGATCCTAGCTAGATTTTATCATTTATGATTGATAAAGAAAACCTTTTGATCGTTCTTTTTGGAAGCCCACGGAAAAAATGATGAGAGATGCATAAACCACTAAACTTTTTACATTGATTTTGAGTTGTGACGACCGTACCCAGTGCACAGGATTCACGCAAATAGCAAGGTCTGGGGAAGATAAAATAGATGTATGCACCCTAACCCAAGTTGCCAGAAAGGCTGTTTCCAAGACTTAACCCCAAGACCAAGTATTCAATAAGTGAGTTGGATAGACCAAACAAAATTATTAACTAAAATACTAAGCTACTACTAGAATAGATCAAACAAAACAAACAACAAAAATACTAGCATACGCACTAAATTGCAGATTTCACTGAGGTGGACATACTTATTTCAACATTACGTTGAATCCTTCTAGGAAAAGGCAAAGACTAGTCATGGCTAAATGTATACCTATCTAGATAGACAAGATTTGAAATACAAAATCCAAGACTACATCAAAATCTAAGACTCAAATGCTTCTATTGTTGTCTTGGATCCACAATTGACCCTATGAATTCTTAGGATTGGTATAATCTTTAGAAAGAAGGTGAAAGTGCTCATAATTTATTACTTAAGACTCAAATGCTCCTATTTTTTCGTTGTGTTAGAATAGAACCATAATTTATTACTTAAGTTAGACATTAGACAAGATTTTCCTATAGAAGAGAACACATGTTCTTTTTTTCCCTGATGCGAATTTGACACAATAGGGGAAAGTGCTCAATATCATTCTATTCATAATAAATAAAAGGGGGTCTTTCCTATTTATATATAGGTGAATTGTTACCCAAATTTCTATTAAAATTCATACCTTAGGCTTCTTCACTTGAGCAGTTCCAAGGTGAGAAAGTTTACTTGATCGTGCATTTGCATTACCACCCATAGCATCATCATCAAAATCATCCAATGTCTCAAGTTGTCTGATAAAATTCAACTGTGTTATTTTTTACGAGTAACTTTATGTTGCGATGTTGGAAAGCAAAATGACAAAAGATATATAAGAGGTATAAAAAGCAGAGATTAGTACCCATTCATTGGTTGGTGGTGCTTCTTTAACCTGTCATTCTTTTGAGCAAGAGAAGTAAAGACACCTTTCTGTTTCAGTCTTTCCTCAAGGGCAGCTCTTACTTTTAACATTTCCATGCTCTGCTGACCAATATCATTATCCTGCAACATTTATGAACTTCAGGTTCGGCTTGTGCATATAAACAATGCCAACTTATGCTGCAAGTAGACACACACATGGGCACCAGCACATATTAAACACAATGGACGAGGAAGAACCAAGAGGGAGGGAGGGAGGGAAGGAGGCAGGGAGGGAGGGAAGAGGGGAGCAAGAAATAAGCCCTTGAGAAATGGGAGAGGAAACAACTGCATGCATAAGCCACAAATATTCGTGAAAACCAACGAGGATTAAATGAATAAACATAACAGATCCATAATATCATCAAGCCCAGGAAATTTAGAAACAAGGTGTTTGTCACAAAATTTACTGAATACAATTAAGTGCATGGTTGTGGCAATCATCTAGATATTAACCTAGCATAAAGAAAGGCCAGAAAGTAGTTAAAGTACCGTGAGACCTATGTGTATGGAGTACCCATTTGCTTTCTTTAGCATGAGTAATGTTCCACAAGAAAAAACAATTCAACATATTGGTGATGCAGGGCCATTTTCATCAAGCCATCCATAATATAACATTTTTCTAGATCAGAGGACATCAGCGTCCAGGAAATAGTGGGAGACATGGACTCTTGAACAAGAAATCTTGGACAAATAGTTGCAGGGAATATTAATTGGTTAACCCATTTCATGCAAGTAACCTTTATTGCTCAAAGAGAATACTCCACAGTGATGAACAGGGTAATTTTTATGATTTGTTGAGGTTACTACATTTGCTAGACATTTTAACTTTTGTGAAAATTAGGCATCCCATGGCTTGGTAATCTGCAACATGACGTACCTTCCAGTAAAACTGAGTGATGATTAAATTTATTGAAAGTACTTAATGTTATTCAAATCCAACTAGAAGTCCTGGTTGTCAACACTTGTTTAAGAGTCTAGTATAATTTGCCCTGCTTCTTGCAGTCCTATTCTTGTAGGAAAAATCTGAGAGAAGTTGTGAGTTCAGCCAGGCTTGTCTGAGATCTTGTTTTGATGGAACTAATCACATGAAACATGTTTATATTATTGATGGTTCCTACAATTACGATGGCTTCAACTGTTCCACTATTAATGTTGTCCTTGATCTTTATCAAATTCAGCATTATACCAGCTCCAAAAAATTATGTTCGATTAGTAAGATCCTAATTCACGTATCAGAATTAGCACAAGCCCATAAACCCAACACTAAAATCCCCCAAAGAGCAACAAAATTATTTTCCCAGATACGGTTCATCAGCATAGAATCACAATTTAAAGTTTAATTTTTTTATATTTTTAGCCCCACCCCTTCATCAATTATCCATCCCTTAACCCTACTTACCCTGTGATGTTTACATCTTTCCAATCCCCAAACCAGCACTAAACAACCTTTTCATCCCCGATTCTGATGCTGTCACAAGTAGGGGAGTGTCCCCATGTCCTACATCAGTGCTACTCTCCTTGGTTACAACAATAATGATTATAGTGGTAGTACTCGTAATGCTGGCTGTTAACACTAGCCATCGATATTCTCCGGATCATCACAGCGTAACAGCAGAAGAAAAAGCAAAAGGTATTTAAAAAGAATTGTTGAAACAGCTTCAATCAATACTCACCTGATGCTTGCGTTTTGGACCACCTTTCTTCTCATCTTTGTTAGAACTCACATCCACCATCTCAGTTACTTCATAAGGCTACAATGTTGCAACAGAAAGGCCAAATAGTACAAATATATTTCCAGCTGCATATGTTTTACCATGGGAAGAACCCAAGAGAATATAATTGAAAGATCACAGAATAAATAACAAGAGCAAATTGGCACAAAATTAAAGGAATTTGCATCTACCTCTGTTATTTCATCATTTTCAGCTGAGACTACAGAGGCTTTATGACCCCTGGCCGGAGAATCAGAATCTTTGCTAGCATCTTCTCCAACCAATCTCATCTCTTTGTTACCACCAACATTCTTGTTCACAATGTCCTCAAGTCCAGCAGGGAGATTCCCGTCAAGCTCTTTCAGCTGCTAACATCAGCATGAATCAGAAATGTCACTAATAGTAACCAAAGTCAAACTACTAGTGAAATATAAAAGAATTTCCATGCAATGATTAGCAAGAAGCAAACGAGACACAGAGTGAGCTCAACAAATACATGAAACAAAGGTGAAAAGGCAACAAGTTCAGAACCAAGAACCAAATGCTAAAGGCCAAGCTCTACATAAACCGAAAAAACTGTGCCTCAAGCAATTAACAGAAGGATAAATCTGAAGGCAGAAAAGAAGGCGGCTGAAAGAAAATTCTTCAACCCATTTATCATGATTTCCCTGATCATGAACAATTCTCTGCTCTAATTTCACATACCAAAAGAAGAAAATCCTTCAGGCCATAAATCATGATTTTCCTGACCATGACCAATTCCTGCCATAATTTCCCTTACCAAAAGAGACGTACAAACTACTCCAGGCTTCACAACCTTTATGATCATGATTAAAAGGGTAAGCATGTGCCGCATCAACCTAAAGAAGAAAAGCCTCAAGACATTGGTAACTGGATATTATACTGGTTAATGACTCCTTTCCAGACACTCATGTAATCAACCTGGTCTTTTGCCCAGATATCTGCATAAGAAGTTTGTTTTTCTTCCTTTTTCTTTAATTGATATCACCAGAGTAGTTGTTGTTCCCCCAGTTACTTCTCAAGACACGGGTCTTGTCTTGCAGGCCTAGAGCTAGCTGGCTCTCCCCGAAATGCGTTGAGGCGCAGCAGTGGACTGGACATCTAGGGAAAAACCACTGTTTCGCTGCGGGCCATGAAAGCAGAACCAAATCGAGGCAACGCTTGTAAGGAGTCCTATTAAAACCAAGAAATATAGGCCTGCCTGCCATCCACACCAGAATAAATAGAGTTTTTCGAAAAAACCTGCTAGTAGAGGAAGACCTCCTAGGGATAAGAGACATAGGGCTAAAGAGCTATTATATTTTCTTTTCTAGGTTCCACATTTTATCTTTGCAAATGAGTTGTTGCAACTCTAGAGAAAAAAGAATTCAGTAAAAATTTTCTTACACTGAAACATTCATATATGTGTGGGCCTGGGTCGTGACAATAGAGAGAAATGAAAGGATAAAATTTTAGCACATAATACTTACAATCACTTTGTGACATACTTCCTGATACACCCTATTGTTATAATGTTATGATTCCAATTAAAAGCTTTAAGTATGCATACTTATCAAGAAAAAAGAAAAGGAGCATGTATGAGCATGCTAAGAGCCCAGCACCAAGTGTAACAAACAGAGCTAACAACTCAATCAAAACCATTGATACCCTAGCAAATTACTCAGTGATTTGCAAAAATGATGTTCAAGAGTACGAATTGAGCATGAGTTCTATTTGTGACCAACAAAACAACTGCCGGTGTTACGGCGCAGTCAACGATGTTACTTATGATTTCCTTTTTGAGCATATAGTTCATTGACAGATTCTCTGAAGTACAAGGAAAACAGCCCATCATGACTTAGCACTCTGCCTTACTGGAGCCCTTCTACATGTCTATGATTCCTGAATTTAACTATACTGTCCATTAGATAGTGAGCAAAGCTGCTCCATCAATAATCTGTGGTGAAGAGAGAAAGAAACAAGATGCTCCTTGCACTGAAGATAAATTAGTTAAGAAAATTGAAGAATCTTTCCTAGATAACTGAATACTCCCAGCAACTGTAATGACTTATATTCTCGGTAACCCTCCAACCCGTTTATTCATCAAAACCTGTTCCCACCCAACGTCCTACTCCTAATTCACCAAAGCGCAACCTTTCTAGCCTAATCACAAAAATACTTCCACCATACTAAGCCTTAAAACACACCGAACAGACCAGAACCTCCATAAAAGACCCCTCCATTGGGTGCTGACAGAAAGATCCTCCATCAAACATTTCTTTCTGAACTTTTGGCAGGCATGTTATGGTGTACCTTTTGGTTTGGATCAGAGACAGGTGCCTCCATATCCAAAATATGGACAGCTGGTTTTCAATAGTGACTTGCATACTCGATAACAAAATAAAATTTAAATGTGATAATGATGCATCACAGTTTCTGATCATATAAAGAATATAATTTACCAATACTCTGTATTCCTGATTGGTTTTGATCACAGACAAGTTGGGCCTCTGATTAAATGTCTCTTATATTGATAGCGGGTTTTCTGTAACGATTTATATATATGATTAGACAATATTAAATGTTATAAATTACAAATTAGAGTTTATCAATAAAGAATGCATATTAGCTTTAAATTCTCTGTATTTTATAGCTTTCATTCATATTTATCATGTACAAACCGAAAATGAATAATTTGAGGGGCTCCGGACATTACAGACTTCAAACTATCATGTTCTGGTGCTCTAACTCTCACCCTAGCCTCCATATTGCAGATTGACTGCCAAGGTATAGACACCGAAGAGCCCACCCAACCCCCCACACCAACCCTGGGGCAAAACAAAAGAAAAAAATCAATATAAAATGTATAATCTGAGGGGCTCTGGATATTACAGACTTCAAACTATCACATTCTGGTGCTCTCTCCCTCTCACCACCACACTGCAGATTGGCCACCAAGGTGTAGACAATGATAAGCCCAGCCACCTGAACCCCGGGGCAAAACCTAAAGATCAATATACTATGACTATCCAAACTATTGATCAGCAATGTGATTCAGGATTCAAGACAAAAAAATCTGATTCAGGAATAATATGGATCGTTACCAAAAAATAAAAAGGAATAATATGGAAAATCCCTGACTGACTATCCATAATCAACGTTGACTGCTACAAAAGCTTTCCCTCACAATTTATACACCACTTACAAATCAATTTTACAGATTATTTTTTAACAATTTAACAAAGTACATCAACTCAGACTTCAGAAAAATCACAGACAGCAGTTTTTCCAGCATAAGACCAATCAAGATGAGGAACAATAGCAAGAGAAGCACAACTTATCATGCTGCTTTTCGCAATTTACTAGGACTCAGCCAAAAAGTGGGTATTTTCTACATTTGAATATGATTTGGCGAAAAAGTTAAGACACATGCAGAATTATGCTATCAAGCATACAGAGAACATTCTTGCTCACACTACTTATATTTTTTATAATAAATAATAGATAATAATTGTATTATGACATTGATGATTATAAAGATTTCCACACATTTATAATTGTGTAAACGCACTGATGAAAAATAGTAACCTTGTCCAATAATGTCCTGATCTCCACGAGCTGAGAAATAACTGGATGATCACGAGCGGATCGCCCTTCTGCTTTAAAAAGAAGATAGAAAGTGATAGACTGACAATATGACAGCAGAAGCAGCCGTTTCACCTCCAAATAATGCAATCCTCCTTTCACAACATCCTTTCCTTCTACAATCTTCAGAAAGCATAAAAGCAATAAATACATTTACCACAAAATTAATCTGATCAACTACAACTTTCTAAAAAGATGCCTCATAATTGAAGAAAATGGCGAAGCATCAATGACATAATGGTCTAAGTCAAGCATAATTTTAATGAGTCCCATCTTAAATCGCCATCTGATTTATATTTTTCAACACCAATAGTTTTTGGATCATAAACCAATGTGAAAAGTTGATTATTAAGTCATCAACCAAAGTATAGAACTCGGGGATCCTGAACTCGTACAACATACAATAGAGTAAATTATTAATGATATTTGTTACACAAAGATGACCAGCAATTGATTAGCAAAAAAAAAAAAGATGTCCAGCAAAGGATCATTTACAGCAATCCTAAGCTATACTCAACATTATGGTCCACATAGCATCATATGAGTTTAAACCAATCCATAATGTCTTGATGCTTTTCGTTTATTTTGATTAGGACTTCTTCTAACATAAAATACTATTCGCTTTCAAACACGTTTCAAAAAGATATATGCAGCCTCAAATAGGCTTGCCATTTGGAAGGAGTTCACATAAGCCAACACAGGTCTAAGTTGTTCTTTACCTAGACAACAGGAAAGTTACATGTAACAATACCTATGATAGAAGCTTAAAGGAATAAGTCCTCTTTCTATATTACAGGGAAGTTATACGGTAAGTAATAGGTTACAGAGAAAAATAAACATATGATAAGTCAGGCATAACAGATAACCTTGCTTAGAAGTGGATTAACTTTGTTTTCAAGCTCCTCAAATGCATAATTGAGCTCCGACAGCAAACCAACTAATTCTGGTGCAGAACTGTTTAACAATATAATGGTTATGTGTTAAATGCGTACATATAATCTCTAAAATTCCCAAAACTACGCCGAAAATGAATAATGCAATGACAAACAAAATTTAAAAGAGCCTTCTCACAAGATAAAGCATGGATACGAGTGCCATAAACAACGCAAGCAAGGAATCAACTTTGGAATAGCAATTATAACAGGCAATGAAATGCAACAATTTGTGGCAGATTTGAGGGAATATAAACTTTGTTAGGTCCAGATGGAACAGATATCTCTGTATCTGCTTCTTTATAGAAATCCGCTAGTTATAATAGATAGCAAAAGAAAAGTTAACCACTTAAAAGAAGGGTGGAACATATTATTGATTTATTTTTCCCCTATTGCATTACATCTAAAATGTTTCTTCCACTTTCCAATCCAATACCTCAACCTCTCCCCACTTAGCAGCAGTCACGAAGAAGTTAGGACACAGGGTTAGGGACTAAAAGGGAAACAAGCCTAAATCTAATCTCCTTAGGATAAGCTTTTAAATTCAAAGTCTAATCTCCACAAGTCACAACAGAAAGCAAATCAGTATAATGCTAATAATCAGCATTCCAACTTTTGACAATGCAAAGTGAAACATAAATGATGACAAGGTGACCTGCAGACTGATAAAGGATTTACTAACTAGTGTGTTAATGTCAATCTTTGCACTACCAGAAAGATAATTCTTTATTGATAAAGAGCATGAAAAGATAACAAGAGATGGAGGAGAAGATACCCTACAATGAGAAAAGAATAAACAAAGAACATCTAAAGATACAAAATTCAAGGAAAAGTGACTTCCAACAAAATTGTAAATCACAAGGCAGCATCCCCATTTGTAGAGACTTGAGCCTTCGCCTGGAACAAAAGAGTAGAAAGGCACAATTTTCCTCAAAATAGTGAGGAAGGTGATTTTTACAAATTATCAATTTTATATGGTTGTTGTATCAACCACTTCAAACGTGATAATCTTCTCCAGATTTTAGACACTTTTATTTCTCACATGATATATTCAAATAAGACTTTTCCGTGGATTTGTTTTCTGCAAAATATAGACAATATTATAGGATCATTTTCATAATGAGTACTTAAAGGCTTTAAAGCTACACAGGAGTTCGAAAAAATACATTCCTGAACCATAATTGGTTCATCAATTTATGAAAATCTAAAGAGGAGGCCTTCTGAACCAATACACCCTCAAGATGGACTAGGATTGCTTCTGATTCTGTTTGTAGCTTAAATGCTTAAAGATAAAGCATTAAAATAGTTTATACCTATATCAGAAAAATTTTGGTTCCTTGATCATTAATCTAATCTTATCAATACAGTCTCACCATGAAGTGGTGGTTTCTCTAACATGACTCTTCTCATGTCATAGAATTGATCCCTTCATTTGTTCAGCTTGAGCTTTGTGAAAGTTTCTTGTCTTATATATATCTTCCAGTTAAACCTAATACTGATCCTCACTTTGGGTGAATGTATAAATATATTGATTAATTTAAGAAAGAGAGAACTATCCCCTTTTCTTGTGCAAAATAACAATTTTTTAGTTTTCAAAATTTTCAAAGATCACTCATCTTCTGAAACAGAAAAGAAGTAAAATTATCCCACTAATGAGTAAAGGATCTTCTCAAATACGCTAGACATTCTAGACGTGAATAAACAAAAAAAAAAAAAAAACCACCATATGCAGTATGGACTATAAAACTCAACCTAAGACGGGGTTAGACAAATTGATAATCACTTAATAAGACTAAGAAGCATTTAGAAAATGCCAATTAAGATATTTCAATGCTAGTTGCAAAAGTCACTCTTCGCATTCATCGACTCATATAAAGAACATAACATTGAACAACATTAGCGACACAGGGCTTATAGCAGCTAGCAACGCTCACACCAACATTTTTTGCATCTTAAATTTTCCTCAGAAATCAAGAATCGGTCTAACTACTATACAATGAGAATACTAATAAACACCAACTACTAAGAGAGGCTGACCTGTACACAACATCCATTTGCTCTTCCCTAGTCAAAGCATTCAGATCTTTTCTTACTTCCTCGTAAATGGTACCAGTTTCACCTTTGGCATCTTTGTCTACAACAGCTTTTGATGCTGGTATCCCTTGGACCAATGTCTCCTGTTTTACAGGGACAACCTCCCATTAATTCCAATTCTTGGTTCGCCGCCACCGGTACTATACGTTATCAATACAATGAGCATGAAACAGTAATGCTTCTCACCTCAATTGTAGGCTCCCTGTTGCTATCATCCTCACTTATCTCTTCCAGACCAAAATCTTCCATCGATAAAGATTTTGCTTTTTCTTTCAGCAATCTCAACACCTCTGCCTCCTCTTCCGCTGGGGTCTCCTCATCACTTGATTGTAGCTTATGATTTAGGCAAACAAAATGTTTAAATTTCATTTTGGTTTCTAAACAAAATTTTGTGAAAAAAGCATATGATTGAATCATTAAATGAGACTTATGGTAGACTAAAAGGTTTTAAATAAGAAATTCATTTGATTTACCACACAAACTCTTACCTCAAAATCAGCATTATCAGCATCATAAAATAAACCTTTCTTTCTACTCCAGACAGTCCTTTCCTTTTCCTCCTCTTCAGCATCATCATCCATTTCATCCTCAGCCCCACCCATCTTTGCCCGTAGGTACTTTTGCTGCCTTGCAACTATCAAAATCAACAACATTAATTTATTGAGATTGCGAGCTCCCTTAGCGGCAGATGTCTCAAAGCTAAAATCATAATATTTTGAGGAAGTCGCAATAATAATGCAACAGGGATTTATCAAAAGAGCATTGTTTTTCTCATGATTATTCCATTGTCAATACTCATAAACTCATTGTTCAAGATCAGTGGTGAATGTGCTGAAGAAACAACTATTTTGAAAACTTGCTTGCACGAACAAGAATTAGTTTTTGTTAAGTTTTGCAACTATACGTTTCATTTTCCCTTTTGCTCAAGTTGTATAAAGCAGAAAAAGAAAGGGCAAAACAGAGCTATTCCCACTACAAGTTTGCCAGTTATTACTGCATGAGAAATTCCTTCAAAACTTAGAATCAGGGGACAAAATGACTATTAATTTTGCAAGACCTCTTACTTACTTTTTGCAGCAATGCCCGTAAGTTGAGAATCATCATCGACGTCTTCATCATCCTGATATAATCAACACAATATCAGTGAATGAATATTAAGCATAAATATACAACAATCAGGAAAAGATCCAACGTTATGGGAAGAAAAGTGAAAACATGAATTCAGTTAACTGAGTTCTGGTTTGTCTTAAAAATCAGGAAATGTTTTGCAAAACCGTGAATTCAATATTGCTGTGCTTATGATCATTCTAAAATGCTTTTAAAAATTAAAAATTAAAATGAAAATTATCAATTTAGTTTAACAAAAAAAAAAAAAAGAAACGGAAAAGAATGTTAACCTCCAAATCAAAGACTGGGTGCTCATTATCTTCATCAGACTCTTCCAAATCATCATTTACGTCCAGTGGTACTACATCTCTCTGCTTGTGAACTACAATCACAAAGACAATAACTATGAACACACATCATAACTACATATTAATAAAGACTCGTATGCAAGCATAGCCTACATCTAGATGAAGAATATAATCACAAGCATGAGTATACAAGTCGAGTTCCGTGTTTCCGGAAATTTTTAAAAATGAAATTTCGACCAACAAATTTCTAGTAGTTGAATGTAATTCAACACTAGAACCAGTAAAAAAAAAAAAAGATGAAAACTTTATGAATATGATTCCAAAAACTGAACTCAAATATATATCCAAAAACTTTTCTATAGATACTATTAGTCAAATACAATTCAATTAAAACAGCCAAAAAAAAAAAAAACATAAAAACACATGTAAAGTTTACCTTAATAAGCAGCTGAATAACTAGAAAATAAAAAAGAAGAAAAAAATTAAAAGTTTAAATTAAGTGAGTAATAAATAGTTACAGGCATCGATTTCGTCGTTCATCATATCCTCGTCATCGGCATCAAAGTAATAAGCTGGTTTCTTAGGGGAAGTATTGTCCTTCTTCTTATATTTGCCCGACTTTTTTGTTCCCATGGTTGCGAAATATAGTCCAGGAAAGGAAAGATGAGTGTGTGTGTGTGTGTGTGTTTTCTTGGTGTTGGTGCGAGAGAAACAAAGAAAAGAAGAAAGAGAGAAGGGGTTTTGAAGGGGTTTTGGTGGGTGTAGCAGCTGGAGCTGGAGAATGGAGAGGCAGGTTAGGGCTGTTTGCTATTTAATCAGCACATATTACAGGGGAGGGTGATGTGGTAAAAAAAAAATAAAAAGGTTATTTTGGTCATTGAAGAATGTCAAGATTTTTTTTTTTTTTTTATGAGGACAAAATCAAAAATTACAAAAAGCTAACTCAATTGAAACCAATTTTAATTTTCATATTAAGCAAAACAACAAACACATATAGTATAACCTTTTTTAATTAATAGTGTTAGAACCATTAAATTTTATTAATTTAGCGATATATTAATTTATCAATAAATTAATAATTATTAATATATCGATATATTTTTAGTTTTTCTAGCTTGGTAATAAATATATTATATTTATGGTCTCTTTTTTGAAAAGTAATTGTCAGTAACAAATAATCTTAAGAGGGGTGAATTAAGATAATAGCAAAGTATTGTTATTTAAAAATTTACTATAATCCACAAAAATCTGATTGAGACAATTTATCAAACACCTTGTGTGAAAAACTAAATAAGAGATATTATGATGAATAAAATCAAACACAAAAGCAAGTTAAATACTCTAAGCAATATATATATGACAATGAATGTAAATAGGAGAAAAGAGAGAGAAATCAAACTCGATATTTTCAAGTGATTCGAACTTCTGAAGGTCTAGTCTACCACCTAAGATCTTCCTCCCCTTAAGATTTCTTAAACTCCATTAAATCAATGCTTCTTCAAATGTTGGTAAAGCACGAACCAACTTACAACAATTCTCTTTTGAGTCCACAAGAGAAAACACAAGTTTTTTCAAATGTAGATAAAGCTCCAATCTACTATCCCTTTTTCTTTGAGTCCACAAAAGATTTTTCCACACTCTTCTTTTTATAAAGATTCTCTCAATCCTAATCTAGAGCCCAAGAGTGTATACAATACAAAGATTTGAGTATTTGAATGATAATACAATGAAGAACAATCAAAATTCCTCAATGAGTAGATAATACAATTTAAATCTTTAAATGCTCAATAGATTTGTAAGTTATAGCTCCAGCTTGGTGTATATTGATTGAAATATATGAAATTTGAATCTTAGAATTAATATATGATATTTTGGAGTTGTTGGAAGAGTTATTTTATGAAATAGGTTGGTTTGGTATATATAGAAAACATTTGCAACAGCTAATTTTCAAATTAGCGCTATCCGGACGAGACATCCGGTCGAGGGCCTCGTCCGGATGCATATATATATATATATATATATATATATGACAATAAATGTAAATAGAGAAGGGAAAGAGAAATCAAACTCGATATTTTCAAGTGGTTCGAACTTCCGAATGTCTAGTCTATCACCTAAGGTCTTCCTCCATTTAAGATTTCTTAAACTCTATTAAATCAATGCTTCTTCAAATGTTGGTAAAGCACGAACCAACTTACAACAATTCTCTCTTGAGTCCACAAGAGAAAACACAAGTTTTTTCAAATGTAGATAAAGCTCCAATCTACTATCCCTCTTTCTTTGAGTCCATAAAAGATTTTTCCACACTTTTCTTTTTACAAAGATTCTCTCAATCATAATCTAGAGCCCAAGAGTGTATACAATACAAAGATTTGAGTATTTGAATGATAATACAATGAAGAACAATCAAAATTCCTCAATGAGTAGATAATACAATTTAAATCTTTAAATGCTCAATAGATTTGTAAGTTATAGCTCCAGCTTGGTGTATATTGATTGAAATATATGAAATTTGAATCTTAGAATTAATATATGATATTTTGGAGTTGTTGGAAGAGTTATTTTATGAAATAGGTTGGTTTGGTATATATAGAAAACATTTGCAACAGCTAATTTTCAAATTAGCGCTATCCGGACGAGACATCCGGTCAAGGGCCTCATCCGGATGCATTCTGCCATGGATCCGGAGGAGGCATCCAGGGCACTGGATGAATAGTACCCCTCGTCCGGATGAATAGTGCCAGATTTTTAACTTTGCAAAATTTCACCCGAAATTCAAATTTTCGAAGGCAAAACATTTTGGCACTTCAAATTCAATTTTTTGACACTTCAAAACATCTTCTAAACTCTTGTGAAAAGATTAAAACTGATTTTTGTAATCAAGAGTTTAAAACACATTTTTCACCCGTCAATCTTTTGAAGAAAAATCATTTGAACCTTTTAACAACACTTCTTCAAAAGATGTTCCAACCCCATTTACCATTTTGAAATCTTTTTAAAACTCTTGAGGAAAGATGTAAAGACATTTTATGAAAGATTACCAAGACCTTAAATCATAAATATGTATAACTAAGGCAAACGACATTTTAAGCCGGTACCTGTTATGTTGCAACGTCTTCATCCTTATAACACTACTTTATCTTCATGTCTTCAAGTTTTGATTCTTGAAATATAATATTCACTTCTTTAGCTCTTCAAAACTTCATTTCTTCATACTTGTCGTGATCTTGCTCGTGTATACAATAATGGCCAACATAATTTGCATCTTCTTCAATCATGCATCAATTCTTTAATCACGACCATTTACCTTTTCATGCAAGATTATCTTTCTCCTGTAACACCAAGCATCCACAATATATTTTGGCTTCTAATATCATAAGGAAAATATAATCCACTCAAGCCAAAATATTAAAGTACAATGTGACTTATAACGATATACAAATGTAATGCACATAAGCCAACAAGTATGTGTTTTAAACATGTAAACACATTAGCACAAACACACTGACAAATCCAATTTTCCTTGATTTGTTATCATCAAAATCATATATTTTGGCATAAGGCCAACAGTAACTAATATTTTTTAGGCCAATTTGAAAAATTAAAAGTTTAAATTAAGTGAGTAATAAATAGTTACAGGCATCGATTTCATCGTTCATCATATCCTCGTCATCGGCATCAAAGAATAAACTGGTTTCTTAGGGGAAGTATTGTCCTTCTTCTTATATTTGCCCGACTTTTTTGTTCCCATGGTTGCGAAATATAGTCCAGGAAAGGAAAGATGAGTGTATGTGTGTGTGTGTGTGTTTTGGTGTTGGTGCGAGATAAACAAAGAAAAAAAGAAAGAGAAAGGGGTTTTGGTGGGTGTAGCAGCTGAAGCTGGAGAATAGAGAGGCAGGTTAGGGCTTTTTACTATTTTAATCAGCACATATTACAAGGGCGGGTGATGTGGTAATAAAAAATTTAAAAAAAGGTTATTTTGGTCATTGAAGAATGTCAAGGTCTTTTTTTCATAAGACCAAAGTCAAAAATTACAAAACGCTAACTCAATTGAAACATCGATAAATTAATAATTATTAATATATCGAGATATTTTTATTTTTTCTGGCTTGATAATAAATATTAGTAATGTTATTGTTAGCCTAAAGGCTTTAAATCCTGTATTTTGATGATAACTAAATATTGATTATGAAATTGATCTATTGACTAATCATATCTTGTAATGAATTTATTGTTTGAGAATTAGTCAAACTTGAAGGATATTCAACATATTAAGTAAGCTTATGAGGATTGGAGTAATGATCAAGCTCATGGAAATTGATGATCAAACAAAAGGCATCCTCCAACTAGAAGATCAAAGCACTTTAATGGTCAAGATCTATGAAGATTTAAGATGTGAACATCCTAGCTAAGATCTTGTCCTAAAGAAGGAAGATTGAAGAGATGATCAAAGCACTTTGTGAATATCAATGTTATACAAGCTCAAGAGCAAGTTAGTTCATGAAGAAGAATGTTGATGAAGCTCAAGACTACATTGTCAAGTTCTCTAAAGCTTCAAGATGTAAAGATTCAAGTCAAAAAGGTCTTGGAAGATAAAGAGGGAGTCATAAGAGGAGACGTGGCGACATAAGGGGTAGCGGCTTGAAAAAGTCATTTGCCTTAGGTATGCATGTTTATAGTTCAAGCTCTTGGTAAACTTTTAAAAATATCTTTAGATATTTCCTCAAGATTTTTGAAAAGATTTTTAAAGGTTAATTTGGGTCGGAACATCTTTTGAAGAAGTGTTCTTAAAAGATCCAAATGATTTATCTTCAAAAGATTGAATTTTCAGGTGAAAATGTATTTTAAACTTTTGATTACAAAAATCGATTTTAATCTTTCCACAAGAGTTTAGAAAATGTTTTGAAGTGTCAAAAAGGCTGGAAACACTTAGAAGAAGTGTTTTTGAAGTGCCTAAGTGTTTCCCCTTTGAAAAATTGAATTTCAGGCTCAATTTCGCAAAGTTGAAAAATGGCAGTATTTGACACTATTCAAAACCGGACGACCCCATGGGGAACCAGTTGACCGGTGCCAAAGGGGGTCTTCCGCCCAAAGCCCCTCCACCAGATGAGGTCCTCTCCACCAGTCGACCAGTGGAGCAGGGGTCGTCCGGTGGAGCCAAAATACTGTTTTGAAAAATAGCCGTTAAAGAGCCATTGCAACATTTTCTTTAAATACCAAACCAATCCATTTCATCAAAAAACTCTTCCAACAACTCCAAAACATCATATATTGATTACAAGCTTCAAATTTCATATATTTCAATCAATATACACCAAGCTTTAGCTATAACTTGCAAATCTATTGAGCATTCAAAGATTTCAATTGTACTATCTACTCATTGAGGAGTTTTGATTGTTCTTCATTGTACTATCATTCAAATACTTAAATCTTTGTATTGTATACACTCTTGGGCTCTAGATTAGGATTGAGAAAATCCTTGTAAAGAGAAGAGTGTTGGAAAATCCTTTGTGGACTCAAAGGAAGAGGGATAGTAGGTTGGAGCTTCACTTACATTTGAAGAAGCTTGGTTGATCTCTTGTGGGTTCAAGAGATTTTTGTATTTTCTCTTGTGGATTTAAGAGTTGACTTGTAAGTTGGTTTGTGCTTCACCAACATTTGAAGAAGCATTAAATTAGTGGAGTTTAGAAAATCCTAAGGAGGAAGACCTTAGGTGATGGACTAGGCCTTCGAGAGTGCGAACCACTTGAAAATACCGAGTTTGATTTCTCTATCCCTACTCTATTTACATTCATTGTCATATATATTGTTTAGAGTAGTTATCTTGCTCTTGTGTGTGATTATTATTCATCATATTAACTCTTATCTAGTTATTCACACAAGTTGTTTGATAAATTGTCTCAAAGAGGCTTTTGTGGGTTGTAGTAATTTTTAAAATAGCAATACTTTGCTATAATCTTAATTCACCCCCCTCTTAAGATTATTTGCCATTAACAGCTATATACCACCTCTTTTTTAACACCCTTATACCACCTCCTACTTGGCATACTGACATGGCATGCCAAGTTGGCAAATTTAATTTTTAATTCTCATTATTTATTTATTTTTCTCTCCCTTCTTTTATTTATTTATTTTTTCTCTCTCTTCTTAACATTAACGTTTACTCTCTTACTAACCCTAACAAGAAGTCCCTTATTCAATTCAGCAAAAAAGAAATCCAATATTCTCTTCTATTATTCACTGCACATCCTCTCAGATTTATTTCCCTCTTCTTGACGAATTGGTGTTGTAAAAGATGAATGAAATTGTTGATATTGGTATGTTATCTTTATGGTTCATCTACATATTCTTCTGCTAAATTGTTCTACTATTACGTGTATATAATATATATATATATATGTGTGTGTGTGTATGTGTGTGTGTGTGTGTGTATGTGTGTGTGTATGTGTGTGTGTGTGTGTGTGTCCTATCTAGTTACGATCACCATGAATGGAACTCACACTTCCTAGTCTGTATCCTAGCAAGATTTGGTCTTTGTTATTCGTGTTAAAATTGTTTACTTCTGGTCTATGAACCCTTGTTAGTATTTAAACTTTATTATACTATTTATCTCCAGCAAATCTTCCTATACCCAAACCTTTAAAAGTCCAGACTTGAGTATTTAACTATAGACAAAAAGTGATGATATAATCGATTAAGTAATTTATTCACTCATTTAAAAAAAAGTTAATTTTATCGATAAGGTTAAACGATTGCTGTGTTTTAGTTTAGATACTATGACCTTAACGCGTTGAGAAATTTTAAAAAGTTTACAGTACCATGTTAGCTAGCCATTAGACTTCTAAGATGTGTAAATTACCTCATATTTCATCATGTTATAGATGTGTGGTGTATTACTTCTGGAATTGTTACATTGACTAATAAGTTCTTTTTTTTAATGTTTGAATTAGTGTAGTTATCTTCCATAACTTTAATTTGTACTATATTGTATGCAAGTTCAATGTTATGCCTAATTAATCCTTCCCTGAGACGATCCATTAAGCTTCTGGAAAAGAGATAACTGATACAGACATTCAATTCAATATGTTCACCACTTTACTTATAATAATGCCTACAAAGTTAGCCCATCACTTGTGTTTTTGGGTAATTAGTAGGTTTATTTTTATGATCATCAACACTCTTTTTGGAGCTTTTGCTTATTGTTCGTTATTTTCTTTTATAGATGGAAAAGATAATCCAATTTTGCAAGCAAAAGATGTTGACAATGTGGTCAATACACCAACTACACCAATGTTTAAGGTAAGCAAGTTTTCCTTGATGATGATGTTTTTGTTAAATTTAGTTCATTTATTTGACATAGATTTAAGAGTTATTTTCTTAGATATTTTGCTTATGATTACGTAATATAAATTACAGGACTCAAATGTCTCTCTTGAAGAGGCTAATTTTGAATCAAATAGCCAGAATAAAATTATGAATGGAGGTAATATGGAAGTCCCAAAAATAGGAATGTTGTTTGAGTCTTTTCAAGATATTTCTGATTTTTATAATCAATACGCAAAAAGTATCGGATTTGGAACGATAAAAATGAGGACAAATCTAGGAGATGATGGACAAATGAATTCTTTCACCCTTGCATGCTCCAAATCAAGTAAGCCTAGGCATAGTGCTCCAAATGATTTTCGAAAAAAACCATCAACTATATCTAATTGTATGGCTAAAATCAGGGCAAGGTTAAGGAATGATGGTTTATATTGTTTGACGGTGGATGAATTGCAACATAACCATAATGTTATTCCATTTGATGCATACATGCATCGAAGTAACAAAAAGCTTGATACACCAACTAAATATCTCCTTGATTTGAATGATAGAGTAGGCATTAAAGTTAGTAAGACCTACAACTCTTTAGCTATCGAAGCAGGGGGTTTTGAAAATATTCACTTTGGAGAAAAAGATTGTAGAAATTACATTACTAAACAAAGGCGATTAAGGCTTGGTGAAGGTGACGCTGAGGCTCTACTTAGTTATTTTAGAAGAATGCAAAAAAGAAATTCTGGTTTTTTTCATGTAATGGAAGTTGATGAGAAAAATAGGATGATGAATGTCTTTTGGGCTGATGCAAGGTGTAGAACAACATATGAGTCATTCAATGATGTCATTACATTTGATACAACGTATTTAACGAATAAATACGATATGCCTTTTGCTCCATTTGTTGTGGATTGGGTTGTGGATTGCTTTCAAATGAAACTACTGAGACGTATGTTTGGCTATTCAAGGTTTGGTTGGAATGCATGTCAGGAATTGAACCAAAAGCTATAATTGCTGACCAATGTAAAACAATTCAAAATGCTATTATACAAGTATTTCCAAATGCTCATCATCGTTTGTGCTTATGGCATATAATGAAAAAAATTCCAGAAAAGTTAGACAGATATGCAGGCTATCAAGGAATTAAGAGTATTTTACATATGGTTGTGTATGACTCCTTACAAGTTAATGATTTTGAAATGAGGTGGAAAAAAATGATTGGGGAATATGATTTGGAGGATAATGAATGGCTTAAAAATTTGTATGAAGATCGGCATCGTTGGGTTCCAGTCTACGTAAATGATACTTTTTGGGCAGGAATGTCAAGTAGTCAAAGAAGTGAGAACATGAATTATTTCGTTGATGACTATGTTCATAGTCGAACCACTCTTAAGTAGTTTGTTGAACAATATGACATGGCTATGTTAAGAAAGATAAAGAATGAAATAGATGAAGACTTTCGATCATGTAACGCAAGCATTCCTTGTATTACAAATCTTTTGATGGAAAAACAAGGTTGGGAAGCTTATACAAATCGAATATTTAGAATGTTTCAATATGAGATTAAGAACCTTATATTTTGTAGTGGTGTTACGCTTGTAAAATAAGATGGGTCTATATTGACATTTGATGTTAAAGATAATTCCAAAAGGCTCGATGAATGTGAAAAATCTACTGATCAAGTTATATATAAAGTCACTCTTGATATGCAGAAGTTAGATGTGAGATGTGTTTGTTGACTATTTGAGTTCCGAGGGACTCTTTGCAAACATGCATTATGCGTTTTCATGGATCAAAAAGTGGATAAGATACCAGATAAATACATTTTATTACGTTGGTGGAAAGATATAAAGCGTCCTCATACAGATATAAAGATCTTTTATGATGAATTTGAATCCAATGAAGACATCATACGATATAATAAGTTGTATTCACGTTTGATTAGAGTTGCACGAATGGGAGCAAAATCTGAAAGACAATGTAATAGAGCAATGACTTAGTTGGATGAGGTGGAAGAAAAACTTGTCAATGATGATATAATAGATGTTCAATCCGTAGATCTCGGGGTTCAAAGTGATAGAATTGAAAGAATTGATAATACTGGACATCTTCAAAATTATCATTCAAGTTCTAAAGTTCTAAGCCCTTTACAAGTATCAAGAAAAGGACACCCCTGTTTCAAAAGAAAAGAATCCTACAAAGAAAAATTTACAAAAGCAGCCAAGAAAAAGATGTGTATAATATTCTGTCTATGTTTTCTCTTTTTTATGTTATTACCTTTCGGTTTCTAGTATTCTTTTCTTATTATACTAGTTTATATTGGTTTCTATTGTGTGTTGTATAGATTTGTCAAAGAAACCATAACCAAAGAGAATCCCAATCTAGCATGCCTACTCGAAAGAGACAAAAGGTGAAGAAAAATAAATTCTTGTTTTTTTTTACTTTATTACTTGAACAAGAACTTGACTATTGCCTGTATTTATTACTACAGGTCAGGAGAAATTTTCCAGATGTTCAACATCAGGAAACTTTGTCTTTAAATGTTGAAAATATTCTTTCAAATGATCCTCTTGGAACATATCAAGTTGCAAATATTGGAACACAAGAAAATATTACTTCAACCAACTCACTGATGAATATTCGAGTAAGCATTATATTTCTATTAATCATTCATCCACTATTCTTTATTGACTAATCTATAATCAGTTAATCATAGTTTTATTTCTTGATCAACAACTTACAAATGATTCTAAAATTCGTCCTAGTTGTATGCAGCTCTTACAGGTTTACTTTTTTTTTTTCTCACTTCAATTCACTTTTGTTATTGTGTATGACTAACATTTTTCACTTTTTTTTTCCGATAATATTACATGCCAGCAATGTGGAGGATTTGTGACTTGCAATCCAAATGATGGAAGAAATGAACCAACTGATAACCAATGATCAATTTTGCGAAGCTCTAGTGATAAAAATGCCACGCACGCCACCATTTATCTACTAAACTCTGTGGAATTGTATAGGAATTTATGAATTGAGATTTGCTTCTACGTACATGACAAGATTCTAGATGTAAGTTTTGTGTTTTTGGAGTACTTTCTTTGCTTTTGGAATTTTAAAATGTATGCTTATGGCTTCCAGGCATTCTTCGAGATGTTGCATTCAAGTTGAATATTCGAGTAAGCTACCATGAACATTGATATGTTTTAAACTTTCAATTAAAGACTCATATTTATCCTCTTCTTTCTTCTTTATCTTTTGATGTGCTACATGAAAATACCTCAATTTAATGTACGAGAAAAATGATTTCAACCACCAAGTATAAATCTTTGGATTTGAATGAGAAAAATAATTTCAATCGCCAAGCACAGAAGGCTACAACATTCTTTTGTAATACCAGGAGATAAGAGAAAAGGCTACAACATTCTTTTGTTGGAAAGAACCTAAAATGTGAAAAGAAAAACGAAAAGTGAATGGTATTACAGAAGGCTTGCAGGGCTATCACCCATCCCAGCATTGATGAACAAGAACTCCACTCTTTCTAAGCGAAGTAAACAACTCCAAGCACTAGTCCTATGTTTTCTCATACTTCTTAGTTCTTTTACCAGGGCAGCACTCTGCCACCTATTGAAATGACATGCAATAAAGATTTCTGTTATAGGCTCAAACATAGCCCAGGCCAAAACCTTTCACCACAACTTTACTTTTCACCACAGCTTTATTACCATCCCCCTACCTTTTACTACAACTTTATCACCAGGGTCATAATTTATCTCGAAAATGAACTATCGTTTCTCACCCAAGCCGCGTAGGGCTACAACATTAGCGTGACCCATTTCTTGCACTTGTACTTCTCATGAAAATGCTTGTTAGCCTCAATAGCATAAATGTGGAACGTTTTGTTTAGCTTTGGGTATTGTTTCTTAACCTAATGGCCAAAGAAAAAATAATTTGCCAAATTGAATAAGTGATTATTTATCTTACTCGCTCAAAGTCCTCAAATCATATTACATTTGTAATACTTGTATAAAATAAACTTGAAATAATTGGGAGTATAGAGAACAATATACATTACACTACATGTATTATGTCTCCTTCGCTTGCATTTTGTTAAGACAAAGATTGGCACATTATCAGCACATTCCTAATCATCCAAAACTCGACTTTGTTGCTCTTGGAAAGATAGAAGGAAGAAACACAAAAACACATAGAATATAAAACCTGACTATAAGGTTAAAACCTGCCAATGGATTTATCGGTAATGTGACGCCCAAGACCACTATCATACTTTTTATTAACTGTTGCATACACTATTTGTGCATTATAAATGTGCATTTACTTGTTTTATCACTAGTTACTATTCATCATGATTTTTTATTGTCTAATTTCTCTGAATTAGTATTGTTCCCACATTATATGACTTATAGGAGGAATGAGAAAATTGAGAATTTGAGCATTGCTTGTTGTGAGAGCTCAATTAGAAAATGTTTTATGGATCGAGTGAATAATGTAACATTGAATAACATTAAATTTAAACTAGTGGGCATTTGATTGAATTTTTAGGCTTGTTTTTATCTTAGTTTTGCAAGAATAGTGGTCAAATGCTAAGTATACTTAACATATATACCAAATGGACTCCAATTGCACAACATAACACACACAAAACAAAAGAATTAATTCCTTCCATGTCCTTGCTCTACCCGATGGTACACCAAGGGAGGAAAATAAGATTTCTCTTCATCAAATCTTGATTTTAAGATTATCCAAGCCATTTTCTAGTGGATTCAAGTGTTTGCAAGCCTATTCCTAGCATCTATACACCTTTGGTGAGGGATTTTGCATGTATTTTCGCATTTTTGAGTTGTTGTCAAAACTTTGAATTTTAAGATTTATTGGCTATAGCTTATGAGATGCTTAGAACTTGTGAAATACATCTTTTTATATGCTATCTAGACTTGTGTAGTATGGTTTATTAGCTTGGTTATTGAATTATTGCAAATGATCAATTGTTGAAGATATTGAATAGTGAAATTCGAGGGTTATGCTAAAAATTTGATTGTAAGATTGATTTTATGCTATAATTAGATGCTATAGGTATTAATTAAAGTAGACTAATGATTGTGTGGGGTTAAATTGCTCGGAACTTGATTAAAACGCAAAATTAGCAAAATTTCAAAAGGGGTTTCGTATGAAAAGTGAATCCGGGTGCATTTGGACGTTATAGTTAGTGCTTATTAAGTGTAGGGATGTTAAATTGGGGGTTAGTTTGGGTACTTGTAGTTCAAACGCACTAAGCGGCTTTTGGGACTTTTGCTGGTAACCTAGTTGAAAATGGGTTTTCCTAGCATCTAGAGGTGCCATAAAGTGTCATTAGAGGTGTAGGATAGTTAGCTTGTGAAGTGCATTTGGTATGTTTAGTTTGGAACCTAAATTGTGCAAGTAATCAAAGGGGAAAAGTGCTAAAGCCGTGGTTATTGTTAATCTTGGCTTAGAGACTTTCTTATCATGTTATTTTAATGCTTATTGTACTGCTTGTATGTTGCATTTCATGTTGGAAGGTGACTTACTTTGTTGTCCCTCTATTGTGTGTTTAATTAGTTTATAATGTTATATTGCTTTATTATTGTTATCTATTGTTCGTATCGATGGTTGCGCAACCTCATCGTCGCGGCGGATGCGATGGCCTCACTGGGCTGCATCGGGCTTGCCAGTGTTGGTTGCCTTAGCTCCGTTTGCTATTCCCTCACTCGCCTGGTCTGGAGATTGCCAAGGAGTGTTGGGTCATAGGTTGGGTACATCTGGAGTACCCATTGGTGTTTAGAATGCCAGCATCTCGAGGATTGTGGTTCGTGGTTAGAGAATTGGAGGGATAAGGGTTATTGATCGTATCATTTTTCAATATGTGATATCTTATTGCTTATTCGTTATTTTACTTGTTTAACTGCTTTACTTGTGTATAACTGTTGCAATGCACAAAAAGCTTTTCGAAAACGTCCCTGGTTAATTGTATCCCATCTCTCACTGAGCAATTGTGGTTGCTCATTCCTCGTTTTAACATGTTTTAGGAGGTCCCCCAACTTATAGCCGTAGAGGAGGAGGTGGAGGTGCAGTTAGAACCATTACCTTGCTTGTTGTATTGTTGTGTGCTTGTTGCTTGAGGTTGGCTTGTTTGGTTGATCGTGTGAAGAATGTGAAGTTATTGTGCATATGTGTTCTATTTTGAGCCTATGGGTTTAGTATATATTTGTGTTGTTGAAGGATTGTAATAGTTAGATTGATGATGTATGGTTTGAATGATAGTGACATGTAATAACTTATAACTTTGCTTTATGGTTTAAGTTGCCTGCTTGTGTGATAATGAAAGTTAGTTGGTTGGTTGGATTTAATTTATAAGAAAGTTTAATTGGTAAGATTAGAGTGGTAAGATAAGTGGTTTTAAAACATAGAATTTCAAGAGTTGTCAAAATGCATGCTTGTGTATTTTCTATGTCTTGCTTAAGGCTCGGATGACCTTGAAGCTGTGAGAAGTTGTGGAGTTGAAGTTGGAATATGCTGTTGAGAATGTTGTAGATTGTGCTTTGTAGTTTTATTTTTCTGTTTTCAAGTAATCAGATAGTCCACGGTACAGAGAAGACTTTGTCCGTTTGTCGGGTCCGGACTTAACCTTTTAGAGTGGGGGTTGGGTCGGGGCGTGACAGGTAATATTAAATTACAACTGAAATTTAACGAGATACAATAGTTGACTCCTCAAAAGTAACATTAGTGAGATAGCTATGTAGCAAGTCAGACATATCCAGAACCTATAACAAGTTGAAAGTGAAAAACTATTCTAATAGTAGCCATACAAGCAATATGTAACAGTTCACATATGGGAAAAAGTAATTGAGAAAGTAATATGGCAGATTGTAGAATATCCTTCTGACACAATGACTAAAGCTATACTTTGCTTTGACAGAAAAGAAGGGACATATTCGAGAAAGACAGTCAATCAGTTTTGCATTAATGAAATTTCGGGAAAGGACAGAGAACAGTTTTCTACAATTTCTTTCAACGATTAAGTGTCTAGATGCTAGAAAATCCAGGGAGACATTATGAAATCTGAATAAGGCTTAAAATATTGCCGCAACTTTCAGAGGTTATCCTATATCCTAAACAGCTGGACATAGATGAATTGTATTTCCCAAATAATATGAAATGGTAGCCATAATTCCTGAAATGCGTAAGACGTTTGCAATCAATTTGGGGGCAAGAAAAACTCCACCTTACTTTGAATTGTAATCTTTTGGCATGGAGATTAAAAGCAACAGAAGAATGTCCAAAACCATGCAAGTAGACAATAATATATTGCCTTGCAAAAGAAAATGACCATAGCAAACAGTTTCCAGGTTAATAGAGATTCAATTTGAAAACCCAACATATAAAGTTTGAAGTTTACTCTCTAAAAATAAGGAAAACAACTACAAAGGGGAGTTGCTCTAGGCATTTGATCAAATACTCACATTTTAATTTCCAAATTTTGCATTGGCAATATCCATTATCTATATCCAAACTTTGCACAATGTGGTGCATACCTCAATCCACTCTGCAGAAAATTCACAGAACGGCATGTGGTAAAGTTTCACACATCCTTGGCCTACTTTTCAATCATTCCACCATAACAATGTATCTAGACTTTATCAATTTTACAACAATTAAACAAATCAAGTAATGAATTGAACTACACGTATCATTTGAACCTGTGTAGATGACAAGAAACCCTTCGGACTTTAGATTCCTCCCTATCTCCATCACAAAATCCACCAGCTTAGCCCACTTTTCAATCATTCCACCAACCGCTTTGAACCTCTCTTGTAAAACCCAATTGAATTAGACACTCCGATTTTTTTTAGAGCGAAAACGTGAGGACCCATTTATATGTCGACGCAAAGACCCTTCGACTTAGGGCTCAAAAATCCCTCGACAATTGCATCCTAGAAAATAGCCAAGTAAAATTGTACGACGTTCTCGAAAG
The DNA here is from genome assembly GCA_037974665.1 of Ehretia macrophylla. Taxonomy (NCBI): domain Eukaryota; kingdom Viridiplantae; phylum Streptophyta; class Magnoliopsida; order Boraginales; family Ehretiaceae; genus Ehretia; species Ehretia macrophylla. The sequence continues at coordinate 1,548,817 of CM075777.1, forward strand.
TTCGGCAACGACGGTTGTGGTGGTAACAATAGTGCTAGTAACATCCTTGAAACTGTCGGAGAAGAATGAATAGAGTAAACGTTAACGTTAAGAAGAGAGAAAAAAATAAATAAATGAGGGGATAGAAAAATAAATAAATAATGAAAATTAAAAATTAAATAAAAAAGGTTATTTTGGTCATTGAAGAATGTCAATGTTTTTTTTTCATAAGAACCAAGTCAAAAATTACAAAAAGCTAACTCAATTGAAACATCGATAAATTAATAATTATTAATATATCGAGATATTTTAGTTTTTTATGGCTTGATCATAAATATATTATATTTATGGTCTCTTGTTTGAAAAGTAACTGTTAGTGACAAATAATCTTAAGAGGGGGTGAATTAAGATAATAGCAAAGTATTGCTATTTAAAAATTTACTATAACCCACAAAAATCTCATTGAGACAATTTATCAAATACCTTGTATGAAAAACTAGATAAGAGATATTATGATGAACAAAATCATACACAAGAGTAAGATAAATACTCTAAGCAATATATATATGACAATGAATGTAAATAGAGTAGAGAAAGAGAAATCAAACTCAGTATTTTCAAGTGGTTCGAGCTCCCGAAGGCGTAGTTCACCACCTAAGGTCTTCCTTCCCTTAGGATTTCCTAAACTCCACAAAATTAATGCTTCTTTAAATGTTGGTGAAACATAAACCAACTTACAACAATTCTCTCTTGAGTCCACAAGAGAAAACACAAGCTTTTTCAAATGTAGGTAAAGTTCCAACCTATTATCCCTTTTTCTTTGAGTCCACAAAGAATTTTTTCACACTCTTTTCTTTACAAGGATTCTTTCAATTCTAATCTAGAGCCCAAGAGTGTATACAATACAAAGATTTGAGTATTTGAATGATAGTACAATGAAGAACAATCAAAACTCATCAATTAGTAGATAATACAATTTAAATATTTGAATGCTCAATAGATTTGTAAGTTATAGCTCCAGTTTGGTGTATATTGATTGAAATATATGAAATTTGAATCTTAGAATCAATATATGATGTTTTGGAGTTGTTGGAAGAGTTATTTTATAAAATGGATTGGTTTGGTATATATAGAAAACATTTTCAATGACTAATTTTCAAATTAGCGCAATTTGGACGAGACATTCAGTCGAGGACCTCGTCCGAATGCATTTTGCCATGGATTCGAATGAGGCATCTGGGGCACTGGATGAAGAGTACCCTCTTGTCTGGATGAATAGTGCAAATTTTTTAACTTTGCAAAATTTTACCCAAAATTGAAATTTTCGAAGGCAAAAGATTTTGGCACTTCAAAAACACTTTTTCTAAAGTGTTTCCAATCTTTTTGACACTTCAAAACATTTTCTAAACTCTTGTGAAAAGATTAAAACCGATTTTTGTAGTCAAGAGTTTAAAACACATTTTTCACGAAAATTCAATCTTTTGAAGATAAATCATTTGGACCTTTTAGCAACACTTCTTCAAAGATGTTTCAACCCATTTACTGTGACACCCCGGACTTAGTAGATAGTGCATAATACCTGTTTGCATATGATTATGTGCTTAATAAAGTGTTTATGTTAAGTTTATGGCATTTAGGAAGGTTACTATTCACTTGCGTTTTTTACTGTTTTATTTCCTTGATTTTAAATTTTTCCCATAATAATTGACATTTAGAAGGCATGAGAAAAGTAGTATTATTTGCATAGCATGTCGAGAATGCGGGTAAATAAAATGTTTGGTGTGTCGCATGAATAGTATTTTCATGATGTTAGTTTGAGTTTTATTTGTTTTAGCTTGCATTTAATTTGAATTAAAACTCACCTAGCTACCCATTGACCCAAATCCATACCCATTGACCCAAGACCCATCTAGCTAGTCTTATAACCCAAGTAAACACAAACAAAAAGAAAAAAAAAACACAACACTACACAACACACACATAATACACGGTTTTTACCCCAAACATACATACATACACACACACACGTTGAAAGCAAACACACACACATGGCTAAAAACTGCAGAGAATAAGGGGAAAATAGGAATATTTGGCTCAATTTTGCTTAAGCTAGCTATCTAGATGAGGGTTTTCATCATATCTTTGCATTTTTATGTTATATTAGTTTCTTTAAATTCTTAGATTTGTGCTATATTGCTTTTACATGTCTATCTATGCTTAAATTGCCCTTCATTATGATTGTAGAACATTCTTTCATAGTTATTTGAAAAATTTTATAGTTGAAAATGAAGTTTGGAGGCTTGGAGAAGATGATGAATAGTGTTGTGAATAATAAATTTTGAAAATTGGGGTTTTCGATCTAAATTGTGTTTTATCGCTTTGGTTGGATGTCATAAATGCTTAGAAGGCTAAATGTATCATTTAAACGGATTTAACATTGCTAGAATTGAGAAATTTGAGTTGAAACATAAATAGGTCGTTTTGTGCAATTGGGCCATTTGGATGATTCGAGTGTTTGTAGAGCTTCATTGTGCTTGGTTGATGATTGTGGAGTGCCTAGTAAGCTCGTAGTATTCCCTCGTAGCTTGGTAGCTAGTTAATATGGTTAGAATTGGAAAATCTTGATTGGAACTTAAAGGGGTCGTTTGAATGAAGTGTTGACTAGGCACATGTTGAGTGGCTGTATGGTCTTAGATGGGCTAGAAAGTGATTACGGTGCATTTATGGCGTTGATTGGGTGATCGATTGAGGTAGCTGTAGTTCAAATGGACTAAGAGGTAAATCGGGGTTTTGTGGTTGTTGTGGTTTAAAATGAGTTTTCTTTGCATTTAAGTGGATCATAAAGTGTCTATATTTGAGTGGTAAAATCGGATTTCAAGTATCGTAGCTCGTTTGGATGTGGTGACTTGGGAATGTTGGATAAATAAATAGTATTTTGTTGAATTAATGGTTAATGCTTGATTCGATGCTTGTAGTGGGTGCCATAAGTGTTAGAATGACTAAATTAATGCTTGGAATTGCTAGAATGTGGCTAGAATCTGGAGTGGATTGATTGAGCATAAAGGGTCATTTGTGTGGTTTTGACCATGTGAGTGTTGTTTGTGTTTATAGAGCTTGATTGTGGTTTATAGGTGATTGTGAAGTGTCTAGAGTGTCTATAATGTGTCTTCAATGATAGATGGCTAGTTTTATAGTTATGGAGTAAAAAGTTAGAAAAAATGTGAGACTTCACGGGAAAGTTGCTCAGCTTCAAATGGTTTTGATACGTATCCATCCATTCCGCACTTGAGGCATTGTTCATTCGTAGCCTGAATTACATCCACAGTCATGGCTAATATTAGGACATGCCAATTTGAAACATTTCCATAAGCTTCAAAAGATATCTCTCCATGTTAGATTTGATGATTGATATTCTATTCCACGGTTCGAATCCTCTTTGTAGCTTCAAACCTCAACTCATTTTCATTGTGATTACTCTCAAATTGAACAGCACTGACTCAAGGTCAAGTTTGCCAGATTTTATTTTTGCTTGGTCCAGAACCTCATTTATGAGCAATATCATCCAGAATTACTCTCAAATTGAACCGCACTGACTCAAGCTCAAGTTTGCCAGATTTTATTTTTGCTTGGTCCAAAACCACATTTATAAGCAACACTAAAGCTTTACCACTAGCCTGTGCAGTGCCGACATAATCTTGATGAATTATATCTAGATCAGTGTCCATAAGCATGTGCAACATCCCAAGAACATCGTTCATCGGAGTCTTAATCTCATGAGAGACTATAGCAAGGAATTGCGACTTTGCTACATCAATTGCTTAAACACGCTTTTTTAGTTCCATCATCTTATGGCAATCATCCTCAGCTTTTGCTATCTGATTTAGTGTTGCATGGAATATTTGCCCACAAGCAATGCGATCACAAGGATGCCAAAAGATGTTATTATTGCAAGCCATGGCCAGGGTGCTTTTTCCTTAAACCTGCAATGCATTTTGTGCTTTCTGTAAGAATCCCCAAAGTTTAGGGAACTAATATGCATTAGGTCGTCATCCGATACATTTGACCCATACATGTTGATTGGGTTAGAGAGATTCACCGTATCACCCACATTTACAAGAATAATTTGCTTGTTAGCGAGCTGGTGTAGTAGTTTTTTAACTAGTGATCCAATATCAAAAACTCCTCCAAGATACGCATTAGTTGCTTCAATCCCCTCACTGGGGGTTGCATTGGATGGAAGATTTGTACAGAAAAATACCCTAAAAGCCAATAAATTGTATTTTTGGAATTATAGATAATATATTATTTAATTTATTAATCATTTAATGCGGGCAATTTATTTATTTATTAATACGCTTTAATTAAGCAAATAAAAGTCATTAGAACACTATTTATAAATTATATCCTTAGGAGTAAGTATATGAGTGACGGGATCTATATTCACAAATATGTTCTAAAAGTTATCCTCGATCATATGATAAATTAATTGGGCATTAGTTTATCCGAATAGATCTAATTACAGCCTACTAATCAAATAATATGAGATATTAAATTGGGGGATTAGTCTCATATCGTTATAGTAGATGTATAAATACTTGTTGCGAACAAGTGGCTAGACTTGACCATCTATAACGAATTACATGGATTGGTCAATAATTCATTGCATAATGTAATCATGTAATTAATCCTCAAACGTAAGACACCACAATTATCTCATGATTAGGAATACCATAATTTGATAGTACAATTAAGCTAGTCCTAATCATGGATTAGACAATGTATTCAGTGGTTATGATCTATTCCATCATAGAGATATATATGTGTGTAGATACGAAATCTGTCAATTAGAGATCCTATGCGATCTATTAATCAAGTAACTAGAAATCCTTGGCCAAGGTGGAATAGTGAAAGTCGTTCCATGGATTATTCATAAGTTACTAATTAAATAGATTTTGGCATATGGTCGAGTAATAGAGTTTGATGATCCTATCCATGACTCTGGCTCGATCGGGATAATTTAGACAGTAGAATTTAGTTGTATAGAAATTACTAAATGGGTTCGTGTACTTCCACTTCATCTTTAATTGGGTAATCACGATATACTGCTAGGTGCCACTCGCGATTTGCGAATTAATTAGAAGGAGTTCTAATTTAATTAATTAGTAGAATTAATTATTCGCTACTGATTAATTATGAACCCAAGAGGTCATACACAAAAGGGATTTGCGAATTAATTGGATTAGAGAAAAGAATAAATTAATTTTAAGATCGTCCTAATATTAATTTAATTGGGCTCGTAGTAATTAGATATTGATCTGGTTATTATGAGGTCCAAGAATGGTCAGCTTGAAACCGGTCCACATGTGACCCTAGTTATATATGTCTCATATATATTGTAGTATTCTGATACATGAAAACACATTATATGTCAGAGTAAAATTATAGGATTTCTCTAGAAACTCTAGTGGGGGTGAAATCCAGTTGATAGCGCGAATTCCGTGTGGGCTAATCTTGGAGGCTTCACGCGTGGGAAGTTCGTCTCAAATTCTACCGTAATCTTCACATCAAGAGGTAATTCTAAAAATGTGCGCTAAATTTAATTAGATTAAATTTATTGTATGTTATTAAATTTGCGTTAATAACCATGAACGGATACATGAAATTTATTCCGCTGAGTAATTAAAAATTTTAATTATCATGTATTTTTTTCAACAGTGGTATCAGAGCCATCGTTCATGTTTATTACGCGATTTAACATTTATGGCACAATTAGTTTTGTCTCAAGTATTATTAATTAAAGTTGTTTAATTTCATGCTTAGTTGATAGTCCTATTAAATTAGTTCTTCCGATTAATATGTAAAAAAGAGTTTTTGCATGCTAAATAAATTTTCAAGAAAAATAGTTTTTTGGAATTTTTTTATATGTATTATGTTTTAAATTTTTTAGAATATTTTTGGTGAAAAATAGTTTTATAACAAATTTTTTTTTTTAAAAACCCCCCACTCCATCTGTGGCGCCACTGCTGCCAAAAATGGCTGGGCCTCTACCAGTAGTGGCCCCCCCATTGGTGTCGCGATAGTAGCAGTGTTAAAGGGCGTTGCTGTCCTAGCAGCATGCGTTGTGGGGCAGCAGCGGCACTGCTGAAAAGGGGGCAGCGGCGCTGCTGCCCAGTAAGGAAAAGGGGGCGGCTGAAAGCGGAAGGAAAAAAATTAGGTTAGGGTTTTTGACCCAAACCTAGATCCGAGTTCTGATCCGGTTCCAGGTCCGAAACCTATGACCCAAGAGTATGGGTTGATGGGTTTTGGACTTAGGTATTTTTATTTCTTTTCTATTTTGGGCTATTAAGCATGTTGGACCTACTTGGGCTGTTTTTAAAAATTGTTTTAAAACTAATTGGGCTAAAGTCTTTTAAATAAATAAAGTTTGACTAAGTTTTATTTAATTATTAGCCCAACATTTTATTTGACCCAAATTCTTTTACTTAGGTCCAAATAATATTTAGAGAAACTTTATTTAATAAATAGTTTATTAAATTAAATAAATAAAAGTGTTTTATTTAATTATGAGATAATTAGGCTTATTTAATAAATGGTTTGTTAACATAAGCAACACAGTATAATGGGATTATATTATGAAATTAATTGTGCCATATTCGTGGATTACCTGTTGTATTTATTATTGCGTGCATGGATGATCATGGACTAGAAATCTTGAATGGATGAATGGTTGAATGAATGTATGATTTATTTATTTGTTGACCCGTTTTGGAGATTTTTATGTAATTATTTAAATAGGCTTGCGTTCTTCTTACCCATTTTGATAATGTAAAACCCCATTCTCATTTATGTACCCCATTAGATTAGGAATCTTAGTACATAAATGTAACAAGAAGATCAAGCAGGACGCATCAAGTAGTTGGTGGATCCAGTTCACAAAAGGAGTTTTATGAAGCCCAACAAGGAGTAACCCAATAATTGGGCCCAATATTGTTTTAGGAATTCAACCTTGTGGCTCAGGTTGATAGTGTAACGGCCCGATCCCTCACGAGACCGGCCCGATCCCAATACCCAAGTCATGAAAAACGAGAAAAAACGGATGGAGTCTCCCCTATTTATAGGACAATCCAAAGACTTGTACAAGCAATTATAACCTCTAAATCAAAGTCTAACCTCCTCCATAATTCCCAACTTCCTCTAACATCACATACAACAAACTCCTCAAGGCCATCCGAGCCTTGGAACTTAACAACATAACACACAGACATGCAATTAAAAGCAGTAAAGTCTATTATTAGCTATTACATAGCCACTAAACTATCAAGCCATACAAGATTACAACTTTTGTTACCAACTACCAAATTCAACACTAATACGTAGAAGGCCACAAGGGTTTCAAAATAAGACATTATAATAACACATATCTTCAAAAGCATCCAACCTCAGCAAGATAAGCAACCAGCAACACGATACTCAAGGTAGTTGTTCTAACTGCACCTGAAACATGTTAAAACTAGGAATGAGTAACCAAAGTTACTCAGTGAAGGAGGGGATACAGTAAACCAGAGTGTTTTCGCAAATGGTTTCGTACAATGCAACAAAGATAATAACATAAGCAACACAATATAACAAGCTAAGTGAACAAGTATTTAAATACGTATAAAAAGGATACGGTTCATCTTCTTGTCTTCAATCTCGAACCACAAGCCATGATCTTCAAAAAAGTGCCGGCAAACCCCCTTATTCCTCCAATTAGGGTACTCAGGATGTACCCCGATCCTACTACCCATATCTCACGAGGTAGGTTCGTATGCCCCAACGAGGTGAACCATGCCTCTGGGGTAGGAGAGTATGCCTCAGCGAGAAAGGGAATAGGAACCATGGTAGTCGAGAGAGACCGACATGCCCGATGCTACCCTGAGTTTCTTGATACTACCATGTTCGAAAAGGTTGCGCAACCGGACACGAATTTAAGAATTCATGAGATAATATCAAATAAACATGAGGAAGCACAAGATATCACCAGAAACCACGAGATAACAAGTAAATGGTACATATAAACTTTATCAATTAACTAAATCATATAATCTAAAAATAATGAAATAAACTAAGATGCACAAAAGGGTTGAAGACTCCCTCACCTTTACCAAGCTCAAGATGCAAAGATGGCTTCTACTCACTTCCAATCACCTTGAATTAGCTCAAATACGCAATCCTAGTTTGATCATATAAATGTAATATGACTTACTTTACTTGACATTCATGAGTTACAAGTAATTCTTATCAACTAATAAGCATTAACTAGCATGGACATAATATTTTCAATTCAATAGATGGAAAGTAATTAATTACAGTTACAAGACACTCAACTCTTCTCTCTTTCACTAACCAACAGCTTACACAAAGATGTGGCTCAACAGGTACTTAACTTGTAGTTAGTTAAGATTTTAAAGGTAAAAGCATTACACTTAAGAAACTAAGCTATGAGCAAATTAACCATAACTATAAATTCTGGCCAACATATAAAGCATTATATTAAACGTAAACACCTTGTTTTGCACTTAAGGGAGAAGCGAACAAGGTAGCGAGTTAACTAGCTAACTAATGTTTCTACATTATTAGTTTATAACTCTAAGCTAGAATTATTTCATGTGGAAGTTAATAGCCCAATGGAAGTTAAGCTTAATTAACACCTCCATTCTTTAACTTTCTAACAACATAATGAAAGAGCATTCAACTAGTAACCTAAAGTTAGTTACACTTAAATTCATTTAAGCTTCAGCTAATATATGGCCACATAATCAATTCATATATTCTTTTATCTTCAAGGTTAAATCAATCCGACAAACACATATAGTACAACATCTAAATATCACATTAATACAAATATTACATGTTATACAAACTTCGTCACTATTTATAATGCCCCTCAAGCAACTAACCACTTAAAGCACCTTAGGATATATTCAAGGATCTAGCAAGTAAAACATTGCTTAGCACGTACATGAAATAAACAATCCAAGTTAGAAGCAATTTGACTAGAATTTATAATTATGAATAACCTAGAATCAATTGCAGTTCAACTAATACAAGATCTTCGTGGTAACTTAACTAGCATTCTGACAAGTTTACTTCATAAGAATATGCTTTATCAACCATTTTGCAATTAACCTTGCATGTAGGTTTCAAGAGCACTAAGCACATTCTTCCAAATAGCTTTATTAGCCTCTCTAAGTATGCACCAATTAAAATTATACCTTGACAACACACACAACTTAATCATTTAGTAACAACAATGGTCTATAGCAAATAACAAATTAATGAAAATAGTCTAAGTTTTCCAACAGAAGCTAACTTTAACAAATCAGTAACCAGGCCAAATGATCTCCAAATTCTCTGCTTTTTACATAGAAAGAAATATCTTTGAGTGTAGATAATCTTAGCCTCAAACAGATCCTAATTTGGAGTCATATTCCTTGAGTTATAGCTGATTTCGTGCAACTACGCATCACTGTACAACACCCGCGAGATTCAAGCTACATTTCGGAAATGAGGTGATCAGAGAGCTTTGACGATTGTTTTAGCTCTTGGGTTCAAAACAAAATTTGTTCTACACTAACTCATCTAGCTACTGCACAAATTTTGTTCAATTCTAAGCTCATTTATTATGTTAAAAAGGCTTCCAAAATTGGTGGCAGTGCACTGTCCAGAATCAGGGCTTTGCTTATTTATCAACTTTTCTTGTTGTTTTCTTGCATTTAGCTAACTATGGTCAACACTCTAGCATGCATAACATTCTTACACTTCATTTAGACATTATTACAAACAATTAAGCTACACCATTAAGTTAGCTTTAACAAAATCTTCAACTACATCCAAAACACATATATAAACTAGCAACACAAGCATTAAATGATTCCTACACCATTCTTCACACTAAACAACTAACCAATCATGAGTTTCCAGTTTCTTTAACCATTAACTTCAACGTATTATATATCTTCACATAGATTAAATTATATAACAAGCAATAACAATGTCTTATAATACATTATTTAACTTCGAAAAACATTAAGAGCACAAAACAAATAAGCTCAACAGTTTCAACATCTCAATAATAGCTCAAGTTTGACTGCATCTTTACCTAAGCAAATGACTCCCAAATAAACTTATTTTTAATGTATGGAAAGCTCTTCAAAAATAGATGACTTTAGAATCAAACAGTACCTAATTCTAAGCTAAATTCATCAAGATATGACTAAAACAATATAGGTACGCAAACTGTCCAGATTGATCACGTTTTCGGTCACCTATCGATTTTTGATGTTTTTGAAGCTTTAAACGATTTTTCCTAATTTTTCAGCCTAAACAAAGTTTGTTCCTAATTGATCAAACTTCCTACCCTAAGTTTTTCAATTTTTTCTAAATAGTAATACTAAGTCAAAAATACCATGAAATTTAGGCAAGCAAAACTGTCCTGCACCAGCTCAACTACAAACCTCACTAACATTGGCTTTTTTCGGGAAAGTGAATGATTCTTCCTCATGACTCGACCTAAACAAAAATTATTCCTCTCAAAGTCTAGATGAACATACATATTTTTGCAGAATTTTTCCTCAGAGGTTACATGCTCAAAGAGTTCATACAATACATCAGCTACAACAAGAATCGTGCAATTATATACATGTCTAAACTTGTATAATACAACAATTTCTTACTCAACAACACATATAAATGCAATATAACTTCTGAAATCATTTTTTTTAAAGATTCCCTTCACCTTATAACCTCAAAAAATGATGATATGAAGCTTGAGAGGGCAAGATTTAGCTCATATCATTCTTCTTTCTTCCTCTTCTTCCTCTTTTTCCTTGATTTTTAGGTGTATGTGTGTGTAGAGTGTGCGTCTGATTTTTGTGTGTGTGTGTGGTGTTTGTATGTGTATGTATGTATATAATGGAAGACAAAAGGCCCAAATGACCAACATGCCCTTCAACTAAATGCTATTCTACTAGTTTGTCATTCTAGTTAATCTCCAACTATTTAGTTGCTCTTACTTTAGTTGTCTATGCTTAATTAATTTACTCGATACCTTTAGTAATTTTTCTACCCGCTTTTCCAAAGTGCTATGCAAGTAATTTTAATGAACGTATACTAATAAACAAATAAGTAATGAGAATAAAACACGAAATTCACAAAATAAAATACTTAAAATTTTACCCCAGCTCGGAGCTACTTATTCATAATTGAAATTAGTGAAAACTAACACTTAAATACAAAAACATATATTTCAAATAAATATAATACTATAATAATTACTCCATTTATATTAATTAAACACAATTTGCACATTTTTCAAGAAATATAAAAAGTAATGCTAATAGTTATATGCAAACAATTAAGGCAACATGTAAATGTACGCAAATGATTAAAATAAGCATATTAATATATGTAAGTAAATAAAATAATTATATGCTCGGGGTCAGGGTGTTACAGATAGTGCTCCTAGTCCATGATCATCCCATTTATTTTCATGCATTTATTTATTATGTGATATATATTAAATGCATGGATATTTCTAATTTTATTTATGAGATAAATCAAAATTAAAAGCATGTGAAAAAGTGAGACCTTAATTAAAGACTAGCAAACTTTCCTACTCTAAATATTAAGTTAATAATAATATAGTCTATAGTAGAATATATCATTTTCTTATATTATCGTAGATTAGTTTGTGTATTAGGCAAGTAAGTAGCTGTCTATGGACACATAGAAGTTATTTATTTGTATTAATATATAAGCTAAGTCTATAGAAACATGAGATGCAAGAGAATTTGGATTCATACTAGTTACCAAGAAACTATTATGTGAAGTGTCTGTATTGCATTGATCCAAATTTTCTAGGATAATAGTATAACTTAAACAATTCTTGAGGCCAAGAATCTATAATGTGAGGTCAAAGGAATTGTAGGCAAGTAAATTAGGATTTGTATGTGATACATTGAATAAAGTGTTATTCACCTATTAGTTTTTTATTCACTAAGAATCTACCATGTAAGGTGAAACAAAAATTAATGGGCCTTCAATCCACTAGAAACTCATTTATTTGATTTTTCGTTTTCTACTAGGGAAATGTAGGATTCGAAAAATTTAGTAGGGGAACTATTTGATTTAAAGGCCCAAATCGAATAGTTAATGATTTATTATCTAATTTTAATTAATTATTTTATGCAGCTATATGTCAAAAATAAATCCATTTGCAATTATCTTAGATAAAAACTGTTTGACCAGACCAAACTATGCTGACTGGTTCTGCAACTAGAAAATTATACTGAGTTCCGAAAGGATTGAATATGTGTTTAATGGTTCACTTCCTCAAAAGATGCCTGAAGAGGCAACTGAGAAGGAAATGGAAACCTTCAGGAAATGGTGTGATGATACGTTGAAGGTCAGGAGCTATGTTTTGGCTTTAATGTCAAATGAACTTCAATGAAAGCATAAGAACATAGAAGATGTCACATAAATCATCACATATTTGCAAAGAGTTGTATAGTGTGAAAAATAGGGTTGCTAGGTATAAGATATATTGGGAATTGTTCCGATTGAGGATAAGTGAAGGATCATATGTAAATGTGCATGTTCTTAAGATGTTCGGTTTGATCGAGCATATTGAATCCTTAAACTTCTTGATGGATTCGAACTTGCAGACAGATCTAATACTTCAATCTCTTCCTGAATCATTCCATCCTTTCATTGTCAATTTCCAAATGAATGAAATTGAGCGCACCTCACCTCAGCTATTGAATATGCTGGTTATATATCAAGGGTAAATGAAAGAAAAAGGTAAAGAGACTGTGTCATGACCTCATTTCGCTAATATAGTCTATGATACTACAAGAATGAAAATAATAGCCAAACTTACAATCCGGGGATCGTGATGTCACAGGTTTAAAAAGATCATTCTTCCTAAGTCTGCTAAGGCACACTACATTAGCCCGAGCACTATTATCCATAAAATAATACGATTAAAATTAACTCAATACTAAAATCCAAGTTACAAAATTGCACTTACATTAAGTCTATCAAATCCGAAATGACCTAATTACACCATCTAACTATTACATCAATTCAAATAATACATATTATACAAATTTCATCACTAATATTATATACACATTATCTTTACATACAACCAATAAATACACATTCCACTTGCATTTGCCTACTTCTAAGCTTCTATCTCGAGCAACCTGTGATGATAGAGAAAAAGGGGTAAGCTACACTTAGCTTAGTGAGGTGAAGAATCGGGAAGGGTTTTCGCAAATATTTTATCATATTAAAAACATTTGGAGAAAACCAAGTCATGCATATAAGTTTACAAGCAAGTCATGTACTTTACATAAAAATGATCATTCAGATAACATGTGAAACAATAACAAGCAATCAATCCTAATGTTCGAGGATCTAGGGCCCAAACGAGAGTATGTGACCACATATATAGAAAAAGGATACAATTGCTGGAGATAGTCAATCTCAAATCATCTGTCAATATCTTAGCTCAAACACGCCAAACAATGGGGTATTCCGAATATACCCCAAATCCTATGACCCACCTCTCCAAAGAACTAGGGCCCAAGAAAGAGAGGGAATTGGTACCATGATAGTCGAGACCTTCCTACCAAGCTCGATGCCGGCCATAGGAAACGAAACTTCTACCTTGCCAAAAAGGTTGCTTGAAACATTTAACATTTGAACGAGTTTGAGTATCAAGCAATATTAGAGGGTAACAAAGTAGGTTGCCTCCAAACATATAAACATTTAAGCACGTAGCATTTTGATCACATTTGCATTTAGGTACATGTAGCATTCAGAACACATTTGGAGGTCAACAAAGTAAGTTGCCTCCGTCATGCAAGCATGTGTACATATGCAACATGTAAACAAATAATGACATATATGTAAGCATATAAATGTATTTTATCATTTGAAATATCATATAAACATGTAAACATGTATAACATCTTGCATGTAGAAACATTATAGATTCATGAAGGAAGACAAGGGAGTCGGGCGAGCGACTCACCCAGCTCTTTCGTCCGGCTTGTCCAGAGGGTTTTGGAAGAGTGAGTTCGGACGAAGGACTCGCCCTGCTCCTCAACCGGCAGCTCCCAACCAAGCAAGTTCAATTATGAAAACTCATGTGCTATCAACATTTTCTTCCTTCTTGTAACTCATATACAATCTCCCTTCAGCTACAACTTCAAGATAACACTTTAGCATGCTCAAAATGACATCTAAGGGAAATTTTAATCTTCAATCAAATATATCACACAAGCTAGACATTTACAACACATATATGGTCAATCTCCGAGCTTATCACCTACAGTTGCATTCACTACTTCCCATCCTTCAAATAATGTATCAAACTCTCATTACTTATATATACCTATGTAGATACACCTCATAACCTTCATGTCTCAATATCATTAACACATGAAAATCATCTATTCCAATAGAAAACATCATCCAAGCAATGGTACTAAGTTTATGTAAAAAACATAACCTGCTATATATACCCACTGTTCTCAGTTCGTTTAGCCTAACTAACAACCTATAAAAATTCTGAAACTTTTCCAAGACATAGTTAATCGAGTGTAGATAATGATAGGATCAAACAAAGCTTAATTCCGAGTTAAATTCACAAAGTTATAACCTTTAGAATATTACTGTGCAAATTTGTCCAGCATTTCTGAGAAAATCAGCACCTCAATGTAATAGCCATAAATGAGCATCTAAACCTAAAAATCTGAATAAGCACTAAACACATAACTTGTTCCAATATGAGTTTTGCACAACATATCTGAAAATCAGATCAATACAACATCATTTGTTACCTCAAATCAATCATGAAAGATCAGTGCACAGGAATAAGTTTAGTTTTGCTCATTTATAGCAACCTCACAGAAATGAGCCTATTAGAGCAATTTAACCACTTAATCTCAGCAAACACCCAACAAAAACTTTGTTCCACTATATGTCTAGTACAACATACTCGAAAATCAGGTATTTTGAACATCATTTGCTTACTCAAATAACCAACACAAAATTACTACGCAGACAAAGCTTATAAAATTTGTATTCCATACTTACATGGCCTAAAAGTCCATCTTAACCTCAAAACTATGACATACATTCAACATGAAAGTTGTTCCATTACCTCTTAATACAACATACCCAAAAATCAAGCTCATTCATCCACATTTACTATATTAATTCGTCCATATAAAAACAGTGTGCAATATAGTCATCACATCACATTTCTAGCAAGTTCTATCAAGTATCTTCTCATGTATAGAAATATAAGCAAGTATTATGCTATGAACTTTGAAAAATCTTGAAAACAATTTAGACCCCTCACCTTATCTTGAAGCTAAAATGCAAAAAACAATGTTGAAGATGCACAAATAGTCAAAAATGTGGCTTGAAATGGCACTAGCTCCCTTTCTTTCTCCTTCTTCCTTATTCTTTCTTCTTCTTTTCTCTCTTCCTTTTTCTTTCTTACTTCAGCCGTGTGTGTGTATGTTTGGTGTGAGAACCGATTGTGTGTGTGTTTGTGTATTGTTGTTGTTTTGTTTTATTTGTTTGGTAGATAGGATATTTTAGTTAATGCCAAATGACCAACTTGCCCTTCTAACTAATTGCTTATTTTCTAATTATCTAAATATCTTATCCTTTTCTTTCTTTTTCTTTTATTTCTCTTCCTTCTCCTTTTGCATCTAGCTGGTCATCACCTACATCTTTCCACTATTCTATTTTGTTCGGCTACGACTCAGTCGGTCCTTAATTAGCTAGTTTTAGCAGATTTAATTAGCAACATACCTAAGATGTTAAATGACTACTAATGCAAGTACTTTAATTATGATGTCATGTACATCCTAGTTGTCAATTCGAGTTGAAATATCACTTAATTCTTAGTTTCTTAAAATCCTCATGCACGTAAATATATACTTAGTTATGCAATCGCATATGGATTTATGCGGGGCGTTACAGAACATGCTGGCATTTGCTTCTCCTCATCCGCTAAAAGGCAAAAGAAGAAGAAGAAGAAAAAGAAGGCCCCTATAATACCCTGAACCCAACATATAATTAATGATATTTGTTTGCATTTAAATGAGTTTTATTTTGAATGATAGTATAAAACTTAAGTGTTTAATTTAGCTAAGTCATCCATTTTTTTCACTATTTTCATATTTCTTTTAAAAGTATTCAAATAATACTTGAATTAATTATTTTAAATGAATATTAACTATTTTTAATATTTTTAGCATGTGGATTTATTTTCGAGCACTAATTTATTTTATTTTCAACAAATGGAAAAAAATAGATGTGAGCCCGGATGGAATTTTAAACTATTTTACTTTTCAAAAATTATATTTTTCTATTATTACTTATCATTTTTATAGCAATCATTCATCACTCATTCGTGTGTAGCGCATCAAAAATGAAAGATATTGACTTGTTTTGAGTCCTCAGTGAATACTATTTTCAACACTATTTTTAGTATTTTAGTTAGTTTTTTTGTTGGTTTTCATTGAATTGCATTGCTTTAACTTGAATTAGAATTAATTGCCAACTAAACTAATATTTGACCATGTTAACTTATCCTTTGACCTTGCTAAACGACCTAAATGCCTTAGTCATCTTTTATATATAAAATCAAACAAACAAAGCATAAAAACAAAAGCCAAAATTCCCCCCATGTCCCCCCTTTTTGCTGTGAGCTCAAGGAGCTAATGAGCCAAGGAGAAAAATATTTTGCTTCAATTTTCTTCTACAATTTTGCTTGGAATTGGTCTTGAAGCTTAGCTAGGGTTCATGCAAGCTTTCATCTTCAATCATTGTGAAGGATTTCACATTTCTGTGCATTTTTTATGAAATTTGATTTATGTTTCAATTTCTTAGATTTGATATATATTGCATTTAAATGCCTATTATTACTTGAAATAGCTTCCTTTGAGTTCGTAGAGCATTGCTTGATAGTTATTTAGAGATTTTCACTGCTAGAAATGCGAATTAAAATTGGGGAATATTATGAATAGTAGTTTTGAATAGTAAAACCCTAGATTTTTGGATTTTTTATCCGAATTGCAATTTCTTGATTTGGTTAGGTGCCACTAGTGTTAGAAAGATTAAATGTACAATAAAAACAGACTAACCTTTGGTAAAATTGAAAAATTAACTTTGAAACGTAAAGGGGCCGTTTGATCAAGTGTTGACTGTGCTCGTTTTGAGTTGGGGGTTTGGCTTGTGAGTGCAGGAAAACACTTTTGGCGCTATCGTGGCATTGATTGAGTGTCCGATTGGGATTGCTGTAATTCAAACACATTAGGTGGACTTTTGGGCTCCGATTGGGAAAGTGAGGTTTTGTGCCATAGAAACGTGCCTTGTGGTGCCTAAGTGAGGGTAGTGAAGTCGGTTTTCCAATCCCGTAGCTTGTTTGATCGTACTTACCTTAGAAAGTTAGAGATTGAATTGTGTTATTTGTCATCTTTTTTCGTTTAAACTGTTATTGCTTGTTTAACTGTTGTTCTTGTTGCTATTAGTGATTATAATGCTTGAAATTTCAATTATTGCTACTAATCTACACTTTGGTGCCTCGCTCGATTATCGTTATGTTTCTCGTATTGCATTGCATAGTGTCAGGCGCATGAGTGATGAGCCTCTCTGGGCAGTCACAAGCTGCCAGGGTTGGGTTGCTCTAGCTCCGTGTCCTATTCCCATTCTCGTTAAGGATGCTGCCCTAGGAGATTTGGGTCGTCGATGTGTCGGGGTACATCCGGAGTACACCCAGTCGAAGTTATAAGGTGGATGCGTGCTTATTGTCATCTTTGTCAACATCAACCTCGAGATTGATGTATTGCTCATGGATTGATGTATCACTTGTGAGATCGAACCATAACCTTCAAAGTGTGGTATAACTTTGATGGTTATGTTATTGCTTATATTGATTGATTTTATTATTGTCTCGTACTTATATTGATTGTTTTCCTTATTGAATATATTGCTTAATTGTCTTATTTGCATTTCACGATCTTCTTCTGTCTCTACCCCGATATCTGTATCCTCCCTCGCTGAGCATAGTGTATGCTCACCTCTTTCACCATCTTTCAGGTTGCCATGAAAGAAGAAGAAGTTTGTGCTTACTTGATTAGCTCGTTGCTCGAAAGAGATGCTTAAGTGTTATGTTGATTGAATTGTAAAATGATGTAAAGATGTATATTTTCATGATTTGTATATATTCTTTGAATAAAGAAAATGTAATTTAAGTTTAATTAGATCATTAGAGTGGTATGTTAACCTAGTTTATGTAATAGGTTAGTAATATTTCAATTTAATGCATGTATGTACTTGTCTAAAGGAAAAGAGTTAGGTAGCCGTTGAATTTGGAAATGTATAGTTGCTTGTGTTTGTTTGTTGAGAACCAAGGCTCGGATGGCCTTGATGAGTTGTTGAATGTTTGGACACGGTACTGGTAGATTTATATTATGTTTGTAGGTTTTGGTTTTGCCTAGAAACAGGAGAGACTCCGTCCATTTTCCCTAAATTTTGTGCATGGGTTTGGAATTAGATTGAGATTAGCTTGATTAATAGAATTTCCGGTCTCGCGAGGGGCCGGGGTGTTACAACCCCTCAGAGCAAGCCTACTAGACGTGTGTCCAAGAAGAAGGAAAAGGGAGTAAAGCAAGGAAATTGTTTCCACTGCAAGAAGGAAGGACATTGGAAGAGGAATTGTCCAGACTACCTCAAGAGTCTGAAGGGAAAGGGCAAGGCCTCTGCAGGTATGTCTAAATTGTTCATGTTTGAAATTAGTCTTTCAATTAACTATGATTCTACTTTATGGGTGCTAGACTCTAGCGCCACTTCTTATATATGTACTTCTGTTCAGGAGCTGTGGAGAAGTAGAGTTTTGGGAGAAGGCGACGTAGTCCTGAAGGTGGGAAATGGAGCAATTATGTTAGAGATATGCCCTAATGTTTGTAGTTAGATGACCTATTTTGGACATTTTGATGTAAATTAGTAATGGCATGTATATGACATTTGTATTCTCAATCTTTTACTATATGAATGTATCCTTCAATATTTTTCAAGAAGAAATATATTTTAAAAGTGGTTTAAAATATTCTAGCATGTTTCTTTATATATGATAAATATTATAAAGTCATTCATAGTCCTTAGATCATTGGACTAAGACTTCAATGATCGATTATGGACTATCATATATTTGTTACCTTTGATTAATATATGAAACTAATGATAAAGGATGGCGAGCCATATTTAATAACTGTATATGATGCAATTAACAATCATGTAGGTGATCATTAGATGAATGGATCACTGAATGAGACATGAATAACAAATTACATGATTTAGGATTAATAATTTGTTATTCGTTGCGATTGTGAATGTAATCTTTTGATTTGAGACATTACGACTGTCATATGTATCAGGGTTTAATACTTACAATTGGTTAATACTTGTATTTTGTTAATCTAGACGGGTTACAACCCTTTGTGGTATCATTCATCCGGTATAGTGATTGGCATGTAGTTGTCAAGATAGAATCCATTAACCTCCGTCGTGAGGCGATGTCCTATGCGATCTAATTTTGGTATTTGAATGAGGAAGTCCTGGGCCAAGGCGTGAATGATGGAAAAAAAGATTCCCGATATGTCATCTCTCATTCTACCACTTAGATCTATACATTGTTATCGAGTATAAGAACTTAATCATTTCATGGTTCTTGCTCGATCAAGACGATCAACGAAAAGATTTAATTGCACGAAAATTCGTGACTGTAAATAGGTTCACTTGAATTGGAGTTCATTGCCTTATATATTGTCTAGGTATGTGGCTAGACGTTAATCTCGAACTTGAGGGTATTTTGAGAATGAGGGAGACTTTCTCAAAATAGATTAAAAGTGTTTAATAGTCCTTCATTGCTATATGTCGGTGAATCTAGAAAGTCTCACACAATAGAGCCTTGTGAATAGTTTCTCTTTAAGCTTGAGAATTATGCTAAAGTGTTAACACGATTTTTAATCAGCCATTACAAGTTAATTTGGGTCAATATCTAATTGTGATAAAATATTGGGGTCAATATGTAAATATGGAAAGGTAGCTTCCATAATTAATTAAGCTAAAGGAGTTTACATTAATTAATAATTACATAAGTGGTAGATTTGCAATAAAAACATATATATGTATATATGATGTGTATATATGCATGTATGTATGTCAAAAAGTGCAAGAGCACTTAACTTGGCTGGCATTTATCCACATCACCTTTTCCCAACAACCAACTTTATCTAAGTGGCTAGGATTAAATCTTGCATCTTATATCATATATTGTATATGCAAGATAGGATGTTGAGTGTATATATGCATAAAGTTAGATTGAAAAAGTCTTCAATCTATCACCAAACATATATACATACATACAATATAGCAAGAAAAAAAAAACCAACTTCTACCTTTTCCTTTGAAGCTCTTGGCCAAGAAAAGAAAAAGGAAGAAGACAATATATCTTGCTTTGTAACTTCTCTCAAACTAGAACTTCTACAAGAGTGGAAGAGCTTGTCTACTTTCAAAGAGCCAAACCATCTTCATCTCATTTGATCTTCAAGAGGTATACCTTGTTAGACTTTCTCTGCTACATATATTAGCTACATATATGTTTAGATTATGTTAACCATATGAAATCAAGGTCAGGGTTTTGAATCAAAGTTTGCCATAATGAAAAAAAAATTGAAATTAGAGGTTTGCTTCCACCTATATTATGGCCAAACTAGATACATAACTCTAAGAGATCCTTCACATTAGCTATAAGGACATGTTGTCTTATATTGTCATCTGATTTACTTTAGTTTTAGACAATTGTTTGTTTTCACCTGGTGCTATGAGAAACATCATTTCTATTTCTGCTTTAGTTCAAAATAGTTTTGAATTTAAATTTATGGATAATGGATGTTTTATTTATTTGAGAAATAAATGTGTTGGCATTGATAAATTAGTAAATGGTCTTTATATACTTGATATAAAGAAGGATGACAAAATAAATGAGCAATTTATGAGTGTTCAAACCTTCAAAAGGTCTAAAGATACGCTCAACTCAAAATATCTATAACATTTAAGATTAGGTCACATTGGGGAAGCTAGAATCACTAAGTTAGAGAAATAATGACTTATAGGCCCATGTGGCCTGGGTCCATTCGCAGCATGTGAATCTTGCATCCTTGGTAAGATGACCAAATCACAAAGGGAAAAGGCCACAAACATTTTAGAGTTAGTACACAGTGATATGTGTAGGCCATTTGGTGAACTAATCTGTGTGGATTTGCCTACTTCATTACTGTTACTGATGATATGTCATGGTATAGGTATGTGTATCTTATGAAACACAAATCTAAATCCTTTGAAAAGTTCAAAGAATACAGAACTGAAGTGGAAAATCAAACTGGAAAGAATATTAAGGCTCTTTGATCTGATCGAGGATGGGAATACCTTAGTGCTGAATTCTAAGAATATCTCAAAGAGAATAGTATAGTCGTATCATTGACTCTACCTGGAACACCTGAGCTTAACGGTGTACCAAAAAGGAAAAATAGGACTCTGTTTGACAAAGTCAGGTCAATGATGAGTTATACCGATTTATCAATTGGCCTATGGGGCCATGCACTCTTTACTGCAGTATACATATTGAATAGGGTACTTCTAAATCAGTTGTAAGCACTTCTTATAAGATCGAGAGAAATAAGAAACCCAACTTTAACTATGTGAAAGTATGGGGTTTTCTTGCTTACATCAAAAGGCTTAAAATTGAGAAATTAGAAGCAAGATTTGACAAGGTCAGATTCATTGGTTATCTCAAGGACTCATTGGGATACAACTTTTATTCCCCTACTAACCATAGAGTCTTTGTCAGTAGACATGCCATATTCTTGGAGGAAGAGTTCATCCAAGAAGAAGGTTTGAGAAGAAAAGTGGAGCTCAAAGAGGGAAACATTAAGCAACCAATTGACCAGAGTGAAGTACAGGATCCAATCCACGATAAAACTATTCCAAAAGACCCAATTACTTCACCACAATTATGCAAATCTTTAAAGACTCCTTGTCTTGCCGCAAGATATAGCTATCTTCACAGTCAAGGACAAGAGTTGTTCACCTTGGATGATAGAGATCATATTGATGATCCCCTCACCTACGAGAAAGCTATTTCAGATAGGGACTCAGGTAAATGGCTTGAAGCCATAAAATTTGAAATGGATTCGACGCATAGCAATCAAGTTTGGAATCTTGTAGACCCACCTGAAGGTATTGTACCTATAGGTTGCAAATGGATATATAAGAGAAAGAGGGGTGCAAATGGGAAGGTAGAGACCTTCAAGGCAAGGTTAGTGGCAAAAGGTTATCGTCAAAGACAAGGGATTTACTATTAGAAAACCTTCTCACCAGTGGCAATGCTAAAATCCATTAGGATTTTATTGGCCATAGTTGCACACTATGATTATGAGATATGGTAGGTGGATGTCAAACTGTTTTTCTTAATGGCTTCATTGAAAAATACATTTATATGGAACAACCAAAAGGGTTTTGAATCCATAGATGAAAGTCACAAGGTGTGCAAGCTGAAGAGATCTATCTATAGACTCAAACAAGCCTCAAGAAGCTAGAACCTATGTTTTGATGAGGCTATTAAAACATTCAGCTTTATCAAGAATGAGAACGAACCTTGTGTTTACAAAAAGGTCAACAATAAAGCAATTACGTTCCTCATCTTGTATGTAGATGACATACTATTGATTGGGAATGACATAGGCATAATGTCATATGTCAGGGTCTGATTATCAGGGATATTCTCCATGAAGGACTTGGGAGAAATAACCTAAATCCTAGGAATTCGAATCTATAGGGATAGATCGAAGGGATTAATAGGTCACTCCCAAAGTACGTACATAGATAAGGTGTTAAAGAGGTTTAACATGCAGGATTCTAAAAGGGGGTTATTACCTTTTAGACATGAGAATCATCTTTCCAGGGCTATAAGTCCTATTAGAAGCCTTATGTATGTCATGCTATGTACTAGGCCTGATATTGTGCATGTTGTAAGTATTACAACCATATATCAATCAGATCCAAGTGAGGAGCACTAGATAGCTATCAAGAATATCCTCAAGTACCTTAACAGGACAAAGGATATGGTCTTGGTGTATGGAGGAGGGGAATTGATAATCAAGGGTTTTACTGACTCGAATTTTTAGTTTGATATGGATGATCACAAATCTACATTTGGATTCATTTTCGTTTGTATGGAGGAGCAGTCAGTTGGAAGAGTTCCAAACATAGTACGGCCGTAGATTCCACTACAGAAGCCAAATACATCACAGCATCGGATGGAGCAAAAAAGGCAGTTTGTATCAAGAAATTCGTCTCAGAACTTGGAGCGGTTCCTTTCATTGAGGTCACAATACCTTTACACTGGGATAATAATGGAGCAATAGCACAAGCTAAGGAACCAAAGTTTCACCAAAAATCCAAACATGTAGAGATGCGCTACCATATTATCCAAGAAATTTTGGGAAGAGGCGACATAGTGATGTAGAAAGTAGCATTAGTAGATAACACTACTGATCCGTTGACCAAGGCTTTGACTAAGCAGTCTTTGGATCGACACTTAGAGGGGATGGGTATGAGATAACATTCAGATTGGCTTTAGTGCAAGTAGAGAATTGTTAGGAAAAATGCTCTTTAAGCCAATAGATTGTATTTTTAGAATTATGGATAACGTATTATTTAATTTATTAATCATTTAGTGAGGGCAATTTATTTATTTATTAATATGTTTTAATTAAATAAATAAAAGTCCTTAGAACACAATTTATAGATTTTATCATTAGGAGTAAGGATATGAGTGACGGAATCTATATTCACAAATATGTTCTAAAATTTATCCTTAGACAATATATTCAGTAGTTATGATATATTCCGTCATGCAGATATGTGTGTGTAGATACGAAATCTGTCAATTGGGGATCATATGCAATCTATTAATCAAGTAACTAGGAATCCTTGGCCAAGGTGGAATAGTGGAAGTCGTTCCTTAGATTATTCATAAGTTACTAATTAAATAGATTTTGGAATATGGTCGAGTAATATAGTTTGACAACCCTATCCATAACTCTGGCTCGATCGGGATAATTTAGATAGTAAGATTCGGTTGCATAGAAATTACTAAATTGGGTTCGTGTACTTGTACTTCATCTTTAATTGGGTAATCGCGATATACTGTTAGGTATCACTCGCGATCTGCAAATTAATTAGAATGAGTTCTAATTTAATTAATTAGTAGAATTAATTATTCGCTACCGATTAATTATGAATCCAAGAGGTCACACACAAAAGGGATTTGCAAATTAATTGGATTAGAGAAAATATTAAATTAATTTTAGTATCGTCCTAATATTAATTTAATTGGGCTCGTAGTAATTAGATATTGATATGGTTATTATGAGGTCCAAGACTGGTCAGTTTAAGACTGGTCCACATATGACCCTAGGTCATCTGTGTTTCCTATATATATTATAGTATTCTGACACATGAAAAGCTAGCACACATTCTTTGTCAAAATAAAATTATAGGATTTCTCTAGAAACTCTAGTGAGGGTGAAATGCAGTTGATAGCATGAATTTCGTGAGGATTAATCATGGAGGTTTCACGCGTGGGAAGCTCGTCTCAGATTCTATTGTAATCTTCGCATCAAGAAGTAATTCTAAAACTACACGTTAAATTTAATTAGATTAAATTTATTGTATGTTATTAAATCTGCGTTAATAACCATGAACGGATACATGAAATTTATTCCGCTACGTAATTAAAAAAATTAATTATCATGTATGATTCCCAACAAAATCTTTCTTGTAGACAACAAAAGTCAATATTACTCCCAGATGATTTGTTTTGATTAGCCAGAGAAGAGTGGTGAGAACACTTTTTCCTGATGCTCTAGCACGTAGAACATTCTCACGATCTTCCTTTCCAAATAGCATATCGAGGAAAATCACATGTGCAACAATATTATGTGCAAAGATATTCTTCCTAAATCAGGGATGGCTCTAGCATTTCTAGATTATACTCATCCTTATAGACTGGGGTTTGCTCAAAGGTATCCATTCTCTTGATTGTCCAACCTTGCTGCTTCTCAAATTGCTCTATTTCAAAATAGAGCACCCTAACAGCATATACCACTCTACTTGTTAAAGGCCTCTTAAAAGCTGTTCTTTTTGTATATCTCGCGAAGGTCCTATGATCAATAGCAGAAGGGTTCTTGCCATGCTAGAAGGTTGAGATCAAAATGGACATGACTTGTATATGATTCATGCTACCATTAAACTAATCCTGCAACATTCTAGCCCTCTTATCACACATACTTGCAAGAGTCTCCTTCCTTTTTTCCACAGCTTGAAAGCTCATGTACCAAAGAACATATAAAGACACTAGGATCCAAAACAGTATCCATGTGAGCAGAACCTTCCTCCACCAAGTTCTTCTCACTTTCTTATACCCAAAATACACAAAGTAAACATGGTGGATGTTACTCCTAACACATATAACTTTATCCCAAAGTCTCATCCATATCTTCCCTCCAGACTCAACCAAATCAGTCTTTTTGGTCATTTTTCCACCATTATACAACCAATTCATGGACATCACTGACATAAACCAGCAACATAGCATCAAAATTAGATGCCCCATCTTCAAGCCAAACCCAATTACATGAAGCAAACTCATCCAAAAACAATTACTGAATAAGCTAACACCTCCAAACAGTATCAAAATCCAAACTTTAGAAGAATTAACAGATACTCTTATTGTTAAATATGTATAGTGTCACATACCACCCTTCAAAAAGTTGAATACTTTGAAGGTGGTCAGATGAATAATGAAGGAAAATAAGCTACCAACCTCAGAAAAACTAAGAAAAACAAGCAAATCGGTGAAAAAGCTGAAGATGATGATGCTATCTTATCCACCTGAGTTGCTTCAAAAACTGAAAATTTGCTGAAAGACCCAAAATTTGTGGAAGATAATAAATCCTCAAAGGTTCAAACATCAAAGAGAGAATCAAAGAATCAAACCAAGATTTGAATTTTGCAAAAGAAAACATAATTTTTTGAGCTTCTTCTATCTTGTTAGCTACCAACCAAAACCAAAAGTCAGATGAAGAAGTGGTCCAAAAAACAACTAACCAAAATCAAGATTGTGCCCGAGCCCAGAGAAATCTTTAATTTAATTTATTTAATTTTTCTGTTTGCATATTTATCTTACTTGACTTACATCTTGCATTCGCTTACTGAAAACTAATGTGCAATGTGTGCCCAGAGTAAATTTCTGACTATTTTATTTTTTGAATTTTATATTTTTTCCTCATTATATATCATATTTAATGTATTCGTTCATTGGAATTTCGTGCTTTGCATATTTGGAGCGTGAGATATAAAAAGATTAATGTCCTGAATGAATAGTGTGTTGTTAGGAATAGTGAATTGTTATAGAGACTTTTTATTGGGCTTTTGAATTTCCTAGCTATCTTTGGGCTTGTCTACCATCCAAAATAAATTAATTTAGGCCCAATTACCAAGCCTAACCTATCAATTTAATTACCTTAGCTTATATACTAGAAACAAAGACCAAAACCAAAGGAAAAAAAAAAGCACAAATCAAGCAAAGGCAGGGAGGAAAACGTGAGAGAAGAAATGGCTAGGACTTGTGGTTTTGAGCAATTTTGGAAAGAATTGAAGTGTTTTCTTTCATATTTTCACCATTTTTAGCTTCTTGGAGGTGAGGGTTTCATCCATATGTGTTTTGTTTGTTGATTATTATGTTAGCTAATTAATGATAATGTTATATATGCATGATTCATGAGTTGATATAGCTTGTAAAGATGATAATCATGATGTGGAGTAGACTTTTAAAGCTTCTTGCACTTATTTTGCTAAAATTTTGAAGATTCCTGAAGGTAGGAGATGAGGAATAGTGTTTTTAGTTAAGGAATGGTGTTATAATGCTAAGTGTTTGTTCTAGTGCATAAATGAAGCCCTACAAGTGTTTACCTAACTAAATAAATGTTAAAAATAGCTAGAATGTGCGTAGAGCTTGATATGTGTGTGTGTACTTTGGGGCCATATGGAGTAGGTTCGGCCCAATGGGCCTTGTTGCCACGGCAGTCCATTGTCGTGGACTTCTTGTCCCCTCCTCGTGTCCCGAGCATGCTAAAAATGTTATATGTAGCATTAAGTATAAATGCCATGTTTTGGTAGAAGTTGAATATGTTCTAGTTGAGTTGTTTTAAGTGATTTAAATGGTTTAGCTTAGCAATCAAGTGTGGCTAAAGTGTTTAGTGAATTTAGATGTGAAAGAACCCCGAGCGTGCTAAATAAGGTGTTCAAGAATGAATGCAAGACAAGTGAATTAAAGAGTGTCATAATAGCATGTCATGTAGTTTAAAGTAGTGTAGTGCATTTTTATTGATTTTAGAGCACAAGAATGATAATGTGCAGGAGAGTGGCCTTTTTTGTCACTTCTCACTTACGTGCATTTATTTTATTCAAATGCTAAAATGCTTCAATGTGGCAACGTGTTATGTACTATAAACTGTCTCAAGTGACTAACAGTGCTAACTAGTGTCCAGTGTAGCGAAGGTTGCAACCTAAGTATAACGACCCCAAACCCAAGCCTTCTCAAGATTAGGTCAGGAATCTATGCTCGTTGTCACTACGGTCTTATGTACATGTTCTTACAATAATTGAAGGAATAAAATATAGAGAACTATTCAATAACTATCTATTATACAATAGTTAAAGTACAAGAGGGCTTTTACAAATTAAGGTTTCAGCAGCAACTACCCGTCTACCCGAAAGTAATACAAGTACACTTTAGTCTTTACAATTTGAATCATATATAAGAACATGATAGGCAAGGAACTTCAAGCACATAATCAATCAACTTTGGCACATAATGATAACTTTCATTTCATGCTAAACTTTACCTACAAGGGGAAAAAGAGGGTAAGCTCTTGGGAAGCTTAGTGATGATGGAATAGGGAGAGTTTTGAAAGTATTTCTGGGGAAGGGGCTTTTGAAAACCATGATGCGATGCATTACACGTACGATAACATTAATGAGCTATCCATATATGATAGACGATAGGATACAATAACACGTGACAACCAGTAGAGATTACTATTACACTTAAATCACGTATCAATAACAGTAACGACATACAGATAAACAATCAACCTTCCTCTTCGAGGTCCTCTAGGGACCAAGCAAGAGTACTTAATCATATCACGTTGCAAAGGATACATTTCGATATCACTTCCATAGGTGACCTGCCTCGAATCACGATTACAACTTCTTATCTCTCCCAATAGGGTACTCCGGATTGTACCCTAAATCTATGACCCAACTCTCCGATGGTGGAATGCCAAGCGAGAGAGGGACTAGGACCACGATAGTCACGGAAGCACCGGCAAGCCTTATGCCGCCCGGCACGTAGAAGTCACGGAAGCACTGGCAAGCCTTATGCCGCCCGGCATTCGTGAACGCTACGTGCCCGAGGTTGCAACCCCCAATTCCAATAGCACACAAGCATGCACAAGTAACCATATAACACACAATTAATAACATTTTTTACAATTTACGATCATGTAATTCAATGAGCACATAAGTAAAGAACAACAAAAGAGGTTGTCCCCGGACGAGTGCATTTAACAACTAGACATATTAATTCACTGGAAGTTCAAATATCTCAAATGAAGTAATAACATATCAATTAGCAACTAATGATCATCAAACAGAAAGTACTTCCACATGCTACAATTTAAATGTAAGATTTGTACTATCTACAAATTTATTAATATTAAAGGCATTCAATCTTTGGGCATTTACCTTTCAATCTCCACAGTTCAAATGTTCTACATTATGACCATCTTTACTACTTTTTCACTTATTAACTAAAGGGATTTCAAGCCAGCCGAGCAAATGCAACAGTTTACTATTTATTTGCCATCCATAACTTAGTCAAGGAAAAGGAATTACTGTTACTATTAAGACTTTAACTTTGGCATTTACCATTTCTATTAGCTAGCAACTAATCTTTAATGGGTAGCATTTTGAAGAGCCAATAAGGTAGATCATCCTCATACAAGCAGAAATTAGAACATAATTTATAACAACTCATTGTTGTCACTTAAAATATTTAATAAACTATCTCAGTTGATAAATAATAGCAACCTCATGTTTTAAGCAGATAACTATATGTTGTAGCTTAGATAAGTTTTAGTTAAGTAGAGATTGCATTTTCTGATATTTCTATCGTTACTAATAACTAAGGCATTCGATCCTTATTTGTTTAAACTCTACTCAATCCCATTCAACTAGGTGTTAAGGTCATCAATAAACTCAACGGGTATTTTGATCCCAAGTAGAGTATGCCAGTTCTTCCATTAACAATCTGACTTATTTTGCCTAATCACATAATCTTTTCTAATTTAAGTGGCTTGTAGACAATGTAAAACTAACTTGCATTATTCTCTTGAATAAAAGGAAAACATTCGTTTATAGCAACCATTAACCATTAATATAGAATAATGGCCTATTAACACCATAAGCAAGCAATACCTGCAATTCAAGTTATCCTCCCCTAGTTATATTTATATAGTATATATATGAAACACATACATAAATAATCCTAAAAAAAATAAACCTCCTCACATAAATTACAGATAAACTTACTTATACATGACAATCGTCCGAGAAAAATGGAACAACTACCTCACTGTGGAGCTATCACCTCTTATTTGTATTTAGGTAGCTTAGGGTTCAGACAAAATGTTTCACTTGTTGTTGTTACATATTAGCAAGTTTGCCTAATTACATTATAAAGATAAACATATAGGGTGTACAATTACAAACAACTACCTTTTTATCTTCTTCTCTAAGAACTATCCTTGATATACCCATATATAAATATGAAGCAGAAACGCAAGTGCTACTTAAAAAAAACTTCCTCACCTCAACTCATGGCAATTGCAACGTTAGTGCTTGTTAATCGAGTAGACCTAGAAGAAATGGAAATGTTTATTTACTGTGCATTTTTGCCAAGGCCGAAGATAATAGGCTCAGCTTTATATAGTGCTTTGGTCCTAGTTTAATTGGTTTGCGGTGTTGGTAGAGACTGGTGCAGTGAGCTATCAATTCCTACATCTTCTAAGTATACATGCATGATGACAACAATGCTCTCAATTCGTTCGTTTGCTTGACAACAATCACAAGCTATCTTGTAGGTGGTAATTACATCCTCAGGAGACTATTGATGATTCTTTAAGTGTGTGATGATAATGCTAAAACGGAAAACAAGTGGTTGCAAGCTAGGAGTCGATAATGCTTGGTGGAATACAAAATCAAGCAATGTTGGACACATGAGTTGATTTGCTAATTACATAAAATGGCCGGCTGTAATATTAGTGGTGATGGAACAATGCTAGCATAATGACAACTTTAGCTATGATGATAACTAAACATTCTAGGCAATGATGGTTGGGTGGCAAGCGATGCAATGAAAACTTTGATTTGTAACATGCAGGCTGCTTAAAAGGATGAAGTTAGCTTAACATGATGATTTAGGTGATATAGCTTTGTTGTCGTGTTGGTTAATGGATGAAGGACGAAGACGTGTGGTGAAGCAGTCTGGTGAAGTCGTGTCCAGCTTTAGTGGAAATCAGATGGGTATTTGCTTCGAGCTAATGATGTGGTTCGGCTATAGGGATCAGTTAGTGACAAGAATATTAGTGAGAACTACTAGGGAATTCTTAAAGGCTAATGAGCTATTTATGATCTGTTATTCAAATTAGGAGTTAGTCTTCCAAATTAATTTTATTCATAAACCTTGTTAGTCCAAAACTATTAAAGGTACCCTTTTAACATATAGACTAATTCTTTTTAGATGTCTACACTTTATACTTAGTGAACATTCTTATTCTCATTTTAGGTTTGCTATATTAATTTATCAGCAGTACTTGATAGCTTTTCTAATTCATTACTCTGTAACAAACCTAGGTATAAGTATTAATATTCTTAAAAGTTTAAATTTCCTAACTGGTATATTAACCCTTTTCATTTTATAAGTAGTATTTTCCTAATTAGTATTGCTAACTAATTTATAAATCTAAGTATCTTCACAGAATCAGACTACTCAGCTAACAACCTATTTATTTATATTTTCAAAATTATAAACTATATCATTCCTAGCAAAAGGTAAACCCTAACTAAGATAATTAATAAAACTAACCCATACCTCAATGTCATACGAGTCTTTAAATATATCAAGTTAACTAATATTTGTAAGCTTTTAGTAGTATCTAAGTATTCCATATTAACCAATATATTTACTACTTATCTAATGTCCCTTTTTTATTTCAGTAATTAAGATCCCTATATAGTTTTATTAAACTATATTACCTAGTCCTTATCTGCATACTTCCAAGAATACCATTATTTCCTAGTAAATTTTTATATTGTAACGAAGATAATTAATCAAACTAGACCATGTTTTATTACTATATAAGTTTCTTAAATGAGAAGTAAGGTTCTAAACCCAATATTCCCACCTTTTATCACTCAAGCTATTCAAATGTACTAACCTAGCTGATCATTCCTTTTAATTGAAACGAATATTTAGTTTGATATGCTAAACTTTATATATTTTCTAAGTTTTAGTTTAATTCCTACTATGAGAGCTAAGAACACATAATAAATTCAAAATACAAATTAGCCTTAAATAATTGATGCGATCGGGTTGTGCGTTAAAATGTGCGCAAAATAAACCAAGTTAAAATACCCGCAAGTGCATGGATCTTCGTAGTGTAGTGTGCTATGAGTACGGAATCGTACCACAGGGAAGCTCGTTAGTTAAGTTAGTGAAGTAGTGTGAAAGTGTTAAAACGCTTAAGTGACAGGTTTGCAGAGAGGGTTTGAGTAACGTGCAGAAATGTAAACTAAATTAAACTAATTGAATTATCTAAGTTAAACTAATTAATAGTTGAATACGAGGGGTGGTAATCTAGGGGTTTGAACATGTAAATGAGACAATTAATATAGGTTCGGTATCTAGTCTATCAAATTCTGCAAGGGCTTAAGCTACAAGCATACACCCAGTTAAGCTAAAAGCTATAGACCTAGTTAATCTACTTAGTTCATTTGCAAACTAAACTAAAGAACTAACATTCAGATAGAAACTATGGTACAACCTATAGTTTCATGGAATCTATGGTACAACCTATAAATTCATGATTAAAACATTTATATGGCACGAAACTAACGCATTCATAATATTAACTACAAGTATAATATTTATGAAGCGAAAGTAAATCAATCATAACGTCTACTTAAAAGCATTACGTATGAAATACTGAATTAAAACAAGCCATACATTGCAATTTGAATTGAATAAACTAAATCTGAGACCATATATTAAAATACTGTTATTTACAATATTCACCCCTAGATATCAATCTACTTAGACATAAATGAATACGAGTTATGTAAATAAAAGAGAGTCAAGAAAGGCTCCCCCATATTGACGAACGCATATTTTTGATTCCCGAAATTTGAGCAGAGGTTCGACGCAAATAGCTATTCGGGCGAAACTAATTTTCCCCAAATAAAAGCTATTAGGGATGAATTTCTCCCGAATAAGAGCTTTCCTATTGAAAAATTATTCAGGCAGAACTTACCCCGAATAATAACTACCTGGGTCGGACTTTCCCCTAAAAGTAACTATTCAGGCAAAATTTCCTCGAATAAGAGCTACCTAGGTGGGACTTTCCCCGTATTCTACTATTACTTAATTAACTAAAATTAAAATTAAAACTTAAATGGAATTAACTCAGAATTATATAAAAAATATTGATAATACTCCAAAATTAACTCAAGAAATTCTCAAAGGGTTGATGCTCTATTTATAGGCAAAAATCTAAAAATAGTTGACTTTTTTGCATTTGTTGACTTTGACCGGATCGTTGACCGCAGCATCTTCGGACGTTTTTCATTGTTTTGACCCTCCAAAAGATGGAATTTGGCTAAAATCACACCACACGCAGGAATAAAGTCCTGCGTTTTGCTCAGAAGGCTGTTTCTACCCAAAAAACTGATATGATTTGCCAAAAACGGATATAGGTCACTATTTGAGATCATCTGGGTCAAAGTTCCGAGTCCGATTTCGTGCTAATTTCAGCCAAATTTCTTCTCTATGAGCTTCATTGTGACGCCCGAGAACTTTATCGTACATTTATTTACTGTTGCATCTACTATTTGCACATTTTTACTATGCATTGCTTGTTGTTTATGTGGTTACTATTTATCATATTTTTCAACCACTTAATTAATTCAAATTAGCATTTTTCTTAAATCATATTAATTAGTTTTAGGAATGAGAAAAATGTGCATTTGAGCTAAAAGCGATAGGAGCATCCGTTTAGAAAATAATTTGTTGAAACTAATGAATAGTATTACGTAACAAAACTATGTGTTTTGATTAGCTATCATTTAAATTGCACTTAGGACTCACTTTAAGCTAGCTTAATTCATATTTTGACCAACATACTCACACTAAAATAAAACATATAGACTTATATATGCTCAACACCTCACTAAGCTCATAAGTTAGCAAAACAAAAACAAAAAAAGAGGAAACGCTGAAAATACTGTATCAAATCCGAAAATTAGCATAGGAGAAGAATGGGAGATTTTTGGTCAACAAATCTTCAATCCAAGCCAAGCCAAGCTGGGTGCAAGTGTTTTATGGTGTTTACTAGCCTCCTAGGAGCTCCTAAGTGCAATAGGTGAGAGATTTGCATGCTATTTTTGCATTTTTGAAATGTGACAACTTTCTTGAATTTCTTGTTTTGCTCTTAAATGCTATTGCAATGCTCAAATATGCTTATGTATGTTATATATAAGTAGTAGAGACCCAATTTATGCTATTGTTTCGTAATTTAATCGGTTGAAATTGTTCGTTGGATATTTGGCATGAATAGTGACGGGAATGTTAGAGTTTTGTGAAATCGGACCTTATAACTTGAATTAATGGTTTTAATAGGTGCTTTAGATGTCAATGAAAGTAATGTAAAGGCCCCGTAGGGTTTAATTGCTCATAACCTAGTAAAATAAGGAAATAGTTGACTTTTAGAAAGGGGTTTCGGGGTTATCGCGAATTTCGATTGAATTGGCCTCCACATTTAGTAGTCCTAGGCAATTTAGGACCTAACTAAGCTTTGCTAGCTCCCATTTGAGTCCCGGTTGAGGTACGTGTAGTACAAAATCAAAAGAGAGAATTTGGGGCTTTTGGACTAAATGCGGGTATTCGCGTGATTTCGAGGGTCCTAAAGGTGCCTAAGGGGTTAACTAGAAGCATGGTATAGTCCGCTTGCTAATCTAGAACCATAACATGAGTTTGGAAGAAAAACGGATTGAATAACAAAGGGGTTTAAGTACAAATTCGATTGTCTCACGCTTCTAAGACCTTGATATGACTCCTTGTGTGTTTAAATGTGTTTTCAAGATGTTTTGGAGCTTTTGGTATAGTTCTATGTGAATCTTGAATATGCCCTCTGTAATTTACTTAATTGTTATATGAAATTGCTTCTATTGTTATTGTTATATTTGTTGTTGTTGTTAATTTGCTATCTTTGGACATCTGTAGGCTAGATGTTTGATCAAAATGCTTAATAAAGTGTGCAATAGTTATATATGCTTGAATAATGTTTAAAACTAGCTAGGAATGTAAGGGAACCAAGTAAAATTTACGCATGCACATGTGTGTGTGTTCAACCGTGGTTGTCCAGATTTTTTCAGCAAAACTAAGGCAATTTTGAGCTTAAAACTGTATTAATTGGAGAAGGATTAGGGATTGTATTATATACCGTTAGAAAGCCTTACGAGTCTAGTTTCTAATGCTTTTCACGGTGCATTAATCGGAATTTTCTAGAATAAGTTATGATCATTTTGGTGAGATGTGTCAGAATTGTCCTATTGCACGAGAATCTGATTTTCATTGTCATTTTGCTAGAAGTGACGATAAATTTCAACTCTAAGTGGATATCTTCGATCAAGACTTTATTGTGTAGTGTTCTTGGATGATTAGTAGCGTAATGGAGCTTTTATAATTATGTAAATTGTGATATAATTGAGATTGAATGAGTAAATAGAAATCATGAGTTAGTATGGAATGCAGCTGCCTTGTCTCTTGCCCTTTTACCCATCTTCCTAAAATGGGAACTAATTTATTAAGTCATGTAGAGGTTAACTATACCTTGAATGTCATACAACCTACATGAAAATAATTGTTTAGTTATAAATGAATGTGATTTAGATCTATTGTTTATCTTGAATGCTAATTTGATTGGAAATGAAGACAAGTGTTTTGGTGTAGCATCTATTCTTTAAGCTTATGATTTAATTTTAAATTGAAGAGTTAGTTTAATTGTGTAGGGTTTAGTTAGAATGTAAGATAATTGTGAAGTAGTTATTTATTGGCTTGTTAAATGTTATCTTTAACTTGAGTTTGCTATGAAAGTGAGATGAAATTGTTCTTATTTTAAATTGCTGTCAAGTTAATGTTGAAGTTATTGATAGATAGGCTCCCTATCCCGTGTCTTACTTATGAAATAATGAGTTATAAGTTATATTAAAGTTTGTTGAGCTAGATAATGATATGATTAGGATGGTTTGTTATCAGTTATAAAGTCCTAAGTAAAACACTTATTTCTTGAATAGTTAGCTAACTAAGAGCTGGAATGTTGGTTGAGCTAAATATTATGCATTAACTAATAATCATTGAAAAGTAAGAGAATGTATGACTTATAAGTCTTTTAAGAAGTAAATGTTTGGAAGTCGATGTTAATGAATGTATTATTGAACAATTAATGGAACTTGTCTTATTTTAGTTATAAACTCTTAAGAGGATTCCTTAAATTGAGTTAATTGCTTGTTTATTATTAGGTGGAGTTGAACTAGTTTCACATGTAAGTTATTATCTAATCTAGAATGAAACAAATCTTAAACAATGTATGGTATTATCTTACTTTGGGTTAATTATGTTTTAACTTAAATGCCCCTAACTTTAATATTTTAGTTGAAACACTCCCTTCTTGAGTTGTTAAGTCATCTTTTTACTTTTAGCCCCAAGTTTGCTAGTGAAAAGCTTCTAACTTAGATTACTTATTTCAGGATCATGCTATGTAATATTTCCACTTGCTTAACTCATGAAATTAATGGATTGAAATTGTGAGTTTAATTGCCTACAAGTAAATTGCTATTTATATGTGAATTATTGGATTATTAATGGTTGTTACAAAAAAGGGTATTTGATTGAGCTTGTTATAAAGGTTACTTTGTAAAATATTAATATAGTTAATGCCATCTAGGAGGTTATGAAATGTTTTATAGCCACAAGAATGCTTCAGTTGACTATCCAAAATGTTTGAGAGTGAAGCCAATTCTTGCATCTTGGAGCTTGGTAAAGGTGAGGGATTTTCATCATTTTGTGCATTTTGGTTCATTTTCTCTTTAATAAATTGTATGACTTAAGATAATTGCTTAAGTTATATTCTTTTTATATCTTAATTATTTTCGAGGGCAACCTACTTTGTTGTCCCTCCTATGTGTTATTGCCCTAAATTTTTGTTATACTATCATTGGATTTAAGTGCATTGCATAGTGGTTGTGCAACTATAGTGTCAGGGGAGGTTGTATTGAATATCGGTTGGGCGGTAACGGGCTTGCCAGTGGATATTTGATCTCCGTGCCCTATTCCCTCACTTGCCTGGTCCAGAGATTGCCAGGGGGTATTGGGTCTTAAGTTTATCGAGGTACATCTGGAGTACACCCACTGGAGTGATTGGGGTTATGCCAGCACATTGATCGTGGTTCGTGGTTCGTGATCGAAGATAAGAGAATTCTGGAGTGTTGGGGTTAAGTGTATCGTATCCTTTGATATGTGTGGTTATTTACTGTTTCAAATGTACTTTACTTGCCTTCTTGCTTAACTGCTACAATTGTTGCATTGCACGTCCCGAGTAGTCTTTATCCCTCACTGGGAAATTGTGGTTGCTCATACCTCGCTAACATATTTCAGGAGGTGCAATTGGAGGAGGAGTTTCCTTAGTTGTTGTGTGATACTTGCTTGAGGTGGATGTGTTTCCTGTTGGTTATATGAAGAATCTATTTGCATTACTTAGGTCCTATTCCGGAGTCTATGGGTTCATGTATATATTGTTTAGCTGTAAATTTGAATGTAATGTATGATACGTATCTGTGGCATGTAATAACTACTATTCCTCTTTTAGTTTGTTGCATGCTTGTGTATGGTTACAAGGGTTGTATGGTTGACTTTAATTTCTAAGTATATTCAAATTCTATCATGGAGTTATATGATAAGCGGTTTTGTAAAGAAAATATATTGTGAATGCATGCTTGCACGATTCTTACTGTTTGAATGTTTTAAGGCTCGGATGACTTTAAAGTTTGAGTCTTTAATTAGAATTGGAGTTTTAGGTTGTTTTGTGGCTTTATTGGTTGCTTATAGGTTTTTAGAATGTCCATGGTACAGGGGAGACTCTGTCCGTTTTTCCTAAAAAAAATATGTGCTTGGGTTTGGGATTGCGTTGAGAATAGCTTGATTTTTAGAGTCTCCAGTCTCGGGAGGGATCGGGGTATTACAAGTGGTATCAGAGCTTAGTTAGCTCTCAGCCGGGACAGGGTCCTCGGTCTGTCGGGTAGTAAACCTTACGTGTGTGCTTGTTAAGTGTGTTTTGTAGGTGTGTGCCTATATGTGAGGTTGTGTGTCTTGAATGGAATGTGTGCACATATGTGATATAGTTATATGTTATGTGCTAAATGTATGCTAAGTAAAGTGAAGTGGCTAGTTGTGCATCAAATTGACCCCGTGAATAGAATTGACCTCATGAATTGTTAATTGCTTGAACTATTGCTTGTAATGTGTGTATTTGAATGTCTTAGATTGAGTTGTGTTATGATTGATTTGATTGTCGTGCTTGAATGACTTTGATGATTACACGGTTTCATAAACTCTTATATAAACATGTTTGCATAATAGTTTAAAACATATATGTGTAAATGTGATATCTTGGCATTCATACATGTCTCGTTGAATGGTAAGAAAGACTTCGTCCCCCCTCTCCCCCCCTGAACGGAGGTGATTGGTGGCTAGCCTTTCACGTTATGTGGATTAGTAGGAACGTGAAGCGATGGATCAACCCTTTTATTTGGGAGTTGGTGTTGTGGGCAGAACTCAGTTATTGGGATTTCTTCCATGCAATTTTTCTATGCTCAAAGTCAGAAATGAATGGCTTCCCTTGGGATTTCTATATGATTGTTCTCTAAGTCATTCTCTTGTATTTTCTTATTTAGCATTCTTCTGGTATTTTCTTATTGGCATTTCTCTGAAAACTTGGTATTTGGAATTCTATTCAGGCATATTATACGGTGTTATCTACATTATTTATGCTCCAATCTTTTATTGGTATTTTCTAGCCACTTTTAGTTTGGATTATATTATTCTACAGTGTTCGTGCCAGTGGGATTCTTATTTGGATTTTTTTGTAGCATTTCTATTGGAGCCTTTATTTGGCCTTATTACTTGGAGATTCACAGGCAGTACTACTGGAATTTCTTAATGGGTTCTTACGAGAATTCGTATACAGTATTCTTGCTCAGCAACTAATGAAGAGTAATTGAAGTTGGTTTTCAGTTGATGCGGAGTTCTCTTGGAAGAAGAATTGCGTGGACGCAATTTGTTTAAGGGGGAGAGGATGTGACACCCGAGAATTTCACCGTACATTTATTTACTGTTGCATCTACTATTTGTGCATTTTCACTATGCATTGCTTGTTGCTTATGTGGTTACTATTCATCACACTTTTCAACCACTTAATTAATTCGAATTAGCATTTTTCTTAAATCATATTAATTGTTTTAGGAATGAGAAAAATGTGCATTTGAGCTAAAAGCGATAAGAGCATCCGTTTAGAAAATGATTTTTTGAAATTAATGAATAGTGTTACTTAACAAAACTATGTGGGGTAATTTACCCAAATAGTCCTATATCTTTGCCACTTTTGACATTTAAGTCTCATATCTTTTATTTTGGACAAAATGGGTCTTCATCTTTCGTTTTTGTGACATCCGTTAGTCCTATGTGCAAAATCTGTTAAAAAAACGTTAGTTAGCACATGCCATCCATGTGCTCGCATAAAGAACAAATTTTAAGGGTAAAATTGTCAATCAATAAACTATAAGCCTCAAAGCATTTCATAAATCGTGAATTGGGGATAGAAAAACCAGGGTTCTTAGTCTTCAAACATTTCCCAAACTTCATTGCATTGTAATCCAAATCAAAGACCCTCAAAATAAGATTTTGCATCAGTTCGTGCTAGTGCTGTTGGTAAATGCTTAGTTCGTTACAAATATGGCACTTGTTTCTCACATCCAAAAATACGGTAAGTGTTCACCGATGTTTGTTAATGTTATATATACAACTTGGCAAGTATCATAATCCTTAAGGTCTGGAAAGCTTATCTCGTTGCAAAATGAGGGAAAATGAACCTACTGATCCATGTTTATCACCTTGTAGTTTCTTTGAATCTTAAGGTACTCTACGAACAAATCAACATGGGGCATTCTCTTTCAATTCTCACTATCATCCTAATGTTTTCGACGACTCTTACTGTCTCACCAAAAAAAAATTCATACAACCAAAACAAAAGTCAAAAAGAAATTTTCTCACTGTCTTACATATGTTTTCGATATTTATTAAGACTTCTTATTCAACATTTATGCAAAGATTACAATTAATTTGTCTTATATATGTTTTCGACGACTTTTATCCTAATTTTTTTTTCTGCATTTATGCTCAGAATCATTTAGTCTGAGGTTGAATTATGGTGGAAAATTTAGAGAAGTGTCGAAAATGATGTATATTGGGGGCAACATTAAATTCATAGATAATTGTCACTATGATCAGATGTCTTTGTGTGCGTTAGATGATATGGCAAAGAAGTTGGGGTATTTGGGTTATGCAGGGTTTTACTATAAAATACCTGACAAGGATTTATCAGATGGCTTGGTTTTTATAAAGTATAATGCTGATGTGTTAGACATGTGTAGAGTGAAGAAGAAAGGTGAAATTGTTGAAGTTATCATTGTTGGGGCTATGGGTCAAGTTGATTCATCCAATACTCAGCCTAAATCTATAGAAAACAACCAGATTGTAAATGAAAATCAACAACCATATCTTTGTTATGTACCACTAGGATGCCCTGATAATCCAAATTCGTGTACGAAGAGTAGGATAAAGAGATTACCTAAAAAAGTGAAGTCTACTGATAAGGATGATGGTGATGAATGTAGGACCAAAAAAATGGTAGATGACAAAGGAAAAAAGAAGGTTATTGATGAGGTTCAGATTGAGTATCAGTCAGATGGCAGTGAAGATTCCAAGTTTTATGATAGTGACTACAACTTAAGCGAAAGGGATAACAATAATGATGGTGATGACAAGCTATTTGAGGATAACGTTGACAAAGATGTTGAAGAAGCACAAGTGAGAAATAAGAAGGATAAGAATGAGGGAAAAATGATTTTGGAAGAATGTGATGTTTTATTTATTGACTATGATAGGGTCTATAAATCTGGTTGTGAAAGTTCAAGTGACAACAATTCCAGTGAAGAATTGGACAGTTTGGATAGTAGTTCTGATGAGGACAATGAGAGACAGACAGGATACAAGGAGGTAAGATTTAGGCCTGAAACTGATATGCAAAACCCAAAATTCAAATTA
The DNA here is from genome assembly GCA_037974665.1 of Ehretia macrophylla. Taxonomy (NCBI): domain Eukaryota; kingdom Viridiplantae; phylum Streptophyta; class Magnoliopsida; order Boraginales; family Ehretiaceae; genus Ehretia; species Ehretia macrophylla. Next base: position 1,589,765 of record CM075777.1, read on the forward strand.
GGCATGATATTTTCTAGTGCTGAAGAGTTGAAGGAGGCCATTAAATGTCATGGAGCAGGAAAGTGTAGGAATGTTAAGCTGAAAAAAAATGACAAAGAAAGAATCAAAGCAGTATGTCATGGAAACGGGAAGGGATGTACATGGTTTTTATATGCACCTCACATAAAACACAATGATTCATTCCAAATCAGGAATTTCTGCAGGAAGCACTCATGTACCAGGGCATTGAATCATAAAAATTTGTCTTCTAAACAATTGTGCAAGTGGTATCTCAATGATATAAGGTTAAATATGCATCCTAATGTTTCTAATTTCCAAACAAAGGTGCACAATGACTTCCATGTCAACATTTCGCAAAGATAGGTATACAGAGTATTTACCTTAGCTAGAGAAATGATAGAAGGCCAATATGAAGGACAATACAAGAAGCTTTGGGACTACTGTGAAGAGATTAAGAGGACAAATCCTGGTTCAATAGTTCATATGGAAACTGAGGAAGATGATCAAACAGGAGAGCAAAGATTTTTCAGGCTATATATTTGCCTTGATGCTTGTAGAAGAGGATTCATAGCAGGTTGTAGACCTGTCATAGGTTTAGATGGTTGTCACTTGAAAGGGCCACAATCTGGAATTCTATTGCCTGCTGTTGGGTTAGATGCTAACAATTGCATCTTTCCGATTGCATATTGTGTTGTTGAAACCGAGAATAAGATGTCATGGAGCTAGTTTCTTCAATTGTTAGTGCAAGATTTGGAGATTTATGAACAAGAGAAATGGGTAATCATTACAGATAAGCAAAAGGTATTACTCCTTCATAACAAAATGTGTTACTACTATTATTATGTATGTGTTTTGTTACTTATTAATATTAAACTATTCTTTCATTTAGGGTATTTGCCCTGCTATAAATGAAATGCTCCCACATGTAGAACACAAACACTGTGTCAGACACTTGGATGCTAATTTCAAGAAGAGCCATGGTGGACTCATTTTGAAGGACATCATTTAGAAGGCTACCACTGTAACACCCCGGTCCCTCTCGAGACCGGGAGTTCTATCAATCAATCTAATCGCAACCCAATTCCAATCCCGGGCAAAATTTTAGGGAAAGACGGACGGAGTCTCCCCTGTTTCTAGGCAAAATGTAAAAACCTGCAATAGCATATAAATGGACCAGTTCCGTGTCCAACCATACAAACACCTCAAGGCCATCCGAGCCTTGTTTCTCAACAAATAAACACAACAAGTGTATATACATTTCCAGTTTAAAAGCTAACCTATCTCTTCTCATCTTTGACAAGTACATTCAAGCTTGACAATTAAACTACACTAACTTATTGCATAAAGTAGACTATCATACCATTCTAACTCTTTTCCTTTGGACATTACAAACATGCATTGAAGTTAAACTATACTATCCGAATACATAAACTAGCTTATCATACCACTTCAATAATCTAGTAAAACTTAAATTACATTCCTTTTACATTAAATACATACAACACATGAAACATACATCTTTGCATCTTTGACAACTCAAGCCACATAGCACGCAAGACAACTCTTCAAGCATGATCTTTCACGTAACCACGAACTTTTCAGCTAACATGGCATTTCCTGAAATGTGGTGGTGAGGAGTGAGTATACTCAACACGTATACTCAGTGAGAGTGAGACAGATATCGAGGTGGAGAGAAAGAAAGTCGTGTAATGCAAATAAGGCAGTTAAGCAATATAACTGACAAGTAAGCAATTAATATAAACAATCAATACAATAAACAATTAATAAAAGTATTAACATAACCATTCAAAGTTATACCACACTCTGAAGGCTATGGTTCACTCATACGAGCAATGTACCATGCGATTTGATTCCATGAATAACTCTCAATCACGAATCCGATGACGACGCGCCGGCCCAACCATCTTATAACTTCAGTTTGGAATACCCCGGAAGTATCCAATCAATTCTACGACCCAAATCTCCCTGGGAGGCAACCCAAGCAAGAAAGGGAATAGGACACGGAGCTAGGGCAACCAACCCTGGCAACCCAAGGCTACCCAGAGAGGCCCATCACACCGCCCCTGACTCTATGAATGCAATACAATACGAGATACAAGCAATAAACGAGCAATGGCACGAAAGTGCAGATTAGTGGCGATAAACGAGATATCAAGCATTTACAATCAATAATAGCAATCAATTAACTTTACAAGCATGATTATCATTAACTTCAACAAGAACATCAATTAAACATGTAATAGCAGTTCAAACACGAAAATGACAAATATCACTATTCAATCCCCAACTTCTAAAGGCAATTACGAGCAAACGAGCTACAGGATTTGGAAACCGATTTCACTACATTTACTTAAGCACTACAAGGCACGTTTCTATATCACGAAGCTTCACATTCTCACCCGAAGCCCAAAAGTCCACCTACTGCGTTTGAACTACAGCTATGATAACCGGTCATTCAATCAACGCCACAACAGCGCTAAAAGTGCTTCCATGCCCTCAATAGCAAAACCCCCAACTCAATCTGAGCACGGTCAACTTTTGGTCAAACGGCCCCTTTTCGTTTCTTTGACTAATTTCTAATTTTAACAAAGGCCGGTCCATTTTTATTACACATTTTATCTTTCTATCATCAATGGCACCTATCCAAATCAAGAAATCGCAATTCGGATCAAAAATCTGAAATTCTAGGGTTTTACTATTTATTTTTACTATTCACGTTCTTGCCTAAATTCAATTTGCATTTCTAACCGTAAAAATCGCTAAATAACTAACAAGCAATGCTCTACGAACCCTAAAGAGGCATTTCCAAGCAATTTCAAGCATTATAACGCATTAAATATCAAATCTAAAAATTTGAAACAATAATAAAATTTTACAAAACATGCACAAAAGCGTGAAAACCCTCACAGAGATTGAAGACCAAGACCCGCAAGGACCCGAGCCACGACCCCCGAGCAATTCCGCGCATGATTGTAGAAGAAAATGCAAGCAAAATCATTTCGGCCAAGCAAGGGACAAAATGGGCATTTGCAATTTGTTTTGTTTTGATTTTTGCCTTGTTTTATTTATAAAAGATGACAAAGGGAATTTTGGTCATTTTACAAAGTCAAGCTTAAGTTAAAAATGGTCAAATAAGTTTATTTTGATGCCATTTAATCTGATTCAAGTTAAAACAATGCAATTAGATGGAAAACAACTAAAACTAGCTAAATTAAACTAGAAACGCTATTCACGAAGTTCGGGAAATATTTCTCTAACTCTCATTTTCGAAATGCTACGATCGAACGGTCAATAAACGATCGCTAATCAAATGTTGAACAATAATATAAAACTATAATTTTTGAAAAGTAGAATAGTAGAATAGTTTAAAATTCACTCCAGCTTGGAGTTACTTTTCTCATTTAATTGAAAACCGAGTAAATTAAATCCATGAAAGTAAGACCGATTATTAAAATAATCAAAACAATCAAAATAATCAATATTCATTTAAAAATAATTAATTTAACTATTTTTAGAATATTTTAAAGAATTATGAAATTAATGTTAAGATACAAATGAATAAGTTAATATAAACACGTAGTCAGATGCAATTAAATACTAACATTTAAAATGATACTTAATTAAACACAAAAAAAGAAATCTAATTACTATAAACAATAAAAATAGGTGATAATCTTTTAGTTAATCAATATAAAAATTATTGAATGCTTCTAAAAGAAATATCAAAATAGTGCAAAATGGTTGATTTAACTAATTAAACATTTAATTAAATGCAGTTATATGTCATTAAATGCATGCCGGGTTCGGGTTATCACATTCTTCTCCCCTTAAAATAATTGCGTCCTCGCAATTCTTCTTCCAATAGAACTCAGCATCATCTGAAACCCAACTCTGACTAATCTTCATTGATTGCTGGGCAAGATAGTGAATAAGGATGCTCGTAGGAAAACTCGAATAAAAATCCCAACCAAGAATGCCGAGAAAATACCAACTAAAGACTGAAGCAGGGATACTGTAGATGATATCAATACCACATATTAATGGCAAGAAGAATACCTAAGGAATACCCTATTTACGAATCTCCAATAGAAGTCTAACAAGTACCAAATAAGAAAATTAAAAGATAGCCAGAGCAGATGCACCTCATGCAGTTTTGATTATCGTAAGTAGACCTAGCTGAAAGTTCTGTAAAAGTATATAGAGAAGAATACCAAAGGCCAATCTCTAAATGAAATCCTCCATTCACTAAGTCCCTACCGCAACATCTTAGTAAAACAGCAAGTATAGGATCCCCTGAGTGGAAAGGTTGAAGGAGAAGCCGTAAACAATACAAGATAATAAGTCCAAGCAGAATTCCAAGTGTAGGATCTTCCAATAAATGCCAATAAGGAAAATACTAGTAGAATGCCCAATAAGAATTCCAAAGAATACCGTAAGTAATATTACACAATAAGTCCGATAGGAATTCCAATTACCAAACCAACTGAGGGATGCCAAAGAAAATACCCGAACAATGCTCCAGTAAGAAAGTACCAAGAATTGCCCAATAAATAAGTACTAGATAAATGACCACTGAGAATTCTAGAGAATACCATTGAAGAATTTCCAATAAGGAATGCCAGTAACACACCAATAAAGACCGAGACACATATGCCATAGATAATACCATGCAGTAAGTCCGATTGAAACCCCAATAGCCAAGTCTACCAAGAAGTGCCAACAGAAGTTTCCAAAGAATACCCAATAAGAAAACCACAGAATGCTCCGTAGAACAACCCAAATAGAACCCCAAAAGAAAGCTACTTTTCCACAATTGTTAAGGACAAAGGAGGACCCTAGAGATTCGCCAATAACCGAGCTCCAAAAGCAAACACCAACTCCCAAATAAAGGCTAGTCAAAACCTGCTCATTCCCGTCAATCCATATAACTTGGAGGGCCTGCTACTAACCACTTCTCTTCAGGGGAGGAAGAAGTCTTTCTTACCATTCCAATAGGACATGTATGAATGACAAGATATCACATTTATACATATATGCCTTAATCTATTATGCAAGCATGTTTCTAAAACAGTTTATAAAACAGTTTATTCAACAAAGTCACTCAAGCATGACAATCAAGTCAAGCACAACATAATCAATTCAAATCACGGCATAACCAATTCAAGACATTCCAATACACACATTATAAGCAATACTTCAAGTAAATAACAATTCACGAGGTCGATTTGATTCGCGAGGTCAATTCAATAGGTCAATTCAATGCACAACTAGATACTTCACTTTACTTGAGAAACATTTAACACATAACACATAACTATATCACATAGGTGCATACATTCAAGTCAAGACACACAATCTCACATACAAGCATACACTTTCAAGACACACTTATCAAGCACACATTCAAGGATCACTACCCACCAGACCGAGGACCCTGTCCCAGCTTATGAGCTAAACAAGCTCTGATACCACCTGTAACACCCCGATCCCTCTTGAGACCGGGAGTTCTATCAATCAATCTAATCGCAACCCAATTCCAATCCCGGGCAAAATTTTAGGGAAAGACGGACGGAGTCTCCCCTGTTTCTAGGCAAAATGCAAAAACCTGCAATAGCATATAAATGGACCAGCACCGTGTCCAACCATACAAACACCTCAAGGCCATCCGAGCTTTGTTTCTCAACAAATAAACACAACAAGTATATATACATTTCCAATTTAAAAGCTAACCTATCTCTTCTCATCTTTGACAAGTACATTCAAGCTTGACAATTAAACTACACTAACTTATTGCATAAAGTAGACTATCATACCATTCTAACTCTTTTTCTTTGGACATTACAAACATGCATTGAAGTTAAACTATACTATCCGAATACATAAACTAGCTTATCATACCACTTCAATAATCTAGTAAAACTTAAATTACATTCCTTTTAACATTAAATACATACAACACATGAAACATACATCTTTGCATCTTTGACAACTCAAGCCACATAGCACGCAAGACAACTCTTCAAGCATGATCTTTCACGTAACCACGAACTTTTCAGCTAACATGGCATTTCCTGAAATGTGGTGGTGAGGAGTAAGTATACACAACACGTATACTCAGTGAGGGCAAGATAGATATCGAGGTGGAGAGAAAAAAAGTCGTGCAATGCAAATAAGGCAGTTAAGCAATATAATTGTCAAGTAAGCAATTAATATAAACAATCAATACAATAAACAATTAATAAAAAGCATTAACACAACCATTCAAAGCTATACCACACTGTGAAGGCTATGGTTCACTCGAACGAGCAATGTACCATGCGATTCGATTCCACGAGCAACTCTCAATCACGAATCCGATGAGGACGCGCCGGCCCAACCACCTTATAACTTCAGTTTGGAATACCCCGGAAGTATCTAATCAATTCTACGACCCAAATCTCCCGGGGGGGCAACCCAAGCAAGAAAGGGAATAGGACACGGAGCTAGGGCAACCAACCCTGGCAACCCAAGGCTACCCAAAGAGGCCCATCACACCGCCGCTGACTCTATGAATACAATACAATACGAGATACAAGAAATAAACGAGCAATGGCACGAAAGTGCAGATTAGTGGCGATAAACGAGATATCAAGCATTTACAATCAATAATAGCAATCAATTAACTTTACAAGCATGATTATCATTAACTTCAACAAGAACATCAATTAAACATGTAATAGCAGTTCAAACACGAAAATGACAAATATCACTATTCAATCCCCAACTTCTAAAGGCAATTACGAGCAAACGAGCTACAGGATTTGGAAACTGATTTCACTACATTCACTTAGGCACTACAAGGCACGTTTCTATATCACGAAGCTTCACATTCTTACCCGAAGCCCGAAAGTCCACCTACTGCGTTTGAACTACAGCTATGCTAACCGGTCATTCAATCAACACTACAACAGAGCCAAAAGTGCTTCCATGCCCTCAATAGCAAAACCCCCAACTCAATCCGAGCACAGTCAACTTTTGGTCAAACGGCCCCTTTTCGTTTTTTTGACTAATTTCTAATTTTAACAAAGGCCGGTCCGTTTTTATTACACATTTTATCTTTCTATCATTAATGGCACCTATCCAAATCAAGAAATCGCAATTCGGATCAAAAATCCGAAATTCTAGGGTTTTACTATTTATTTTTACTATTCACGTTCTTGCCTAAATTTAATTTGCATTTCTAACCGTAAAAATCGCTAAATAACTAACAAGCAATGCTCTACGAACCCTAAAGAGGCATTTCCAAGCAATTTCAAGCATTATAACGCATTAAATATCAAATCTAAAAATTTGAAACAATAATCAAATTTCACAAAATATCCACAAAAGCGTGAAAACCCTCACAGAGATTGAAGACCAAGACCCGCAAGGACCCGAGCCACGACCCCCGAGCAATTCCACGCATAATTGTAGAAGAAAATGCAAGCAAAATCATTTTTTTTCCTCCTTGGCAGCTTCGGCCAAGCAAGGGACAAAATGGGCATTTTACAATTTGTTTTGTTTTGATTTTTGCCTCGTTTTATTTATAAAAGATGACAAAGGGCATTTTGGTCATTTTGCAAAGTCAAGCTTAAGTTAAAATTGGTCAAATAAGCTTATTTTGATGCCATTTAATCTAGTTCAAGTTAAAACAATGCAATTAGATGGAAAACAACTAAAACTAGCTAAATTAAACTAGAAACACTATTTACGAAGTTCAAAAAATATTTCTCTAACTCTCATTTTCGAAATGCAACGATCGAACGGTCAATAAATGATCGCTAATCAAATAATGAGCAATAATATAAAACTATAATTTTTGAAAATTGAATAGTAGCATAGTTTAAAATTCACTCCGGCTCGGAGTTACTTTTCTTATTTAATTGAAAACCGAGTAATTAAATGCAAGAAAATAAAATCGATTATTAAAATAATCAAAACAATCAAAATAATGAATATTCATTTAAAAATAATTAATTTAACTATTTCTAGAATATTTAAAGAATTATGAAATTAATGTTAAGATACAAATGAATAAGTTAATATGAACACGTAGTCAGATGCAATTAAATACTAACATTTAAAATGACACTTAATTAAACACAAGAAAAGAAATCTAATTACTATAAACAATAAAAATAGGTGATAATATTTTAGTTAATCAATATAAAAATTATTGAATGCTTCTAAAAGAAATATCAAAATAGTGCAAATTGGTTGATTTAACTAATTAAACATTTAATTAAATGCAGTTATATGTCATTAAATGCATGCTGGGTTCGGGTTATCACAGCCACTGCTACACTTGGGCAAAAATTTGATGCAACCATAGATCAACTAAAAACAATTGATGAAAGGGCATACAAGTGGTTAGAGAATGAGCCTGCAAAATTTTGGAGTAGGTCACATTTTCGAACAACCTCGAAATGTGAAATTCTATTAAACAACTTGTGCGAGAGTTTCAACTCTGCAATTTTAATTGCAAGGGATAAGGCTATATTGGTGATGTTAGTAAAAATTAGGATATATTTGAGTATAAGAATGTAGTCTAAAAGGGATTGGAGCATGAAATATAGTGGTCATTTTTGTCCAAAGATATGTAAAATTGTTAGTAGAGGAAAAAAGAAAGTGCACCTTGGAATGCAATATTTTGTGGTGATAAGAAGTTCCAAGTGAGGTGTTTCGGTTCGGAACAATATATAGTTGACTTGGATGATAAGAGCTGCACATGTAGAAGCTGGGAACTATCAGGTATCCCCTGTGTACATGCAATATCTGCAATAGCATATTTGGCTGAGGATGTTGAGGACTACATACATGATTGGTACAGTAAAGAATCATATTTAAGAGCATATGAACATGTGATTTGCCCAATTAATGGACCAGACCTGTGGCATCAAACTAGTAATCCACCTGTTTATGCACCCAAAGTAGTCAAGCTTCCAGGTAGACCAAAAAAATGCAGGAGAAAAGAACCTGATGAGATTGTCCAAAAGAAAAAGTACCGCGAAAATTCTACAAAAGAGAAATTAGGAAGAAAGGGTCTGAAAGGGAAATATTCTGTGTGCAATCAGTTTGGACATAACAAAAGGAGTTGCACAAGCTCTCGGCAAAATGTAGAGACTGGAGATGGACACATGGAGATGGAAACTGAAAGCCCTATGGAAGTTAATGCAAATGTCCATATGGGTACATTTGGGAGCTATGTAGATGTGGGTGCAAGTGAAACCACTATGCAAGTTAATGCAAATGATAGCACTGATATCACATCTTCGAATTTGGTGGAACAATCTGTCCGACAAAAGAAATATGATCATGACATCAGAAAATGCCCTACAAAGGCAGCACAAGTGATGAGAAATGCAAATACTAAATATACGGTTTGTATATGAGCTTGTGGATTAACTTGTCAATTAAACCTTTTTTTATATATATGCATACTATTAATCTTGTGGAAATGATGCAGGTTGTGGGTGCTTCGAGTCAAGCTAAAAGACCCCATTTCATACCTGCTGGAATAGGGATCAACATGAGGCCCCCATCTTCGTTACTATCTGGCAATGCAAATAAACCAGTGAGAATTGGTTCTACCACATTGAAAACTACCCCCAAATATGGAAGGGTCAAGGATGTGTGAGTGCTAAGTCCCTTATGGCTGCTGCTTCAAGTAAAAAGGAGAAAGGCCAATCATTTTCTTGTAGCAAGACTGCCATTTAACTTATAAGAATTGAATAGGAATGAGATTGGGAACTTGTTTATGTTTTTGAGATTGGACAAAATTTGATATGTTTTTGAGCTTTTGATGTTGGCCAATCACTTGCAATGTTTTTGAGCTTTTGATGTTGGCCAATCACTTGCAATGTTTTTGAGCTTTGGATGTTGGCCTCAAATGCCGCTAGGAAACAAATGTACATCTCACATTCAGATACTTATTTAGTTATGTTTTTGAGCTTTAGATATTTGATATTTGATAGGGATGTTTTTGAGCTTTGATGTTGGCCTCATTTGCATCTTTGTTCTTTTTCAAGGTTAGAAATAAAAGTTCAATACAATCTTATAACAAATGAAACAAGATAATTCAATTCTTAACAACAAAAATACTTACACCATAAAAACTATGAGCCATACAAAAACTACCAACTACTAACAAAAGCTATTCCATTCCATGAGAGTAGTTGTTATGTGATTTAGATTTTAGTTACTATATAACTAATCACTCAACTTATATGCAAAAAAAACAAAAGCACTATGTAAAGAAAACTAATTAATAAAGCTAAAACACATATATCATAAAACCATAGTTTACACTAAAATTACATTTGAATTAGCATTTTAAAACCAGAAAATACAGCTTCATTGGAAAAACTAATCAATCCGATCTATAAGCCAATTTCATTTCATATGCTACTACAATAACAAAATGCAGCATAAGAAGCTATAGATACTTTTTTTTAAAAAAAAACTTTAAATTAACAACCCGAAACCAATTTTCTACTTAAACATCACAACCACTATCAGCAAAACACATAGGCCAAGCAATGCCAGCATCATCGACTTCATCATCTTCCGTTGTTAGAGTATTTGGAACTCTTTTTTACGTATTTCGTCATCTTTCTTGTTCAAAGATCTCAACAAACCTGGTATTATATTTCTACTACGATCACACATTGGTGGATCAACCCACTCAAAGTAACCACATTATCTATCTAGCCCGTAATTTGCGCACCCAAAAAATCTTCTACCCGGATTTATGTCAGTCCATGATGTTCTTATGAAGGCCATCTTACCGCAATAGCAAACTGTCGCCATGTCTTGAAAACTTTGGTTTGGAAGATAATATAGTAGAAAGAGAGTAGTTTTGGAGAAAAAATAATGGAGGCAAAAATGGAGGAATCACAGATGGTGAAAAGATAATGAAGGCAAAAAGAAATGGTGAAACATGTGGTGAAGAAGACCACAACTTAAAAAGGCCAAAAGAATAAGCAAAGGGACAATTTTACCCTTTAAAATTTGTTCTTTATGCGGACACATGGATGACACGTGCTAACTAACGTCTTGTTTAACAGATTTTGCACACAGGACTAACGGATGTCACAAAAACGAAAGATGAAGGACCATTTTGTCCAAAACGAAAGATATGAGACTTAAATGTCAAAAGTGGCAAAGATATAGGACTATTTGGGTAAATTACCCAACTATGTGTTTTGATTAGCTATCATTTAAATTGCACTTAGGACTCACTTTAAGCTAGCTTAATTCATATTTTGACCAACATACTCACACTAAAATAAAACATATAGACTTATATATGCTCAACACCTCACTAAGCTTATAAGTTAGCAAAACACAAAAAAAAAGAGGAAAAACTGGAAACACTGTAGCAAATCCGAAAATTAGAATAGGAGGAGAATGAGACATTTTTGCTCAACAAATCTTCAATCCAAGCTACGTGCAAGTGGTTTAGGGTGTTTACTAGCCTCCTAGGAGCTCCTACGCACAATAGGTAAGAGATTTGCATGCTATTTTTGCATTTTTGAAATGTGACAACTTTCTTGAATTTCTTGTTTTGTTCTTAAATGCTATTGCAATGCTTAAATATGCTTATGTGTGTTATATATAAGTAGTAGAGACCTAATTTATGCTATTGTTTTGTAATTTAATCGGTTGAAATTGCTCGTTGGATATTTGGCATGAATAGTGACGGGAATCTTAGGGTTTTGTGAAATCGGACCTTATAAGTTGAATTAATGGTTGTAATAGGTAATGTTAATAAAAGTAATGTAAAGGCCCCGTAGGGTTTAATTGCTCATAACCTAGTAAAAGAAGGAAATAGCCGACTTTTAGAAAGGGGTTTCGGGGTTATCACGAATTCGGGTTTAATTGGCCTCCACATTTAGTAATCCTAGGCTATTTAGGACCTAACTAAGCTTTGCTAGCTCCCATTTGAGTCTCGGTTGAGGTACGTGTAGTACAAAGTCAAAAGAGGAAATTTGGGGCTTTTGGGCTAAATGCGGGTGTTCGCGTGATTTCGAGGGTCCTAAATGTGCCTAAGGGGTTAACTAGAAGCATGGTATAGACCGCTTGCTAATCTAGAACCATAACATGAGTTTAGAAGGAAAACGGATTGAATAACAAATGGATTTAAGTACAAATTCGATTGTCTCACGCTTCTAAGACCTTGACATGACTCCTTGTGTGTTTGAATGTGTTTTCAAGGTGTTTTGGAGCTTTTGGTATAGTTCTATGTGAATCTTGAATATGCCCTTTGTAATTTGCTTAATTGTTATATGAAATTGCTTCTATTGTTATTGTTATATTTGTTGTTGTTGTCAATTTGCTGTCTTTAGACATGTGTAGGCTTGATGTTTGATAAAAATGCTTAATGAAGTGTGCAACAGTTATATAAGCTTGAATAATGTTTAAAACTAGCTAGGAATGTAAGGGAACCAAGCAAAATTCATGCGTGCACATGTGTGTGTATTCAACTGTGGCTGTCCAGATTTTTTCAGTAAAACTAAGGCAATTTCGAGCTTAAAACTGTATTAATTGGAGAAGAATTAGGGGTTGAATTATATACCGTTAGAAAGCCTTAAGAGTCTAGTTTCTAATGCTTTTTATGGTGCATTAATCGGAGTTTTCCAGAATAAGTTATGATCATTTTGGTGAGATGTGTCAGAATTGTCCTATTGCGCGAGAATCTGATTTTCATTGTTATTTTGCTAAAAGTGACGATATATTTCAACTCTAAGTGGATATCTTCGATCAAGACTTTATTGTGTAGTGTTCTTGGATGATTAGTAGCGTAATGGAGCTCTTATAATTATGTAAATTGTGATATAATTGAGATTGAATGAGTAAATAGAAATGATGAGTTAGTATGGAATGCAGGTGCCTTTTCCCTTGTCCTTTTACCCATCTTGCTAAAATGTGAACTCATTTATTAAGTCATGTAGAGGTTAACTATAGCTTGAATGTCATACTACCTACATGAAAATAATTGTTTAGTTATAAATGAATGTGATTTAGATCTATTGTTTATCTTGAATGCTAATTTGATTGGAAATGAAGTCAAATGTTTTGGTGTAGCATCTATTCTTTAAACTTATGATTTAGTTTTAAATTGAAAAGTTAGTTTAATTGTGTAGGTGTTTAGTTAGAATGTAAGTTAATTGTGAAGTAGTTATTTATTGGCTTGTTAAATGTTATCTTTAACTTGAGTTTGCTATGAAAGTGAGATGAAATTGTTCTTATTTTAAATTGCTGTTAAGTTAATGTTGAAGTTATTGATAGATAGGCTCCCTATCATGTGTCTTACTTATGAAATAATGAGTTATAAGTTATATTAAAATTTGTTGAGCTAGATAATGATATGATTAGGATGGTTTGTTATCAGTTATAAAGTCCTAAGTAAAACACTTATTTCTTGAATAGTTAGCTAACTAAGAGCTGGAATGTTGGTTGAGTTAAAGATTACGCACTAACTAATAATCATTGGAAAGTAAGAGAATGAATGATGTAGAAGTCTATTAAGAACTAAATGATTGGATGTCGAAGTTAATGATTGTATTATTGAACAATAAATGGAACTTGTCTTATTTTAGTTACAAACTCTTAAGAGGATTCCTTAAATTGAGTTAATTGCTTGTTTATTATTAGGTGGAGTTGAACTAGTTTCACATGTAAGTTATTATCTAATCTAGAATGAAGAAAATCATAAACAATGTATGGTATTATGTTAACTTGGGTTAACTATGTTTTAACTTAAATGCACCTAACTTTAATATTCTAGTTGAAACACTCCCTTCTTGAGTTGTTAAGTCATCTTTTTACTTTTAACCCTAAGTTTGCTAGTGAGAAGCTTCTAACTTAGATTACTTATTTCAGGATCATGCTATGTAATATTTTCACTTGCTTAACTCATGAAATTAATGGATTGAAATTGTGAGTTTAATTGCCTACAAGTAAATTGCTATTTATATGTGAATTATTGGATTATTAATGGTTGTTACAAAAAAGGGTATCTGATTGAGCTTGTTATAAAGGTTACTTTGTGAAATATTAATATGGTTAATGCCATCTATGAGGTTATGAAATGTTTTATAGCCATAAGAATGCTTCAGTTGACTATCCAAAATGTTTGAGAGTGAAGCCAATTCTTGCATCTTGGAGCTTGGTAAAGGAGAGGGATTTTCATCATTTTGTGCATTTTGGTTCATTTTCTCTTTAATAAATTGTATGACTTAAGATAATTGCTTCAGTTATATTCTTTTTATATCTTAATTGTTTTTTAGGGCAACCTACTTTGTTATCCCTCCTATGTGTTATTGCCCTATATTATTGTTATACTGTCATTGGATTTAAGTGCATTGTATAGTGGTTGCGCAACCATAGTGGCAGGGGCGGTTGTATTGAATATCGGCTGGGCGGCAGTAGGCTTGCCAGTGGATATTCGATCTTCATGCCCTAGTCCCTCACTCGCCTGGTCCAGAGATTGCTAGGGGATGTTGGGTCGTAGGATTATCGGGGTACATCTGGAGTACACACACTGGAGTGATTGGGGTTATGCCGGCACATTGATCATGGTTCGTGGTTCGTGATCAAAGATAAGAGAATTCTGAATTGTTGGGGTTTAGTGTATCGTATCCTTTGATATGTGTGGTTATTTACTGTTTCAAATGTACTTTATTTGACTTCTTGCTTAACTGCTATAATTGTTGCATTGCACGTCCCAAGTAGTCTTTATCCCTCACTGGAAAATTGTGGTTGCTCATTCCTCGCTAACATATTTCAGGAGGTGCAATTAGAGGATGAGTTTCCTTAGTTGCTGTGTGATACTTGCTTGAGGTGGATGTGTTTCCTGTTGGTTATATGAAGAATCTATTTGTATTACTTAGGTCCTATTCCGGAGTCTATGGGTTCATGTATATATTGTTTAGCTGTAAATTTGAATGTAATGTATGATATGTATCTGTGGCATGTAATAACTATTGTTCCTCTTTTAGTTTGCTGCATGCTTGTGTATGGTTACAGGGGTTGTATGGTTGACTTTAATTTCTAAGTATATTCAAATACTATCATGGAGTTGTATGATAAGCGGTTTTGTAAAGAAAATATATTGTGAATGCATGCTTGCACGATTCTCACTGTTTGAATGTTTTAAGGCTCGGATGGCCTTAAAGTTTGAGTCTTTAATTAGAATTGGAGTTCCAGGTTGTTTTGTGGCTTTATTGGTTGCTTATAGGTTTTTAGAATGTCCACGGTACAGGAGAGACTCTGTCCGTTTTTTCTAAAAAATCTGTGCCCGGGTTTGGGATCGGGTTGAGAATAGTTTGGTTTTTAGAGCCTCCGGTCTCAGGAGGGATCGGGGTGTTACATTCATTCTTCAACCGCTTCTCATGCTTCCCCATTCTTACTTCTTGACTTATAATTTGGATCATTTCGGGCTTGATTCTTCACTTTTTAGTATTTCCCTACATTGTATCGAAAGTATATAAGTGTTGCATTTATTCCTAAGTTAAGATGCAATGTAGTACAAATGCAATAGTTTGAGTGCTGCAAATATAGTCACTTCAATAATGCTCAAGTAATATACTAATGCTTGAAAATTGAGTACGAGGCCTCACATTAAGCGTCGGCCCGGATGTGGTGATCATTCATTGGGCCGTAGAGGGCTTGCTAGTGGATGATAACCCGCCGTGGACTATTCCCTAGTCGCATGGACGGAGCGTTCCATGGACGTGGGTCGTAGGAATCGAGGTACATCTGAAGTATGCCCAGCGGAGCAAGAAGTGAAGCCAGCAAGTGAAGTGTCTAGTGGAAAAGAAGCGTAGCGGAAGTGAAGTGAACCTGCATGGACGGAGCGTTTCATGGGGTTAACTGTGACGCCTGAGATTTAGCCATGCATTCAATTACTGTTGCATATCTTGTTTGTGCATTTACTTATGTGCTTTACTAACTGACTTCTTTAGCTACTATTCACTTCGTTTTCAAATTACATTCTATTAGTGAATTAACATTTTTATTAAATCATATTAATTGTTAAAGGAGTGGGAAAAATGTGCAATTGAACTAGAAGCGATAGGAGCGCTCATTTAGAAAATGCTTTTTGCAGTTCAATGAATAATGTTACGCACGATAAGTTAGAGATTTAATCAGCTAGCCTATGCTTCACACGTTAACCTCGCTCTAAAGTTAACAACGGCCATTTTAGTAACCCATTTAATCACCCAACTTAGTCATTTAGTATATCTACTCAACACATGACCATTTAGCTCATAAAAACAAAACAAAAAAAAAAGAGCAAATGCTGAAAAATCACTCTAGCAAATCCGAGAATAGTATAGGAGGAGAATGAGAGGATTTTGCTCATCAAATCTTCAAGCCAAGCCAGGCCAAGCTAGGAGCAAGTAGTTTAGGGTGTTTGCTAGCCTCCCGAGAGTTCCTACGCGCAATTGGTGAGGGTTTTCATGACTTTTTATGCATATCTAAAATGTTACATTTTTCTTGATTTGTTGAAAATGTTATCAAATGCTATTGCAAAGCTTATCTATGCTATTATACCTTGTATATAAGTGCTAGAGAACACATTTGAGCTATTAGTTCGCATTTTAAACGGTTGGAATCGTCATTTGAATTTATGAGGTGAATAGTGACGTTTTTCTAGGGTTTTATGTAATTGCATGTATTAGCTTGATTCAACAGTCCTAATAGATGCCTTAGGTGCTAATGAAGGTAGTCTAATAGCCCCGTGCACTTGAATTGCTCTAGAATCGCATAAAACGTGAAATAGCCGACTTTAACAAAGGAGTTTCGGGGTTCATGCGAATCCGGGTGGATTCGGGCTTCACTTCTAGTATTCTTAGGCTACCTAGGTGCTATAGAAGCTTTGATAACCCTTGTTTGAAGCCCGGATAAGGTATGTGTAGTTTAAAACCATAAGAGGGAATTTGGGGCTTTCGGGGTAATCGCGAGCGTTTGAATGAGTTAGAGGATTGAGAGGGTATCTTGAGGGTTAGTTAGAAGGTTGGGAGAGTTTCCCTTGAAAATGGAATCATTAACCTTGGTTTGGAAGAGAAATAGTTTGAAAAATAAAGGGGTTTAGGTGCAATTTCGGTTGACTCACACTTCTAAACCCATGGCATGACTTCTTGAGTGTTTATATGTGGTTTCAAGTTGATTTGGAGCTTTTGGTATGATTCTATGCTTATTTTGTAAATGTCCCTTTGTAAAACTGCTTATTAGCTTATATAATTGCTTCTATTCTAACTGCCTCGAGGTCAACCTACTTTGTTGATCCTCCTATGTGTTAATGCTTATATTATTGCTATTAACTTGCCATTGTTAAGTGCATTGCATAGTGGTTGTGCAACCATAATGTCAGGGGCGGATGTGTTGAATATCGGCTGGGCGGCAGAGGGCTTGCCGGTGGATATTCAAACTCCGTGCCCTAGTCCCTCATTCGCCTGGTCCGGAGATTGCCAGGGAATGTTGGGTCGTAGGATTATCGGGGTACATCCGGAGTACACCCACTGGAGTGTTTGGGGTTATGCCGGCTTATCGTGATCGTGATCGTTGTTCGTGGATCGTGAATGAAGACCCAGTGAAGATTGGTGTATAGGGGTTATGTGAAATGTATCCTTTCAAATGTGTGGTTATTTAAGCTATCATTGTTTCTTGAATTGTTCAATTGTTATTGTTATTAACTGTATTATCTGTTGCATTGCACGCCCCGGGACTTTATCCCTCACTGGGCAACAGTGGTTGCTCATACCTCGCTATCATGTTTCAGGTGGCGCAGTTGGAGGAGTTGCATTAGTTGCTGTGTCTAGTTACTTGAGGTGGACTATGTTCTTGTTGATGAGAGTAGGACTTGTTTTCTTTACTTTATGTTCTATTTTGTAACCTAAGTGATATGTGTATATTATATAGTTTGCAAATTGAGGGATAGATGTTGTAGTGGTAGATTTAGAACCATGGCATGTAATAACTTATATTTCTGCTATTAGCTTCTTCGCATGCTTGGGAGTGAATGACTGGTTGTTTTCAATTTCTAAGAATACTTAAAAGCTATCATGGAGTGGCATGATAAGCGGTTTTGTAAAGAAGTTAAGTTATGAATGCATGCTTGTCTGTATCTAAACTGTTTGTATGTCTTAAGGCTCGGATGGCCTTAAAGCTAAGATCTTTAGTTATAAATGAATGTCTTGTTATGTTGTGGCTTTATTGAGTGTTCACAAGTTTTCAGAATGTCCACGGTACAGGGGAGACTCTGTCCGTGTGTCGGGTCCGGACTTAACCATTCGGAAAAAATTTGTGACCGGGCTTGGTATTGGGTTGAGAATAGCATAGTCATTAAAGCCTCCGGTCTCGTGAGGGATCGGGGCATTACAGGTGGTATCAGAGCTTAGTTAGCTCTAAGCCGGGACAGGGTCCTCGGCCTGTCGGGTAGTAACCCTTGCGTGTGTGCTTGATTAAGTGTGTGTCTTAAAAGTGTATGCCTGCATGTTTGATTGTGTGTCTTGTATTGAATGTGTGCACCTATGTGATATAATTATGTGTTACGTGCTAAATGTGTGCTAAGTGAAGTAAAGTGGCTAGTTATGCATCAAATTGACTTCGTGAATTATTAATTGCTTGAACTGTTGCTTGTAATGTCTGTATTTGAATGTCTTTGATTGAGTTGTGTTATGCTTGACTTGATTATCGTGCTTGAATGACTTTGATGATTACACTGTTTCATAAACTCTTATATAAACATGTTTGCATAATAGTTTAAAACATATATGTGTAAATGTGATATCTTGGCATTCATACATGTCCCGTTGAAATGATAAGAAAGACTTCTTCCTCCCCCTGAAGAGAAGTGATTAGCAACAAGCCCTCCAAGTTGTGTGGATTAGCGGGAATGAGAATGTTGTAAGCGGAGCTCAGTTATTGGGATTTTTTTCAAGGCATTCTTCTACGCTCAGTAGTCAGAAATGAATGGCTTCCTTTGGGATTTCTATATGACCGTTCTCTCGGTTTTCTTATTGAGTATTCTTCTAGTATTTTCTTGCTGGTATTACTCGGAAGACTTAGTTTGGGATTCTAATCAGCCTTATTATATGGAATTATCTTCTGTATTTGTACTCTAAATTCTTATTGGTATTTTCTCGCCACTGTTAGTTGGGATTCTATTCTTCTATGGTATTCGTGCCAGCGGGATTCTTATTTGGATTTCGAAGTAGCATCTCTATTGGAGCCTTTATTTGGCCTTATTACATGAGGTTCGCAGGCAATACTACTGGGATTTCTTAATGAGCTCCCACGAGAGTTCGTATATGGTATTCTTGCTTAGCAACTGATGACGAGTAATCGGAGTTGGTTTTCAGTTGTTGTGGAGTTCTCTTGTGAAGAAGAATTGCGTGGACGCAATTAGTTTAAGGGAGAGAGGATGTGACGCCCGAGATTTAGCCATGCTTTCAATTCCTGTTGCATTTCTTGTTTGCGCATTTAGTTATGTGCTTTACTAACTGACTTCTGTAGCTACTATTCACTCCGTTTTCAAACTACATTCTATTAGTGAATTAACATTTTTATTAAATCATATTAATTGTTAAAGGAGTGGGAAAAATGTGCAATTGAACTAGAAGCGATAGGAGCGCTCGTTTAGAAAATGATTTTCGTAGTTCAATAAATAATGTTACGTAACATAACTTAGAGATTTAATTAGCTAGCCTATGTTTCACACCTTAGGCTCATTTTAAAGTTAACAACGCTCATTTTAGTAACCCATTTAATCACCCAACTTAGCCATTTAGTATATCTACTCAACACATGACCATTTAGCTCATAAAAAAAAAAAAAAAAAAAGAGCAAATGCTGAAAAATCACTGTAGCAAATCCGAGAATAGTATAGGAGGAGAATGAGAGGATTTTGCTCATCAAATCTTCAAGCCAAGCCAGGCCAAGCTAGGAGCAAGTAGTTTAGGGTGTTTGCTAGCCTCCCGAGAGTTCCTACGCGCAATTGGTGAGGGTTTTCATGACTTTTTATGCATATCTAAAATGTTACATTTTTCTTGATTTGTTGAAAATGTTATCAAATGCTATTGCAAAGCTTATCTATGCTATTATACCTTGTATATAAGTGCTAGAGAACACATTTGAGCTATTAGTTCGCATTTTAAACGGTTGGAATCGTCATTTGAATTTATGAGGTGAATAGTGATATTTTTCTAGGGTTTTATGTAATTGCACGTATTAGCTTGATTCAACAGTCCTAATAGATGCCTTAGGTGCTAATGAAGGTAGTCTAATAGCCCCGTGCACTTGAATTGCTCTAGAATCGCATAAAACGTGAGATAGCCGACTTTAACAAAGGAGTTTCGGGGTTCATGCGAATCCGGGTGGATTCGGGCTTCACTTCTAGTATTCTTAGGCTACCTAGGTGCTATAGAAGCTTTGATAACCCTTGTTTGAAGCCCGGATAAGGTATGTGTAGTTTAGGTGCAATTTCGGTTGACTCACACTTCTAAACCCATGGCATGACTTCTTGAGTGTTTATATGTGGTTTCAAGTTGATTTGGAGCTTTTGGTATGATTCTATGCTTATTTTGTAAATGTCCCTTTGTAAAACTGCTTATTAGCTTATATAATTGCTTCTATTCTAACTGCCTCGAGGTCAACCTACTTTGTTGATCCTCCTATGTGTTAATGCTTATATTATTGCTATTAACTTGCCATTGTTAAGTGCATTGCATAGTGGTTGTGCAACCATAATGTCAGGGGCGGATGTGTTGAATATCGGCTGGGCGGCAGAGGGCTTGCCGGTGGATATTCAAACTCCGTGCCCTAGTCCCTCATTCGCCTGGTCCGGAGATTGCCAGGGAATGTTGGGTCGTAGGATTATCGGGGTACATCCGGAGTACACCCACTGGAGTGTTTGGGGTTATGCCGGCTTATCGTGATCGTGATCGTTGTTCGTGGATCGTGAATGAAGACCCAGTGAAGATTGGTGTATAGGGGTTATGTGAAATGTATCCTTTCAAATGTGTGGTTATTTAAGCTATCATTGTTTCTTGAATTGTTCAATTGTTATTGTTATTAACTGTATTATCTGTTGCATTGCACGCCCCGGGACTTTATCCCTCACTGGGCAACAGTGGTTGCTCATACCTCGCTATCATGTTTCAGGTGGCGCAGTTGGAGGAGTTGCATTAGTTGCTGTGTCTAGTTACTTGAGGTGGACTATGTTCTTGTTGATGAGAGTATGACTTGTTTTCTTTACTTTATGTTCTATTTTGTAACCTAAGTGATATGTGTATATTATATAGTTTGCAAATTGAGGGATAGATGTTGTAGTGGTAGATTTAGAACCATGGCATGTAATAACTTATATTTCTGCTATTAGCTTCTTCGCATGCTTGGGAGTGAATGACTGGTTGTTTTTAATTTCTAAGAATACTTAAAAGCTATCATGGAGTGGCATGATAAGCGGTTTTATAAAGAAGTTAAGTTATGAATGCATGCTTGTCTGTATCTAAACTGTTTGTATGTCTTAAGGCTCGGATGGCCTTAAACCTAAGATCTTTAGTTATAAATGAATGTCTTGTTATGTTGTGGCTTTATTGAGTGTTCACAGGTTTTCAG
The DNA here is from genome assembly GCA_037974665.1 of Ehretia macrophylla. Classification (NCBI taxonomy): domain Eukaryota; kingdom Viridiplantae; phylum Streptophyta; class Magnoliopsida; order Boraginales; family Ehretiaceae; genus Ehretia; species Ehretia macrophylla. Next base: position 1,611,431 of record CM075777.1, read on the forward strand.
AATGTCCACGGTACAGGGGAGACTCTGTCCGTGTGTCGGGTCCGGACTTAACCATTCGGAAAAAATTTGTGACCGGGCTTGGTATTGGGTTGAGAATAGCATGGTCATTAGAGCCTCCGGTCTCGTGAGGGATCGGGGCATTACATTAACGATATCCTTTTAAAAGTGGTTATTTAGCGTTTTTAATGTTGTAATGTCTATCATGTTAATGTTACTTTCCCACGTAGCTTATAAATGATTAGCTAAATGTTACTTAAATGTCTTATATGTATTGCACAAAAAGGTTTTCGAAAAGCTCCCCGTTATATCCCTCCCTCGCTGAGCATAGTGTTTGCTCACCCTTTTCAACCAACATTTCAGGTGTTGCTGAGTTGGCTCCCGAGGTGTCTTTGGTTGTTGTGGATGAGGGAGAGACCATTGAGTTCCCGTGACTTGTATGCTTGTAGATCAAGGTTGGATGCCTATGTAGATAAGTGTGGAGATTATGTTATGACTTGTTCTATTTTGAGGCCTTAGTGCCTTGTATGTATTCAGTGGTTGTAATGGTTTGTATAAAGTTAAAGTTTGTTTGAATGACTTGTAATATGTCTATATAACTGTGATAGTTAAGTAAGGGATATTAGATTGATATGATAAGCATAATTGTGGTCTTAGCACACTAGTAGTTAATGGAAATGAATGCATGAATGTATGTTTTGCTAGGGTAAATGTATGCTTGTGTGGTTATACGAGGTTGAGATGAAGATATATATATATATATGCTTGTTGTTGAGAATCTTCTGAGTGCAAGTACATGGTTAGTCCGCAGTACAGAGAAGACTTTGTCCATTTGTCGGGTCCAGACTTGACCTTTAGCGTGGAGGTTAGGTCAGGGCGTGACAAAGATTCTCACACAAGTATAGTTTATCAAATTAGACACATCCTAAGAAGAGCATAAAATTAAGAGCTCCCCTAACAAATAATTTGTAACACCCCGATCCCTCACGAGACCGGAGTCTCGATCCCAATACCCTAAGTCACGAAAAATGAGGAAAAACGGATGGAGTTTTCCCTATTTATAGGACTAACTACAAACATGCACTCAGAAGAAATAACATCAACAACAGTGTATAATTATTCAAAAATAACCACAACCTCCGTTAATATGCTTTCCAAAATTCTAAGGTCATCCGACCTTTTCTACCAAAGCAAAATATAACATACAAGCATGCATCTCATTAACTATTGAAAATTCTATGTTATAAATCCGATTATCATACCACTCTAATCTTATTTACTTAACTTTCTTATATTTTAAGTCATTCGACCATTCTTCATTCAAACCACACACAAGCAAGCAACTAACTAGGCAATAAAACAAGGCTTTAGAGTTATTACATGCCATTTATTACTAACTAAGTATACAAGACCTTTAATTCATATTACAATCCTTATAATGACCAACATATACTAGGCACACAGGCCTCAAAAGAAAACACAACTATCACAAATTTACATAGAAGCAATCAACTACAGTTAAAATATCCAATCAAGGGGTCTTCTGAACCTTCTCTTTCTCAATCTCCGAAGGAGCCGAACCTGAAATGGTTAGAAATAGGGAGTGAGCAACACAATTGCTCAATGAGGAAGGGGAACAAATATCTGGAGAGTTTTGAAAATAGTTTCGTGCAATGCAAATTAGCCAGAGAATCATTAGCAAGACAATTATTAAATCAAATCAATAAAGTTAATAACCATTTCAGAAACTAAAACTAAGTAACAAACTATATACAAGCGATAAAAGAATAACTATACAAAGACTAGTATATATTTAAATAAGCTAAACAATTCAAATTTAGAAAGAGAGTTAACCACATTAGAATAATTATAATAAGCAACCTAGAGGAAACAATAACAATATAGCATTCAATTCAAATATACAAGCTAACCAACACAAATAAAGAACACAACAATGGTAACAATCAAATGTAACTCTCTAAGGACTTAGGATCCAAGCGAAAGTTACTAATTAAAAGGATACGAAGCTGATCACGAGCACGAACCACGAACCATGATTCTCAAACCACGAACCACGAACTCAAATAGACAATAATGATTTCGATATCAATAAGCCAGCATAACCCTTTACACCAAACGGGGGCTCCGAATAAACACCACGTTAATCCTATGACCCATCTCTCCCAGGGTGGCATCCCTAGCGAGAAAGGGAATAGCTATGGAGGGTGGATAACCATTGGCAAGCCCGATGCCACCCAGTGGGTGATCACCACATCCGTGCGAATGGTTGCACAACCACAATAACGATAACGATAGGTATGAGTTTTCACTCGATGATATCTATAATTTTCAAGGAAAAACCGACTCGATATCTATGCAAGATAACATATACGAGGTAATTTTGCAAGCAATATAAGTAAGATAAAAATATAGGAATAATACATGCATTCTCTATTAAAGTAACTATGCAACTTACTTCACGAAACTTCTACAATTAACTACACATGCTATACCAATGCATTAAGCACTTAGCCAAGTAATTGAAATCAATTAAAACCACATGAAAGGTAGATCCCCAACTATTGCCAACATAAGACTAACTATGTGACTTTTTCCCTTAGTTCACTAGTTTAATTCAATCAACACAAGCCATATAAACCACAAGCTAACTATACCATGCTTCTAAGTACACTTTATGGCACCTCTTAGAACCGTGAAAACCCATTTTTAACTATGTCTAACACAAAAGTCCCGAAAACCCCTTTGTCTGTTTGAACTGCAACTACCTAAGCCGATTCTCAATTTAACACCATAATTATATTTTAAGCATTACCACACCTAATAAACACTAACTATGACATTCAATTGCACCCGGATTAACAATTCACGCGAAACCCCTTTTGAATTCAAGCCAATTTTGCCAATTCGATTGAGTTTATTCAAATTTTACTCATTCTAACCATTAACCTAGGTTCAATAGCACTTAAAGCAACCTTAGATAATATTGATTCAAGCTTAATAACAAAATTTAACAAAATCTTAAAAATTTACTATTCATTGTCTTCTCCAATAAACCCAATGCAATATTTCATTATCCAAGCCATTTAACTTCACAAAACAAGTCTATATAACATGTAAACACTTTAACATACAACAATCAAGCATTTCATAAGCATATATTAACAAATCTAAGAAAATTAAAACTTGGCATAAACTTTAAAATATGACAAAAATGCTAAATCCCTCACTTTTGCAAGATGAAGAAGCCTTGTATGTGCTCTAGGATGCCTCAAAACCCTTCAACTCCAAGCCTAAAGATCAATTCTTGCAAAATGGTGAAAGATTTTTCTCTTCTTTTGTCTCCTAGGGCTCACGGGTTTGGGGGGATATTTTGGGCATTTTTGTTTTTGTTTGTTTTAATATTGTATTGTATATGTATGTATATATGTATATTATAAGGTATATAAGTGGGTTTGGGTAAATGGGTTAGTCAGATGGGTCAAATAAATGCTAAATGGTTCAAGTAATTTGGCTAAGATTAAAACAAACACTAAATGCTAAAACTAATTGCTGAAAATACTATTCATGTGGTATGCAAATTATTTTTCTAATGCACTCTCCAGATGTGCTATGAAATTAAAAATTATGAACATAGGCCCAAAAATAAGCATATACTGAAGGAAAAATACGAATTTTGCAAAATAAAATACTTTAATTTTTACTCCAGGCTTAGGACTCGTTTTAAAAAGATGAAATTAAGTATACTAAGTATTAGGATCAATCCCGCATAATTAAAGCTACAAGAAAATAGCTAAAATATTTTTATTTGAATTAATAAATACTAGTGTCCCCTTTTAAAGAAAATAAGAAAAGTAGAAGAAAATAAGACTTTTATATAAATCTAAAATAGGCACATAAATGTATAAAACACTTAAACAGACACAAATTTATATGCAATTAAGTATGTTAAGCTATATGCTGGGTCTGGGTTGTTACAGAATCTGACAACAAATTTAGTTTACTATGAAGTTTCCTTAAAAGTCCTTAAAATTACACATATGAGGAATTAATCAAGCATGTGGGTGTTGGAAGAGTTTGACTCTGAAGTTAGCCCAACTTTTTGGAGGTTTTCAGATAGCACTATAGTGTGGCAATAATGCAAGAAAAATTAATGATGGAAAAAGTAAGTTAAATGCACCCAACAATGAAAGAGAAAAAGCAGCCAAAGATCAAAAACAAAAAAAAGAAAGAAAAAGAAAATGATTCATGGGTAAGATACAACAAAGAAACCAAGTAGCTGGGCATAAGTGGCGAGTGGTTTGTGAATGCCAAACGAGGTCGAGAGTTCGATTCTCTGTGAGGGTGCCATGTTAAACAGCTTTGGGCCAGGTTTTTCCCCCTAAGTAAGAGTCAGACTCTGCGAGCACTACCTTGACTGAACTCCGGATTAGTCGGGCCATTATGGTCTCGGACACCGGGGGCTTTAAGCAAAAAAAAAAAAGATACAACAAAGAATCTGTCACAGCAAAACCAAAAAGGAATATGTTATAGAAATGTCTCCTAGCACAAGTCCATTATCTTTATCAAGCAGCCAAAGAGCAAAAGAAAAAAGTAAGAAAAAGAAAATGATTCATGGGTAAGATACAACAAAGAATCTGTCAAAGCAAAAACAAAAAGGAATATGTTGTAGAAATGTGTTGTCCCTTAATTAAACCTATGAGGATGATGCTTTGACAAAATAATTTTGAAACTCTTTTTGATATGGCTTATAGCTAATCCCCTTTTTGTCAAAATGTACTTTTTGTGATTCTTTTAATGGTGGATGGACAATTGAGGATTGAGAATCTTTCACAAAAATAGTTTTTGAGAACTTTGGTTTAGAAAATGGCTCATAGCCAATTCCACCTTTGTCAAGTGGTGATTTTTGAGAACCAAGGATTTCATCCAAGACCTTTGATCCTTTTGAAAATCTAACAAGATCATTTTGTAGGCCAAGAACTTGTTTTTCAAAATTTTTGATTTCAAATTCATTTCTGGACTTTAAATGATAGTATTCATACATTTCTTTGGTAAGAGTATCATTTTCATCTCTAAGTTCCTTAATTTCCTTTTGAAGTTCATCATTTTATTTTTGAAGATTCTTTACTTTTGAATGTGCAAGAAGAAAACTATCATGTAGTTTTGAAAATTCATCATCATTAGAAGAAGAAGAAGATTCATCACAAGATGAAGAAGTTACCTTATCATCTCTAGCCATGAAGCACACAAAGTTGGCCACTTCGGTTTCGCTTCTACTTTTATCACCGGTTGATATATCATCCTCAACATACGCCTTCATTGCCTTTTGCTTTCCTTTGATCAATTTTGGACATTTTGCTTTGATGTGTCCCAGTTTGTCACAATTGAAGCATTTTATCTCTTCTTTGGTCTTTTCTAATTTTTCTTTGAATCTTCTCTTGACTTTGTTGTTGATGGACTCCTCTCTCTTCATCTTTTTGTATTTCAAGAACTTCTTAAAATTCTTTGCAAGAAGTGCAAGCTCATCATGATCGCTATCATATTTGTCTTCATCACTCGATTGAGATTGAGCAATGAGAGCAAGTGATTTCCTTGTCTTCTTTTCTTCTTCATCTCGTATTTTTTCATGATTCAATACAAGTTCCTCCGTTTCAAGGTTGCAAATGAGCTCATGCACCATAATCTTGGAGAGGTCGGTTGATTCTCTAATTGATGTCACCTTTGGTTTGTATTCTTTTGGAAGAGCCATAAGAATCTTTCGGTTGAGTTCTTCATTTGGATACTTCTTCCCGAGAGCACTCAAGTTGTTTACAATTTTAGAGAATCTTTGATGCATTTCATTTAGTGACTCTCCGGACTTCATACGAAACAACTCATACTCATGAATGTGAAGATCAATCTTGGTATTCTTTACTTGAGATGTTCCTTGATATGACATCTGTAACATTTTCCAAATCTCGTGAGCGGTTTCACATTGACTTACACGACTCGGTTTCGTTTAGAGCACAATAGAGGATGTTTTTGGCTCTTGAGTTCTTGGTCATCATGATAATGTCTTGATCATTGAACTCTCGTCTTTCTTTGGACACTTGAACGGTTTTGACTTTCTCGACTCCACTTGCACTTGGAGCATCTTTGACCGTCACCTCCTTCATTGGAACATAAGGGCCATCTTCTACCAATGACCATAGAGCATAGTCAACGGATTATATGTATGTCTCTATCTTGTTTCTCCAATAATTGAAATTGGTACCTATAAACAATGGAGGCCTATTAGTGGAGTAACCTTCAAAGTAAGGAGAGGTAGTATTGTTTGCCATTTATCTTTTCTTTGCTAGATGTTAGGCTATATGTAAAGTCCTAGCTCTTGATACCACTTGTTGTCCCTTAATTAAACCTAAGAGGGGGTGAATTAGGTTATATAGGCAATAATACTACTTTTTCGATTAGGCAATATGATAGCAATGATTAATCAAAAACAATCTTAAATAGATATGCACTTTATCAATATAAAATGTGAGTAAGACAATTTTTCAAACACTTGGTGAGCAGAAAATAATGCAAAGAGAGAGTTGAGAGAAAGAGATTGCAAATCGCGATTTTAGCGTGGTTCGGCCCCCGCCTAAGTCCACGACCCAAGCTCCCCGCTTAGGATTTCAACAATCTTCACTATGGTGGCTCTTCAAATGTTGGTGAGTCCACAAACCAACTATAATGGTAGTTCAAGCTTTTACAATAGATTAGAACCATTTTCAATACAAAGCTTCAATTCCAACACCTTTGACAAGGAAATCCTTCATTTCAAGGTGTTTAACTCTCTCTTTTGATAAGTGTTTAAGATTCACAATGAAAGCCCTCTTTTAAGGTAGATGAATACAATGAATGCTTCTTTCTCAACAATGCTCACAATTTCTTGCTCAAGTTTAGCTCAATGATGATTCAAAGATAAAGATAATGAAAGAACTCAAGTGTAATTGCTTTGAATCAATGCTTTGAAATTTTTTCAGTTGAGAGGCATTAATAGAAGCCAAAATGAGTGTAATTAATGCTCCAAACGTTCACAAAACGACTATATTTTGAATCAGCATTTTGGCCCGACCAGTCGACCCCTGTTTCGCAGGTCGACCGATCGAGAGACCCTCGCTCGGTGGACAGGTCTCGGGCGAACGACCCCTTGGCCGCCAGTTGACCGGTTGCCATAGGGTCGTCCGGTGGAACCAAAACTGCCAGGGTTGGGTTTTAAAAGGTGTTTCTTTTGAACATATTTTGTAAGACATTTTTCAAATGTTTTAACACAATATTTGAGAATCAAAATTGAGCATATATATTTTTGCAAGACCCAAAACCCTAGTCAAGTCCCAACCGGTACCTCTTATGACTTCCGTCTCCATCCTTATAACTCCATCTTCTTTCTTCGAATTTTTTCTTTGAGTTTGATGGATGTTCTTCTTCTTTCTTCAGCTTGATGAACTTGAAATCAGAGTCAAACTTGATTCATCTTTACTTATGCACATTTAAACAAACTCATTAAACACAATTAAGATTTGTAATCATCAAAATCAAGATTTATAAGCTCTTTAGGCTAACAAAATGTCTCCTAGCACAAGTCCATTATCTTTATTTATTATGAATTTTCATTTATAATTATAGAACTTTATGGGTTTGAATCGTGGAAGTAATTATTTATAAAAATAAAAAATAAAATTGTATACAGTATAACTTAAGCGAATCTGATCAATTTTCAAATAGTACCTATTAAAAGAGATTTATGCACCAAATTACTTTTTAATTATTGTAAGAACAAAACAGTACCAACTTAAATATATATATTCACCATATTGAAAGGGAGATTAGGCTCAAATGTCAAGTTATGAAAATAAGATTTTGTTATGATATGAGATAAGAGTGCTTATCGTAAATTTTGAGGTGAATTTAATATTTTTTTAAATGAATACATAACTCTCGACAAGAAAAAAAAATGAATACATAATGATGTATAACAAGTTACACTTTATAGATTAATTATATTCATTGAAGGGAAGTAAAAGTATGGTTCCATTAATACAAAAAAATCATTGCTTTTTTGTTTGAACTTTATTTTGTGTTCGTATCTAAATCTATATTCATCCACCGATTGTTGCCATTTAATGACCAACAACTGAGTTAATTATGTTGATGATTTGAAAATTAATCACTACTATGCAAAAGTTGGAGATAGCGAGACCTTCCTTGCTAACTCTGCTAAGTAGGGCAAAGTGAAAGAGTATCAAAATCTCATTTGACCCATTTTTAAACTTAATTATCTCATATTGAACCCTAAAAAAGATTATAATTGTTGCAATTTTGCTCTAGTTTATTTACAATATTAAAGGAGTAACATCTAATTTGATTAGGTGTTTAGAATTGTAAGCATGCATAAATCGTAACTTTTTTTTTTTGTCATTTAATAAATCGTAACTTGACCTTATATCAAAATGAAAATGTCATAAGAAACTAATGCTACAACCCACATTCTTCTTGTATACTCTCTTCTCTCACTCTCTCCTCTCTCACTCTCTCCAGGCCATAGTCCATAGCCCATAGCCTACAAGAAGAAGAATCAGGTACAATAAACTTCGATTTCATCCCTTCTTTTAGTTAGTTAAAGTTCCAAGACAACACAAATATGAATTTGAATGAATGAATGAATTAATGGATATAACATATGAAGAAAGAGATTGTTGACGTTAGTAGACTGCGTTTTTTTTTTTTTTTGATATATTCGCTGCATCTCGAGCTCCGTATATCCAACTATCTGTATTGTTTGTTCATAGTGAACTTCTTTACACTTTTTTTTTTTTTTAATTTTTAATTTTTTTTTTATCGGACTAGTCTTTTGTCAACAATTTAATTAATTCTACTACCAATGACAAAAAAATGAGTAATATTACTTGTTTGTATAATATGCAATTTTTACTCATGGTCTAGTTTCATTTAGTAGTGAGTTAATTGAATTTGCAAGTGTTACGAAAGGAAGCAACATTTTATATGTGCATTATTTTCCACATAAGCCATCAAGATGGTGCTGCAGAATTTTGTTTACTAACAGGAAGGGATTTGAACAGCTGAGAGCGAGTCGTAAAATCATTGTTCCTATTTATTAGTATTTCAAGTTTTAACTACATCGGACTCGGATATCAAATAATAAGTTGTATAAGTATTTGTATTCATCACTTTCGCTATTTCATTTCAAGTTATCCACTGAGGGAGTAGTAGTATATTCTGGTTTTTGATAGTCTAGCATTTTTGGTAGGCCCATTCCAATGTATTCTTTTGTCTATCCTTGTACATCCTTAATTTTGTTAAACAGCCACCGACTCAAACTCAACTCACTCAACTCCAATCCGTTTCAGTTTTAACGATTTCAGGTTATTTCACTCTCAGTAAGAGGCAGCGGGCATATTATCAAGGCGATTTGGCATGATTTCATGGCATGCTCTGCACTAGCTCACCATCAGAGTAATACTTTAAGGAGGACTTTTTGTTGCTTTGGAAGAAATTTTTCTGTGATCAAAAGGGCAAAATGCCCAATATACTCTTCATCAAAACCCTATGAAAAGGTAAACCTAGGCTGTGAGATATTATTCTACTTCAATTCCATCCTTTTTTTTTTCTTCTGCTTTTCTATTTGCTGGACTGTCCGAAGTTACACTTGCTGAACAGGGTTACTGTAATGTATCTCAAAGTTTGACATCAAGTTTGTCTGGAGTTGCTTCGAGAAAATACTCGAACAATGCAAGTGTATCTTCTGAATGGAAACAAAATTCGTGCAAAGAAGTATTTTCCAATTCCGCCAATTATAAAGATAGCGCTGTGCCTCTTGATTCTTCAAATGGCAGGGTGATGCTTATCGATGGCACAGCAGTTATTTATAGAGCTTACTTCAAGCTTCTTGGTATGTTATGCTATATATAACATCCAGATTTCTTTATCTTCTCGATATTCATCTACACTAATATCAAGATTTTGCATTAGTTTCGAAATGTTTATTTCAGATTGTATTTTATTTTTCCAGTTACTGCATATTTTCTTCGATCACTTGGCCTAGGATTTGGTGCAAGCATTCTTGCCAACAACTATTCCCCACTGCTCATCTGATCACCCTCATTCTTTACTCCACTTTTTTTTTTTGCATGCAATGTTCCAATCTTTCAATGGTTTTCACGCTAAAGCATTATGGCAGTCTTTAAAAGCCAATCCTTGATAATTTGTTATGTTTAATCGTATAAGCTGGGAACTCAGGCTCCATTTATTTAAGAATCACCCCCTCCCTCCCTGGAAAGGAAAAGCAAGTTGATGAGCCTTGTTAGGAAGATGGACAAGAAAAGAATGCGAGAAAGGTCATGCTTGTCAGAGCTTGCCAGTTAAATTGCTTTGTTGTGTATTCATATTCTTTTTCCTAATTGTTCTGCATTTTTCTACAAAGTCAAACGGTTATGGTAAGTCATGTGCACTAGAAGTTCTAGATATTTGCTTAATGGAAGACTGAGGTTCAATTAGATAAGATGAGTCCTATTTCACACCGATATTAAACTGTCCAACTCCTCGATTCTGTTTTTCCTGCAATGGACCACATTGTAAAATTTCTGGAACATGGAAAGAAATGAATCAGTGAAAGAAATTGAAATCAAGCAGGAGAAGCAAACTATGAAGTAACTAATCTTGTCTATCTTTTACCACTGAGGTACCACTGAAAGCTATATAAAGATTGAAGTTTCCTTCCATATTCATATCAGCATTGAGAAGCATAATGTCCATGTTAAGATAGTTCTTATCATTTTCTATGTAAATGTTAAGAGCTAACCTACCACGTTCTTGGTAAGATTTGATATAGTTCTAGTGCTTAAACCCTAAAGCCATTTAAGGTAGCTTTTGTCTTCTCAACTTGTTTTAGGGAAAAGGAAAAATGAAAGGGGAGAAAAAAGATAAGGGAGCAGTTGGTATTACACTGTTGTCTCTAGGTTCACTCTTCCCTTGCAATAGTTCAAGGGATAGAAGTATGATGACTTCTACCTTCTCCTACTGTTTGATATTTTTCTTCTTACATCCCTATCGTATATACTACATATATCTTGAAATTCCTTACAGCAATAGAAAGTGCAATTAGAAAACTCTTGTGTTCTGTCACTATCATGAGCTAGAGCAATGCATATATCAAGAATTTGTCGTAGATATGTTCAAATTATTGTAGTTCATTCATGTAGTAAAAAATCCAAAGAAAAATTCACAAAGCAAAACGACAGGAACATTCAGCTCATAGATGGAAGTGAAAAACAGTACTAAGTGAACGGATGAAAAGCATATATCTGGAAAATGAGAAATCCGGATCAATATAATAAAAAGGATAGGAAAAAGGGTTTCGCCACAATCGCGCTGTATGCTGTTGGTGATATATCCTTGCAGCTGCTGCATTACTTGTCAGTCTTATGTACATTGATTGTCAGTCCTGGCTGATGGTATGCCCCAATTTGGCCTCATCTGAATATAACTTGGATATGCGTTTCTGTCCTTTTTCTAACTACAAAACAATTAATCCTAATGAATGTTTCACTATTTGGACTTCTGAATAGCTAAGCTGCACCGCGGTTACCTATCTCATGCTGATGGCAACGGAGATTGGGTCTTGACTATCTTTTCCGCCTTGTCTCTTGTAAGTTTTAACTACCTTAGGTTTTACTTTTTTCTTCTTGGGGCCCCTTCTTTTACCCATTACTTGCAGCACCTCCCAAACCAATCTTTTGATTTGGACATGTGTATAAGGTGCATGTTGTCTTACAAGGGTGACAGAGTTCTTGTCTTACACATATGATCTTGAAGGATCCTTCCTTTGAAGATTAAGTACATTGTAAAAGTAAACAATATTTAATTTTACAAAATTCAAGCTAATAACATGCTTCTTTTGCTGTTTCAAGTTGTTTTGATATGTACCCTCTCAAAGTTTTCTCACGTTCCTGGGCTTTAAATGTTGATTTTTTGATTTTATATACATCTATATATATCTCTTGCAGATACTTGAGGTTCTGGAATTAACCCCCTCACATATCGCGGTATGAATCATTCTCACGTTTTCAGTTGCATGAAATTAGTAGTGAAGCTTTCTCGCGTAAAGGAGTCAAAGTTTTAAGTCTTAATTTTTTCTTGTCCTCAGTTGACTTTTTATTGCAATCGGTCATAAAATTTGTCTGACATTCTCCTATACTCTGCTTCTGAGCTTTGTAACTTGATTGCTCTCTCTTACTTCTTAGTGGTTGTGTAAATCTGTGTCTCATTGCTTGTGTCTCTTTAGGTTGCTATAGCCGGTAAGTTACTTAATTGATATGTTTCAGTCAAATTTAGTTAAATAATACTTGGGTATCTGTTACAAGGAGAATACCTAACAAAGCCTTCTCCCTGGTGCATGAATTATGCCTTGACAAGGTAGTGAAAATACATTCCCATATAGTTTTCACATTGCTCTTTTCCTGCAGAATTATGGGGTATGTCGTCTGGAGTCTGGAGTACTTGGAGAATATCATGTTCTTCCAGATATTCCTAATAATCTGTCTGTGGAAGTTTAGGGGCCTTGAGGTAGTCAGGAATGAGAGATTTGTTGGGAAATGCTGTATTGGTAGTATAAATGTATTTGGATTGAAAGGAATGTTAGAATGTTTCACGATCAGTATCTTTTGTTATTGCATATGGGATAGGTTGTTGTTCTTGTCTTCTTTTTGGACAAAAGCTGGAGAATTTTTTAGCTGCATGTTTTTGGATGTAATTCTTTTTCAGCAAGATTTATAACTTTTATTTGACTTTCCACTTTTCTACTCCTTGGCCTCCTATTCGTATCTTTTCTCCCTGTCAATAAACTTCTTTTTCTATCTAAAACGAACTTTCCAAGAAGGCATTTATGTCGCTTAAATAAAACACCTTCCAATTACTTGATAACTTTTGCGTGGCTTTTTCTTCTTTGACTGTCATGTATTCACAGTAATTATATGACCCTTTTTCTACTTCTTTATGTCTATAGCAACTTGGTGTATTAAACTGTGGCTTATTTCATATTCTTTTTGCAGGTTGTCTTTGACCATGATGGTAAGACTCTTTCCTTTTCTTTTTCTATTGTTGGTTACAGTTTGTCCTTTTCTCTGAAAATATTAATTCTAGCCTTGCTAATGTTTAATTTTCTAAATGCTTTATGTTGCTCACGTTCCTCATGATGAGAATGGTTATTTACGCATATCTTTTACATGCATGTAAACTTAGTATAGCTCCATGAAGCAATGACTTTCTTGTTACTTCCATCTTTGTATCTCCTTTCATTTGGTTGTGGTTGTAAAATTACTGTAAACTCTTATGTCTGGAATCCTACTTCCCAGATGTCCACAATATCTTAACTTGATGAATTCTTTATGGAAATTGTATGAGCACTTCTGAAAATAAAGAATTAGTTGTAAGCAATAAGAAAATATATGCTGATACTGTCTGCTAAAAACGATATAGACATATGGGATGTAATGCCCATATTCTTTTTCCATTTTTCATTTTAGTTTTACTTTTCTGGATTGATTGCGGAACTTTAGGAGAGATTTTGCTACATATTTTCTGCTACGTTACAGGAAGCAGCTTAGTAATGGATGAGCCTGCTTTCTGTGAAGAAAATGCTTGAGTTTTAAAGGTTCAACAATATTCGCTGTGTGAAATCTTTTTGCGGGCAGTAAACTATTACTTCAATCTCATTTTGGTTGCCAAAGTATCCTCAAAAGGACCATTAAAGTATTCAAGCATAGGTGTCAAATTACCCATTTTGTCGAATTCCGTCCAGAAATAGCTTAAGGGAGTAAAATAGGGATTTGCACTATGCACATATTCTTTTCCCTTTTTATGTTTTTTTTTAGTTTCCATTTTCTTTCTTCTTCTCCCCTTCTTTGGAATTTTTACTCTCTTCCAAAGTAGCTGGCGGTGGCTGGTGCTTTGAGATTGTTGACGTGCGTGAAGGAGTGTGGCGTCGCCATCCACTTGTAGTTTGCCATTCTTTTTTATTCTGGCAACAACTTCATCCATTTGCTCATAAAAGGTGAGAGAGCAAAGATCTACTATCCGCATTGGAAAAGATGCCGGAGCCGCTAGAGAAAGTGACTTGCATTGTATCTTTTGACTTCTAATGTGTTTCTTCTCCTTCATACCTTCTATAAAACCAACGAGTTTGTTTAAAGTGAATCTTTTCTTGTGTGCATCTAGTAACTGTTTGCTTTGAAGAATTGGTAGAATTGTAGACGACATAGACCCGAAATCACGAACTAGAGTTACAAAGAAAGCAAACTTGGAAAGTCACAGACAGAGAGAGAGAGCGCGATAGAGAGAACATGTGCTTGTTGGTCTTTTCTCTATGGGAAAGTTGCCATTGTTCTTGTTTGGAGGAATTGCCCGTTGAGTTATTGATGAGTGCTCCGATATGGTTTGCCTGGCACCTGAACATAAATACATAGAGGCCTCTAGTGGGGTGCCTGCTGCGGTCAGCCACTGTGGAAGGGAGAAGAAAAAATGAGAAGGAAAAGGAAGCCAAAAGAAAAGAGAAAATAGAGAAAGAAAATGGATGTCTTTAATTTTTTCATTGTCTTATCTTAGTTGTTGTTTTTAAATTCTCCTTTTTGAACCTCTTAAAACATGTCGCTTATCACGGGCTACACCATTCTGCTTAGTTTTTTCGGAGGTAATTTTATTAAAGGGGTAAGCTGACACCTTGTTTACTAATGGTCCTTTTAAGATTTTGGATTCTTCACGAAAGCTGAATATGTAAGCTCTTATGTTCTATATCTTCCTAAATTGTTTGGGTGTTTTGGCCTAGGTCTTTGTTCTGAACCTTATTCTAGAATTTTATCGTTATTTAACTTTGAATCATTGTGGAGCTTTAAGATTGAGTTTTCATATATGCCATTCTTCCAAGGCAGTTCTATTCTCTTGCTCCTAGAAAATGGATTACTATTGAGCTAGAATTATGACTAGGTACTCCAGAAAACCCTGATGATTTGGGTTTTAGAAGGTAACTTTTGCAGATATAAATTTGTCTTGTGTTGGAAAAACTTGCGCATGATTGGATGTGATTTTCAGTGCAATGCTTAAAACAACTTTTTAGTGAAATAAAATTCTTCTTTACAGGAGTTCCATTAGGTCATACGCATTATTCATCAAGACAAGGATTTGTTGCAAAAGGTAAGAGTTTCTTTTTCCTCTCTTTTGAAACTTCTTTAGTATTTGAAGAGTTGAGCTGGAGAGTTTAACTTGAGAGTATAAAAGAATACATATAATGATGGATGATCATGATTGACGTGTCTGATGATAGATGTTTGAAATCTGGATGCCAGTTGAATTGGGTATGGTCTCAGCCACTGATAGTCTACCAGAATGGCTTGCATTTCTAGTTACCAATCATTCAGCCCTCGATTTACTGGACAATTGACCAGAGAAAGTCCTTATTAAATTGTTCTATAAATATATTTATATTTTTCAAAAAGCAGTATCGTGTCAGGCATGCCTTTTTATTATGTTACTGAGCAATGTCGCACTGTTTTCCACTTTGCAGTTGGATTAAAGAATAATAGTGATTTTCTTTTGTTTTTAGCAGAATTATCCGCAAGTTCTCGATATTGGCTCATCTTGTTATATTCTGTTCAGTTAATTTCTCTTTCTCTGCAATTTCGGTTTATGGATAATGTTATTTCAAATGGATATTGATGCTTAAAAAGTACAATAAATAGACAAATGAACATGAGAACCACCACTAAATAAAGCTCCTCAGAGTATTTCAGCCTCCATGAAATTTGACTCCAAGAAATGATGTGCAACTGTTTGTTGAATTTTTGAGGTTTTACATTACTTCTGTGCTGGCTCTGTTGATCTTATTTTTCCGTTCATATGACAGTTGTTTAGATGCCCACATTGCAAATTTTCTTTCTTGGCCAGATCTGTATTTGATTAAGGCAATTTGAATGTTGAAGTAGGATGTTCAAAGCTAGAACAGAAACCCAATTCTAGCTTCTTTGACATGAAAGTTCTTTTTGATCAATAAAGTCAGAGCAAGATTGGAAGCTTGGTTACTGTTACAATGATCGCACATCCTTCAAATTGAAGGATGTGTTTGATAAATAAGGTTTTCTGATTTTTAAGGTTTTATTTATTTTTTATTTTTTTACGTGCTCCCATGCATTATTGGTACACCTATATGTTGGTTTCTTCTTCATTTTGGTATGAAGTGTTACTGGAGAAGTATCTTTTTATGACTGATTCATGTTTAAAGTTGGCATGTTTCTTATCCTGCTGAACTGCATTCTTCCGAGGTGGCATGTAGCCTGTAGCCTATGTGTTATAGATGCTTGCTTCTTAAGCAATAACAGATATTGATTATCTCCCTCTTTACCTTTGGCTGTAATCCGTATTTGTCACATGTACTTTCCTTCAAAATTCCTCTGATTTCTTATACGTCTGATGGCATCAGTTTCACTTATAATATATCTTATCTAGACAAAGTTAAGCTCTTCAAGAGCCAATGAGGACTCAGAATTTGAAGATACTTACCACAGCTTTTCCTCATACGGTATTTTGATGGTGCAGTGATTGGAGGCATTGCTTGACCTATTATGAGTTTCTGGACAATACAGAAGTCCTTTAAATTCCAGATTCCTGCTAAAATTTTATGGGATTCACCAAGTACACCTTTTGTCTTAACAAATTATGCAGATATACCAATTTATTTCTCTGTTTTTTTTTTTCTTTTTCCCACCACCAATTCCATTCTATTATTTGATGATTATTGTCTCATGAAAGCAGTTTGTCATCCCTGCCGACCTTAATTCAAGACATTTGGTTCTAGGTTTGATAACTTAGCTATTGTAGTTGATATTATTTGTCTCCATATCACGGCTCTGGTGGAATAAGTTTGAAATTTCAGTGACTCATCTCTGGTTAATTGACAATATATGGTTTGTTGAATCTTGTTTAGGCCTGAATTTTCGTCATGAAATTTACCCGTTGTACAAAAGCAATCGTCCTCCTACACCTGATACAATAGTTCAGGGACTTCAATACTTGAAGGCCGCCATCAGGGCAATGTCCATCAAAGTCATTGAGGTGAGAACTAATCATGGCACTGGTTCAGGATTATGTACTGTCACTATAAGTTGTTACAATTAGTTGGAATACTTTGAAGCAGGTGCCAGGCGTTGAAGCTGATGATGTTATAGGCACCTTGGCTGTAAAGAGTGTTGATGCCGGGTTTAAGGTAGTTCTTTGAGCTGTGTCTTTTCAACACAATCAGATGATTATCTTAGTAATGAATTGCTTAAATAATGGTGAGCGGGTACATTACATGTAATACCCACTACATAAACCTGTCTATACTTCCTCTGAAGCTTGTTAAATGATAGTATCAGCCTGCTCACAAGATAGAACTGAAAGCCAGAGTCCTTTAGGGTGAACTATGGGTGTAGTTAACCATAGAGAGAGAAACAAAGGTACAGTATGTCATCGTGTTTCAAATTTCAATTCAGTTACACCTTTTTGCATGCTCCCAATTACATCTTAGAACAATTATTTATTGACTTATTTTGCTGTTTGATTACTAGTTTCTTTTGTTTTATTCTTTCTAAACATTCAGATGAGATTTTGATTGAATTTTGTAATTGAGAAACAGAATGGTTGCATAGGAGATACTTCTGTGCAGACATGTTAGAGAAGAATCACTAATATTCATTTCTTCAGCAGAAACACCAAAAGGATTATGTAAAAGTTTTAGGAAGAATAGTTCGCATATTACCCTCCGACTATTCATGAGTGTTACTTGCGGTGCCTTGTACAGGTGCGAGTTGTCTCCCCAGACAAAGATTTCTTTCAGATTCTATCTCCTTCATTGCGCCTATTGCGATATGCTCCTCGTGGATTTGAGTTAGTATCACTTCTAATCTTACCAAATTACACAATTCTTGAATTTATTTTGCTAACTAATCCTACTTTGCCTCTTAATGAATCCTTGCAATCATCATTCCTTTCCATCCTTTTTAAATACTTTGTACCAGTCAAAGTGGGTTGTATTTGCTTTCTTTTTGATTTATTTATTTTATGTCTTCGTTTGATCCCAGTTTCCATTCCCCCTTCTCTAACAATAAGGTAAGCTTCATAGCTCCAACCTAGTAAAGGCTCATCGTTTTGGCTGAAGCTAGATTCATAATAATTGAGTGGACACTTGAAAGTCTGGGCTCAAGGTAACTATAGAGAAATATAGGATTTAAGATATGAGAAATTAAGGTTTACTTCTCAAAAAGAGAAATCTAAGGGTAAACACTTATTTTAAACTGAACTTCCGGTATATGTAGTCAATTATCATTTCTCTAGGATGTCGGCAAACTTTGCTTCGCTGTCTGAAGTTTTTAGAAAATCTGAAATTGCCATAAGATGTTTTGACTTCAACTTACCGTCTCTATTTATGAATCTATTTAATTTGCCATCTCCATTTTTGAACAAAATTAATACAAAAACATTTATCACCATGTGGTGCGCAAGCAATTTGTTTAAGTACTTGCATGGTCAGATTATAAGTTGACCTCACCCTGAAATTAGTTTTATTAGGTTTAAATAACCTTAATGGCTCATGTGTATGGCATGTGATAAGCAATAATTGCTAATTTTTATTTTATTTTATTTTATTTATTTTTATTTTATTTTCCCTGATTTTGGATCAAAAAGTTGAAGACAGGATTGAAATATACCAAACCACACTATGCCAAGCCTTATCCCTATAAGTAGGGTCGGCTATATGGATATGTCAATAACACTAATAGGTTCTGTTGAAGGCGCTCTGCTCTGTTAATAGCTAGTCTGAGGCTAAGGGTCTGCATTGAAGTGTTCTTAGGATTCTGCTTGCTCTTCTTATGATGGGTAATTTGTACACCCTCAGGACTTCGAATTTGTGCCTCGATGAGTCTCCTTTCCGTATGTCCAAACAATCTTAAATGATTCCTCTCATCTTGTCTTCAATTGGCCCGTCTCCTACTTTTACTTTTCCTCAAATAACATAATTTTGGACCCTATTGCTTCCTGGTGTTACACAAATCACCATCTGAATATTCAATCTAAGCCATTGCGACTGCCATTTTCTGATCATTTTGGTACTTCACCATCCAACTTCTCGTACCATGTGCAGTGCTAGTCTTATAGCCGTCTTTTAATACTTCCCTTTTAGCTTTAAGGGGTATTTTTCAGTCACACTGGAGATGGGATTGAAATAATTTTTGAAAGTCAGATGCAATTAAAATACAATGATGCTTCAGAGGTTGGCAACATGAGAATGGAGAACTCTTGGCAAAAGGTGTTGAAAATATTTATGGCTGCTTCGTATTTTGTCATGTTATTTAGTCCTTCACCCGTCCTTCGTTTGCCTGAGATATGAGATATCTTATGTGATGGATGCATATTGAACAATTTGCAATGTGCATGGTGTGTGATTTTGGGTTCTCCTATTTCTTTCCTCTCCTGTTTTATTTTCTGGACCTAGGGGGAGGATATTCCTTGAAAACCAGTTGTTGTAAAGATGTAGAGGAAGAACATATATGGAAGTGTTATGTGCAGGCAGGAAACAGGAACCGATTGTTTGATATTAAGATGCCCAGTAGGCTGGCATGACCTATATCAAAGTTTCTGGTGATGTCAAACAGTGTAGAGATCTTTTGTTAAGATGGTCTCTCTCTTAGAATAACAACTTCTATTTGTCCTTTTTGGTTTGTCTGGTTGGCAAAAAATTGAAGAGCTTTTGAAGGGATTGTGATGTCCGAAACAACACTAAAGACTCTTTCTTAAAAATTCTTTTGTTTAGTCTTGTTCAATATAAAAATCAATCTATTAGTCATTAGTCTTTCTAGAGTTTCTAGAAGGACGTAGATATTTTCAATAGCAAGGGCTATTATGTACATATTACAGCCTGCAGGTGCTTCATTAATAAAATTAATATATTTTTCATAAGTCGTAAATTAATAGAGGGAAACCTGTGGCCTTAGATTTTATTATGTTAACATTTGATATCTCTGACAAAGCTTCTGCCTTTTAGGTTTTCTTCTTTAACATCTTTACTCTGGACCTGGTGTTCTTATTGCTTTTTAGGGTGGTCTCATTTGGAATGGAGGAATTTGCTGAGAAGTATGGGGTATTGACACCTTCCCAGTTTGTGGATGTGATCTCACTTGCGGGTGATAGCTCTGACAATATACCAGGTCTTTTATGCTTCGTCTCAATTAAAAGAATTTTCATGAAGAAAAAAGTATATGATGGCAATTTATAACTTTACACATATTTTAGTGTTTCAAAAAAATATAATCTGTTTCTATCATAGTTAATTATGATCTCATGTAAATGCTGTCTAATATCGTTGTAAAATAGAATGTTATCTTATTCTTTTTTATTTGTGTACTTTCCTTTCATCTCTCAAATAATTTACCTGTCGGTATGCTTAGTTTAATGTGATATATGTACTTTCATTTGCATTTTTTTGGAAGGTATATCTGTACTCAAATTGTTCTTTAATTTGATTATCTAAAGCTCTTTGTACTTGAAATATCTTTTTTCCTAGTTTAATTATATTTCTCACTTTTATCGTTTAAGTTGCTTTAAGAATCAATTGATGTCCTTTAGCATGATTCGACTTTTTCGTCTATCTGATGCTTTCTCGGCATGAATGATCTCTGCTATGTTTTGCCGCCTCTGAACAGAAAGCATGGGTATTTCTAAACAGACTAATAAATATTTTCCTCCATTTAAAATTGGATATCCTATTGACTTTGCTTGCTGTTCTATTCCTGAGTTGGAATTGGAAATATATTAATATATTAAGAAAAATGAGGTCTAGATTGGGACCACATCCTAAAATGAGGTTTAGAATGGGACCACATCCTACTTCGTTAATTTTTGGAAAAAAGTTGATAAGGAAAAGTTGGTCAATTTTCAGGGTTTGTTATGTACCTTGTTACTCTAAAAGATGGTCAATTTTCTATTTCTGGAAGTGGAAGTTTAATATGGGACACTGAAAGAATTGATAGAGAGAAAATGTGGAAATTGAAGTAATTCTCATTGAATGATTTTGATCAGTACGTTGTATATTTATACTGATTACAAAGAAGTGTTTGAGGTGAAAGTCAGTTAGTTCCCTCCAAGCTATATTTCAGCACATGCTGAATTGTCTAAGTAGTTACAAGTATGACAGTTGTATTACAGCTGTTGAAAGGATAGAGAGATATTTTGGAATTTCATGTATCAATTGATTGAATGATTACATGATGTATGCTTACATATATATAGATTTGTGAGATGAAGTCAGTAATCTGTTTGACTTCATCTCCAAGATATGCATGGGCCATGTGCTGAATGTAACTAATTACAGCTATTACACAGCTACAACCTAACTAGCTATACTTAAGCTAAAGTTGTAGTTACAGATTTACAATACAAGACTACTTAATAAAAGTGTAGAGCTATGTATTCTATCAGCCCC
This sequence comes from Ehretia macrophylla, assembly GCA_037974665.1. NCBI lineage: Eukaryota > Viridiplantae > Streptophyta > Magnoliopsida > Boraginales > Ehretiaceae > Ehretia > Ehretia macrophylla. Next base: position 1,632,993 of record CM075777.1, read on the forward strand.
CCTAAAGTTGAACTTAGTGCTGCCAGGGGAAGCTTGCTTCTTAGGTGACTATATTTGTCCTTGGACAGAGATTTGGTGAAGATATCCGCCATTTGCTTTGCTGTAGGAATGTATGATAACTGTAGCGCTTTAGAGACCACTTGAGTTCTAACAAAATGGTAGTCGATTTCTATGTGCTTGGTTCTCCATGGAAAACTGGGTTGGAAACCAAAGCCATAGCAGATAGTTTATCACAATGCAACACATGAATTGATGTAGGAATAGACAGATCCTTAAGCAGGTAGGATAAACATTTGATCTCTGTAGTAGCATGGGTCATGGCTTTGTATTCAGCCTCAGTAGAGGATCTTGAGATTGTGGCCTACTTCTTGGAGTTCCATGAGATTAAATTGGGGTCTAGGAAGATAGCATAGCTTGAGGTTGACTTCTTATCTTGAGGGTAACTAGCCCAATCAGAATTTGAGTACCCATAGAGCTGAAAAGAGCCTTGTTGGAAGAGTAAGCCTTGGCTGAGAGTACCCTTAATGTATCTGAGGTTTTCTTTAAAGCTGCAAAGTCTGCGTTACTGGGAGAATGCATATACTGGCAGAGTGAGTTGACTGCAAACTGAACATCAAGCCTAGTCATTGTAAGGTATTGCAGTGCCCTAATAAGACTTCTAAACTGTGTAGGATTAAGGTATGGAGCTATCTTAGTGGCAGTAGTGGACTTGGACTTAGAAGCAGTACGGGTGGCAACTGAGTGGCATTCAGCTAAGCCTGCTCTTTGGAGAAGATCCTTAGCATACTTGGTCTGATTTAGCAGGATTTGATTGGTAGAATAGTGAACCTCTAGGCTTAGGAAATAGGTGAGGGGGCCTTAATCCTTCATGACAAACTTCTTACTCATGACAGCAATGAGAGATGTGATATAAGAAGTAGAGCTACCTGTTAGGATAATGTCATCAACATAGATGTGCATAAGAGTGAAGTTAGTGGTAGATTTGTGTATGAAAAGAGAGGTGTCTGCTGAGCTCATGTAAAATCCTTGTTGTATGAGAAATGAAGAGAGAATATAGTACCAAGCTCTACGAGCTTGTTTGAGACCATTGAGTGACTTTTTCAGTTGGCAGACATGAGGGGATAGGTGGGATTAGTGAAGCCAGGGGGTTGTTGCATATAGACTGTTTCCTCCAGATTGCCTTCCAAAAAAAAAAGCATTAGACACGTCTAGTTGTTTTAAAGACCAGTTAGAATGTAGAGCTAGACTAAGCACAAGTCTGATGGATTTGTGCCTTAACAACAGGAGTAACAGTCTCTGTGTAATCTATCCCATGTTCTTGAAGATAGCCTTTAGCTACCAGCCTTGCCTTAAACCTGGCTATGGTTCCATTGGCATGCTTGTTGATCTTATAAACCCACTTGCAACCAATGGGTTGCCTATCTGATGGGAGAGAAACAAGTTCCCAAGTATTTTGAGTCATTAAGGCCACAAACTCTTCTTGCATAGCTTGTTGCCAACAAGGGTGCTTGGATGCTTCTTTCTATGTGGTAGGTTCAATGAGAGTAGCCGTAGAGATTGTATGGTTTAGTGGATAGAGAGGAGGGGTTAAGCATCCAGTCTTAGTTCTTGTGAGCATAGGGTGTAGGGATGAAGGAGCAGGTTGAGTGAAAGACTGAGTATTGGAGTGCTGGGAAGCAGATGGAGAGGAGTCAGGTAAGGAAGAGGAGTTAGGTGAGGAAGAAGAGGAAGCGGATGATTGGGAATTAGGAAGTGGTGGGGACTGAGTAGAGGAAGATGCATAATTGTGAGAGGCAGAGAGGGCAGAGTAGAGGGGACAGAGGAAGTTGAGAGGGGAGTATGAGGTGGTTGATTTAAAGAGTGACTGTGAGGGCTTGGCATAGACTCATTGAAGTTAGATGTGGTTGGCTGATGATCTGAATTGGTAGAGAGAGGATAGATAGAAGTGTGAAAGACTGGAGGAAATTGAAGTGAAGAGACTGGAGAGTGAGGAGAAGGGGTTGAAGTATGAGATTGAAAGGGAAATATAGTTTCAACAAATCTCACATGTCTAGAGATGTACACTCTCTCTGTAGTGGGGTCTAGACATTTATAACCCTTGGTATAGGGACAATACCCCATAAAGACACAAGGTTTGAATCTATTTTCTAGTTTGTGATGTGGATAAGGTTTCAACCAAGGGTAGCAAAGGCACCCAACCTGTGGTTCAGAATTTTGAATGAAGTAGTTGGTTGTATCCAACCTGTGCGCACATTCAAGAGCAATGTGGTTAGGTTTACCACAAATTTGGCAGTAAACCTTTGAAGTGGGAGTGGAGTCAGTAGGAGAAGAATTGAGCCCTGTAGGTGTGCTTGCAGAGTTGTAGGTATTTTTGCCTCCTCTACCATGTCTTCCACCTCTGCCCCCTCTATTGTTGTTCCCTTTACCTCTTCCTTTGGGAGGGCCTGAGTTAGGTTTCACTTTTCTATAGAGAGCAGTGTGAAGGGATTGGGGAGTAGAGTCATGAAGATGAACAGATTTTGTGAGTTGAAGATGTAGTGATGAGCAAACTGCTGAGTTCAAGCAGAGTGATTGGAGTTGTACGACTCTGATTGAGGCTTTGAAAGGCTCAAATTCAGGAGGAAGACCTCTGAGAATGTAGAGAATGAGATCTTCTGAGATAATCTCAGCTGCAGCAGCAAGACTATCACTGATTCTCTTAACCTGATCCAAGTAGGCTTGCATTGATTGATTACCCTTGGACAGAGTGTGTAACTGAAGTTTCAATTGCTGGATGTGGGACCTATTAGGAGAATTGAACCTAGTGGGCAAAGCATGCCGGGTAGAAGCAGCAATAGGGAGGTTGAGGACTTCAGAGAGAACAGTAGAAGTGAGAGATGCAAAGATGCAACTTTTGAGATGTTGATCCTTCAGAAGCCAAGCAGAGTAAGCTGGATTGACAATGGAGGACTCTTCAGCAGTCTTAAGGATGTGGTTAGGGCATGGACTCGCTGCAGTCACTTGATCAAACAGTTGGTGTGCTTGAAGCACTGTCTGAAATTAAGCTTTCCACAACATGTAATTACTATTGTCAAGCTTGATCTGAACTAGATTGTTCAGATTCTGAAGTAGGAGCTTCAATTCCAGTGGAAGCTTCATTGAGGAAGTGGAATCCATGGAAGAAGAAGCCATGAAAGAGTAGCAAAAGCTTGAAGATGAAGTTTAATGGAGTTTTGTGCTCTAGGTTAGGGTTTCAAGTGAATTCAGAGAAAAAGAAGGTGAGAGTTGAAAAATCAGTGTGAAAGAAAGCTATGATTATGATTGTGAAGCTTTGCTGAGAGCTCGATTGAGCTTTGAGAGTGCTCCAATGGAGAATTGATGCTCTCGAAAAAAAAAAATGGAGGATCAGACCTTGCTCTATGATACCATGAAAGAATTGATAGAGGGAGAAAATGTAGAAATCGAATTTATTCTCATTGAATGATTTTGATTAGTACATTGTACATTTATACTGATTACAAAGAAGTGTTTGAGGTGAAAGTCAGTTAACTATCTGACTTCCCTCCAAGTTACATTTCAGCACATGCTGAATTGTCTAAGTAGTTACATGTATGGATAGCTGTCACTAAGCATTCTATAATGCATTACATAGCTAAACACATATATATTCTATTAGACACTCCGAAAAGGTAAAATGGACATTAAAATTTGGGAGACAGGGTGTTTGATAAACCAACAGTTGATGCCTCTAATGTATCATGGTCTACCACCCTTCCATATACAAAATGGCTCTATGCAGTAAATAGCTACGCCCTCAGATTTTTTCCATGTTGTCTTGGGAAAATTAAACTATATCAGGTGTCAGTTTGCTTTAAAACATTCTTTGATACTTCAGATAATCTATTATGCTCGAAGTTATTGTAATTTAAACACTTCCCTTGGATGGTGGAAAATGGGTTACTTCATAAAAAGGCCTTATTGTTAGATTGTGAATGAAATTCCTTTTTCCATTATGTCCTATTCACCGGCCTGTAATTTGTTCTAAGGGTTGGGCTGTTTGCCCATTAAAGCGGTACGTGAGCTGGCCTGTTACATGAAATGAACCAAATGCAAAACAAGCCACCCCTGAAAGAAATAAATGAATTCCAGAGATCCTTTTCCGCGTTTGAGAATCCCCTTCCTTTGTCCACTTCATCCAAAGAGTAACTAGGACTTGTGAAAGAATAGCTTGGGTCGTTCTGCCATAAGTACCTCTATATTTTGCTGAGTAGAATTTAACATTGGGTTTGAGTTAGTGATTGGAAAACAAAACTTGCTAGTGGAGGAAGACCTACTAGTGATAAGAGAGAGCAAAAAAAGGATCTTTCGTGTATAATCCTGCATAATCTCGAATGTGTTCAGTTCCACTTTTAATGGAACTTTTCACAGGAATCTTTCACATTATTCCATCCAATCGAATCTGATAAGAGTACACTCTGTACAGCTGTATGCACATGGATGTACACTCTGTTAAAGCATACTCAGCTGTACTACAACTGTATGCATAACAGATCATGTGCAGCCATATGCACAACAGCTTGGAAGGCAAATCAAATGAATTCAACTGATTCTATGCATTTCAGAGATGTATAAATAGATGTATATCCATGTAAATCATTTATTCAGAAATTGAATCATAATAAAACTCTCTCAAGTCTCTAATTCTTTCATGGTATCCAAAGCAGGCAGATCCTAGGCCTGATTTCTTTTTTTTTTTGCAAGCCGTAACTGACTTGCTTCTCTCTACCTTCTCCTCACTCGAACAATCTTCTCTCCTCAAGTTCTCATCTTCATCAATGGACTCCTCCCCAACTGCACCCCTGGAATTAGCCTCCTCTTCAGCTACTGCAACCAAGGAATTACTTTCGTCTTCAACTACTACCATGGATCTCCCTATAGGACTCAAACTCCTGAGTCAAAACCTGCACAATTTGATGCAGATCAAGCTTGATAACAACAATTATGTGATCTGGAAGGCTCGGGTCCAAGTAGTTCTTCAAGCACACCAAGTATTTGACCATGTGGCAGGCCTTGATCCATGCCCTAACAAGCTCATAACCTCTGAAAATGGCTCCTCTATCACCAATCCAGCCTTCTCTGCCTGGCTTCTTCAAGATCAGCACTTCAAAACTTGCATTTTTGCCATTGTCACACCTGCTGTTCTACCTCAGGTTCTTCATTTACCAACTGCTCATTCTATTTGGTATTCTCTAGCCACCAGATTTAATTCTCTCAGTCAATCGCACATACATCAACTAAAAATGCAGCTGTATACACTATCTAAAGGTACTCAGACTATGCAATCTTACCTAGATCAAGCTAAATCCATCACTGATAGTCTTGTAGCTGCAACAGAAACCATTAATGAGGACATTCTAGTCCTCTATATTCTCAAAGGTCTTCCTCCAGATTTTGAACCCTTTAGAGCCTCAATTAGGGTCAGACCTACCTCCATTTCAGTTTAGGTATTGAGTAGTCTTCTAATTTCAGAAGAACTGCATCATCAAATGCTTAAATCCTCCTCTTCCCAGCTATCTCCTAACCTTCACACTGTTCTATACACGAAAGTCAATTCAGCTCAGGGATCTCATGCCAAAGGTAGAGGAAGAAATCAGAATTTTAGAGGGGGCAGGGTAGGTAGAGGTCAAAGGTACCAAGGCAGAGGCAATTCTGTGGCTATTAACATGATACCACCACAATTCCCTTCCCAACTTTCCTCTCCCTCTCCTCAGCTATCCTACAATCATACACTTAAAGTGCTCTGCCAAATTTGTGGCAAACAAAATCATACTGCTCTTGAATGCTGGCACATATTAGACCCAACTAATTACTACAGCTCTCCACATGCAAAGTAGGTACTGGCTGCTCAAATGGCAACCACAGACCATCAAAATACTCATTGGTACCTGGACTCTGGTGCTAATGTCCATGTTACCAATGATCTTTCTCAGCTGCAAGTTTCTCACCCTTACATTGTATCTGATTCAGTTTCAGTGGGCAACAACAATTCTTTGCCTATTCATAGTGTTGGGCATGGTAATTTCCTCACTTCCACCTTTTCCTTTTCCTTATCTAATATTCTTTATGTACCCAACATCTCATCTAATCTCCTGTCTATACATCAATTAACCAAAGACAATAACTGTTCTATTCTTTTTACTTCTAACGATATGACAATCTTGGACAACACCACTCACAAAGTAAGGTTCAAGGTCCCTTGTGATAAGGGGTTGTATCCTTTGCCAGCCACCTCTTCTGTTTCCCCTACTGCCTTAAAGCAAGTACTCAGTTGCACTCCTACTTCATCAACTCACTCTTCAGCTTTAATATGGCATTACAGACTAGGGCATCCATCTACTCAAGCCTCTCAGGCATTATCTTCTCATCTCAGTGTGAAATTGTCATATCCTTGTCTAGATTGCACTTGTTATGTAGCTAAATCTCACAAGTTACCTTTCAAGCTTTCTCATTTGATAACCAGTAAACCTTCTCAACTTGTTCACTCAGACATTTGGGGACCTGTTCCTATAGCTTCTTGTATGGGTTACAAATATTGTATCGTCTTTATAGATGATTTATCTAGATTTTGTTCGTTATATCCCCTTAAATTCAAGTCTGATGCCTATTCTGTTTTCACTAGTTTTGTTGCTATGATTAAAACACAATTTCAAGCAACCATACAAATCTTTAGGACTGGCAATGGGAAGGAGTATTTGAACAAACAATTCAGTCTTTATCTACAGTCACTAGGCACCATTCACCAGACATCATGCCCTCATACCCTTGAACAAAATGGCAGGGTTGAGAGAAAGCATATGCATCTAAGTGGAAACCACTTTTGCACTCCTCAATCAGTCTTCTTTACCCTCAAAATATTGTCTTGAAGCACTAGCAGCAGCTAATTTCCTTATAAATAGACTTCCTAAACTAGTTCTTCAAAATAAATCCCCTTATGAAACTCTGTACTCCAAATCCCTGATTACACTTCTTTCAAGGTTTTTGGTTTTCTATGCTACCCATGGTTGAGACCTTACACCAAACATAAATTGGAAAATAGGTCCAAACCTTGTGTCTTCATAGGTTACTGTCTGACTACAAAAGGGTACAAATGTCTAGATTTAGCTACAGACAGGGTGTACATATCCAGACATGTAAGGTTTGTGGAAGGTGTTTGCCCTTGGTCTTCTAATTCTACTTCTTTTCCTTCTAATCCTACTATCTCACTTCAATTCCCACCCATTTTTCACTCCACTCTGTCCGATAAAGTTCCCCCAACTGTTTCTTCCTCCTCCTCTACTTCCATTGACTCAAGTTTGCAATCTCCTATTCTTACATCATCTCAGTTCACTCATTCCGCTACATCTCATTCATCATATCCTTCTTCTATCTCTCACTCTCCTCCCTCAATTCCACAATCATCTCCCCACTCACAATCTGAGTCATTATCTGCATACTTAGCTCCGCCATCTAACTCTTCCACACTATCCATTTCTCCCTCTACCCATTCTAATTTGAACTTGTCTGAACTAGCACCACCCTCCTTCTATCCCATGCTCACCAGGTCAAAGACAGCCTGCTTACCTCCACCCCTCTATAATCTCAATTCCCTTGTCACCACCTCTCCTATATCTGAGCCCACCACATACAGAGAAGTAGCAAAACATAGTTGTTGGCAGCAAACTATGCACGAAGAGTTCCAAGCCTTAGAGGCTCAACAAACTTGGGACCTAGTGCCCTTACCTCATGACAGACAACCAATAGCTTGTAAGTGGGTCTACAAAATCAAAAAGAACGCCAATGGAACAATTGCTAGGTTCAAAGCCAGACTAGTTGCAAAGGGTTATCTGCATGAACATGGTCTTGATTATACTGAGACATTTAGCCCTGTGGTAAAAGCTCAAACTATACGAACAGTCCTCAGTCTCGCTTTGCATCATCAATGGCCTTTAAAGCAACTAGATGTCTCCAATGCCTTCTTACATGGTCACCTAGATAAGACAGTCTACATGCTGCAACCACTAGGCTTTACTGATCCCACCTATCCAACTCATGTTTGTAAGCTTAAAAAATCTCTCTATGGCCTAAAACAGGCCCCAAAGGCCTGGTATTACATGTTGTCCACATTTCTACTTCACAAAGGATTCACTATGAGCACTGATAATTCAATGTTCATTCACAAAACCTCATCTGACTTTATTGTCATTTTAATATATGTTGATGACATAATCATCACAGGCAATTCTGTTCCCTATATTACCACTCTTGTTTCATCTATGGGTCAAAAATTTGTCATGAAAGATCTAAGGTCCCTTACCTATTTTCTAGGCCTGGAAGTGCAGTACAATTCAGATGGTTTACTCCTTCATCAGACAAAATATGCCAAGGAACTCCTACAAAAAACAGGTCTAGCAAAATGTAAATCTTCACCTACTCTTACATCATCAAAATCCACTGTCACTACCCAATCCTCTGACCCATATCCCAATCCTACACATTTTAGAAGCCTCATAGGAGCTCTGCAATGTCTTACTATGACGAGACCTGACATACAGTTTGTCGTGAACACTCTGTGTCAACGTATGCATTCTCCAACCACTGTATATTTTGCTGCTTTGAAGAGAACCCTGCGATACATCAAAGGGACACTGACTACCGGCTTAACTTTTCAAAAAGGGCCTTTGCATCTTTATGCTTTCTCAGACTCTGACTGGGCAAGTGACCTTCAAGATAAGAAATCTACTTCAGGGTTCACTGTGTATTTGAGACCTAATCTTATCTCTTGGAGCTCTAAGAAGCAAGCCAGAGTCTCTAGATCCTCCACTAAAGCTGAGTATAGGGCAATGGCACATGTGACTGCTGAGCTAAAATGGATATCTTATCTCCTACATGATCTAAACATCAGCACACCTATTCCAGTCCTTCATTGTGACAATATATCTGCCATGGCTTTAGCATCCAATCCAGTGTTTCGTGGAAGGACAAAATACATTGAAATAGATTATTATTTTGTGAGAGAACATGTGGTATCTAAGGCATTGTAGCTCTCCTACATCTCAACAACAGAACAAGTGGCAGATTTGTTCACTAAAGCTCTACCCAAAGAGAAATACTACCACCTGAAGGCCAAGCTTCCCTGGCCTCTTCATCAGGCTCAGCTTGAGGAGAGCTGATAAGAGTACACTTTGTACAGCTGTATGCACATGGATGTACTCTGTTAAAGCATACTTAGCTGTACTACAGCTGTATGCATAACAGATCATGTGCAGCCATATGCACAACAACTTGGAAAGCAAATCAAATGAATTCAACTGATTCTATGCATTTCAGAGATGTATAAATAGATGCATATCCATGTAAATCATTTATTCAGAAATTGAATCATAATAAAACTCTCTCAAGTCTCTAATTCTTTCAGAATCTAACACAATTGTTTTTTATTGAATCTTCAATGAATGAATTGGTAGAAAACTTATGACTGCACCAGTTACAAGAACCTAAACTTATATGGATGTACAAGGTAAAGTTACGTGGTTTGAAATTTTCTACTATTTGCGGTACTGCCTCGTTATCAAATTTTCATCCCGTTTCTAGAAAAAAAAAATCATTTGTGCCTGCCTTGATTTGTGGGATAAGCTTTTGAAAAAGTACAACATTTTTTTTTAACCACACTAATGAAAGCCTTTCAATGAACTTGATAAGAATTTTGGATTGGATAGCTAAATTAACCAAACTGCAAGGGCTGAATATGTATGTGCTGTTATCTGGAACAAGGACAATCTATAATAGAACACTTTTTTCTTACCAAGACAGTGCAATGAGATTTCATATCTTGTACAGTTTGTAGATTCAGCTGCTAGTGATTGTAAATGAGTGCAATGTTGCCCATCTAACAAAAGAGCTCAGGTTTCATATACCTGCCTCATAAATTTTCCATCTTTAATAAATAGGCGAACTACTACTTAGTTTGAATACAACGGTGAGTAAGACATAGATGCATGTTATGTTGGAAATGAACCATGCACATGACGGCCAAAATAAGGTAAATAGGAGGAAAGAACTTCTATTATTAAGTTGCTGAAGGACTTCTTGAAAGAAAACTGTTAAGGTTTCATGAGGAAAATTGTTAAGGTTCCATTTCGATAAACAATTTCATATATATATGTATATTATGCATAACTGATTCAATTTGGTTTAAAGTGTATTTTCTTTCTTTGATATTCATTTTTCATAATATTTTCATGTGCATTATGGATCTTTTGGAGTTGTACAGCCTCAATTTATCACTGAAAATCAATTTTTTCTGTTTATTGATAAATTTAGATGGGATAAATGGATATGTACATGTACATTCATTTTATGTATTTTACTATCTATAAAAATACTTTTTATTTCAAAGATTTTCTTCATGCCTATTTGCATTCGACAGAATATTAGGTAAAATATCATGTCCGACTGTGCCTGATCCGTAACATAAAGCACAAAATTTTACTGGTTTGACTTCTTGTTTAGTACTTAACTGGATAACAAGATTTCTTCTTCTTCTTCTATCCATTACTTGATTGCTACCCCATGTAATTGGTTGTCTCATGCATTGATCTTTCAAATCCAGGAGTTGAAGGGATTGGAGATTTCCATGCTGTGCGATTGATCTCTGAATTTGGTATGTTTATTTTGCCTTTCTTTTCATTATCTAGATTTCCTGTTCCGTTTTACCTTCTCCTTCTCAAGGGAAAGTAAAGTGTAATACGCAGCTACAGTAAAAGTTCTCAGCAAAACTTATCTAGAACAGATGTTGAGAGGCTGGGAATCCAGTAAGAGTGATAAGAATCTTAGAGTGAATGGGACGAAAGAGGTTTTGCCAGACCTGGGATACCAAGACATCTTGGATGTGGGATGTCTTGCTTGTTGGGCTACCTTTTAGCTATAAACATCTTCTCTTTGGAACCCGACAATCAAAATGTTCAATTTTAGAAAAGTGTATTTTGTGGCATTCCTCTACTATGGCAACTTGCCATTGAAGTAAGATGCTGGTGAATAGCATTATTACATGCATTAATAACAAGCTTTTGTTTAGATCAGTTGAGGAAAATGTCGTTACCCTTCAACCTGTGAGAAACCTCAATGACTATTTCACAACCACTACCTAAATTTATCCTATCACCACTTCACCTGGCATTTCCATCCTCTTTTTCTTGATTGGGCCCTAATTTCTTATGGAACACCTTCAGACTCAAACAAAGACATTTTTCTCTCACAGTTCTAAGTGATACTAACATGCCTTCACAATTGCTTTAAAGTGGTTATCTTGTACATGCAATTCATTCAGTGATCTTGATACTCTACTTCTCTGTAATTCTTTAATAGACTGAAGCACTTCTTCTGAAAGAAATGTCTCTTTGAATCGGCATTATGCGTGTGTAAAGTGGTTCTTTCTCGTGATAGTAATACATTTGATGTTGTTTTCTGAAACCATCTAGATTTTGTTGTGTGTAGTTGTTTCCTAGTTTTGCAAATAGAATGGGTTTTCTATTGAATTTGTATTTCTAAAAGCTGGTGTAGAATGAAGGGAACAGTTTGGTGTCTTATATGTTCTTTGGTGTATAGAGGGACTACTTTTCTTTACTTTGTTTTTGATAATTGAGGGACAAATTTCATTAGATGTTGATTCCCATCGCTTAACTCTTTGGTATGAGGATTCTGTTTTATGTCAAAGAGTGGATGTTATATTAGATGATCCTATCTAATAGGAATAAACTTGGTATAGTTCGGTTTTATTTTGTTAGAAAGAAATTATATTAGATGTGGGCATGCAAAGATAGCCTAGCTATAATGGTTTATGAGGAGAATAGCATCAGATTTTATTCTAATAGCAGAACAAAACAGCATCGTTGAATGAGTTTTTAGTGCTGTGGTAAATCCATATTCGTATACATATGTGTATATTATGTCCTCCTGAAAACATTATACAATTTGGTTTATTGTTATCTTTTTGTCAATGATCAATATACATGATGTTGGAAATAAAATTTACAAGTAAACCAGATATAAAGATGGCAACTAGGGTTGCTGTTTCCATTATTATATCATTTCAAGACTCCAATGGATCTATCATAAGATCGTTTATTTATAATGGAATGGTATACAAAGTCAATAGATCTCAATGAATACAGTATGATTTATGGCTAAACAAACTGTTGAGAAGAGTTCTAGATCTGGTCCAAGACGAACTACTGTAGGGAGTTTATTAAAACCGTTGAATTCGGAGTATGGTAAAGTGGCTCTTGGGTGGGAACGACTCCATTGATGGGGTTTGCAATGGCTCTATTTGTGATATTTCTATCTATTATTTTGGAGATTTATAATTCTTCTGTTTTATTGGATGGAATTTCAATGAACAAGATCTATAAACTTTTTGTCAATGATCAATATACATGATGTTGGAAGATTATTGCCTGTTAAACACCATAGCGAAGTATTTTTGGCATTTGAGGAAAATGATTTTATTTGGAAAATCTCTCAAAACATTTTTGCATATGTGGTAAATGTTCCTTCACTTCAAGGCTCTCTCGCTTTTGCATTTACCTCAAGTCCTCTAGTCGGCTTCCAGTGTTAGATTTGTCAAATGTCTAATAAGAAGATTGGGCGAATTTGGAAAATTTGTCTTATGTTAAATGGGAAGTTGTAGTTTTGTGCACTCATAGATTGTTTAAAATTTTTACTCCATCTCAAAATAAGTGTAAACCAAAATAATTCAAACCGAGCCTTATCTTACTACGTGGAGCTGGCTATATAGATTTGACGATTCCACTATTCCTATTCCATCTCCTCTCTAAGCTCCGTGTTTGTGAGATCCTGTTAGTATGTCTCCATGCCATTCTTCTTAGGACTTCCTTTACCCCTCTTACGCTGTACAACCTCCATACCTTCAAACCTTCCTTCTAAAGGTGTCTTTATCCATCGTTTCCTAACATGTTTAGACAATTTCAAATGATCTTCCGTCTTCTTATCCTCAACTAGCGCCACCTCTATTTTTTCTTGAAATGTATCGTTCCCAATCCTATCCTTTTGTTGCACGTCCATCTCAACATTCTCATTTCTGTGAACATGTTGGCATTTGACCACCCAACACTCAATCTAATACAAAGCTAGTCTTATGACTTATCATGTAATACTTACCTTTTACCCTGAGGTATGTCTTTTTTAGATACATTACTCCTTACGTGCTTCTCCATTTCATCCATGTTGTCATTAATCTCTCCTGTTGGACTGTAGACCCTAGGTATTTATAGTTTTTATTTTTTGCTATTCTTTCCATTTGCAATTTTACTTCTACCTTAACCCTAGACCTTCTCTAATTGAACTTGCATTCCTTATACTCTATACAATCTCAAAATAAGAATATTTGGTAATAAACATAGTAAAGACACTTCATCTGTTATAAGATGCTAGATTCAACTTGTTGCTGTATTTGTACCAAATGGGAACTATCTCACACCCTTGTCGAAGTGTGGGTGTTTGGTATAGGTACATCAGGCTTTACAAAGGAATCCATGTAATGCAACATTTTAAGCTTTGTAAGAAATGTACATATTCTCTTTTGCGTTAATGGAAGAAAATCTTGGAACTTTGCTGGGATACTCTTATTTAGAATGATTCTCTCCACAATAGAAGTCTAATATTGGTTTAGTGGCATTAAAATCCTTGTGTTCTTGCACTTTATAGAAGCCTGACCTTTCCACGAAGAAAAGATTGAATCTGTTATATAGTGCTTTAACAGAACTTGCTTAGTTGAATGAACCTGGAGAAAGCTTATTGTAAATGGCTGGTGAATATGCATTAAATAGCCGATGTGTAGTGATTAAGGAATATATATAAGTGTCTGAAATTGTAGGTTATGAGACCCATATTAGCATATCCTTTGAATTCTTCTAATTTTATTTTTCTGCGAGAATTGACGTACCTGATGCCAGAAACCGTTCAAAGAAAGCATGGTGTTGGTTTATAAATAGATTATAAAGTTTATTGCTCTTAGACGACTCATTGCTAATGGTTGATCAGTAAAGTTAAACATTTAATGAGGAAGTACTTTTAGTAAGTTCAAATCTTACTTCTCTATATAGCTTATGCTCTATGAGCGAATGGTGGATTATTTGGTACTTTTAGTAAGTTCAAATCTTAATACTCTATATAGTCGATGCTCTATGACCGAATGGTGGATTATTTACTCCTGATGAAAAGAAGAAGAAAGAACTTATTCATATATCGTATATTACAGGATTGATTTACCTACATATATAGCATTCAATGAGGAATAAAAAAGGAAAGTTGATTAATTACTGGAGCTAATCTAGCCTCTATCGAAGGAGAGATTTTAGTTAAGTAATTAAAGAATGAATCTGGACATATTTCCAACACTCCCCCTCAAGCTGGTTCACAAATATTGAGCATTCCTAGCTTGTTAATTAGGAAGTCAAATTGTTGAGTTTGGAGACTCTTTGTGAAAATATCTGTCACCTGTTGTTTGGTAGGAATAAACGGAATGTACAATACTCCTTTATCTAGTTTCTCCTTGATAAAATGTTGATCAATCTCAATGTGCTTTGTTCTATCGTGTTGTACCGGATTATGAGATATGCTAACCACTGGCATGCTATCTGAGTATAACTACATAGGTTGGTTGAAAACAATCTTCTACTCATTTCGAAGTTGTTTTATTCACGAAAGCTCACATATCCCTTGTGCAACAACAAGAAACTCAGCTTCAGCACTACTTTTAGCCACCACATTTTGTTTTTTGCTTCTCCAAGTCACTAGATTTCTCCTACAAAGGTGCAGTAACCAGATGTAGATCTCCTATCATCTATATTTGAAATTCCTTTGACAAATAGCTTCGAAACTTTTCTATCTTATTGAAGTTACTACTTGTGATAATCATGTCATCAACATAAACAATAAGCAGAGTAATGTCATCACCATCTTTCTTATAAAATAGAGTGTGATCTGCCATAGCTTGCTTGAAACCATGCTCCCTTATAGAGTAGCTCAATCTGCCAAACCACGCCCTTGGTGACTGTTTCAGTCCATACAAAGCCTTCTTCAGTTTGCACACTTTACCTCCTTTAGGTGTAAACCCAGATGGAGGATCCATATACACCTCTTCTAACAGATCACCGTGTAGGAAGGCATTCTTCACATCAAACTGTGTTAATGGCCAGTCTAGATTAACTGCAAGGGATAAAATTATTCTTACAGTATTCATTTTGGCCACAGGAGCAAAGGTCTCTTGATAGGCAATTCCATAAGTCTGGGTGTATCCCTTGGCAACCAATCTAGCCTTGTACTTTTCAATTGTTCCATCTGACTTGTACTTCATTGAAAAAACCCCCTTGCATCCTACCGTCTTTTTATCCCTAGGAAGCTCGACTATTTCCCAAGTAGAGTTTTTCTAGAGAGCCTTCATTTTGTCTACCATAGCAGATTTCCACTTAGGATCTTCAAGGGCTTCCTGAAAATGACTAGGAATAGACACAGAGGATAACTGAAGGGCAAAGGCAAGGTGAGCCTTAGATAGACGATGGTATTAGACAAAATCAGAAATGGGATAGACAATGTTTGAGGATGATTTTGAGAAACCAAATAGGATATCTCCTATCTTGGTTTTCAACCTGTGGATTCAAGATAAGAGTTTCTGGAATCAAAGAAGGTGAAGAAGAATGTACCTCAGGATTTGTATTTGAAGAGTCATCCGATGGCATGGTAGTATCATTGAGAGAAGCATTAGAACTTGGAAGGGTTATGACTGCAGCATCTTTGTTCCTCCTTGTATAGCCTTGCTTGGAAAACAAATCATCCGGTTTCTCCCTTCTTTCCTTAGGTTCAGGCTCGGCTACTATAGGTTTAAAAGCATTAGAAGATTCCTTCTGACCATCAGCTGAGTCTTCCCCCGGACCTCTTGAAATCCGAAATCTTTATTCTTCCACCCATAATTTTTCTAATTCCTTACTGTTAAGCTCCCTCTGAAGAGGAACTAGAGACACATCCTCAGAGAAATAAGACTCGCGTTCACAAAATTGGACATCCATGGAGACATAGTATTTTCCTGTTGGAGGATGATAGCATTTATAGCCTTTATGAGAGTTAGAATAGCCAAGAAAGACACATTTGAGAGCACGAGGATCAAGTTTGTCCCTTTGGTGTGAGTGAACCTGAACATAATAGACACAACCAAAAACTTTAGGACAAAGATTCAAGGTAGAAGGAATAGAATGAAACTGAGATAACATACGCAAAGGAGTTTGATAGTCAATGACATGGGTAGACATGCAATTGATAA
This sequence comes from Ehretia macrophylla, assembly GCA_037974665.1. NCBI lineage: Eukaryota > Viridiplantae > Streptophyta > Magnoliopsida > Boraginales > Ehretiaceae > Ehretia > Ehretia macrophylla. The sequence goes on from CM075777.1 coordinate 1,649,344, forward strand.
AACAACAGTCATAATGACATCAACCCATAAATGTTTTGGAACCCGCATAGTGAAGCATAAAGCTCGTGCCACTTCAAGGATATGGCGATTTTTACGCTCCGCTTTGCCGTTATGTTGGGGTGTGTATGTACACGTTGTTTGGTGGAGAATTCCATTTTCTTTGAAAAATTCAGCAAGGGATTAATTAACGAACTCACGACCATTGTCAGAATGAAAAACCTTAACCTGTGTGTTAAACTGTGTGACAATCATTTTTGAAAATTGAGGAATAACATGTAACACATCATCCTTAGACTTCAACAAGTATACCCAACTCACTCTAGTGCAGTCATCAATAAAAGAGAAAAAGTAGCGATGACTTGAAGCAGAAAAAGTAGAGAAAGGACCCCAAACATCTGTAAAAACACAGGTAAAAGGACTCGGACTTCTATTGAGATTTATTTTGAAAGTTGCGCGATGATTCTTAGCATAAATGCATTGTTCACACCTTAAGCTAGAAGCTGAAACATTTTTAAACAACCGAGGAAATAAACGGTCCAGATACGAAAGTATGGGTGACCCAATCGACAATGCCATAGAAGAATTTTTTCTCTATTAGATGTCTCCCTTGTTACTTGAAAAACACTGTCCGATTCAGGTTGTAACTCCTGTGCCCCCTCCAAGTAGTAGAGGCCACTTATCTCCTTACCAATACCAATCGTCATCTTCGTAAGATTATCCTGAAAAACATAGTGAGTGAAATGAAATGTCATAGAACATTGAAGGTGTTTGGTAATCTTGCTAATGGAAAGAAGATTATTAGAGAGGCTAAGAACAAGTAAAACAGAGTACATGGAAAGTGTAGGAGAAAATGAGATGTTCCCAGCTCCAGAGACAGGCATGGGAGCCCAATTAGCAACTTGAACAGACTTAACAGTAGAAGGCATTAGAGTATCAAGTAGGGAAGGATTACTAGTCATATGATCCGTAGCCCCTGAATCAATTATCCAAGTGTTAGGGGTAGCAGAAACAAAGGCCAAGCCAGAATTACCTTCCTGAAGAGATAAATGAGAAACCTGAGACGCAGAAGCAGTAGGAGTCGAAGGAGTGTCATTAAGAGCAACCTGAGCCGATTTCTTGTTTTTCCTTTCAACTTGTTTCAGTTTGTACCACTCTGGATAACCATGCTTCTTCCAGCAAACGTCCACCGTGTGTTTGGTACTATTGCAGTGAGTACAAAACTGAGAAGAAGAATCAATTGAGTGAGGAGAGTATTGGTCGTGTATTATTCTTCTGGACAGCCATTGCAAACGCCTCAGAATGTTCTTCTAATCCCATGGTAACCTGCCTTTGTGCCTCACGATGAACCTGCGAATATGCTTACTCTAGACTTGGTAAAGGAGAAGTAGCCAAGACCCGACCACTAGCTTGATCCAGATTGTGATCAAGACCTGCAAGGAATATATAGACTCGATCCTCAGCGGTACGGTTCCTCAGTTTCTCAACATCAGTTGGACACTCCATATCATTTGGCCTGCGATAGTCAAGTTCCAAGAATATTGAGTTCAACTCATTGTAATATTCTGCAAGAGGACGTATTTCTTCATTAGTTCGTAGACTTGAGAAGAATCAGAGACATCAAGATAGCTCCTCTTGACTGCATCCCAAACCTCTTTAGTTGTTCCACACTGCACAAAATGTTCCATCAGCTTGTCGGTCATGGAATTGATGAGCCAAGACTTGACCAGCGCATCCTCAGCCTCCCATTCATCATAGCTTGGGTCGTTTTCTGCGGGTGCAGCCTTCCTTCTTGTGATATATCCCTTTTTCCTTCTACCAACAATATGCATCTCCATGATTTGAGACCAAACACTATAATTGGCATCATCCAACTTAATCGCAATTGGTGGAGAGAAAGTCTCATGAACAGTCACTGTGGATGGCTTCTTGCTGTTAGAAATATTCACATCTGCTTTCTCAGATATGGCGTAAGAAGATGAAAGGAGAAGGAAGAGGCGGCTAGGGTTTCAGCCAAAAAGAAGCAGCGGATTTTTTTTTCTCTAATACCAAATTGATAAATCAGCTGAAATTTTTTCATATATCTTGAAGGGATATATATACAGAGTATTCATAACCTATTCTAGGAAGGTCAACTATACAATAAAGTTGACAACTAATACAATGATTATAATACATCAATTCCTATCTAAATAAGGAAACATAATAGTACAGAATATTATACCAGCTGTACATGCTAACTTAGCAACCTTCATACCTAAGAAATACCTCAAAGATCCAAGATCTTTGATTTCAAATTCTTTGGCCAGAAAAGTCTTCAGGTTTTCGTGTTCAACAAGATCATCACCTGTTAGGATACTATTATCCACATACACAATAAGTATAACAATCTTCCCTCCATTATTGTGTTTAAAAAACATAGTGTGATCTGCTTGGCTCTGAAGATACCCGAAGTCTTTATAGCTTTAAGTTTACAAACTTTGTCTGGACCAAGTGGTGGTTGTTCCGCACCTTGTCGGTTATGCCTCCTCGTATAGATACGCAGCTCTTTGTTATTCTCAGGTAGTAGTTCTCCCCCCTATATTAGATTTTTTAGTTTCTGGTCCTGGTCAGGAAGAGAATATGTGATAGGAACAATCTGTGGTTGAGAAGGTGGAATGATTATTTCGGGATAGGAGTAGAAGAAACAAGCAATAGGACAATTATTTCCCAAAACTTTTCTTCATTGGCTAATCCTGGAGGTAAGCATTCTTCACATCCAGTCGGTGCAATGGCCAGTCCATAATAGCTGCAAGAGACAACAGGATTATGACACTATTCATATTCACAACAGGAGCAAAGGTCTCCTTATAATCTATTCCATACGTCTGAGTATATCCCTTTGCTACTAGTCTTGCTTTGTATTTTTCTCTTGACCCATCAGCCTTGTATTTCACTATTAACACCCACTTGCAACCAACTGGATTTTTTCCTTTGGGAAGACATACTAAGTCCCAAGTTTGATTTTTCTCTAACGCCTTCACCTCCTCAAGAACAGCCTTTTTCCACTCGGGAACAACAATAGCTTCTTGTACGGACTTAGGAATTTTTTCTTTTGACAAGTTAGAAACAAAGGCTCTAAAACAAGAGGTCAATTTATTGTAGGACACAAATTGGGATATAGGGTGGTTTGTACACAACCTTGTGCCTTTTCTATGAGAAATGGGAACATCAAGGTCTTGAAAATCACAAGATTTGCTCGGAATTGAATCTTGATCCCCCTGAAGAGAAGTTTGGGGGAAAAAAGATTGGTTTTCAAAGAAAGTAACATTCATACTCACATAGACCCGGTTGGTGATAGGATCAAAACACTTGTATCCTTTTTGAGTCGAAACACACTTACGACCTTCCAGGTCAAATTTACTACGGGTATGACTGTGAATATGAACGAAAACAACACAACCAAACACCTTAGAAGATAGATTACTGAAGAATCGTGCATGAGGGTAGGTCTCCAACAGAATGTCGAGGTTTTTGAACCTGACATACCCTAAACGACATTCTATTGATAAGATAGGCTACAGTAAGAATGGCTTCTCCCCGAAAGTGTTTAGGAACCCTAGTGGTAAACATAATTGCTCGAGCTACCTCTAAAAGATGTCTATTCTTCCGTTCATCAACACCACTTTGTAGAGGTGTGTCGACACAAGATGTTTGGTGCACAATACCTTTTTCCATGAGAAATTGACCAAGAATGGAACTGAAGTACTCTTTGCCATTATTAGTTCCTAAGATTCGAATTTTTGTATGTATTTGGGCTTCAATTGTAGTTTAGAAATTGCAAAACACCTTGGCAAAAAGATACACCCAACAAACTTGAGAATGATCATCTATAAATGTGATGAACCATCGTGTCCCCGTCATATTTTTTACTCTTGATGGCCTCCAAAGATCACTGTGAATAAGAGAGAGGTTGGGATTGTTTATAAGGTTGAGAAGAAAAGGTGGTACGCTGATGTTTGACAAATTGACAAATGTCACATTGGAAAAGAGAAATATTTTTATTCTTGAAAAGTGAAGGAAACAACTTGCTCAAATAAAAAAAAAATTGAATGGCCTAATCTATAGTGCCATAACATAACATATTTCGTCTTTAACAGTAGGAGAAACTAAACTGCCTAAAACTTGAGCTTGTCTAATAAGGAATGCACTTCCTTCAAAGTAGTAGAGTTGATCAACCTCTCTAGCACTACCAATCATCTTCCCCGAGCACATATCCTGAAATTCACATTGAGAATGAGTGAACTTAGCAACACAATTTGAATCCCTAGTGAGTTTGCTAATGGATAAGAGATTACAAGACAAGTTATGAACATATAAGACAGATTGCAGGTTAAGTGTTCGGAAAGAACAATAGAACCTTTCCCTGCAATAGGAGATCAAGACCTATCTGCAATACACATTTTCACATTACCGGGACAAGGAGTGTAAGACGAGAACAATTGAGGAAGACTGGTCATATGATCACTAGCACCTGAATCAACTATACATAGTGTCTGATCAAAAGAAGTATTAAGGGCAGTAGGAAAACTACCTTTTTGAGCAACTAGTAGCGGAGGTTTTATTAGGATTAGACTTGGACTGACTCAATAGTCTATACAGGTGCTCTAACTGTTCTTTGCTGAATAAAGTCGTCTCGAAATTACTGGGATGACCTGCTCTCTGACTTTGTGCAGCCGTCCACATACCTTTTCCATCTTTGTTCTTCTAGTTGGGAGGTTTGCTATGTAACTTCTAACATGACTCCCTGGTATGTCTAGGTTTACTGCAATAGTTACATCACTTTTTATCTTTTTCAACTCCTTTCTTGTTATCACCACCATTAACTGGCCATCAATGCTGAGCTTTCAAGAGTTGACTTTCCATGATCAACTTCTTGTCACCTAATAATTCTTTCTGACTTTCAGCCCCTCAAACGAGAGCAAAGGCTTTTGTAAGATCACGAAAGGGTTCTTTACCAAGAACACGATCACATACTTGGTCGAATTTTGGATTGAATCCCAACAAGAATTGGAACACTTTCTCCCTCTTAAACATGTCTTTCAATTTTTTAGTGTCCGCTGCAGATTCCATCTCCACGTTCTGATACATATCCAACTCTGTAAAAACCCTTGTAACTTGTTATAGTATTCTGTTACACTTGAAGACCCCTGCTTTCTCTTGTGGACTTGCTGTTTGATTTGAAAAATCTGAGAATTTAATCCTACCTTGGAGTATGTTTTTGCATAGCCAACCAGATGTTTCTAGCAGTAGGAAGCAATAGATATGTCCTGCTGATCTCAGGTTGCATAGATTGTAGCAGCCATGACATGACAGTGGCATTGGCAATCTCCCATATCTCATAGGAATTATTAGTTTTTGATTGTGCCTTTTCATCTCCATTCACATATTTAAACTTCCCGCGACTCATCATAAAGATTTTGGTGGATTGAAACCATTCCATATAGTTCCTTCCATTCAATTTAATTGTAGAAATTTGAAGGGTGGGATTCTCGTGTTGAATAGAAATTTGTTGGGGGAATAGAGGTGATTGTAGAGGACAAATAAATTCCAGACATAATGGCTGAATAGGAAAAAGATACAAAGTAGTGATAGTTTCTGTAAGTGGCTGTCTTTTCTTTGCCGTTCTTTCCCACACAAAAAAATTGGCAGTAAAGGTCAGTTAAGATTTGAGAAAGCACTCAAAAACAGGGCTAGTAAAGGGTTGAAGAAAAATTTTCTGGTAACATAGACCAGAAACAAGGGCCGCTGCCGGCAGTGAAGGCCGGTGAAAAAAAGAGTTTAGAACCTAAACTCTGATACCATGATGAAAAGAAGAAAGAACTTCTTATTCATATATATTGTATATTACAGGATTACAATACATACAATATATATAGCTTACAGTGAGGAATAGAAAAGGAAAGTTAATTAATTCCTAGAGCTAATTTGCCCTCTATCAAAGGAGAGATTTTAGGAAAGTAATTAAAGAATGAATCTGGATATATTTCCAACAACTCCCAAAATTCAGTGAATGAACTAAAATTACCTTTCTCACCTTCAAAAGTAATCTTGTCAATGAAAGCTGCAACCAATGCCTGCTCTCTGTTTTGGAACTGCCTCTAGCGTTTTTGTTTGACATTGTAATACATATAAGCTTCTTGTTTATCTTCTTTAATATGGATAGGTTACTCGAGAAAATTTCCAGTTTCTGCATTGGACGGTCTCTACTTTGTTATTAGATATTGTACTGGATACTAACTTCTTGGCTGTCTTCTTTGATATGGATAGGTACACTGGAGAACTTGTTGCAAAATGTTGAGAAGGTCAAGTCAGAGCGAGTCAGGAAGGTTGTTGACTGTATAAGAAATTGTGTTATAACTTTGCTCGCGAGTCAGAACGAAATAGGGCTTAGAACAGTTCCACTATTTGAACCATGGGTCTTTTTAACCAAATTTGAGCTTCTTTAACAATGTTGAGTATCAACTAGAAAGTGGAAGGGGAACAAAATATGTAGCATACTCTAATGAATTTGGATGGACTGATATAGATCCTTGCGTCTTCCATGTGGTCCCTTTCCTGCCCTTTTGCTGGACCCGTTTATCTTGGTGGCCTTGTAACCTGTTGTCTGTTCATTTTGATTGGTGTTTTTTGTTGAGCACACTTTTCTTTTGAGGCAACTGTAGATAGGAATGACTCATTCTGATTCTGTAAAATAGAGACATGAAAGAGCTTTGCTTTGGGGTAACTAAGGTTCAATTTCTATCCTTTGTTGATACAGAATGCCGATCAATGTCGTAGAAAAATATGTGAAGCATAAGATACTACAGATGATTTCATCATGAATGTTGAATAAGCTTGGTCCTTTCTCCTGCAGGAAGAACTTGATATTTATTCCTAAATAATTTAAGCTTGGTCCTTTCTCCTGCAGGAAGAACTTGATATTTATTCCTAAATAATTTTCAATGGCCATTGATAACTATCTAACAAAATCATATCTCAGTCCCTGTGGCACAAATTTTCATACGTTCAAACTATCTAAAGTTTGAATAACCCTCGAGTACACCTAGTATAAATGAGCTGTATTGTGTAATTGCCAAGTGCCAAGATATTTGTACTTAATCCGGAGGGAAAATTGCCTTTGTAGCAATGCTGCAATTGTAAGCGGTAAAATGGCACTATTTCTTGCTAATAAAAGAACATCATTTCTTGATTTCTCAATATCTATTCTCCTGTTTTTCCCTTTTTGAAGAGTAATGGTATGAACTTCTTTTCGCCATGATCCGTTCCTGTCTGGACTTAAATTGTGTATTCTTCTGTAGCTTTGGTGATTGCACCACATAATAATTTGTAATGTGTATTATAATCAGTTTATCACATTCAGGCTCTGATATCAAGTGCTGAGCAGGCTAAACTTAGCAAGCTTCTAGTAAGTTTATGTGCTTTTTGTATTCTCTGTTTTCTATTGTTCTATCCAAGAGTTAGATACTATCTTTATTATGCAGGCTGAGCTACGATGTGATCTTCCTCATGACATGGTTCCATTTGCGACTAGTGATCTGATATTCAGAAAACCTGAGGTTAGTGCATCTTACAATTGTGCTAAAGTACCTCTTTTTCCTAACTATAAGTGAAGTACAACGTATTCGAAGTTGGTGTACTTGATTTTGTACTTGAGCTCCTATTTTGTACAGTATCTGTTCACTGTAAATATATGAGCAACATCTTAAAGGTTGTTCTTAGCATTAGATAGCAAATGTTGGGTATGGGCTAGTTTTAATCAGAATTTCTTGGAACAATATGCACAAATAATTATTTGTTGGAGACAATGAATCCTGTAAGAAAAGGTGTTGAGAAAGTGTTTGCAAATTCACCGACGAAGACTAGGGCTCCGTTTGTTTGCCGTAAAATAATTTGTTGGGGGAAAATATTTTTCTGGAAAATAGAATACTGAAAAATATTTTCTGGTGTTTGGATGTACCATAAGTTCTGTAAAATGTTTTCTTCTCCCAAAGGAACTGAAAACATTTTCCAGAATTTTGTACTAGCCGCAATTGTTGACCGGAAAATATTTTACAGTTGACCAATTTTTCAGTGTTACCAAACACCGTAAAATTAAGAACGGAAAACATTTTATAGTTGACCAATTTTCCGGTGTTATTAAACATCGTAAAATCCGGAAAATATTTTATGGGAAAATATTTTACGGCAGACAAACGGAGCCTAGATGGAGGATGCTTTTACAATTAGTTAGTTCCAAAGGTCATCGTAGGAAAAAATGGTAAAAGTTTCGATTGTTTTTGTAATTCATCTTCTGCCCCACTTTTTTTCCTGTTTTTCCTAAATATCTTTTGCTTCATCCGATCTGCTAGAAATCTCCTTATACGTTATAGACAAAATTTTCTTATCAAACATTCAGATATCATCTAGTTCTTTCAATTGCTGTTGAGTAGGAGTTGAGACTTGCTATATTATAGGAAAAAAGTAGATCCAGAAGCCCTTTCAAACTCTCATTCCCCAACCCTGCTTCCTACCAAATGAAAGGAAGTAAGACCATGATCATCTTCTTGTGGACTGTCTCCTTGTTTTCTCAAAGCATTGGACATAGTACCATGCCTTTTGCTATTCGTTACACTGTAATATGATGCTTTGTAATCTTGGATAATTCACACTTACAATTCTATCAAGATATCGTACTTCTATTTTATCCTTGAACACTACTGCATTGTCTTGGCAACTTCAAATAGTTAAGTATTAAATCCTTTGCTTTTCTCATGCATTAGTAAAATTGGAGGCATCTGTGCTCCTTGAGGGCCAAAGGCGAGCCAGTCGCTTTACAAGCAACATTTTGGTTTTCTGCCCAATTCTGTTATAGAATTGCCTTCTGTGCAAATGTATGCAGATTCAAGTTAAGCCTTATCCATTCGGAATATCTTGTCAGTTTTACAGTATTTCCTGCATTAGTGGATATTAGTAACTCAAATTTGAATTATTAAATAAAAAACGGATTATGTGATTCTACAATGGGAAACAGAGCCTCATCATCATATCTGCTGAAGTTGGTTAAAGTATTTTTTTAAATCTTCCATTAAGTAGACATCCTAATCTCATGTGACTTGATGATCTGGAGCATTCCCTCTTGTGGTTATTAATATGGAGATGCACAATAAAGGTTTGTATAGCAATCTATCCATCCCCACAACAATATGAAATATCTTGGGTATAATCGTTGAGGACAGTGTCTTAAGTATCACCTTCCTGTGGTTTCTTGTTTTCGTGAATGATGCAACTTAGACGAGCACTCTCGTAATCAGTGATCTGGTGTAACTTGAACGTGCCAGTGTGATGAGGTCCTCCTTAATCAGTGATCTATATCAGAGTGATCTATATCAGTTTGATCCCTGCATCTATTCCTCATGTTGTGTGCCTCTTTCTTCTCTTGTTCTTGTTGTTTTGTCTGTTTATCTGTCCTTTGGAGTTGTTTTGGTGGCGTAAAATTTCTAAGCTTGCAAGATGTAGACTGGCAGAGATGAGAAGCCTCGTTTTTCAATGGGTGCAGGACAACGGGGAGAAGTTTACAAGCCTCTTGAGAGCTATTAGTGCGTATGCAGAAGGATTTTCGGCAGATTCTATTATCAGAAGAGCCTTTTATCTGTGGAAGAAGCTTGAGAGACATTAGTTATCTTGATGGGGTGTGTGTTGCTTTGCTTTATATTTGCTCTCGTAAAGTTGCTGATTTCAAAAAAATTATTGTAAATTCTTTATCACTTGTGTTTTATACATCTACATGGTCCTTTTTCAAAATCGTATTATCAGATATAGCTGGGCGGCAAATAGTGGCTGTAATTATATCGTATTATCTTGTGTTTTGGCGAGCATGAGGAGAGGAAATGGCACGTCTCTCATGTCATATCATTAAATATCTGCCAAGTCTTAGAAACGGTAATAGTGTAACCATCACATGCACATGTAGCGACGTGTTAATGTTAGATGACACGTGACACTATCATAGTCTTCCTTATCAGAAGGGCGAAATCTCTCCACTCCAAAATGCAGTTTACAAGACAAGTGTAAAGAAGTACCTGTTGAAGATGATGAAGCCATATAAACAGATACAAATAAGATATTACAAGCTGATGACTTGTTATTTAAGAATGTCATCAAGACAAAGATCAGAAAAGAAAAGAAACAAAGGGAATTAGTATAAAAAAATCTCAAGGTTACAATCCCTTTTTGAGAGTAAATATTAGCAAGCCAGATTAGTTTACTACAATTTACTGCATTCGTCTGCATTAGATTTGATTTTCAAAAGTTGCAATTTTCTTTTAAGAGTAAAATGCATTAACACCTTTTTTATTTTTTTTATTTTTTTAATGGAAGTTGCACGTAAAATTGTTTACAAGGTTGCATAGGATTCCATGTGATATTTTGAATATTGCAAAGCACCCCTAATCCATTTTGCTATTGGATATAATTAAAAGTGTGACCTGGTTAGGTGGAGTTTAAGTTAGTCTACCAGCAAATCCATAAGTCAGTTGACTTGAAAAGGAAGTCATTCTCCTTTTGAGGCACCTTGAAGTTGGAAGTTTCAGTTCAAGTCCCTGGTTGAAGAATAAGTAAGAGGATAGTAAGCAGTAAGCAAACAAGCTATATTGCAATTGTTTCTCGTATTATGCCTTAAACACATTAAAAAATATTAAAATTGCCTCATTACATTGTATAATAATTGTGTGCAAATTAGCCCATCTGATACAGAATAGGGAGCATATTGACCCCTCTAATTTAAAAACTGGTGTAAATTGCTGCCCATTTGGAAAATTCAAAGAGAACTTGTATTACATGAAACTCATGGAAAAAAAAACCAAAAGTAAATACACTAATATGTAGAGAAACCCTGCAAACAAATTCAAACAATTTTTACAAAACTCATATCTAAACAAACTTAAAATTAAATTATTGATGAAACTCAGGATGAATCTAAGAGAGAGAATGACTCTTGTTAAAGATTTGTTGACAATGAAGGATTTGTTAGAGAGATATTTTTGGACTTGATTCATGTTAAAGACACAAAAGTATTAACTTTTAAAAGAGATATTTTTTATGCATTATCTCATCAAAATCTCAATATTCTTAATATTTGTGATCAAGGGTATGATGAAGCTAGTTATATGCGTGGAAAATGAAATGGGTTACAAGCTTTGTTTCTTAAAGATTGTCCTTATGCTTATGCACTGCTTAGTTCATCAATTACAACCACCTCTTATTTTTCTATCTAAAGAAGTTTCTGATATACATATCTTTTTCGAAAACTTGAGTTTCATTGTTATATTGTGGTGTCTTCTTCCAAGCACAATGATGAATTACAAGCTGCCCAAGTAGTTGAAAATGCACGTTTAATTGAACATGATGAGATTGATACTGGTAGAGGGGCCAATCAAATAGAAACTTTGCAATGGCTTGGAGATACTAGATGAAGTTCACATTTTAATTCAATTTGTAGTTTGATAAGTATGTTTGATGCCACTTGTGTAGTTCTCTAGAATATAGCTATTAATTGATCTACTTACTCTCAATGTGGAGATGCTGTGATGACCCCAATCCAACCCTTCTCAAGATTAGGTCAGAATCAACGTTCGTTGTCCTTGCAGTCTCATGTACATAACTTTCTATAATATTAAAAGAAGTAAAATATAAAGATTTTTAATAATAACTAGCTATTAAACAATAATTCCAGTACAAAGTCATGTTACACAACCAGAGACATGAGAGCTATCTAGCTATTCTACAAACTAGGGTTTCAGTACAACGACCCTTCTACTCGACAGTAATACAGACAAACTTTAACTTCTACAACTTGGATCGAAACATGAAAGACATGGAGCTTCGAGCACATAATCATTCAACTTTAGCACATAATGTCAATTTCCATTTTAAGCTAAGTTGCACCTGCAAGGAGGGCAAAAAGAGGGTGAGCTCTCGGAAAGCTCAGTGAGGATGGAATATAAGAGTTTTAAAACATGTTTGGGGCTTTTGAAAACTATGATGCGATGCAATACAAGTGCGATAACATCAATAAACTATTCACATTCGGATCATGTGTTAATAACAGTAATGATATCTAGATAAACAATCAACTTTCCTCTCCGAGGGGGGTACTGGTCCCAAGCGAGAGCAAGCTTTCCAAGGGCGGTAGCGGTCCCAAGCGAGAGTACTTATTCACATAATAAAAATGATACGTTTCGATATCACCATAGTTGGCCAGCCCCGAATCATGATTACAACTTCTTATCTTTCCCAATAGGGTACTCTGAATTGTACCCGAAATCTACGACCCAACTTTCCGAGGACTTAGGGCCCAAGCGAGAGAGGGACTAGGACCACGATAATCACAGGAGCATCGACAAGCTGTATGCCACCCGCCATTCGTGAAAGCTTATCGTGCCTGAGGTTGCAACCCCCAATTTCAACAGTACACAAGCATGCACAAGTAGCCACATAACACACAATTGATAACACTATTGCAATGTATGATCACACAGTTCGATAAACACATAAATGTGGAACAACGAAAGAAGTTGTCCCTGGACATATACTTTCAGCAACTAGAAACATTAGTTCACCAAAAGCTCAAGATAATTCAAGTTAAACCATAGCTAGCTTCCAAATTCTTGCAAGTTAATAAAATAATCAAATCGACGTACTTCAATTTAGTACTCAAGAATTACAAGCAGTTAGAAGAATGTAATCTACAATAACTCATTGTTGTCACTTAAAAGGAAAACAATTAATTATTTACTTATGTTATAGCTCAAGTAATTTAAAATTAAATGAGACCCACATTCCTGTTAATTCCGTAATGTTAACTAGTTAAGACAATTCGTATCTCATTCTTTTAAATGTCTTTTGAGTACCCTTAATATTAAGTTTTTTATTACCAAAGAAAGCTAAGTCATTTATTTAGATTTTATTAACCAAGTCTTAGTATTAATAATTCGACTTATTTAACTTCTAAATTCTAAATTCGATAACTAAACCCGTTAGTGGGACCCATTAAGCATATATCAACAATTTATTCAATTCCTATATTAAACTCCTAATCAAGCTTATTTTACAGAATCACAACACTATGATACATACGTTTATATATTTTTTATGTAACTCTCAATTAACTCTCAATTAATACGTCTTATAAAGCGAATCCTAGATCACACCATTGTTGCAACCTAGTTTCACGGAATATAAGCTCTACATGTTTAAACTTGGAATTTAAACTTGCATGCGGCTATTAACAAAAACATTTCTCACATGAGTTTACACGTTAAACATGTATATAGATATGCAACTTGTATTAAATCTCCTCACCCGAGTTTAGCCAAGTTTCTGCTTCTTCTTCGCTTGTTTTCTTTCTTTGATTTACTTGGTTGGTGGTCCAGCGATGATGGTGACTTAATAAGTGTGTGAACCTGATTTAAACACCTCTGATTGCTACTAGATTGGTTTAAGGTGGTGGAGTATTAAGAAAGATATCAAATTGGCTTAATGAGATGGCGATGGTGTCAGCTAGCTTAGCCTAGGTGATCATGAAATACAATATACCCGCGGTGTATATATGTATAGGAATTTTAATCAGGTTTTTAATTGATTCCTAAGGATGCACCTAATCATTTGCTACTAGTGTAATGATAATAGCTACGGCAATAGGTGGCGTGAAGCAGGCTGCTGCGTGTTTGGCTGAAAGGAATGCTGGTTTATTACAAAGCTTGTGATGGTGGACAGCAAAACTAGAATGAGAACAAATGGTTACCCCAGGTGCGAGATAGACGATGATTGTGCTAGGCTACACCATAGTGAAATGATGTTAAGCTGCTACGTTGCTCATTAGAAAGGCACGATAATCTCAGCTAAAGCCATGTTGCAGATTAGTGTGCTATCGTGGCTTTACTAGGATTAATAGTATGCTTGTTATGTTAATGGTGTTTGGAAGTAGTGACGTTAATGGTGTAGGTTTAGAAGATAGCTGATTGAGAGGTGTTTTGTTTGGTGTCTAACTGGTTTATTATTGTGGATAATTTCTTAGCTTAGTTGACCATTGTCCCAAGTACTCAACTTAATGGAGATAATCTAACGTTCTTAATTGTCTAATTTCTTTCTTTTTATGTTCCAAACTAAAACTACTATATAGTTCATGCCTATTTATCTATATACATTTTCAAGATCATTTTCTAGCAAATCCTATTTAAAAGCTATTCTAGCATATAGCAAGATTGTACATATAGTGGAATAAGCAAGTTTCTACCTTATACCGAATAGTACATATTCAATTTAACCATATGATACAATTAACATTTATGTGACACTAATCAAAGAAACTTAAACCCTTATTTTACTTAATTCCAAAGGTTTTAAATTAATATCCTGATTCATTTGACTCACAATCCCTAATTCAATAACTAGTTAGTAGTATCTTAATCCTTCGTAAAATTAAAGCTTAGTTAATAATTTACTTTATTTCTTATATAAAACTTCCATATTCAAGTAAGAGAATTAATTAGTAGAAGAACAAGCCAAGTAGATCATATATTTACTTAGTTCTTTAACCAAGGTAAAGTAACAACCCTAAGTATATTTCTTAGTATTAAAGCAAATGACTTGATACATTAACAATATTTGCTTATATTAATTAACCTAGTTCCATTATCTATACCTTCCTATTATCATAAGCTATATCCTTTCCTAAAACTTCCTAACTAAGATAATTAATCAACAAGTTATTTAATCCAAGTAAAGTACTAACTCTAATATTTCTAACTTGTAACACTCAAACTATCCATTGTACCCAGGTTAACCTTTCCTCTTGTATTGAAACAAATGCTTAGTTTGATATGCTAGGGTTTATAATTCTTCTAAGTTTAATTCACGTCATAAGGCATATACCTGTAATTTTATGTTACACTATAAAATAAAAGTTGATCATTTATGAGTGTATATTCTATAAAGCCATGTCACTTCAAAATGCAAGTAATCATCACCAAAGCTTAGTTAATATACAGGAATTAAGTATGGGGCCTCACAGATGCTACCTTTGCTATCACTGTGACGCCTGGCTCCTAGTGCATGCATTTATTATTTATGTGCATTTATGTGTGCAACTATTTGTTTAAATGCCTACTTTTCCTATAAAATGCTATTAAGTGTTTACTTACTCTCTATGTGCTAATATTTGTTAAATTGCTTTTAAATATCAAAATTTTGAGTTTATTTACTTTAGTAAATAATAAATGAACATTCAAATTATTTTAATCATAGACTTTTTAGTAAAACTTGCATTTAAAAAAGTTTTCTATTAAATTGAGCCCGAACTAAAATTTTTATTATCTTATTTCCCGGATTTCATATTTTTCTATTATTACTTAACTTATAATTAGCTTATGTTCACAAAAATTATATTCATTGCATATATGACGAGTGATTTGCAAAAATATCTTGATATTATATAAATAGTAAAACTATGTATTATTTTGGGGTTTAAAGAAGTTTTTTTGCATTTATTCTAATACACCTAAACTCAAATCCATTTTAACCCACAACCCAAACTCAATATCCAACCCATCAACCCATATAATTATCCTATATATATATACCAAATAAAATACAAAAAAACACAAAAAATACTAAAATAAGCCAAAAAAGGCCAAAAAATAAGCCAAAAAAGCCATTACGGGAATAGTGATTTTCCTCCTAATTTTGCTCAATTTGATCTTCCAAGCTTTGTCAAGTCTTCTTCAAGTGGTTCTAAGCTTCTCCAAGCCCTATCCTAGTTTCCTCGCATGTTTTTGGTGAGAGAGTTGCATCATTTTCATGGTTTAAAGTTTATGCCAAGTTTTTTTTTAATTTTCGAATTTTGTTATTATGGAGCTATAACATGCTTGTTTATTACTTTATATAGTATGTATACATGTTAGAGAACATCCATATGCAATATTATAGCTTGGTGTTGAGTTTTTAGCACAGTATCACTTGAGGAAGATGATGAATAGTGTAATTTCTAGGGTTCCGAAAATTTGAGCAATTTAATTTGATTCAATACTTCTAGTAGTTGCTAATTAGGTCCTTGAGCGTGGAAAAAATATTCGTTATACTTGCCATGTGAAAAATTTGAGAATTTTGATCAAAATAGACTACTTTAATTGGGGATTTCGGGGTTAACTCGAATCCGGGTACGTTTTGAGGCTATGGCTAGTATTTATTAAGTATTAAAGCCTTAGAAGTGCCTTCGTTTCACTTGTTTGGGTTCCGAAATTGGTACTTATAGTATAAACGCACAAAGAGGAAATCGGGGATTTAATGGTAAAGGAGGTTTAACGGGTGAACTCGAGGGTCCTTAGGGTGCCATAAGGTGTGGTTTGAAGGATAGGATAACTCGTTTGGGAATCTTGAACCTTGCCTTTCAGTTTGGAGCTTAATAGCAAAGATTGACAAAGGGGTTTCGGGTTGAAAGTGAATCCAGGTGCGTTCGGGCATTAGGGATAGTGTCTAGTAAGTGAGGAGGTGCTAGAAATGTATTCGCTTCGCTTAGTTGAGCTCCGATTAGAGTACTTGTAGTGTAATGCATAAAGAGGCAAATTCGGACTTTTGGGGTAATTGTACTTTAAAGTGAGATTTCAATGGCTTAAATGGTGCCATAAAGTGTCATTAGAGATGTAGTATAGTTAGATTTAAGGTTGATTATCTTGTGTGAAGTTTAGAGCTTGTTTTGTGAGCATTTAGAAGGAGATATATTGGACTTCTTGTCAAATGGTTAGTCTTATTGCATAACTAGTTATTTGAATTGCTATAGTTGCTACATTTGATTGTTAATCAAGTAAACTATAAAGTTAGCTTATCTAGTTAGATGATTATTGATTGTTGTAGTAAAGTAATTGAAATTTATAGCTTACAATCTTAACTTAATGATGTTTTGATGCTTCTAATGCCTTCTATGCTAACTAATGAGGTAGTAGAGTGAACTTTCTAGCTTAATTACATGTGAAAAATGAGTTTGTGTGTATAAGTGAATTGAAGAAGAAAATAAATAGTAACTTGATTAAAGAATGTGAATTTGTTGCTTATGGTGTTTTAGTGTTAATAAGAGTGCCATTTTAACATATCTTGTTATCTAAAGTAGTTAGTGTATGTTTAATGATCTTAGAGAAAATAGATAATCTTGTACATGATTTCACTTTGGATAACGCATATTAGAGTTCTTTTAACATGCTTAGTAATTGAATAATGCTTAGTATTTAAGCGTAATAGCGTGTATTAAGTGTTTAACTTGAAGGCTGTGTGATTCATGCTATCTTATGAGTTAAGTTGTATATTTAGGCTATATGTATATTAGAGCTAATCATGATAATAGATTTGCAATGGATAATGAAAGTGTTATACTTATATGAATAACTAGGGGTTGCACATTTGAGTGGATTCAAAGAGGTTTGGAGTAAACCTAAGCTATACTCTTACAGGTTTGACTTACTTAAGGTGAGGAAGTTACATTCTTTTGTGCATCTTAATTTGTTTTACTACTTATAAATTGTATAGTTTGATATGTTTACTTATATTTATGTGTACCTTGATATGAATTGAATAAATATACACTTGTCTCTGGTTTATATTGTTATATTTCTTATTCATTGTAATCTACGTGCGAGGGCAGCCTACTTTGCTGTCCCTCATTTATGTGATTTTTGAATTATATTTTCATTGCTTGAATTATTGTGATCGAATATCAGGTTGCGCAACCTTTTCGGACATGGTAGCGTCGAGAAACACGGGCAGCATCGGGCTTGCCGTGCTCCCTCGACTACCATGGTACCTATTCCCTTCTCGTTGAGACATACTCCACTACCCCAGAGGCGTGGTTCACTTGCTGGGTATGGACCTACCTCAGGAAAAAGGGTTGTAGGATTGGGATACATCCGGAGTATCCCAACTTGTTGGAGTAAGGGGTTTGCTAGCATGTTCGTGAAGTTCGTAGTTCGTGGCTCGTGATTGAAGATTTGGAAGTGGAATCGTATCCTTTTTAAAGTGATTAATTACTTGGCTTGCTATCTAGCTAGTTTATGTTGCATATATATGTTTTCTTGTGTTTGCATATCATATTGCACGCCTGGTATGTTGCATCACCTCCCTCGCTGGGCAACATTGTTGCTCACTCCTCATTTAAACATGTTTCAGGAGAAGTTGAGGAGAATCCCCAGCTGATAGCAGTAGAGGAAGAAGAAGAAGTATACGTAGATCAGAATCTTTGATTCTTGTGTGATAAGGTTGATTATGTGTACAGTTTGTTTGAAGTTGTTGGTTGTTGTGCTTTTGAGACCTTGTGGTCTTATGTATAGTTGGTGAATGTAGTATCTTGTAATCTTATGTGATGGATGACTAATTAGATGGCATGTAATAATGAATCCTAGTTTACTTTTCTTATTGCATGCTTGGGTATTTGTTAACTTGATAAGAAACCTTAGTTATAGTCAGATCCAACTACTTATAGTTAAAATTAATTTTGTCTTGCATGCTTGTGTGCTATAAGTAGATTTTGTTGTTCCAAGGCTCAGATGGCCTTGAGGAGCTGGTTGGCTTTATGAATCTTGAAAGCTAGGTTGTATGAATGGTTGATTGTGATTTAGGACTTGTATGTGACTGTTGGTAGGTTTTTAGATAGTCCTATATATAGGGGAAATTCCGTCCGTTTTTTCCTAAATTTCGTGCCCGGGGTTTGAAATTGGGTGAGAATAACATGATAAATAGGAGTCCTGGTCTCGTGAGGGATCGGGGCGTTACAAGGTATTGATGTCATTTGATTTTGTATTTGTCTTGCTTGTGATGAAAGAAATTATAGGGATCACAAACGTGCTTTGCCAAGTTCTGCAACAAAATTGCCAGGACATTTTAAATGCTATACATATTATTTCTGATATAAAATTGTTAATGCAAAGGTTAAGACATGTTGGTTGAGAACTCTCATAGAGAATATGACATTTTTTTTTTGTTTTTATCGAAATATACAAGTTCTTGATATGAATGCTTCTTACTTTGACATCGTTCGATCTCGTCGTCAAAAGGATGTTCTAACAGTGGAACATCATCATTGAGTAGACATATTTACATGCACAATAAATCAACAATTAGAAGAGCTATACAACATATTTAATGAGTAAGCAACTAAGCTTCTAACTTTTAGCACAGGTTTGGATCTTAGGGAAGGTTATAAGTCATTTGCAATTAATGGTATATGCAAACTTGCTGAAAGATTTTATCCTTCTGACTTCTCTGAGCAGGAGATGATTCATTTAAATTATCAATTGCAGCATTATGAGCTTGTTGTGCCTAATGATCCTGACTTGAAAAATTTGACTAGCATAGTAGATATATGCAGAAGATTGGGTGAAAACTAAAAAATCAACAGTTCTTTAGTTGAGACGGTTAATTTTAACTCTTCTTATCTTGACAACAGCTATAGAACGAGTTTTTTCTGCTATGAAGGTTATCAAAATAAAACTTTGTAATCGAATGGAGGATCACTTTCTCAAAGATAGCTTAATATTCAATATAGGAAAAAAAAAGAAATTGCTAAAGATGTAGTACAATAATTGATGAGTTATATTCCATAAAGGAGAGACAAGCCCAAATTCATTAACTGAACAAGTAAATATTACTTTGTATATCTTATGTCATTTTTGGTAAATAGTATTTTTTTACAAGTATCTGTGTTTAAAAAATTTGATATCGTTAATCTTTTAAATTGAATCTCGGTCATCTCAATATTAAATTCTTAGCTCCGCCTTTGTCAGAACAAATTTGTCCATCACTCATTGGAACCACAATGGTGGAAATATTGGGCTATAGATCTTTAGCTCGCGTGTTAATGACCAGTAGAGCGATCAAGCAACCTATACTTGTTTGGTCTGGTCAAGTGGTAAGAGGGGATGGGGTGGAGTTATCATTAGTGGTTCTCTAATACATTACCTGAAAGATTTTTTACTTGCTTTTATTGGAAGTTAAATACTACCATGATGTTTTAGTTAAAATGAGATGATTTATTTGTTTTCTACTTCTCAATAAAGATGCAAATACTATATTCAAAGCACATGTAGATAATGACGACTCCAAGTGTGATGTGTCACACGTTTTATATAATTGCCAAAAGTAACAATATCACTGATTCAGAAGGAACGAAAAATATATACTGAGAAATCTTGATTAACTTATTAGGCTTGCTTATCTGGGCAACACTATTTCCAGACTTGTTTATCTTCAACAATCAGAGAACAATTAGTCAAAATAAGTTTGTCCACACTTTCAAAGTAAATATACATTTATGCATTATTTTCATTTTTTTCAAGTTAGTCAAATTGGTTCTCAATGTTTTCAAAATATTATCAATTTTTCATTCCTAATATCAAATACTTAAAGAAAGTATATAAAATGACTAAACTACCCCACAAAAAATAAATTGACTTACCAATTTACCCCAAAGCCCATCCTCTAACCAATCCACTTACCCCATACCCATCCTCTATTGCACCCATCCTTCCCTCACCCACTATGTCATCACTAGTACCCTACCCTTACCCCTAAAAATCTCCCTCCATTACCAACCACCTATACCTCTACCTTATACCCAATGGACCCCTCTCTCATTACTAATAACCCACACAAACCCTATACACCCCTTCCCCACGACCCACCTTACCCTTGCACCCCCCACCCAAGACCTGTATAGGGCACATTTGTGAGCATAGTGTGAGTGTATGTGTGCGCGTGTGTGTGTATATGTGTTGTATATATATGTATATATGTGTGTGTATGGTGGGGGTGTATTTATATATATGTGTAAAAAGTGTTTATTTGTATATATATATGCACATACATGTATATGTGGGTATACATAAGTGTGATTTGTTTGCAAGAGAGACGGGAAAAAAAAGGATAAAAAAGAGAATAAAAAAAAAAAAAAATTAAAAAATTGGGTTTAAACTAAATCGATTTGTAAAATTTAGGCACCAAATTGAATTTTTATAATATATAGTAATAAAGATTAATTCAAATATTATAACAATATTTTCATTTTATCCTTGTGTTATTATTCATTTCCGTTAAATTTAACCCACTTTCAATGAAAAGGTTGAAATTGACAATATTTTAGAAATGTAAGGACCATTTTGGCAAACTTGGAATAATGAGGACGAACTTGAAAAAAACAAAAACAATACGGACTATTGGCCTAATTTGTCCTATTGGAGAACAATGCCTTAATTAATTATTTTCTTGATTGGAGAAAAGGAAAAAAATGAAATTATTTCCCCAAGTATAACCAACCATGTGCATGAATATCTTTTCTTCTAGTTTATTTTTCCAATGTCCTTCAACCTTTCTCACTCATGCAAAACTTTCTTCTCTCGTTGCCTTTTGTATCGCTTCATCAATGATATCAAGTGGATCCTCAATGCCTCCTGTGCAACATGTACGCTGAAAATAAGGAAAACTTGTTCTTTGAATATGGGTATTCTAAAAGAATTTGGTGGAATATGTTGCGCTTAGCTTAAGTCACAACTAGAACTTTTAAATGGAAAACTTGTATTAAATGGGCTTTAATCTTCTGCAAGAGTAAGAGCTTTCAGGCATCAATTATAAAAACTGCTCTCTGTGCTCTAATTTATCAAATTTGGTAGGAAAGAAATCAAAGATTACACAACAATGGCGCTAGAACAGAAGACCAACTGTTGAATATAATCATAACTGACATCAGTGGAAATTTAGTTTGATGATAAATCAAAGTCTAGACATTCATGAACTAACATTAGAATTTGTAAAGCTTGGAATATAGATGAACACATTCTTTTGTTAGTTGTTCATTTCACTATAAATATTTTGACCAGAAAGCATATATACTCCTGATGTGTTTTTGAAACTGTTGCAATGAAAAGTCCCTTTGCTGATCTTGAAAAAAAAATTTCAATTGTCCACTGTAACATGGATTTGATATATATATATATATATATATATTATATTATATTCTTTTTGCTAAGTAAGTAAGCAAATTTGATTGATCAAAAAGATATGTACTCTGCCTCCGTACTCGAACGAGCAGTTGTGGTTTGCTTCTTGGCAGACCACGAGATAAGATTGGGACCCAAAAAGATACAATAACCATGAGTGCTACAGCGATCATCGGGACAATCAGCCCAATCAGAATCAGAATATGCATGAAGCGAGAATCCAGAAGAAGGCCTGACCAGTAACCCATGCGAAATTGTACCCTTTAGATAACGTGAAATCTATATTACTACGATCCAATGATGTTCAGTCAGTTGGTGCATAAATTGACAAACCTTATTAACAGCCAATGCAATGTCCGGACGGGTGATAGTCAGATACTGTAGAGCCCCCACAATACTCCTATAGTGAGTAGGATCAGAAAATGGATCACCAGTTGTAAGAGAAAGCTGTTGATTTGGTGCAATAGGGGAAGCCACAGGTTTAGCATCCTCAAGTCTTGCTCTAATAAGCAGATCAGTAATGTACTTATATATATATATTATATTATATTCTTTTTGCTAAGTAAGTAAGCAAATTTGATTGATCAAAAAGATATGTACATCATATTAATATCAAATAGAGACATTTGTTGTGGTTGGAATATTGAGGATGACATATTGGTATGATCTTGAATTTGATATTTAATGTGAGTAGAAACTCACAAATTCTGCGCGATGTAATAAGGCCGATAAGTAAGAGTGATTTGTCCAATTATTTAACTGGGACTGAGCAAGAAAAAATAAAATTTGTTCAGAAATTAAATGATGATATCAAACAACATTGATCATTTTATTTTCATTTAAATTATTAACATTATTTATTTATTTTTCCTTGTTTGGTCGCCATTTTGCAACAAAATGGCAACAAAACTTGTATTTTTTTTTATTTTTTTAAATTATTTTTTCCCGATTAATTTTTTGTAATTAATTGAAGGAGGCATCTTTGAAGAAAAAGGTTAGAGTATTGGTGATTGATTTCACTTCATTAGGACTATATAAGCATGATAAAGTACTTTTGTTTTAAAATAATATCAAAAAATGTTACGTTGTTCCCGAAATCTTATGCTGCGGCTTGCATAATTTGTTTAGGAATATTTTGGCCTTTAGCTACTTGATATCGTCCATCATCAACAAGAATTTCGTCTGAAGATATTCGTTTAGCAAGCTTGACGATATCTATTATTTGTTTAGGAAGCTTGCCCTCGTCCAAGATTATAATCTGGCTGCAGTCCAGAGGCATTTGTTCATTCACTTTCTTCGCGTTCTTGTACATTACGTAAAACACCATTTGAAGAACACCAAAGGTGAAGCCCAAAACATTTGGAATCTATCAAACAAAAAGAATAGGATATTTGTATTAATAGAGTTAAAAAGGCCTCATAATTAAAAGCATGTTAAGAGGTTTAATGCATGCATGTATGAACTTAAAACAATATTCTAGTCTTTTAGCAACAAACCATAGAAAAACCACATGACAACACTTTGTGTGAGGAAAAATGAGAGAAGAAATGGCATATACTCAACACTCTTGGTTCGTATAACTTGTCTCTGCAAAAAATGAAAAGAAACGAATAAAACATTAATTATGTTAGTGTCAAGGTAGGAAATTTTGGAGAGCTGTACTGGGCTGAACTTGCAAAACGAGCACTGTGGGTTGGGCCCATGTGAGTACTCCGACGATTAAGTTAGTGATTTACTTGATGAAGAAGAAAGATAAGATTGAAGAAAAGTGTTTAGGATGTGTGGGTTACCTTTTTCTGAATGTGAGAGTGTTATTTATACCTTTGTGGGAGATTCTATTTTCTTTCTCCTATCTGATTCCCTACGATTGTGTCAGAGTTAGTTACAACATATTTTTCCGAGGTCTCCAGGATTTGTCCTTACTCTTGAGCTCTCAGATACTGTTTTTTGTGTATAATGAGGGCCTTGGGCCTCGGGGCAGGCAGGCCTCGGGCCGAGGTTGCCCGTGGGCTTCCTTCTATATTCTACGTTGGGGGTATTTTTGTAATTATGCCTAGGGTCGAGACTTTCCCTTAAGACTCACACTTGGGGTGGTCACCTCTTCCACTTGAACCACTATAGACTCCGAGGTCCCACATCCAATTTTGAGAGTGCATCTGCTTGTTCGTTCTCTGCCCGAGGTACTTGCCGGATAATGAACTGCTCAAAACCGTCAACCATACTCTTGACCTTCGCCAGATAAACTGCCATAACCAAGTCTCGAGCTTCATACTCCCCGGTCACCTAGTTTGCTATCAACTGAGAATTGGTTACAACTTCCACTGCCCGAGCTCCCAAAGTCTGTGTTGTTTTTAGCCCTGCGACTAATGCCTCATACTCAGCTTCATTATTAGACGCCGAAAATCGAAACTCAATGAATACTACATCTCTTCACCCTCTGGGCTTCGGATTACTACCCAAATGCTACTACCCTGCTTCCTCGAGGCTCCATCTACCCATATCTTCCAGACTGGTTCCTCTGACTGTGAGACTTCTCCTGTACACTCAATAATAAAGTCTACCGCAGCCTGTGCTTTGATAACAGTTCTGGGCTGGTATAATATGTTAAACTATCCGAGCTCTATTGACTACTTTAATAACCTCCCCAACATCTCGGGCTTATGCAAGACTTGCCTAAGAGGCATATCTGTCATCACACATATCATATGAGCATCAAAATAATGCCTTAGCTTCCTTGATGCTGTAATGAGAGCCAGAGCCATCCGCTCTATTACTGGGTACTGCAATTCTTCACCTCGTAGTATCTTACTCACATAGTATACCGGTTTCTGCACTTCGTTCTCCTCCTTTATCAGTGTTGTCGCCACTGCTGTTGCTGAGGTAGCCAAGTATAGATATAAGACCTTTCCCCCCTTAGGTTGGGACAACAGGGGTAGTGAGCTTAGATATTCCTTCAACCTATCGAATGCAAGCTGGCACTCCTCTATCCACTGGAAATCCTTTGGCTTCCTCAATGTTCTGAAAAAAGGGGTGCACCTATGGGCCAATCGAGACATGAACCGACTTAAGGCGACCACTTTTTCGTCAGCTTCTGGACGTCCTTCGCACATGCGGGCGGTTGAAGGTCAAGGATAGCCTGGACCTTCTGTGGGTTAGCTTCAATTCCTCGCCTAGTGAGCATGAAACCGAGGAACTTTCCCGCCTACACCTCGAATGCACATTTCTCAGGGTTTAGCTTGATTCCGACCCTCTCCATAATGGCAAAGGCCTCGACCAGGTCCTCTACGTGCATCTGCGCATTTTTACTTTTTACTAGCATGTCATCAACATAGATTTCCATGTTCCTGCTGATCTGATTCTCAAATACCCGATCGACCATCCATTGGTAGGTCGCCCCTGCATTCTTCAATCCAAATAGTATCACCTTGTAGTAGTATGTATCTCTATTAGTGATAAATGCGGTTTTCTCCTCGTCTTCCGGGGCCATCTTGATTTGGTTATATCCTTTAAATGCATCCATGAAAGTCAGCATTTCACACCCTAAAGTAGCATCTACCATCTGATGGATCTTGGGGAGCGGGTAGCAATCCTTTAGGCAGGCCTTATTGAGGTCTGTGAAATCAATGCACATCCTCTATTTTCCCGAGGGCTTTGGCACCAATACTACATTAGCAAGCCAGGTCGGGTAATCCAGCTCCCGTATGTGGCCTGCTCTCCAGAGCTTACTGACCTCTTCCCTGATGATCTGATTCTTTTCTATGTGGAATACATTTCCTCTTTTGTTTGACGGGTCTAAAGCTTGGATCAACATTGAGGAAATGGACCGCTGTACGTGGGTCTATACTTGTCATGTCAGTGGAAGACCAAGCAAATACATGTTTATTTTGTGAGATGAAATTTATTATACCTTCCTGCAGGGTCGGATCAAGCTCACTTCCCAACTACACTTTCTTGCCTGCCACCAGCTCTATATTCATGAGCTCCTCAGCAGGGGTAGCCTTTTTGATCTCTTTTCCCTTCTTGGTTCTCCTCTCTGGGATCTCTATCAGCGCTGGATTTTCCCTCTACAACCTCAAGGATATAGTATAACACTCCTAGGTATGCCTCTGATCCTCCCTCAGTGTAGCAATCCCATTCTCAGTCGGATATTTGAGGGCGAAGTGGTAGGTCGATGCCACTGCCTTGAACTTTCCTAGAGCAATCCTCCCCAAGATCCCATTGTATGAAGACTTGCAATCCACAATTATGAAGTCAATCATCTCACAGCTCTTCCACTGCCCTTGACCAAGGGTTACAGACAAAGTAATGAGCCCTTCGGGCCTAAATTCTTGCCCTGTAAAACCAGACAGTGTGCCCTTCATTGGCCTCAAATGGGCTCGTTTAAACCCTATCTTCTCGAAAGCTTCCAAGAATAACCGCCCACATCCGCGGTTATCATAAGCAGATTATCATACGGTAAGATCAAACCCTCCAGATCCTGATCTGTGAAAGTGATGCTCTCATCCACTCTAGGCCTCTTGGATTGAGGTTTTGCCTTTTCTGACCTCCTATAGTTCTTCATTGCAGCCAGGTTTTCCCCTCCTGAAGCCATTGCTCCTGTAATCATTTCGATCTTTCGCTGGGGTCCCCTATGCTCACATCGGGGGCTTCGACCTCACTCCCTCTGTAGGATTCTACCTCTGCCCCTATGTGGCGCCTGAGGTTCTTCCCTCATCCCATATACTACCAAATGGCCTTTCCTAATCAAGGCCTCGATCTGGTTCTTCAATTGAATGCAATCATTCGTGTCATGCTTATAGTCATTATGGTACTGGCAAAACTTGTCCCGAGGCCTCCTTCCCGGGTCTCCTATCATCTTCTAGGGTACCGGCAGGTCAAACCTGGTTTGAATTTTGGCAAATATTTCTTCCTGAGGCCTATTTAGAGGCGTGTATTTCTCAAATCTTACCTCCTCCAGTTTTTCCCTTTGCATTGCTGAGGGCCGAGCCTCTGCTTTACCTTTGTCATTGGGATGCCCTCCCTAGGTCTGCGCATTTTGGACTTTCCTTCCTAACTCTTCTTCTCTCTTGGCCAGTATGACCTCCTTGGCATTGATGTACTATTGGGCCCTCTTCATCAACTCCGTCAATGACTTCGAAGCTTTCTTCGCCAAAGAAGCCATGAAGTTTCAGTTATTCAACCCTTTGATATATGCCGTGATGGTGAACCTATCATCAAGATTAGTGATTTCCAAGGAAGCTCGATTAAAGCTAGCTGAATACTGCCTCAAAGTTTCCTCCTTCCCTTGCTTAATACTACGCAGCAGGGAAGTATGCTTAGTTGGATTCTTACTTGCTGCAAACTGATCTGTAAAGGCCTCGGGCAACTGCGCAAAAGACTCAACGGAGTCCACCTCTAAGTCATCAAACCATCTTCTTGCCGAATCCACCAAGGTGGTGGGAAATTCCCTACACATCAAAGCTTCTAGTATCTCGTAAAAAGCCATTTTGTGACGAAAGATCGCCAAATGGTCCTTCGGGTTCCCTGTTCCATCATAAGGTGGTAGTGATGACAACTTATAACTAGTTGGGCATGGGACTTCTTTTATCGTCCTCACAAAAGGGTTTGGCCCTACATACATTTGCGCTTGGGACCCCTTGTACCTAGATCCACTCTTAGTTCCTTCTTGGAGACGCCTTCTCTTGGGGGGTTCCTCCCTATGAACAAAACCAGAGGATCCATCTCCCTTCTCTCGAGCACGGGGTGCATATTAAGGTTCAACCCTCCTGGCTGACACCTCGAGCCTTATGGGTGGGGGATTCTAGTGGCTTGGATATAAGTGTATAGGATAGTTTATCGGGTAGGCAAAGTTTGCTGGTGGTGGAACTGGTTGGGGTTGTGTTTTGGCTTGAAGCAAGCCGTTAAAGGTTTCTTGTATGTTGATGCGAACTAGCCATCCAAGTTCATTGAACCATTTGGGCAAATTTTCCAGCAAAGATTCAAGTCAAGATTCTATTTTCAAGATTCAAGAACTTCAAGATTATTCAGGAAGTTTCAAGAAGATTTGAAGATTTAGTCAAGATTTGATTTCTTTGTAATTCTATCCTAGTTTTAGTTTCAGTTTTAGTTTAATTCCCTATGGATGAATTTAGGTGTTCACACTAGGAAAAAGACTTTCTTGGGTTGCAAGATTAGGCGTTCACACTAGGAAGGAGTTTTTCTTGGGTTGCAAGTTTGTTTCCTTTGACCTAGTTATTATTCACGTTTTTTTATTTGAGCTAGGGTTTAGGAGTTCTTTTTCAAATAGGAAACTTATTTGTCTTTGCCTATATAAGGCGGATTTGCATGAAATAAAAGTTAGACAACTTTGATATTAAATTTGTGAGATTATTCTCCTTAAGCTCTCAAGAACTTTTTCGAACTTATCAAGATTATTCTTGTGGCGTTCAACTCTGACTTATCAAACGAGATCTCCATCCTCGTTTGTGGTGTCCTCAACTATACCAAGGTTCTAGCTTTGCTAAGTATAGGGTCGCAGTTCCATCCATTCTTGAAGGGTCTTGGGTCGTTTGCCATATTTGGTGTTGGGTCGCGTCACATGTTGGCGTGGTTCGTATTAGTTGGTAATAAGAGCTTAGGTTAATCAGGTTTGCTTATCATTTTCTTGTTTTCTTGGTTATTTCCGTGAGTCTAGGTCTAAGTTTTAAGTTCTTTCTTCATTCTTGATTGTGTCTTGGTTCCAATTCGTTTTCTTGGTTGTGTCTTGATTCCGTTTTTGCTCTTTTAATTTTGTTTGTTGAGTCTTGTCTTCAATTCTGTTTTCTTGCTTAAATCCATTTCTGTTTTCTTGTGTCTCATCAAATCCGTGGGTAGGGTTAGGGTTTTCAATTAGGACAAAACCCTAGTTGGTTGTATGCTCAAATCTGAAATCTTGGTTACTTAGTCATTGTTTTCGTTTATGAAAATCAAGAAATGAACATCAAGAAAAGAAAAGAAAGGTCAAGAAAAGATCAGAAAAAAAGAAAAATAGTGAACAACAATTTTTTTTTTTTTTGGAGAATTAGCCTGTGAGGCCAAACTTTTCTAAAGGGAAACGATGGTCTGAGCATAACCCACAGTTATGATGTGGGCACCACCCTCTTAGGGCCAAATTCCATTATTTTCTATGGGTTTTAGGTATTTTTGTATTTTTCAATAGGGTTTTCTCAACTTTTCTTTTTTTTCTAGGTTTCCTTCTTTGGATTTTGGTCAATTTTCTTTCTCTAACCTTGTTTTCAGAGTCTTAGAGGTCTGAAAAAAAAGTTAGATTCCGAAATAGAGTAATTTGCTGCTTTAGTGCCTTGCTTAGTATTCTTGGTTAGTTCTAGGGAACTTGAAGGAGAATACAAGAGGAAAAATGCAGAGTGTGTGAGAATATTAGAGGGTAAAAGCCATATTGAGTTGAGTGAAACATGTGAGGGCAATTTTTAATAATGTCTAATAATCAAGCGGGAAATGCAAACGAAGGTGTTCAGCAACCAATTGGACAGAATTTACAGATGCAGGCGTTGATGGGAGAGATGAGACGGATGACGAGGGTTAAATTGGAGCAGTTGCATGAGAGGATGGATAGAGTAGAAGGTAGAGCACAGCAAGGACAGCCATAAGTTTCTCAAAACGCACCAAGGAGAAACATGGCGCCGAGAAGGGAAGCTGAAGATGTTGATGAGATCGATGAGGAAGGTCTAGATGAAGAGTTTGATAGAATTTTAGTGGGCAGCAATCGAAGACATGGTAGATGTCATGCCCCGACCCAACCCCGCAAAAGGCCAAGCCCGGACCCGACACACGGACGAAGTCTCCTCCGTACCGCGGACAATCCGAAAACCCTAAAATCAACATAACACTTGCGAAAACCATAAAAACAATTAAGCAAGCCAACTTTCTTTTAAAAACATACATCATTTTATTAACCAACTTTCCAAACCAAAATGCCATGCATACTACACAAGTATTTATGCCACTAAACAGATAGCTATTAGCATGCATTTCTTTACTAGTCACAAGAGTAATCTTTACATTCTTTCAACTTATACAACATAAGACCGTAGAGGCCTCAAACTAGAAAATACATACAAGGCTACAAGCCTCAAAATTAAGTGACATCCAAGCAATATACATATCATGCAAGGCTCGCACAAAATCTGGTAACCAACCACCAGCAAAGCAGAGAAGTGCTATCACGGAAACACCTCCACCTGCTCCTCCTCCTCTATTACCTCGATAGGGTCTGCTTCAACTACTCTTGTAAAAATATAGTATAGAGAGGAATGAGCAAAAACTATTGCTCAGCGAGGGCAATTGGTCTCAAGGACGGAGATGAGAGGAGTATGCAATGCAATTAATCAAGCAATACATACAAATATCATATAAAGATACAAATAAAGCCATCAATAAAGCAAGGCAAGCATTTATACTATAAACACTCAATCAAAGGATACGATACTCTTTTCACGAGCAACTTTCAAACACGAATTCGATGACGACTCGCCGGCCCAAACCACCTTATAACACCAGTTTGGAATACCCCAGAAGTATCCATCAACCTACGACCCAAATCTCTCTGGGAGGCAACCCAAGCGAGAAAGGGAATAGCAGCGGAGCTAGAGCAACCAACACTGGCAACCCGAGGCTAGCCAGAGAGGCCCATCACTCACGTGCGAGACACTATGCAATGCAAGACTTGATACAAGGCGATAAACAAGCGATAAAGCCACACGTGGGAGAATAACAAAGTAGGTTACTCTCACACGCAATAGCAGCAATTGATAAGCATTTCAATCCAAATCAATTCAAACAAGTATTTCAAGCAACCCTAAGTATTCTATAGGCATAAAGTCAAGAAAACACACAAAAACACAAACAGGCCCCGACTTTCCAAACGCTACTACTTTCAAACGAGCCACGAGTTTTGGAAACCAACTTCGCCAAACCTCCTAGGTCACCATAAGGCACGTCTAAAGACCCCGAAACCTTACTTTACCCTAGAACTCGCGCAAAGCCCCGATTTTCCCCCTTTCTCGTTTGAACTACAACTATACCAACCAAACACCCAACCAACGCCATAATTGCACCAAAAGTGCTTCCATGGCCTCCCGAAACAATGCCAACATGCAAAATGAGAAAACGCAAAAGTCGACCTAAACGACCCCGACTTTTCCAAAGGCATAATTCTCGTTTTTTCCACTACGCAACCCAAACAAACTATGCATTTAGGCATTCTAGCATACCTAGCACATTTCTACATCAACGGAAAGCATAACAGAGCAACTTCGTCGTTTCAAGGTTTTACTATTCATAAAACAGTATTCAACAACCAATTTAAATTGCAATCTCAACATTTAACCACAGAAAATGTTAAAAAGCTATAAATACACGTTCTACAATTGCCAAGGAACAATCTAGAAGAATCAAAACGCTTTAAACAACAATCTACGGATAAAATCTAAAAATCACAAAGTTGATACTCTTGACATTTAAATGCGCAAATAACATGATTCCCTCACCTTAGGTACTCCTAGTTGCTAGGAAAACAACGCTGGTCACCTTAGAAACCACCCCGCATGAGCTCACGCGAAGATTGAACGATTGGAAGTTGAAAGGTTTTTTTTTTTCTCTCTTGAAGCTCACGGCCTGCTCACTATTTTCAGCTGCTATTTTTTTTATTTTGCTTTGTTTTAGCTTATTAAGGTGTTAAGTTGCTCAAATGGTCAAAGTCCTAGGTCAAACAACTTAAAACTTGGTCAAATAGCCTTATTTTGTGCATTTTAAAGCCATTTTAACTAAGGAAAGATTAATTATAGCTAACAACACATAAAACATAAAATTAAAGTCATCTAAATACTAGTTTCACTATTTGCTGAGGACTAAAAAAAAACATCTCTCGCTATCGCTCCCTAAATGCAATGCACGTTGCGACGGCAAGGAAGTAACAATTGCATCTCAGAGAATATAAGAAAATATAATTTTTAAAATAATAAACAAGAAATTTTTACAATTCGGGCTCGGGTATTACACCCTCTCCCCCTTAAAACAATTGCGCCCACGCAATTCTTACCTGGTCAACAAACAACTCCGGATACTGATCCCGAACTTGGTCCTCTCTTTCCCAAGTTGCTTCCTCAAACCCATGATGATTCCACAGAACCTTTACTAACGGAATACTCTTCCTGCGAAGCTCCTGAATTTTTCGATCCACAATTCGAATCGGTTTCTCTTCATAAGACAACTTCTCTTCAATCTGCAAAGGCTCTGGTTCAAGTACATGTGAAGGGTCTGGATGGTATTTCTTTAACATAGACACGTGGAACACATCGTGCAGTCTCGACAAGCTCGGAGGCAAAGCTAACCGATAAGCCAAAGGACCTACCTTTTCGGTGATCTCATACGGACCCACATACCTGGGACTAAGCTTCCCGCTCTTACCGTGCTGAATCAATCCCTTCCGTGGAGAAATCTTAAGAAACACCCAATCTCCCAAATCAAACTCAAGATCTCGACGGTGCTTATCCGCATAACTCTTCTGACGGCTCTGAGCTGTAAGCATACGCTGGCGAATAAGGTGAACATTATCTACCATCTTAATCATCTCAGGTAACACAGTCGGATCAACTGTTCTCATCTCTCCAACCTCTTCCCAATATAATGGGGATCTGCATTTCCGACCATACAACGCCTCGTAGGGAGCCATACCTATAGTAGATTGATAACTATTGTTGTAGGCGAACTCCGCTAAAGGCAAAAACTTCTCCCAATTCTTCCCAAAGTCTAGCACACATGCTCGAAGCATATCCTCTAGGATCCTAATTGTTCTCTCAGAATGGCCGTCAGTTTGTGGATGATATGCAGTACTGAAGCTTAACTTAGTTCCCAAGGCCTCTTGCAACTTCGGCCAAAAATGAGATCTGAATCTAGGATCTCTATCTGACACTATACTCTGTGGCACACCATGTAATCTCACAATATTAGCAACATAAAGCTCAGCTAGCTTATCAAGGCTATCCTGTTTGTTCACGGGAATAAAATGTGTAACTTTAGTCAAGCGCTCCACAACAACCCAAGCATAATCACATCCTCTCGGAGATCTAGGAAGATCGGTCACAAGGTCCATTGTTATATGTACCCACTTCCATTGCGGAATCGACAACGGCTGTAGAAGTCCGGCTGGCCTCTGATGCTCAACTTTAACCCTCTGACAAGTCAAACATCTGGATACATACCCAGCAATCTCCCTCTTCATATTGTTCCACCAGAAGTGTTGTTTCAAATCTCTATACATTTTTGTACTGCTCGGATGAATCGTATACCTCAAATTATGTGCCTCGGACAGGATCTCATTCTTCAAAGTCGGATCACCAGGAACACACACCCTGTCCCTGAATCTGAAGATACCATATGCATGTAATTTAAACTCTGACTCTCCCCCTTTAGCTTTTTCCTGGATTTTCAAGATGTGAGGATTAGTCTTCTGAGCCTCTCTGATTTGTGCTAGCAACCCTGACTCAATCTATAAACTAGCAAATCGAATCCCTACCTCAGTTGCTTCTGGTTTTCATGAACAAATTTCTTCCAAAGTCTCCCAATCCTTGATAATTAAGCTTGCAACAGTAGCCTTTCGGCTCAAAGCATCAGCAACAACATTTTCCTTACCTGGCACGTAGTTAATAGAACAATTGTAACCACTCAATAGCTCTAGCCATCTCCGCTGCCTCATATTCAAATCCTTCTGTGAAAACAAATACTTGAGACTCTTGTGGTCAGTAAAAATTTCAAATCTGCTACCCCACAAGTAGTGACGCCACTTCTTCAAAGCAAATACAACTGCAGCTAACTCAAGATCATGTGTAGGGTAATTGACTTCATAAGGTTTCAACTTCCTGGAAGCATAAGCAATCACCTTACCATTCTGCATTAAAACACAACCCAAACCTTCCTTAGATGCATCACTGTAGATAACAAAGTTCTCTGTTCCCTCAGGTAAAGCTAGTATAGGAGCTGTAGTTAGTCTCTTCTTCAATTCTTGGAAACTGGAGTCACATTTGCCATCCCAGTTGTAAGTAACTTTCTTCCGAGTCAACTGGCTTAAAGGCCCAGAAATTTTGGAAAAGTCCTTAACAAACCTCCGGTAGTAACCTGCCAATCCAAGAAAACTCTGAATCTCTGACACCGACTCAGGTCTTTTCCAAGATGAAACAACCTCAATTTTAGCTGGGTCCACTGAAATTCCTCGATCTGAAATGATATGGCCTACAAAAGATATCTGATTCAACCAGAACTCGCACTTGCTGAATTTAGCAAAAAGCTTGTTTTCCTGCAAAGTCTGTAGCACAATCCTCAAGTGTTGTTCATGCTCAGCCTCATTCTTCGAGTATACTAAAATGTCGTCAATAAAGATTACGACAAACTGATCAAGGTAAGGTCGAAAAACCCTCTGCATCAAGTCCATGAATGCGGCTGATGCATTTGTCAAACCAAACGGCAACACAACAAATTCATAGTGGCCATATCTAGTCCTGAATGCCGTCTTTGGTATATCATCACTCCGAATTCTAAGTTGATAGTAACCCTGCCTCAAATCAAATTTGGAGTAAACACTCGCACCCTGCAACTGGTCAAACAATTCTTCAATCAACGGCAAAGGGTATTTATTCTTAATCGTGACTTGATTAAGTCCCCTGTAATCAATGCATAACCGTAGCGTGCCGTCTTTCTTTCTCACAAACAACACAGGTGCGCCCCACGGCGAAGAACTAGGTTGTATAAACCCTTTCTCAAGCAAGTTTTGAAGCTGAATTTTTAACTCCTGAAGTTCAGCCGATGCCATTCTATAAGGACTCCTAGAAATTGGCGTAGTGCCTGGCACAAGATCAATCACGAACTCAATCTCCCTATCCGGTGGTAAACCCAATAATTCCTCGGGAAATACACCAGGGAAGTCTCTAACAATCGGAACCTCATTCAAACTCAACTTATCAGTAGGCTGATTGATCAAATAGGCTAAGTAAGATTCACAACCCCTATTCAACAACTTAGAAGTCTTGATCGCTGATAAAAGTGGAATTCGGGCAGTCCTGCAATTCCCAACAATCTCTAGTACCGGTAGGTCAGGAACCTGAAGATAAACGACCTTTGTTCTACAATCCAACTGAGCATAATACTTTCCCAACCAGTCCATTCCCAAAATGATTTCAAAGTCACGGAATGGCAATATAATTAAATCAGCAGGAAATTTACGGTTCTCAATACATATATCACAAGATTTGCAAATAGACTCAGTAACAAATTTTGCACCCAAAGGCGTACTAACTTCAACTTCATGCGGCAATTTATCAATGCAAACATTCACAGATCGTGCACATGCATGAGTTATAAACGAATGTGTAGCTCCAGGATCAATCAAAACTTTAACTGGCTGAGTATTGAGAAGAAAGGTACCTTCCACAATAGCTGTAGTATCGGGCAGCTCCTCCGCATCTAGTGCAAAGACCCTAGCCTGAACTCTCTGTGCTGGACGTGCACCTGCAGCCCTATTCTGAACACCTTGGCCTCCACCACGGCCCTGAACATTGTTATACTTAGGGCAATCTCTCACCCTATGGTCATCACTCCCACAGCCTGTGCATTTACCACTCTTCCTCCAGCAGTTAGCCTCAATATGCCCTGATCGATTACAATAATTACACTGCTGATTTTGCCTAACTGCAGTGTTTCCCGTAGGTGCTGGGGCTCTGGCAGGGGTAGGAACTGTACCTCCCTGCTGGGGTCTAGTCACAACTGGCCTAGCCTGAATCTGCTGCTGTGGCTGATACGGACGCTGCTGAAGAACCTGTGCAGAAGACTGATACTGCCTCGGCTGACTCTGGCTGCTCTGGCCCAAATACTGCTTCTTACTCGACTGACTACTCTCAGCTTTCTGTTTCTCAAACTTCGAGGCTGCTTGAAATGCCTCGGGAAAAGTAGTGTAGGTCTGCCCAGTCAAATGCAACTGTATGTCCATTCTCAGCCCACGGACAAACCTATGAATCATCCTCCTAGCCGGCCGTACCAATTCGGGCATATACCTCGACAAGCTAACAAACCTAGCCTCATACTGTGCAACGGTCATGTTTCCCTGCTTCAGGGCCACAAACTCATCTTCCCTCCTTTCCATAGCCATCTCGGGAATATACTTATCCCGAAACTCACTCACAAAATCATCCCACAAATGTGGTACATCCTCACAATCCCACCTTCTCCTGACAGTATTCCACCACTGCTCTGCATCACCCTCAAATAAGAATGACGCATAATCTATTCTTGCCTCATCAGTGTACCTCAAAGCGGTGAAAATGTTCTCAACACGATTAATCCATCTCTCGGCTGCCTCATCATCCGGCTCTCCGAAGAACTTCCCCGGCTCGTGCCTCAAAAATTTCTCTAACTGATTATTCTCAACTCTATACCCCTGTCCACCAGGATTAGCTTGATTTCCCTGGGGATTATTCCTGTCCTGCCTCTATTCATGCAGCACTTGTGTAATCCGGTCTACTGCAGTAGTCATAGTAGCCATAAACTGCTCAGGCAACGGCTGCTGACCCTGTTCTGCTGCCTCTTCATCTGATCCTATACCTTGAGTACCACGACGTGGCGGCATAGCAGTAATTTCACAATAGCTGGCAACATTTAAAAGCAGTTTATAGACAGAAATATAGCACATAAGATTAGATAATACTCAAGTCAATAACAATCAAGCATTCTAACACGCAATTCACATAACACAAGATTGACATGCCAAACTAATTCACTTTAAACACATAAGCACTACAAGTTCACAAGGTCATGCTATAACACTTTCTTTCCACTTAACAATCATACAATAACATTCTAGCATTTTGGACCTTTACCCCACAGACCGAGAAACATATCTCGGCTCATGCAAGACTATCATGCTCTGATACCACCTAAAGATGTCACGCCCTGACTCGACCCCGCAAAAGGCCAAGCCCGGACCCGACACACGGACGGAGACTTCTCTGTACTGCGGACAATCCGAAAACCCTAAAATCATCATAATACTTGCGAAAACCATAAAAACAATTAAGCAAGCCAACTTTCTTTTAAAAACATACATCCTTTTATTAACCAACTTTCCAAACCAAAATGCCATGCATGCTACACAAGTATTTATGCCACTAAACAGATAGCTATTAGCATGCATTTCTTTACTAGTCACAAGAGTAATCGTTACATACTTGCAACTCAAACAACATAAGACCGTAGACGCCTCAAACTAGAAAACACATACAAGGCTACAAGCCTCAAAATTAAGTGACATCCAAGCAATATACATATCATGCAAGGCTCGCACAAAATCTGGTAACCAACCACTAGCAAAGCAGAGAAGTGCTATCACGGAAACACCTCCACCTGCTCCTCCTCCTCTATTACCTCGATAGGGTCTGCTTCAACTACTCCTGTAAAAATATAGTATAGAGAGGAATGAGCAAAAACTATTGCTCAGTGAGGGCAATTGGTCTCAAGGACGGAGATGAGAGGAGTATGCAATGCAATTAATCAAGCAATACATACAAATATCGTATAGAGATACAAATAAAGCCATCAATAAAGCAAGGCAAACATTTATACTATAAATACTCAATCAAAGGATACGATACTCTTTTCACGAGCAACTTTCAAACACGAATTCAATGACGACTCGCTGGCCCAAACCACCTTATAACACCAGTTTAGAATACCCCGGAAGTATCCATCAACCTACGACCCAAATCTCCCTGGGAGGTAACCCAAGCGAGAAAAGGGAATAGCAGCGGAGCTAGAGCAACCAACACTGGCAACCCGAGGCTACCCAGAGAGGCCCATCACTCACGCGCGAGACACTATGCAATGCAAGACTTGATACAAGGCGATAAACAAGCGATAAAGCCACACGTGGGAGAATAACAAAATAGGTTACTCTCACACGCAATAGCAGCAATTGATAAGCATTTCAATCCAAATCAATTCAAACAAGTATTTTAAGCAACCCTAAGCATTCTATAGGCATAAAGTCAAGAAAACACACAAAAACACAAATCGGCCCCGACTTTCCAAACGCTACTACTTTCAAACGAGCCACGAGTTTTGGAAACCAACTTCGCCAAACCTCCTAGGTCACCATAAGGCACGTCTAAAGACCCCGAAACCTTACTTTACCCTAGAACTCGCGCAAAGCCCCGATTTTCCCCCTTTCTCGTTTGAACTACAACTATACCAACCAAACACCCAACCAACGCCATAATTGCACCAAAAGTGCTTCCATGGCCTCCCGAAACAATGCCAACACGTAAAACGAGAAAATGCTAAAGTCGACCTAAACGACCCCGACTTTCCCAAAGGCATAATTCTCGTTTTTTCCACTATGCAACCCAAACAAACCATGCATTTAGGCATTCTAGCATATCTAGCACATTTCTACATCAACAGAAAGCATAACGGAGCAACTTTATCATTTCAAGGTTTTACTGTTCATAAAACACTATTCAACAACCAATTTAAACTGCAATCTCAACATTTAACGCAGAAAACGTTAAAAAGCTATAAATACACGTTCTACAATTGCCAAGGAACATTCTAGAAGCATCAAAACGGTTTAAACAACAATCTACGGATAAAAACTAAAAATCACAAAGTTGATACAGTTGACACTTAAATGCGCAAATAACATGCTTCCCTCACCTTAGGTACTCCTAGTCGCTAGGAAAACAACGTTGGTCACCTCAGAAACCACCTCGCACGAGCTCACGCGAAGATTGAACGATTGGAAGTTGAAAGGTTTTTTTTTTCCCTCTTGAAGCTCACGGCCTGCTCACTGATTTCAGCTGCTATTTTTTTATTTTTATTTTGCTTTGTTTTAGCTTATAAGGTGTTAAGTTGGTCAAATGGTCAAAGTCCTAGGTCAAACAACTTAAAACTTGGTCAAATGGCCTTATTTTGTGCATTTTAAAGCCATTTTAACTAAGGAAAGATTAATTATAGCTAACAACACTTAAAACACAAAATTAAAGTCATCTAAATACTAGTTTTACTATTTGCTGAGGACTAAAAATCGTTCTCTAGCTATCGCTCCCTAAATGCAATGCACGTTGCGACGGCAAGGAAGTAACAATTGCATCTCAGAGAATCTAAGAAAATATAATTTTCAAAATAATAAACAAGAAATTTTCACATTCCGGGCTCGGGTATTACAGTAGAGATATAGATGCTAGGGATCGTATTGACAACAACTTAGGAAGTATCAAGATAAATATTCCTGCATTCCAAGGGAGGAGTGATCCCGAAGCCTATCTTGAGTGGGAAAAGAAGATAGAGTTGGTGTTTGATTGCCACAACTATTATGAGTTGAAAAATGTAAAGCTTGCTGCAATTGAATTTACTAATTATGCTATTGTGTGGTGGGATCAATTGTGTATCAATAGGAGGCGGAATGAAGAACATCCTGTGGCAACTTGGGATGAGATGAAGAGGGTGATGAGGAGGCGATTGTACCCAATCATTACTATAGGTACTTATACCTCAAGCTGCAAGGTCTTCATCAAGGTAATAAAAGTATGGATGATTATTACAAAGAGATGGAGATGGCTATGATAGAGCCAATGTAGAGGAAGATCGGGAGACGATAATGGCTAGATTTATGAATGGGCTGAATCGAGAAATTGCTAACACCATTGAGTTGCATCATTATGTTGAGTTAGAAGATTTGGTGCATATGACAATTAAGGTGGGAAAGCAATTGAAGAGGGGTGGTTCACGACCAAGGCCAGCCCCGCAACACTCAAGTGCATTACCTTGGAGGTTGAGTTACCCAAGAAAGGAGGAGAGTTCGTATACTTCCAAGGTCAAGCCCGAGCCCAAAACATGCACCCATGCCACGACCTCTCAAGGTAAAATAGCCCCTCCTACAACTCGTTCTAGTGATATTAAATGCTTTAAATGTCAGGGACGAGGTCACATAGCTAGCCAATGCCCAAACAAGAGGGCAATGGTAGTTTTGGAAAGTAGGGAGATTGAGTCTGAAGATGAAACGCAATCTGATAACATGTCCATAGTAGAGGACACCGAAGTAGGTGAAGTAGAGGAGTTTGGGGCAGATTATGGAGAGATGCTTGGACTAGTGGCACGGCGAGCTTTGAGCTTGCAAGCTAAAAAAGAAGAAGAAGTAGTGCAACGTGAGAACATCTTTCATACTCGCTGCCACTTGAAAGATAAGGTATGTATTGTTATTATTGATGGTGGTAGTTGTACTAACGTTGCTAGTGCTTCTATGGTGGGAAAACTAGGGCTCACAATAATTAAGCATCCATGTCCATACAAGCTGCAATGGTTGAATGATTGTGGTGAAGTAAGGGTGACAAAACAAGTTGTGGTGCCATTTCGTATTGAAAAATATGAGGATGAAACATTGTGTGATGTGGTGCCTATGCATGCTGGACATCTTCTCTTGGGAAGACCATGGCAATTTGATTGACGTGTGCAGCATGATGGCTTCACCAACAAGTACTCTTTCATGTTCAATAAGCGGATAATCACTCTAGTTCCAATGATACCAAAACAAGTTTATGAGGATCAAGTGAGGTTACAAAAATTGAGTGATCAAAATAACTTGAGTGATCAAAAGAATCAAAAGAATTTGAGTGATCAAAAGAATTTGAGTGAGCAAAAGATTGAGAGTGAAAAGAAAAAGAACAAGGCCGAATTTGGAAAGATAGTGAAGAGAGAAAAGAATTCGGCCAAGGAGGTAAAAACAGAGGGAAAACAAAGAAATTTTTATGCAAAAGCGAGTGAGGTCAAGAGAGCTTTGATTTTAAAACGGCCAATGATTGTACTTCTGTACAAAGAGCCTATTTTAAACACTAACCAACTTGACTCTGCATTGCCTAACATTGTTGTTTCTCTTTTGCAGGATTTTAAGCAAGTGTTTCCCGCGGATATACCACATAGTCTACCACCTAGGCTGGTTTTTGAACCCGGTGGATTTGAGGACAAATCCTTCTCAAGAGGGAGGGAATGATGCGAACCAGCCATCCAAGTTTATTAAACCATTTAGGCGAATTTTCCAGCAAAGATTCAAGTCAAGATTCTATTTTTAAGATTCAAGAACTTCAAGATTCTTCAAGAAGTTTCAAGAAGATTCGAAGATTTAGTCAAGATTTGATTTCTTTGTAATTCTATCCTAGTTTTAGTTTAATTCCCTATGGACGAATTTAGGTGTTCACACTAGGAAAAAGACCTTCTTGGGCTGTAAGATTAGGTGTTCACATTAGGAAGGAGTTTTTCTTGAGCTGCAAGTTTGTTTCCTTTTGACCTAGTTACTATTCATATTTTCCTTTTTGAGCTAGGGTTTAAGAGTTCTTTTTCAAATAGGAAACTTATTTGTCTTTGCCTATATAAGGCAGATTTGCATGAAATAAAAGGTAGACAACTTTGATATTAAATTTGTGAGATTATTCTCCTTAAGTTCTCAAGAACTTTTTCGAACTTATCAAGATTATTCTTGTGGCGTTCAACTCTGACTTATCAAACGAGATCTACATACTCGTTTGTGGCATCCTCAACTATACCAAGGTTCTAACTTTGCTAAGCATAGGGTCGCGGTTCCATCCATTCTTGAAGGGTCTTGGGTCGTTTGCCATATTTGGTGTTGGGTTGCATCACATGTTGGCGTGGTTCATATCTTTCTTGTATGCTTTATACGGTTTTGGCTAGGTCGTTCATATCCACTTGCGGAGGTTGAATAGGTTGTGAGCAACCAGGAGTTGAGGCTCCCTGGTTCTCAATTTGCATATGTTGAGCTGAGTGGTGAGA
This sequence comes from Ehretia macrophylla, assembly GCA_037974665.1. NCBI lineage: Eukaryota > Viridiplantae > Streptophyta > Magnoliopsida > Boraginales > Ehretiaceae > Ehretia > Ehretia macrophylla. Next base: position 1,691,250 of record CM075777.1, read on the forward strand.
TGTATTAGTGGTTTGGTTTATGGCTTCACCTGGAGGGTATACTCCAGGTGGTGGGGGTTCAAGATTTTCGTGGCTACCCCGTACTACATCTCCCGGTGGTGGTAGCATATGAGCTTGGTTGTGGCTTCTTGTTTGAACCGTGGTGGTAATCTCAGTAAGTAATCTTTCGATTCCCACAGACGGTGCCAACCTGTTAAGGTAGAAAATTCTGAAGAGCTGGACTAGGCTGAACCTGCAAAATGAGCACTGTGGGTTGGGCCCACGTGAGCACTCCGACGATCAAGTTAGTGATTTACTTGATAAAGAAGAAAGATAGGATTGAAGAAAAGTGTTTAGGATGTATGGGTTACCTTTTTCTGAATGTGAGAGTGCTATTTATACCTTTGTGGGAGATTCCCTGCGATTGTGTCAGAGTTAGTTACAACAGATATTTCCGAGATCTCCAGGATTTGTCCTTATTCCCGAGCTCTCAGATACTATTTTTTGTGTGTAATGAAGGCCTCGGGCCTTGGGGTAGGCAGGCCTCGGGTTGAGGTTGCCCATGGGCTTCCTTCTATATTCTACCTTGGGGGTATTTTTATAATTATGCCTAGGGTCGAAACTTTACCTCATATCAGTTAGTACATTTTTATATTGAAGTAGAAAGAGATGTTATAATAAAATATTTTGAGTTTTCAACTTACTACAATGCCTAACAGAGCAACAAATACACACAAGGAAAACACAAGGTAAATCTACCCAACGATACGGCCACAGGTTGATCCTTTGACAAAAAAGTGAGTGAAGACAACAATAGCACCGAAGCCAACAACTATTAGAAGAACAACAAGTTTCATTGTTTGTACCTACATATATATGTTCCAAACAAAATGTTAGCATGCATAATTGTGTTATATATCCTTCATTTCTTAAAGTATATATAGGAAAACAATCTTAGGTAATTAAAGATAATTATAGTATCGATACCCTGGCCTTCTTATGTGCATAGAAAAGGTAAAATCAAATATATTGTCTCGATCAAACATCCAATGGAATTTATAGTAATGAGAAGGGTAGTGTTAGTCTTGAGAAATGCATAGTATAGCCAGAGCATGGCACTGAATAGAACAACTACATATGGAATTGATTGAAACTCTTGTGTTGATTTTTTCTTGAATATTTGATAGAATGTATGCCTGCATGCAATACATTTTTCATATTTGAGGTTTCCATGCAATACATTTTTATCTATGAAAACAAAAACGAATAGAAAGCATTAGTCACAAGCCAAAAAGGAATTAAGCAAAAAAAAAAAAGAAAAAAAAAGAGAAAAAGGGTTAGAGACTTACAGTGGAGCAAGAAACACCATGAATGACATGATGTTACCTACATAAATGTCGGATATAAATATAGTTAAATTCCTTTACAAATTCCAAACATTTAATAATTGGAATAAACTCTGAAAAGGTATATAAATTTATTGAAAGATGCTAAGTATATATAATTGTTTAATTACCGTATGATAACTATTGAGAACAAGAAAGCACCACGCTATGGCACTATGAATCGGTGATTGGTTAGCTTAAATAATAAAATGTTATATAATGAAGTGGAATTAAGAAATTAAAAGTACGTAAAGCACATTTAATTAAACAAGCTTCAATTAAAATGCTTATAGTATTTAAAATTAAGCAGTGGTGAGTCAATGATATATGATTTCCAAAGTAGGCATATGAAGTGCTTACGACCATATATAGTTTTACTTAGATGTAAACTCTTTTACAACTTATAAGCTACGCAGAAAAACTTTAATGTAATTTCAGCTTTATAATAAACATGGAAAATTAAGAAAAATAAAAAAAATGAAGAAAATATGAGAAAAGAGAATTACCAAGTTGACCAAACGCAAAAGTCATCCAGTGGCTAGAAAAACTGGCCATCTCCTTTGCAATTTTAGAAAGAAGCTCTATCAAGTGTAGTGTAGTAGAACTAGATCACTACTTAATGCTTATAAGCTATGTCAAGTGACCTATTTATAAAGAGTTGAGTTGCATGGGACTTTGATATGATCCACGTCAACATGCGACGAGACCCAACACCAAGAATGGTGAAAACGAACCCAAGACCTTTTAGGAATGATGGAAACCTTGATCCATTGCTTAGCAAAGCAAGAACCTTGGTATGGTGAAGACGCCACAAACGGGAATGGTAATCCGTTTGATAAGTCAAAGGTGAACGCCACAAGGTAATCCTTGATAAGTTCGAAAGAGTTTCTTGAAGAACTCAAAGGAGAATAATCTCACAATTTTAATTAAGTCAAAAACGTATATATTGCTTATTGATAGCTAACCTTATATAGTAAAATTAACAAAGATGAATCTTACTTGGAAAAGAACTACTAATCCTTATCCTAACTAGGAAAAACGTGAACAGTAACTAGGTAAAAGGAAGTAGACTTTGAGTCCAAGAAATACTCATTCCTCCTACGAATTTGACTCTAGATTGGATTTAGAGTTATCCAATCACCTAATTTTTGTCCATAATGGACTTTAAAGGATAAACTATAATTCAAATTAAACTAAAACTAAAACTAAGATAGAATTACAAAGAAATCAAATCTTTACCAAATCTTCCAAACTTCTTGAAGAATCTTGAATTTCTTGAATATTGAAAACAGAATATTGACATGATTCTTTGCTGGAAAATTCATCCAAATATGGTTCAATGGTTCAATGAACATGGACGTTTCAATGAATATGGATGGTTCAATGAACGTGGACAATTGGTTCAACGAATGTGGACATCTGGTTCTTGGCTCTTTCTTGAACGGTTCGTACAACCTTGATGTCTTCGTCATTCTCCCTTTTTGAGAAGGATTTGTCCTCAAATCCTCCGGGTTCAAAGACCAGCCTAGGTGGTAGACCATGTGGTATGTCATCGGGAAAGACTTCCTCAAAATCCTGCAAGAGAGAAACAATAACACTGGGCAATGTAGAGTCAAGTTGGTTAGTGTTTAAAAGAGCCTTCTTGTACATGAGTACAATCATCGGCCGTTTTGAGATTAAAGTTCTATTAACCTCACTTGCTTTTGCATAAAAATTGAAGACAAGATTGACAACCACACCTGTTCTCGCATTACCTGTTGGAAGTCAAGGCTTTGTAATCTATAGCGATGCTTCTAAAGAAGGACTGGGTTGTGTATTGATGTAGAATGGTAGAGTGATTGCATATGCCTCTAGGAAGCCAAAGCCGTATGAATTGAATTACCTGACACATGATTTGGAACTAGCAGCTATTGTGTTTGCATTGAAGAAATGGAGGCACTATTTGTAGGGCAACAAGTTTGAAGTGTTCACAAGAGTTTGAAGTACTTGTTCTCACATAAGGAATTGAACATGAGGCAAAGGCGGTGGATGGAGGTCTTGGATGATTATAACTGTACAATCAATTATGTGCCCAGTAAGGCGAATGTCATAGCAAATGCCTTAAGTCGGAAGGCGAGCTTGGCAAAATTGGAGGTTAAGGAATGGGAAATGTTAGAAGAAGCATGTTTATGGAAACCAAAGTTGACATGGAAATGGATACTATTTGCCACTACACAAATTCAATCAACCTTGTTGTCCGAGATACGAAAAGTCCAACAGATGGACCAGCAGTTCCAGAAGATTAAGGAGGACAACGCAAATTACAAGTTGCATAGTGACGGTATTTGGAGGTTCAGGAGTTGAATTTGTGTCCCTAATGACCTAAAGCTGTTAAAGAAAATTCTTGAAGAAGCCCATAATTCGAAATACACTATTCACCCCGGTGGGACAAAAATGTATCGGGACTTGAAGCAACACTATTGGTAGAATAAAATGAAAAGGGAGATTGCAGAGTTTGTATCCCGGTGTTTGACTTGTCAAAGGGTCAAGGCAGAACATCAACGACTAGCAGGTTTACTTCAGCCGTTAGAAATTCCCTAATGAAAATGGGAACATATAACTATGGACTTTGTCATGGACCTACCCAGGTCACAAAAAGGTCATGATGTCGTTTGGGTCATAGTGGATAGATTGACAAAGACCGCCCACTTCGCTCTTTGTTTTCTCTCTGTTTTTACCTCATTGGCCGAACTCTTCTCTTTCCTCACATCCTTTCCAGATTTGGCCTTACTCATCTTTTTTTCACTCTCATTCTTTTGCTCTCTCAAGTTCTTTTGATCACTCAATTTCTTTTGGTCACTCAATTTTTGCAACCTCACTTGATCTTCATAAACTTGTTTTGGTGTCATCAGAACTAGAGTGATTGTTCGCTGACCAAACATGAATGAATACTTGTTGGTGAAGCCATCATGTAGCACGTGTTGATCAAATTGCCACGATCTTCCTAAGAGAAAATGTCTAGCATGCATTGAACCACATCGCACAATACTTCATCTTCATATTTTCCAATTTGAAATGGCACAATAACCTATTTTATAACCTTTACTTCACCACAATCATTCAACCATTGCAGCTTGTATGGACGAGGGTGCTTAATTGTTGTGAGCCCTAGCTTTTGAACCATGGAAGTACTAGCAATGTTAGTACAACAACCACTATCAATAATAACACTGCATACCTTGTCTTTCACATGGCAACAAGTATGAAAGATGTTCTCACGCTGTACTACTTCTTTATCTTCTTTAGCTTGCAAGCTTAAGGCTCGTCGTGCCACTAGTCCAAGCATCTCTCCATGATCTGCCTTAAACTCCTCTTATCTCTTTGTGATGTCCTCTAGTATGGACATGTCATCAGAATGTGTTTCGTCTTCTGATTCAATCTCACCAGTTTCCAGGACTACTATTGCTTGCTTGTTTGGACATTGGCTTGCTATGTGTCCCCGTCCTTGACATTTAAAATATTTAATCTCACTAGATCGAGTCGTAGTAGAAACTGATTTACCTTGAAAGGTTGAGGCAATAGTGGATTTTTTGGGCTCGGGTTAGGCCTTGGAAGTGGACAAATTTTCTTCTTTCTTTTGGATAGCTTGTCCTCCAAGGTGCTGCACTCGAATATTGTGGGGCTTATCTTGGTCGTGTTCTACCCCTCTTTAGTTGCTTCTCTACTTTAATTACCATATGCACTAAATCCTCCAATTCCACATAATGTTGCAACTCGATCGTGTTAGCAATCTCTCTGTTTAAGCCATTCAAAAATTTGGCCATAGTCGCCTCCCGATCTTCCTCCATATTGGCTCTAATCATAGCCATCTCCATCTCTTTATAGTATTCGTCAACACTTTTATTACCTTGGTGGGGACTTGCAGCTTGAGGTATAGATCTCAATAGTAATGACTTGGTACAAATCGTCATCTCATCACTCTCTTCATCTCATCCCAACTTGCAATAGGACGATCTCCATTCCGCCTCCTATTGATGCACAACTGATCCCACCAAAAAATAGCATAATTAGTAAATTCAATTGCAGCAAGTTTTACCTTTTTCAATTCAGAATAGTTGTGGCAATTGAAAACCAACTCCATCTTCTTTTCCCACTCGAGATATGCTTCGGGATCACTTCTTTCTTGAAAAGCCAAAATCTTCATCTTTGTGTTAGAGATATGCCCTAATGCTATATAGTTAGATGACCTATATAGGGTATTTTGATATAAATCTAAATGGCATGTTAATTGGATGTTCATATTCTCTGTTCAATTATATGAATGTGCCCTCAATGTTTTTCGGAGAAGAAATATATTCTTAAAGTGTTGAGAATTCAATGGCATGTTTCTTCATCATGATAAACATTCAAAAGCATTCATAGTCCTTAGATTATTTGACCAGGAGTAGAATAATCAAGTATGGACTATCATATGTAGTTGCCTTTGATTAACATTAAGATATTAACTATAAAGGGTAGTGAGCGTTGAGCTACAACAACATAGGGATGCGATTAATTCACATATGAATGATCGTTAGTGGAACGGATCATTGAATGTGACTGGAATGACAAACTACATGACTTTGGATTAATAGTTTGTCATTCGTTGCAAATTGTGTAAATTAATCTTTTGAATTGAGAAATTACAGCTGCCGGCTATATCAGGGGCTAAATCTTGCGTTTGGACAATGCTCGCTTTCTTTAAGGGTGAGATATGGCCTCTTGCAATTTAGTCTTCTGATATAGAGACCGACAGGTAATTGTCAAGATAGGACCTGTTAACCTCCGATAGTGAGGCGATGTCCTATGTGATCTAGTGTCGGTCGTCTGAAATGAGAAATCCTTGGACAGGGTAGTTGAACGATGGAAATATATTTTTTGATAGATGCCATCTTCATTCCACCGAATTAGATCTATGCATAGAATCGTTTAGTGAACTTAATCATTTCATGGTCCCTATAACGATTGGGACATTTTAACAGAAAGATTGGACTGCACGCTAATTTGCGACTGTAAATAAGTTTGTTGGAATTGGACTTCATTACTGTATATATTGTCATGATACGTTTGTTGCTAGCGCGTCACTCATGAACATGAAAGTATTCTAAAAAATGGCTGAAACATTCTTAGAATCGATCCTCTATCGCTATACGGTCATTAACCTAGAAAGTCACACACTTAGGGTATAATGAATAAAACAATTTATGAGCTTAGTATTGAGTTGGAAACACGTTAAAGTGTTAACGGTGTTATTTTGGCCATTAACGGTTAAGTGGGCCAAAATGCTTTATTTGTATTATTTGCTGTATTACACGCCCTGGTAGACTTTATCCCTCATTGAGCAATTGTGATTGCTCATACCTCACTAAACATGTTTCAGGTGGCGCAGTTGGAGGAATGGCCTTGGTTGCTTTGTGCTATTGCTTGAGATTGGAGTGTTTGCTTGCTAAATTGTGGAAGATTTTGTTTGTATTATGTCTTGTTCTATTTTGTGCCAATAGGTTTGTATATATTTGGAGTTGTTGAAGAATTGTAATAGCTAGGTTAATGTATGGCTTGAATGGTAGATTGTAATAGTTTATTCCTTACTTTCCTTTATGCTGCTTGCTTGTGCGTTAATGAAAGTTAACAGTTGTTTGGCTTTAGTTCATAAGAAAGTCTAATGGTTAATATAGAGTGGTATGATAAGCGGATTAAAAGAGACAAGGTTTTAAGGATTGTTAAATGCATGCTTGGGTGTGTTTTCTATGTCTTGCTTAAGGCTCGATCAACCTTGAAGTTGGGATAGTTAGAGCTGGAGTTGTTGGAGTTAGAGTTTAGTTGTATTGTGTCTTATATTATGTTTACAGGTTTTTAGAATGTCCACAGTACAGGGGAGACTCTGTCCATTTTTTCTAAAATCTGTGCCCGAATTTGGGATCGGGTTGAGATTAGAGAGATCGATAAAAGTCTCGGTCTCGTGCGGGATCGGGACGCTACATGTTTATATAAGTTTTGAATGGTAGTAGCATGTATTTCTATTTTTTGGGTATTAAAGTTGAGTTTTGGGTTGTTGTTGAATAATTGTTGATGTAGCGGTTGGAATTGGTTGGTTATAGCTTCTAAAAGTTTGTTAATTGCGGGTTAGTAATGTTGTAATGCCGAATTTTTGATTGTGATGTCGTGGCAAAAGTCCAAAAAATTCATCCAAGAGCATTGCCAAAACTAGGGTTGTCGGGCTTGTTTTAGATGGGTTATGGTTGGTTTCCGAGGGGACTAATGTAGTTGCATGTGTGGGTGAGTGATAGAAAGTGGTTTGGAGTTCATTGGATTAGTAGATTGTAAGTTATGATTGTTAAATGTTTGTGTGATTTTTTTAAAATAATGTTGATATATTGTCTTTGGGTGTTTGGGTGATGTTTGAGTGATTAATTATTAGGTTGTTGCTGATTAGATTGGGGATTGAATGTATGGTTTAATGCATGTGAGTTGGATGTCCTACTTTGTCATCTAACTTAGTTGTTAGTTGTTTATTTGATTATTTGATGTTATGTTATTTAAATGATGTTAACTGATTGATTATTGATGAGCCAAGAGATAGGCAACCTACTTTTGTTATCCTCTTGTGATATGAATGTTTAATATTATTGTGATGAGTCTTGATAGTGTGCACTACCTCTCGGGCAGTATCGGGCTGTCGGATTGAAAATGGCATGACTATCAAAGACTACCTCCAGCTCGCGTGGGCGGAGATGCCATGGAGGGAGGGGCCAGAGAGGTACCTTGGGTGCGTGAGTAATGGGGAGTTACAAGAAGATGGTTGAGATCGTGATGGTGTATGAAGCTACACCAACTAGAGTATCCTTATTGATTGGTTATTGTTATTGTTGTACTTATATTGTTATTGATGTTCATTGTGTGTTTACTGCTCAAAGGGTGATTTCCAAGGGGTATAGTAAATGCTTTTAAAAGATCTATTGAATCTTCACTAGGCTTGTTTTATATAAGCTCACTCTCATTCGTTTTTTGCATTCAGGTGTTACTAAGCCAGACTTTGTGTGCGTTCCTCAAGAAACTGAGTATGTGCCTTCTGTGGAGGAGTCTTATGTGTCAGAGTCATATCCATGAGTTTGTCTTAGTTTTTGTAGTATGATGTATTGTATAAATTACTTGAAGATAAAGACTTATATAATGCTAGTATAGTAGTCTTTCTTTTGAACATGATTAGATTGCTAGATTGGTTCATAATCTATTTAGCAAATGTTTGATATAGCCTATGTATGATATTGGAACGGAGGCATATAACTTTTGGATTAATTGTTGGAAAAATGTTTGATACATAGAGATGGTTGTGTTGTATGTTGTTAATTTGGTTGTGGAGTTGTTGTTGGTCTTTGGAGTTGGTTGTATGATGTTATAAAGGGTCGGTTTAGAGCCCTGATGTACATGTTACAGTCATTATACTATCGAGATTCTGTTGTGTCCTGACTGATCGTAAGGGGGGTCGAGTTGAGGTGTTACATTAAGTGGTTTCAGAGCGCATGTTTAGCTGTCAGCCTGGGTATCCTCGGAATGTGGGTAGTGGTTTAAGCATGCAAGTATGTATTAATTGAAAGAAAAGCAAAATATATGTTAATATGTTTATGTGATGAATTTACTTATGTGACCAATATGCTTTATGTGTTAAGTGAACTAATGTGGTCAATATGCTTTATGTGACAACGTGCCTTATGGACTCAATGTGTTGTAATTAATGTGCATTATGTGATTAATGTGCATTATGTGACAAATGTATTTTATGTGATTGAAGTGTCTTGTGTGAAGTTAGTTGTTTATGTGGTTTTAATTGTTTATAACCAGCTTATGTGAAACAATGTGCTTTAGGTGCTCAATGTTCTTTAAGTGACCAATGTGAGTTATGTGATCAGCTTGTCTTATATGAAGTTTGTTGCTTATGTGACTTTAATTGTTTATAACTTACTTCCGTAATATAACCTGTTTATGTGATATTGGCTTTCTATGTGTTGAATTGTGTATTATGTGATAATGTTGTAATATATGATAATCATGTAATATGTTGGTACTTGTTTTCATGAGATATAATTGTATATATGCTATAACTGTGGGTGATTCTTTTGGGTAAGGTAAGGATGACTGAAGGAGCTCTCGGAAATAGAGGTAGGCCATGATTTTGAATTACTATTATTCTAGTAGTTTATCAGTGAGATTTTAATTGTTATGTTTATGGATTTTAGTCTCGGCTTAGTAGATTGATCTTGATGTTCCTTTAGCTAGAGTGAAGTTGTTCGATGAAATAACAATGTATTTTGATGATTAGAATTACTTTTCTTGCCCTGTTTAACTTGTTATTACTTGGAGTTGAGTCATAAGCAGCGATTCCTTTGAAGATGTGATCATGCACTTTTGAAGTCTCAACTCAAATTATACTTTCTTGAGGTTATTTTAGAATAAAATTTATTTGAGGAATTAGTGATGTATATTTGTCAATGGAATAGATTGTGGTATAACATGTGAATATTTCTACTATTTGGGATTGATATATTATTAATGGATATTTTGGAGTTTTGATCGTTAAACCTTGGAGCCAATTGGAGTAATTCCTGACTAAAGTTACTTTATTCAAATATGTAATTGTTGGGAGGTAGAGTTATTTGAGGAAATAAGAATGCATTTTGGTGACTGAACATTTATTTGCCTACATCGAGCTTTTGAGTTCTAGGTGGTATGACTTTATAAATTGTTGATTGGGGATTCACTTGTGTTATAATGGGTTAATATGAATCTGTATTGTGTTATCAGATATTGGAGTCTTCATCAGTCAATCTTGTTGGGTAATCAGTGATTTATCTTGTTTGGTGATTGGTCTGTACATAATGTAAATTTTGGAGTGATTGTATGACTCCTCAGGTTCTCTAGATCTCCTTAGTGTCTTGTTTTAGAGAGAGATAAATTGTAGGATTTGATTTAATGGTGTTTAAGTGTGTAGGTGGGACACCCTTCTTGTGCTTCATAATTCTATAGGTCTTATTATTCTCTTTTACTATATTCTCACTTATTTGAGAGAAAGTTACACTTTTCTAGCCTATCAATTGTTTCTTGAAAGTTTGCTTATTGGATTAATGAATCCTATACTCATTTGACATTGTTTCTGTTCTTAACATTCATATTTGCTTCCTATAACAATGTCACTTTATTGAAGTTAAGGTTTGAGACTTCTATGTTTCATTCTATATCTCCAGCCATTGGTTTCAATATTTCATTTCATCCTATTACTATTCATTTGAAAGTAATTTCTCCTTTGGTATACCATTTTACTTATTCGAATTTCACTGGCTTGATGTACTCTTTACTTAAGTACATCATTATCATTCTTGCTAATCCTTGTTAATCCTATTGTTTTAGTATTAAATCCTAAGCCATTACTTTGCTTGTAATTGCTCATTCAATATACTTAGCACTGTCCTTTCTTATTTGTACTTCTTTGGTTATTGAGTGCTGAGATACTCATTATATTAACACTCATATTTTCTATTGAATTAATCATCTCTTATTTCTTAATTTCATTTCGCCTCAAGTACAACTTACTTGTTGGTTCATTGAACAATCATCGAGAATTGAAATGTTTACTTGTTCAGGAATGTTTGTTCAACATACTCAGCACTGTTTTGACTTGTCATCATCCTTTGTTCGTACTTATTTAACTGATAGGTGCTGAGACATTCCATATCCTAGTTATCATGCTTTTTTATTACACTATTAACATCTTGATTTTCTAAGTTGTTTGACCTCTTGTTCACTTGATTGTTGGCTCGAATATGACTTTCCATATCCTTATTTCCTGGTAAATTTCATAATAGCCATATTTTGACCAATGTCACATTTGAGATATTCCCTTGATCAGTAATCATTCATGTTATTGTGAATGAGTTTTAAAACCCTCGGGGTGTTCATAGAGCCCTTGGTGTTGCGATTTCTTTCATATGTAATGTGATATTAGGTGGGAGTGAATTATGAATTGAGGATTGTTTTGGGAATTATGATAATTATCTTGCAATCAACGAAGTTTATTTCCTTTAAGGTCTTTGTTTAGGTGTCATCCTAAGAGATAAATGGGAACTAAGAGAAGTATTGTTAACGTATAACGATTGAGGACTTAGTTGTCTGTCAGTTCGAGAATTGCGCAGACGCAATTGTTTTAAGGGGGGGAGGGGAGAATGTGAAACCCCAGATTTTACCTTGGCATAGAATTGCGTGTTTTGACCTGTTTATGTGTTATATGGTTAGAATGCGCTAATTCTGTGATTTATATTCCTATTACATGTTATGTGTGCATTCATGAAATTTTTATCGAAAACGGCATTGAAAATTTTATCGTCGAGTTTTGTGAATAGTATTTTTGAAACACGTCCGCTATAATTTTTCAACTGGTCTTTTTATCGTTTGAAAACCTAGTCCTCCATTATTAATAGACCCGTATTTTAATAAAAATTATTTCTAAAACTGATTAGTAATTTAAATAGATTGTACGAGCGAAAATGTACGTTTTTAAGCTAAAATATTGATTTCTGCTCAAAACGATTCTTGCGTTGACTTTCATTGACCTAGTATATATTAAATACAAATTATATTTCATTTTAAATATTTCTAAAATGGCACAATTGAAAAATGCATTGAAAATGAGGGTTAACTTTGTCTTTTGCATTATAAACTTGATTTTTGTCAAGTTTGACCATTTAGTCTTGCTTTGACTTTTCATTTAACTTATATATTAATAATTTCAGCCAAAAATACCACAAAAATAACCACAAAACCGTGAGCCCTTGAGGGAGAAGAAAGAAGACATTTTCAAGGTTTTTCAAAATATTTTTCTCATAGAATTTGCATTTCAAAGCCTAATTGAGTCATTCAAAGCTTGATTTTGCTTGTTGGGCATCCATTATACCTATTTCTAGCCTTAGTTTGCATCAAAGGTGAGAAAAAAATTCTAGATCTCAAGATGCAATTTTTGTTCAATTTTATATAATTGCATTTTTATCCGATGAAATGTTAAACTGTTATTAGATTATTGTTCATTAATGCCAAGGGTCGTTTATGTGCGTTTATATAAGTTTTGAACGGTAGTAGTATGTATTTCTATTTTTCGGGTATTAAAGTTGAGTTTTTGGGTTGTTGTTGAAAAATTGTTGATGTAGTGGTTGGAATTGGTTGGTTATAGCTTCTAAAAGTTTGTTAATTGCGGGGTAGTAATATTGTATTGCTGAATTTTTGATTGTGATGTCGTGGCAAAAGTCCAGAAAATTCAGCCAAGAGCATTGCCAAAACTAGGGTTGTCGGGCTTGTTTTAGATGGGTTATGGTTGGTTTCCGAGGGGCTAATGTAGTTGCATGTGTGGGTGAGTGATAGAAAGTGGTTTGGAGTTCATTGGATTAGTAGATGGTAAGTTATGATTGTTTGAAGTTTGTGTGATTTTTCTTTAAAATGTTGATATATTGTCTTTGGGTGTTTGGGTGATGTTTGAGTGATTAATTCTTAGGTTGTTGTTGATTAGATTCGGGATTGAATGTGTGGTTTAATGCTTGTGAGTTGGATGACCTACTTTGTTATCTAACTTAGTTGTTATTTGTTTATTTGATTATTTGATGTTATGTTATTTAAATGATGTTAACTGATTGATTATTAATGAGGCAGGAGATAGGCAACCTACTTTTGTTGTCCTCCTGTGATATGAATGTTTAATATTATTGTCATGAGTCTTGATAGTGTGTGCCACCTCTCGGGCAGCATCGGGCTGTTGGGTTGAAAACGACATGACTATCAGAGACTATCCCCAGCTCGCATAGGCGGAGGTGCCATGGAGGGAGGGGCTAGAGAGGTACCTCAGGTGCGTGTGTGAAACCCCACTTTTCTATCTTACTCGTTTTGCGTGTTTATTCTCATTTTGCGTGAATTAACCTGTCAATGTGCTACGTGACTTAGAATGTGGTAATTTTAGTATCAATACTCCTAGAACATGCGAAATGCGCATTTATGAAATTTTCATAAAAAACGAAGCCAGAAATTTTATCGTCGATTTTCAGTGAATAGTATTTTCGAAACACGTCCGCTAAAATTTTGAAACTGGTCTTTTTAACCCTTCTAGACCTAGTCCACGGACTTTAATAGACCTGTGTTTGATTAAAACGGTTTTAAAATCAGCTTAGGAATTTATTAGAGTTTTTACACCGACTTTTGCGAAAATCGAGTTTTAGGCCGACTCGGGTGAAACTATTTTAATGTAAAACTTTTGTCACCTAAAATATATAGTCTAGAATTAATTTAGGTGTTAATTTATTATTTGAGCAAGAAATAGTCAATAAAATGAATTAAAAGACTAGAAAATATAATTAAAAGACTAAATATATCAACTTTGACTTTTCTATTTTGTTGACTTTGCATATAAAATCTCTACACACACTAAAAACAAAGCAAACACCAAATACACACACACACATTGCAGCCGTGAGTTTCTTGGCATTTTTGAGAGTTTTTCAACTTATTTTACAAAACAATTTTGCCTTAGAAAACTTAGTTTTTGTCCGAATCTTTTCAAACCGAGCTAGATTCCGCTTGTTGGGAACCTATTGCATGCATTCCTAGCTTTACTTCGGATCAAAGGTGAGAGAAAAATTCTAGATCTCAAAATGTCATTTTTATGTTTTTGCGTATAATTAATTATTGAACTGTTAGAATATTCATTTGAAGTTATATTATTACTCAGTGCATGCTAAGGATCGTTTATATGTATTCTTATGAGATTTGAACCGTTGTAGCATGATTATTTATTTTCAGGTATTAAAAGTTGATTATTTTGCTAAATATTGAATATTTTGAGTTGTGTTGATTGAAATCGATTACCGTCAATTTCTAAAAGTTTGATAATTACGTGGTAGCGCCGTTGTAATGCCGAATTTTTGATTGCGAGGTTGGTGCTAAAATCCAAAAATTTTAGCCTTGACACACTAGGGTTTTAGGGTTATTGGGCATGATTTGGATATGTCTTGGTTGGTTTCCGAGAGGGCTAATGTAGTTGTTTGAGTGGGTGAGTGATAGAAACTGGTTTGGAGTTGTTTGGATTAGTAAAATGTAAGATATGATTATTTGAAGTTTAGGTTGTCTTTCTTTAAATTGTTGAATTGAGCCTTTAGATGATTGGGTGGTGTTTGAGTGCTTGAATTGTGAGTTGTTAATGGTTAGACTAGGGTTAGATTACGTGTTTCATGCATGTTAAGTTGGATGGCCTACTTTGTCATCTAACTTAGTTGTTTGTTGTTTAATTAAATATTGATGTTATATTGATGATTATTGAGTATGAGAATCGGGCACCTTTGTTGCTGATCTCTCAGATTATTGATTGATTATTGAGTACGAGAATCGGGCACTTTTTTTGCTGATCTCTCGAAATATTGATGATTATTGAGTACGGGAATCGGACACTTTTGTTGCTGATCTCTCAGATTATTGATTACGGGAATCGGGCACCTTTGTTGCTGATCTCTCGGTTTATTTATGTTAAGTCTTAATGTTGTGAGCTTTGATAATGTTGTGTCACCTCGGGAGGCATCCTGGGCTGCGGGCACAGTTATCATGGCTAATCCCTATCTCGCATGGGCGGAGAGGCCATGGGGTGTGGGTCTAGGTCAAGGTACCTCAGGAATTGTGTCATTGAGTTTGGAGGAGTTGTTGAGCATGGAATTGGTGTACGGAGCTTCATCAGTAAATGTATCGTATCCTTGTTGTGTGTTTACAGTTATTACTATTGTTGCATTTATAATGATTATTGATGTTATTGTATGTTTACTGACTCAAAGGATTATTTCCAAGGAGTTTAGTAGACCTTGCTCGAGATCTATCGGATCCTCGCTGGGCTTATTTTATATAAGCTCACTCTCTATTATTGCATGCATACAGGTGTACTTTCGCAGGATTATGGGTACGTGCCTCTTGAA
This sequence comes from Ehretia macrophylla, assembly GCA_037974665.1. Lineage (NCBI taxonomy): Eukaryota > Viridiplantae > Streptophyta > Magnoliopsida > Boraginales > Ehretiaceae > Ehretia > Ehretia macrophylla. The sequence continues at coordinate 1,706,617 of CM075777.1, forward strand.
GAGGAAAATGTGCCTTACGTGGATGAGTCCTATGTTCCGGAGTCTTATCCTTGATGTTGTATTGTCTTACTATCTTGTATATTAACTTAGTAGACTTTTATATGCTTTGTAGTTCATTATGTAAAAGATGTTGAAAAGATAATGAATTAGTTGATGCTGTCTTAGTAGCCTTCCTTTTGGTTATGATTAGGTTGCTAGATTGGCTAAATATGTTTTTGTAATGTATATTAAGGTTAATGTATTATGTTGGAACGGAGGCGTATAACGAGGGATGATTATTGTATAATATGGTTATAATGTATGTTGTTATTTTATTGGGGAGTTGTTTGATGTATGATGTTATGTTAAGGTTGGTTTAGAGCCTTGGAGTCCTATTTACTATCGTTATACTGTCGAAATTTCGTTGCGTCCTGACTGATTATAGAAGGGGTCAAGTTGGGGCGTGACATTTAAGTGGTATCAGAGCTTGATTAGCTGTCAGCCGGGGTATCCTCGGAATGTGGGTAATGGTTCAAGCATGCAAGTATGTATGAAGTGAAAGAAAAGTGAAATATGTGTTAATATGATTAAATGATTAAGTGATTATGTGATTTAGTACTTATGTGATTATGTGATCAATTTGTTTATGTGTTTTATATGAGTTTGTTGTTTATGTGTTAATAGTTGTTTATAACCTGTTTATGTGCTATAACATGTGCTAACTCTTTGATTAGTAAAATGGCCGATCGACCGAGAACCAGTGGTAGGCCTGAGATGACTGATGAGACTCTAGGTAACACGGCACCGGGCCGTGACAGGGGTGATGACCGATTGGGGGCAGCTATGGAAAGGATTGCCAAGTTATTGGCTAGTCAGGCACAGTTACTGGCAGGGCAGGCTGCCCAGAATCAAGCTTTGCAGGCTCAGCTACTGAATGTGTATGGTGGAAACCACGGGCTTGGTACCCTGAAAGAGTTCTTAGGATATCATCCACCTAGATTTCAGGGGGAGCCGGATGATAGGAAGGCTGAGGCGTGGTTAAGCAAGTTGGAGAAGATTTATGATCCACTTGACTATAGTGATGAGCAGAAGGTCTCTTTTGTCGTTTATGTGTTAGATGATGAGGCAGATGAGTGGTGGCGCACAGTGAGAACTAGCTGGGCGGCACAGGGTATTCCGTATGTTTGGGGTACCTTCTTGAGAGCTTTCCGGGAGAAGTATGTCCCGAGGATCGCGAGGGAGCGAAGAGAGGCAGAGTTTCTAGCCTTGGTACAGGGAGATGCTACAGTGGCTCAATATGAGGCCACCTTTACTCGATTGTCCCGGTATGCACCAAAGTATTTGGCAGACGAGAAGCGGAGGACTCAAAGATTCATGCTGGGGTTGAGGCCCGAGATTCAGGATGTGATGGCTCTGAATTGGTATGATATTTTCACTGAGGCTTTTGAGGCAGCTTCTAGACTAGAGAAGAGAAAGGGGGACCAGCTTGTGTCTAGTAAGCCTAGTAAGAGGCCGTATCAACCGCAGTATCAGTAGGGTATATATAGACCTCCCATACAGCAAGTTGTGTACAGGCCACCAGCTCAGCAGGGTTCTTTTAGGCCATAGGGATAGCATAGTTATTATCGGCCTCAGTTTCAGCAGGGGTCATATCAGGTTCAGTCCCAGTTTAGGCCAGCCCAATCTCAGGGTCAGTACAGGCCTAGTTTGGTAACGCCTCAGCAGCAGGATGGTTCAGTTGCTTATTCAGCTTTTGGTTCTTTAGAAGGCAGTGTCAGTGCTCCGATGCTGCAGTGTGTTTATTGTAAACGTAAGGGCCATATGGAGGCTGACTATCGAAGAAAGGCAGGGACGTGTTTAGGTTGCGGCAGCAACCAACACTGGGCAATGGATTGCCCCAGGTATCAGGGTTCTACGGGTCAGCCAGCAGTCCAGGGTTATCAGGGTAGACCTGCAAGCAGTACACCACAACAGCAGCGGGCTTAGGCTCGGGCCTACGTAGTGGACTTGGAGGAATTGCCAGAGGCGACAGCAGTGGTAAAAAGGTAACTTACTTATTCTCAACCAATTAAATATCATATCTCCTTGAGTGCAACGTGCTAAAATGTGAGTAGAGAGTTTGCCTTATACGATTAAAGTTAGCACGTTTATCATATCAGTTGGCGACTGAGTAGTATGTGACGCTGAGGTATATGGAATTCCGATTAAGGATCAAGCTACTTTATGACTATACATTGATTATTGGGATTCTTATTTGGTGATTTTATACGGCATTCTTCCTCGAGATTTCTGTATGGAGATTCTTATTCAGCATACTTCTTTGGACATCTTCTATGGTATTTTCTATGCGGTATTCTTATGTGGAATTCTGATACGGTATTATCCGGAGTTCTTATATTGGAATTATTATTTGGTATTCTCACTCGGTGATCTTGTTGAAGCTCTTACTTGGTATTATTGGTTGGTGCTCTATTACGGGATCTATGTTTGGCATATTCTTCAGTAATTATTTGAGATTCTCATCCGGAAGTCTTAGTCAGTGTTCTTAATCGCCATTCTTATTTAGGCTTCTAAACTGGGGATTCTTGTCGACAACCTTGATCAGTGTTTTGCTTGGTGTTCTCAAATGGTATTCAGAATTTGGTTTTCGGTCCTTCAATCCGTATGTTTGAGCCAGCACCTGAGCTTTTCTATAGATCGATGCAGAATTGCGAGGACGCAATTTCTTTAAGGGGGGGAGAATGTGAAACCCCACTTTTCTATCTTATCTCGTTTTGCGTGTTTATTCTCATTTTGCATTAATTAATCTGTCACTGTGCTATGTGACTTAGAATGTGGTAATTTTAGTATCAATACTCCTAGAACATGTGAAATGCGCATTCATGTTCATAAAAAACGGAGCCAAAAATTTTATCGTCGATTTTCAGTGAATAGTATTTTCGAAACACGTCCGCTAAAATTTTGAAACTGGTCTTTTTAACCCTTCTAGACCTAGTCCACGGACTTTAATAGACCTGTGTTTGATTAAAACGGTTTTAAAATCGGCTTAGGAATTTATTAGAGTTTTTACACCGACTTTTGCGAAAATCGAGTTTTAGGCCGACTCGGGTGAAACTATTTTAATGTAAAACTCTTTGTCACCTAAAATATATTGTCTAGAATTAATTTAGGTGTTAATTTATTATTTGAGCAAGAAATAGTCAATAAAATGAATTAAAAGACTAGAGAATATAATTAAAAGACTAAATATATCAACTTTGACTTTTCTATTTTGTTGACTTTGCATATAAAATCTCTACACACACTAAAAACAAAGAAAACACCAAAAACACACACACATTGCAGCCGTGAGTTTCTTGGCATTTTTGAGAGTTTTTCAACTTATTTTACAAAATAATTTTGCCTTAGAAAACTTAGTTTTTGTCCGAATCTTTTCAAGCCGAGCTAGATTCCGCTTGTTGGGAACCTATTGCATGCATTCCTAGCTTTACTTCGGATCAAAGGTGAGAGAAAAATTCTAGATCTCAAAATGTCATTTTTATGTTTTTGCGTATAATTAATTATTGAACGGTTAGAATGTTCATTTGAAGTTATATTATTGCTTAGTGCATGCTAAGGATCGTTTATATGTATTCTTATGAGATTTGAACTGTTGTAGCATAATTATTTAATTTCAGGTATTAAAAGTTGATTATTTTGCTAAATATTAAATATTTTGAGTTGTGTTGATTGAAATCGATTGCCGTCGATTTCTAAAAGTTTGATAATTACGTGGTAGCGCCCTTGTAATGCTGAATTTTTGATTGCGAGGTCGGTGCTAAAATCCAAAAATTTTAGCCTTGACACACTAGGATTTTAGGGTTATTGGTCATGATTTGGATATGTCTTGGTTGGTTTCCGAGAGGGCTAATGTAGTTGTTTGAGTGAGTGAGTGATAGAAACTGGTTTGGAGTTGTTTGGATTAGTAAAATGTAAGATATGATTATTTGAAGTTTAGGTTGTCTTTCTTTAAATTGTTGAATTGAGCCTTTAAATGATTGGGTGGTGTTTGAGTGATTGAATTGTGAGTTGTTAATGGTTAGACTAGGGTTAGATTACGTGTTTCATGCATGTTAAGTTGGATGGCCTACTTTGTCATCTAACTTAGTTGTTTGTTATTTAATTAAATATTGATGTTATATTGATGATTATTGAGTATGAGAATCGGGCACTTTTGTTGCTGATCTCTCAGATTATTGATTGATTATTGAGTACGAGAATCGGGCACTTTTGTTGCTGATCTCTCGAAATATTGATGATTATTGAGCACGGGAATTGGACACTTTTATTGCTGATCTCTCAGATTATTGATTACGGGAATCGGGCACCTTTGTTGCTGATCTCTCGGTTTATTTATGTTAAGTCTTATTGTTGTGAGCTTTGATAATGTTGTGTCACCTCGGGAGGCATCCTGGGCTGCGGGCACAGTTATCATGGCTAATCCCTATCTCGCATGGGTGGAGAGGCCATGGGGTGTTGGTCTAGGTCAAGGTACCTCAGGAATTGTGTCATTGAGTTTGGAGGAGTTGTTGAGCATGGAATTGGTGTACGGAGCTTCATCAGTAAATGTATCGTATCCTTGTTGTGTGTTTACAGTTATTACTATTGTTGCATTTATAATGATTATTGATGTTATTGTATGTTTACTGACTCAAATGATTATTTCCAAGGAGTTTAGTAGACCTTGCTCGAGATCTATCGGATCCCGCTGGGCTTATTTTATATAAGCTCACTCTCTATTATTGCATGCATACAGGTGTACTTTAGCAGGATTATGGGTACGTGCCTCCTGAAGAGGAAAATGTGCTTTACGTGGATGAGTCCTATGTTCCGGAGTCTTATCCTTGATGTTGTATTGTCTTACTATCTTGTATATTAACTTAGTTGACTTTTATATGCTTTGTAGTTCATTATGTAAAAGATGTTGAAAAGATAATGAATTAGTTGATGCTGTCTTAGTAGCCTTCCTTTTGGTTATGATTAGGTTGCTAGATTGGCTAAATATGTTTTTGTAATGTATATTAAGGTTTATGTATTATGTTGGAACGGAGGCGTATAACGAGGGATGATTATTGTATAATATGGTTATGATGTATGTTGTTATTTTATTGAGGAGTTGTTTGATGTATGATGTTCTGTTGAGGTTGGTTTAGAGCCTTGGAATCCTATTTACTATCGTTATACTGCCGAAATTCCGTTGCGTCCTGACTGATTATAAAAGGGGTCAAGTTGGGGCGTGATAGCGTGAGTAATGGGGAGTTACAAGAAGATGGTTAAGATCGTGATGGTGTATGGAGCTACACCAACTAGAGTATCCTTATTGATTGGTTATTGTTATTGTTGTACTTATATTGTTATTGATGTTCATTGTGTGTTTACTGCTCAAAGGATGATTTCCAAGGGGTATAGTAAATACTTTTAAAAGATCTATCGAATCCTCACTGGGCTTGTTTTATATAAGCTCACTCTCATTCGTTTTCTGCATTCAGGTGGTACTAAGCCAGACTTTGTATTCGTTTCTCAAGAAGCTGAGTATGTGCCTTATGTGGAGGAGTTTTATGTGTCAGAGTCATATCCATGAGTTTGTCTTAGTTTTTGTAGTATGATGTATTGTATAAATTACTTGAAGATAAAGGCTTATATAATGCTAGTATAGTAGTCTTTCTTTTGAACATTATTAGATTGCTAGACTGGTTTGTAATCTATTTTGCAAATATATGATAGAGCTTATGTATGATGTTGGAACGGAGGCGTATAACTTTTGGATGAATTATTGGAAAAATGTTTGATATATGGAGATGGTTGCATTGTATGTTGTTAATTTGGTTGTGGAGTTGTTGTTGATCTTTGGAGTTGGTTGTATGATGTTAGAAAGGGTTGGTTTAGAGCCCTGATGTACGTGTTACAATCATTATACTGCCGAGATTCCGTTGTGTCCTGACTGATTGTAAGGGGTGTCGAGTTGGGGCGTTACAGTGGTTATGTTAAAATATAAGTACCAAAGGTCAACAAAACCTTTGTTGTCTATTTCTTTAAATAGCCTATGGTCAATTTAGTCCCTAAATCACTTTATTCCCAAACCTTTGTGCCTATGTTGATTAAGTGATCTAGTTAGATTAGACTCGCCATCTTCCAGTTATCCGACAAATTGAATCCTTAAACCTCAAACCTTTGTGGCTATGTTCATACTAGCGATTTATAAACTTATCGTGAAATATATTCATCTACCTTTGGGTTAGAACGAATGTATTCATTTTAAATTTCTTTAAATCCTATGATGGCAGAGGACTACGATAAAACTCCTTTTATCGTTTCTATCAATCTAATATTGGTTTGTACGTGGGGAGTCCTTTAGTTTGTATTAGATCTCATGAAATATTCATGCATTTATCATATTGCAAGCTAACAATCACTTTTATAGCACATAATAAACTATGAACGCAACGATGCATAAATGGTAGATATTTGATTTGGGTTTGATTACTAGGAAATAAAACTATCCTACAAAAGATCTTCAACTCCTTGAAATCTTTTATTGGGCCTCCAACTCCTTGGAACTATCCATTGGGCCTTCTTGCAAGTATCTCTTGAAGAATTACATAAGCATCCTCACTACATAATTCTCTCAAAAGCAAGAATATAAAAATGAGACTTATGTCTCAACTACAACCTTAATTAATAATTGCACTAAAGCCCAAATCCATGATCAAATTCACCATTTCAAAATTTATGATCATACATATCAAATATAATAATCATAATCAAATTGGCTAGCACTTAAGCTTAATTATCTCATCTTATGCATAATTAAACTTCATCCATTCTTGTTACATAATCGAAAGACACTTTTCATTAAATAATGCAAGTTAGGTTGATCCTATTACCCATAACTCATTATAGTAACAAAATCATCTCCAAGTCCTTTTAGAAGACCACACATCCATGGCCTAAACACACAAGGTGGCCCAATTAGCTAAATCTAAACATAAACACACGGCCCAAGCCCAAGCCTAAGCCCAAGCCTAAATTGCTTCGGCCCATGCACACAAATATAGCCAAATTTGTTCTTCTTAAGTGGATTATATCAGTATATAATCACTTTTAAATTAATTAAATTTAGAAATATCTAAATATATCATTTTAGATCATTTCCAAATCTAAGTCAAGAACCAAATGGCCTCTCCCTTTTTTTTGTGTGAACATTTCGGCTATACCAAGACAAAAAGGAAAAGTTGTATTTTGATTATTAAACACTTTTAATCATCAGATAGTCCTTCTTTAATCATATATGTGTCAACATTAAATTATGTATAAAACAATCCTTTTAAACCCACATGTCAACACATGTATCAACAACATACATATCGAATATTCACGTTGAGGACTTCAAGACAACTCTTACCAACTTTTTAAGTCTAATTAAATAGCAAAAACACATTCTACACACCCTTAGGTGTTCGGCCATGCTTAAAAAAAATGCAAGACTTGCTTTTCTTCAACTTTTGACATTATTATCATATAGAATCCTAAAAGCTAGTATAATAAACACCATCTTTTAGATCTAATATGATGTTTAACATGCATGTGTTAGATCAACCTATATTTCTCAAGTTTTTAGTCATGCATGTGAATACAAACAAGAAATATATATATATATATACATTTTTCAAGAATGGATTCAAAGCTACTACATGTTATTTTAAGAACTTCATCAAACTAGCTCGGATACCACTTGAAAGTAGTGACTTAAAATTCTCATTCTAAAGTACGTGCAACGGAAGTCTTGTTAAAGAATCGTTAGATAAGTATGTTGTATACAACTAGTACATACCAATATGTATAAGCTAGCATTTAAAACTTTTGGCATATAAACACTTTGCAACAACATAGAATATCTAATAGAAGTTCTTAACATAACATGCAAGTATCTCTATTCTATAATCAATATATACATATACATACTCACATGTAAAGGTAATAAGAATAGAGATATACCTCTCGTAGCAACTTATATGGATAAAGCTTTGAAGACTTTGCTTGAACTCCTTCTAACTTGAAGGTACTAGAAATATCCACTAATATCCAAAGTCCTCCAAGATACTTGAAAACCAAAATGTGCTTGTATTGTCTTCAAGATGTCTTGCTTAATGTGTATGGGTTTTTGCTTTAAAAAGAAAATCTTCCTATTTTTCTTTTGTTATGGGCGAACCAATAAGAAAATAGAAGAAATTTTCTTCTTCATTCTTTTGTGTGTGCGCCGTGTGTGTATATGTTCAAGAGAGAGGGAAAATTCTTCTTATTATATTATAATCCATATTATAATCTATCTCTTGCATGCAAATCATCCAATCAAAATAAGATTGATTCAGTGTAATCCTAGATTAGCTTTTGTATGTTATTAGATTGTAATGATTACAATCTAAAGGTTGTCTTTTCTCTCTCCTACAACTTGCAAAAGTAATGATTACTTTCTAATGACATGTAGGCATCTTGATTTAATCAAGATTAAATCTCAACCCTTTAATTCAAATTAGCGGATAGGATTAATCCTAGGATAGATGTCATGGACAATCCAATCATCCTACATGTGCATATTCACACGCCACATGTACCTTTTTGTCCAATAATTTGTTTTGCTATTTGATGACTAGGATTGATGACATGACACCTTATTAAATCAAATCCTGTTTACTATATATATATATATATATATATATATATATATATATATATATATATATATATATATATATAATAACTTTTGCTTATTCTAATCTTTATTAGAATAATTTCAATGAAACTACTTTTCAATATTTGCAGTTTGGCCCCAAACATTTTTGGTATTTATATTTTGAGCCCAAAATTTTGCAAAATTACACTTTTGGCTCATTGACCAATATAGATGACTCTTAATCCTTTAAAGTCATTAACCACATTATATAAGCTACTGGCCAACTTATTCTTGATATTAATTAGTGTGTGACTTTCTAGATTCATAACCGCATACCCATAAAGGACCATTAATCCTCTCAATCTATTTCGGGAATGTCTCCATCATTACCCGAAATACCCTAATGTTCATGAGTGATGCACTAACAAAAAACGTATCATGACAATGTCTGCGATAATGAAGACTCTCTCTTTTATGAATCTATTTACTGTCAAGGAATTAGCGTGCAATCCAATCCTTCTATTAAAGCATCCCAATCAAAAAAAGGACCATGAAATGGTTAAGTCCACTTCTGATTCTGTACATGAATCTAAAATGGTGAAACGAGATATGACTATTATGGAAAAACACATTTCTATCAATTTCATTCTTGCCTTGGCCAAGGACTTCCTCGTTTATCGACCGATTTTAGATATCACAGGATATCGCCTCTCACAAGAGGTTAATAGATCCTATTTTGACAATTACCTGTCAGTCTCTATATCACAATACTAAAATGCGAAAGGCCGTAACTCACCTTAAAGAAGGTGGGTATTGTCCAGACGCTATTTTTAGCGGCTGATATATCCGGCAGTCGTAATTTCTCAAATCTAAGGATTAATTTGCATAATTCTCAACTAAACAGTAAACTATTAACATGATATCACGTAGTTTACTATTTATCATCACATTCAATGATCTATACCACTAACGATCACTCATATGTATATTAGTCCACATTCTCATGTTGTTCTGGCATTTCGCATACCATCATTTATCATCAACATCACTATGTTAATCAAAGGTAATTACATATGATAACCCGTACTTGATTATTCTAGTCCCAGTCGAATAATCTGAAGGGTTATGATTCAATTCTTAATGTTTATCATATCAAATAAATACAACGAAGTATTCTAAACTCCTTTAAAATGTTTTTTTTCTCCGATAAACACTTGGGACATATTAATATAATAAAGGCGGAGAATAGAATATCTTAAAACATCATTGTATAGAAAAAACATATTTATTCTCATTAAAATATTCCCAATAAGGTCATTTGATCTATAGCATTAGGGTATATCCCTAATAACGGTATCAGAGAGAGACACAAGTAGTCACCCCAATACCATTTGATCAAGGCATTGCCAGGTAGAAACGTCGTCTGGTGACGAAGAAGGTTTGACAATGGTACCATCAAAGAATCCAAGAAATCCATGGCAACGAAGAACAGGGTAAATTTGGGTCTTCCAAAACAAGAAATTGGTACTACCAAGCTTGATAGATACCTCTTGTGGAATGTGTTGAACAGAAGGGAGAGAGGCAGTATTATTATTGGTAGGGGTGGTCTTAGTTGGAGAAGAAGTCTTAGTTGGAAAGGAAGGAGATGATGCCATTTGACAGTAAGAAAAGGCAGATGTGCAACAGCATTTATGTTGTGAAAAAAAAAAGGATCCCTAAGCTCTAGATACCATGTAATTAAATAATTCTCTCTGATTATCTATCAAAGGTCTCATGTATTGTATTTATAAGTGGAATACAATAGATTGATACAATATAGGAGACTAGATTGAGCATTTGAACTTTAAACTTAGGATATGTACATGGTTATCTCAACAATCTATTATTGACTAGGATGGCTTAATAGGGGAAACATATGCAATCCCGTCTATTATTTTTAGTTGTGAGCATGTGCTCTTATTAGATGACTCATTTTGCTATGTATTTGGATTATCATAGTTAAAACTTTTGGAATTTTTGCAGGGTACAGTATGCACCTTTGGTGCTTCTAGTTAACTTTATTTTTATTTTTATGGTTTAACTTTGTTAACTTTTGTGGGGTGTGGTATGACACCCTCATTTTGTATTATGTTCACTTCCCATTTGTGAAGTTAACTTCCCATTTGTATTTAAATTTTACCTCATGCGTTTATTGATATGACTTACCTTTTTCAATTTTTGCCTAAGCAAATAAATTAGCATAATGTCTAAGTTGGCTAAGCATATGCCCTCAACCATCCATTATAGATTCTGGAGAGGAAAACAAAGTACATGTGGTTCACGGATACTACTATACTAGTTACAAAAAATGAAAAGAATAGAAAAGATTATATGTACTAGAAGAAAAACATAACCAAAATAGCTAAAACCATGAAATTTATCTTAACATACACTGTTGGCATAACAGTAATCCATACTTCTCATGTTTTCATTGTTGCTTTTGATAAAAAAAACTCAAAGAAAAGAAAAATCTATCATTCAACTCCATCTACAACACTAGTTACTTTAACACCACTTTTTACAAGTTTGTTAGCAAAAATATTTCATTTGCCAAAAGAAACGCATAAATAAAAAACAAACAATTTTTCCAAAAACACATAAATGCAAGACATAGTCCATATAAAGGGAATACATTAACAACATCTGTAATCCCCAAAAAAAAGTAGCAAAACATCACATTGAAACAAACCACATAAAGGGTGGCAATCCATTTCAACACCAATATCTAGCATCAAAAGGAAACATGTCCAAATCCTATCAAATTTAACATGCCAAATTTAAAATATTAGATCCATCCCACCATAATTTGAATGCAATCTGTTTGCATTCAATGACAGATGCAATGTCATTAAGCGGGGCAACTTCACCCGGCTTCTCCATTATAAGGCAAACATTTAGGCCACAATCACTTCCGTTATGTTGTGTGAGGACCCATTCAGGATATTGTGTATGGAATTCTTTAAAACTCGTCATCCATTTATATGTGTTTCCATTTACAACTTTCAAGATCCTATGCATTCGGTCGATCTAAAATTTGACAAGTGTCAATCTTTCAAATAAACCACTCAAACACATTAAAAAAAAGGAAACAAAAAAAAAATAATAATACCAAGGTCCCCACATGTTTATTTATCTCTCTCTCTCTTTTGTATTGCTGATATCAATGTATCACATATGTTCACTGAATTATGTTTCAAATCAATTATGACTAACAACCAGTGGTTATTATCATAATTTAGAGGCAAGAACATCTGCACACATATCATTAAACTTTTTTTGCTAAGAAAGCAAAGTGGTATTCATTAATCATTAAACTCAACAAATATACAAAGCTCCCACAATCATCCAAAAAAATCAACTGGTGAAACAAAAATCACCAAGTTGCCATCTACGACTAATCTCTACATTAACATCAGTCCTAAAAAAATTTCTACTTGAACATATTCTATATTTAATAGAGTTGTAAACGTTCTGCCACACATGCTCCTCGGGATTGAAGACTTCACCATGAACTCTTCCATTCCTTTCCTTCCATATCTCATACACGACACCACAAAAGAACAGTCTACATAAGGATGGTTGCAAATCATGGCCAATACAATATTGCTTAATCCATTCATCCGCATTATTCCAGTCAACGGGGCAATCATTAATGAGAGTCTTCTCGGCGCATAACCTCCATAACCTTTTACTCATACCACATTGGAAAAAAAGATGATTCCGATCCTCCGCAGCGATACCACAAATACCACAAATACAGTTATCAACCACTCCCCAAAACATCAATCTAACTTTAGTAGGAAGACGATTGAGGAAAGCCACCCAACTTATAATACTATGCTTAGGGGTCCTTCTTTTGTTCCAAACCAAGTTACTCCAAGTAACCTACACAAATTTCCTCCTGACAACATTCTATGCCGAAGAAGTAGAGAAATACTTGTTTCCATCAGCAATCCAAATCCAGCTATCATCACCCCGTGCCACAAAGATTGTTTGATCATGAAAATTATTGAGATGAGCGAAATCTGGCCAGCACCATACCTTATCTCCCAGACTATCGGGTACTCTAGGATCTACTCCAAGGGGGCTCTGCGCAATAATGACCTGGTTCACCATATCCACAAGGTAGCCTTTATGGAGCCACGGGTTATGCCAAAAGGAAAAATTTTGGCCATTACCAACACGAGCTCTAACAAACTCCTTCATAACATATCTCAATTGGAGCAATTTTTTCCACTGCCAAGACATACTAGAAGTCGAACTCAACTTGAATTCCCAAAAACTCTTTGCTTTCAAGTAGTAATTTCTGATCTAGTTAGCCCAAATTGACGAAGTTGAGGTAAGAAGAGTCCAAATGTGTTTCAAAGATACAGCCACATTTGCCTCATACAAACTCCTAACTCCCAAGCCCCCTTCCTTCAAAGGTTTACAAACCTCCTCCCAGCTCACTCTAGCACCCTTAGCATGTTTGTTACTGCCCTTCCAAAGAAACCTTGCAAACTTTTTTTCCATCTCACAAATGACACCCTTAGGAATAGACATAATCCCAAACCAATATGTTTGAATATTGACAAGGACAGATTTGATCAAGACCAACCTCCCAGCGAATGATAGCCACCTAGTGGACCAGTGTTCAATTCTTGCAGTCATTTTCTCAATAAGTTCCTTATCAGTACCCAAACTAACCCTTTTAGGAGATAGGGGGATCCTAAGGTAGTGAAAATGTATATGTATAACGCCCCAATCCCTTACGAGACTGGAGGCTCTAATAACCATGCTATTCTCAACCCAATACCAAACCCGGTCATAAAATTTAGAAAAAAACGGACAGAGTCTCCCCTGTTCCGTGGACATTCTGAAAACCTGTAACCACTCAATAAAGCCACAACATAACAAGACATTCATTTATAACATAAGATCTTAGTTTTAAGGCCATCTGAGCCTTAAGACATACAAACAGTTTAGATACACACAAGCATGCATTCATAACTTAACTTCTTTACAAAACCGCTTATCATGCCACTCTATGATAGTATTGAACATTCTTAGAAATTAAAGCCAACCATACACCCGTTCATTCACACCCAAGCATGTAAGCAGAAACAAAAGTTATTACATGCCACAATTCCATAACACTCACTACATCCACTTAGCTTTTAAACTTGCAACTACTCAAATATATATACATAAGCCCTTAGGCTCCAAAATAGAATAGAAAGTAGAACAAGTAAGGTCTTCCACAATTTAGCAGGCAATCACTCAAATCTCAAGTAATAGCACACAACAATCAGGTCAACTCCTCTAACTGCACCACCTGAAACATGTTTAGCGAGGTATAAGCAATCACAATTGCCTAGTGAGGGATAAGGTCTACCGAGGACGTGTAATGCTGCAGTTAGTACAAATAAAGCATTTTACAAAAAAAGAACAATTGAAATAATAAGTTACCACACATTAAAAAGGATACGATTCACTTGTTCTTCAATCACAAACCATGAGCCACGAACTAAAATCCCGATGTAATAATGACATTGTTATCGATAAGCCAGCGTCCCCTTATAACTCCAAAATAGGTGTACTCCGGATGTACCCCAAAATCCTACGACCCAACTCTCCCTGGGCGGCATCCTAAACGAGAGAGGGACTGGGTAACCATGGTAGCCGAGGTATACCGGCAAGCCTGATGCCGCCCGGTTTCCATTACACTACCATGCCCAAATGGTTGCGCAACCACGAAGCAATGCACTCAAATTGATAACAATAGAATACATCAATAAATACATGATTGAGGAATAACAAAGTGGGTTGCCCTCACACACAATATATAGACAATAAGTGCACATAATCTAAGTACAAGTAAATAAACTATTATACATATAAGGATGAAGTCTCCCTCACCTCTATCAAGCTCCACAATGCAAGATTGGCTTCAAATCACTCTCAATCACCTTGAACATAAAGTTAAACATTGTTTCAATTACTCTTTAACTACAATATTCATTAATTATCCAACTAGGTTAGCTAACTCATAGTTTACTTAATTAACATACAACCAAGTAATCATTCAAGTAATGTAATATACAAACAATATAACTAACAACAATAAAATCGTGATATAAGCATGTTCTACAATCATTTTAAAGAGCATTTTAAGCATAGATAACCATATTTAATTCCACAATAGTACTATCAATTTATAAATCCATTAATCCATACTTATTCTCTTTACAATTAACTCAATATAAAACTCAAGGAAAACACTTAGAACTATGGCAATACAATTACTATAAACAAGAATTTACTTAGAATCTTCAATTCAAGAAAAACAATTATGCAATTTAATTCATGAAACATTCTCTGGATAACGCCATATCTTAGATAATCACCCATAACCACCTAACCCATCAAGTCCAATCAAAACTTAGCAAATAACCCAACTTTATTCTGAAAGCCCCTTTCGTAAACCCAACTAAAAATCTATCTTCTAAGCAACAGGAGGACACTACGAGCATTCCAAGCAATCAACAGTCACTAACCAACCACAAGGAAGTTCTACAAACACCTAAAACACTAGGCTACCTAGGTGCTATAGAATCTTTGCTAACCCTTGTTTGAAGCCCGGTTGAGGTATGTGTAGTTCAAAGTTATAAGAGGAAAATTGGGGCTTTTGGGGTAATTACGGGCAATTGAATGTGTTTGAGGGTTGCAGGGGTACCTTAAGGGTTAGTTAGAAGTTTGGTATTACTTCCTCTTGAATTTGAATCATTAACATGAGTTTGGAAGGAAAACGGATTGAATAACAAATGGGTTTAGGTGCAAATTCAACTGTTCTATGCTTCTAAGACCTTGGCTTGATTCCTTGGGTGTTTAAATGTGGTTTCAAGTTGTTTTAGAGATTTTGGTATAATTCCATGTGTAACTTGATTATGCTCCTTTGTAAATGGCTTAAATGCTTGTATAAACTGCTTCTATTCTAACTATTCCGAGGTCAACCTACTTTGTTGATCCTCCTACGTGTTATAGCTTAGGTTGTTGAAATTATAATGCCATTGTTAAGTGCATTGCATAGTGGTTGCGCAACCATAGTGTCAGGGGCGGTTGTGTTGAATATCGGCTGGGCGGTAGAGGGCTTACCAGTGGATATTCAAACTCTATACCCTATTCCCTCACTCGCCTGGTCCGGAGATTGCCAGGGGGTGTTGGGTCGTAGGATTATCGGGATACATCTGGAGTACACCTACTGGAGTGATTGGGGTTATGCCGGCACATTGATCATGGTTCGGGGATCGTGGATCGTGGTCAAAGATAAGAGAATCATGAAGTGTTGGGTTTAAGTGTATCGTATCATTTGATATGTGTGGTTATTTACTATTCTAAATGTATTTTACTTGCCTTTCTTGTTAACTGTTATATTTGTTGCATTGCACGTCCCGATTGGCCTTTATCCCTCACTGGGCAACAGTGGTTGCTCATACCTCGCTAACATGTTTCAGGAGACCCCGGGTTGAACCCCAACTTGTTTTTGTTGAAGCTGAGAGCTAGAGGTACAGGCGGATCAGTTCCCTTAGTTGTAGTGTCTAATTGCGTGAGGTGGATTTATGGTTCTTGCTGTTATGTGGAGATCTTGTTTGTTTTACCTTATTTTCTATTTTGTAGCCTAAGTGGTTATGTACATGTTTGAGTGATTGTAAGCTAAATGCTAGTTGATTGTAGTAGGAGATATGAACTATGGCATGTAATAACTTATATTTATGCTCTTAGCTTCTTTGCATGCTTGGGAGTGAATGACTGGTTGTTTCAATTTCTAAGAATGTTTAAAATCTATCATAGAGTGGCATGATAAGCGGTTTTGTAAAGAAGTTAAGTTATGAATGCATGATTGTATGTATCTAAACTGTTTATATGTCTTAAGGCTCGGATGGCCTTAAAGTTGGGATCTTTATTTTGGAAATGGCTTTATTGTTGTTCTAGAGCTTATTGAATGTTTACAGGTTTTCAGAATGTCCACGGTACAGGGAAGACTCTGTCCGTTTTTTCCTAAAATTTTGAGACTGGGTTTGGTATTGGGTTAAGAATAGCATGGTTATTAAAGCCTCCGGTCTCGTGAGGGATCGGGGCATTACAACACCCTCTCCTCCTTAAACAAATTGCGTCCACGCAATTCTCTTTCAAAGAACTCCTGCTGCGCACTCTAAAAGCCCTTGAATAAAACCAACGTATCCGTTGAAAGAATGCCATTGAAACCCCTAGTAGGCCAACAAGGGAACCTTCAGCTAAGAAGTCTCACAATAAGAATGCCAAATAAAGGCTCCGATTAAGAATACTAATCCAGAAGTCCGAGAAAATACCAATCAAGAAATCCGTAGCAGAAATCCCCAAGGAGATTGCCAAATAAAGGCTCGTTCTAGAAGGCCAAATAAGATTCCAATTAAGATTGTATAAATACCCAAGAGAATACCATAGAAGCTTGACAGGAAGACCCCCGGTACGATAACCAAATAAAGGCTCCGATAAGAGATCCGAATAAGAAGAGCACGGGTTGAACATCTCTGGAAGATCTGTTATTGACCATCTCTTTATAGGGGAGAGTTTATTGATGAATATAAGGGACAATATATTTATGCAATGGTTAAACATAGGATAAACACTTAATATACATTACCACATGCATCTAAGGTAATAAGTCCTTAGGAAATCACTTAGATGCAAAATTAATCATATAAACATACTTGCCACACAACTTTTACATATTGTATAGTTAAGACACACAGGTACAAATAATTCTAATCAAAGCCACACAAGTACACAGTCACATAATGATGTATCTAACACATTATTCATATTTCACTTAAGCAATTCACGCAGAAATACATTTCCACTTAAGTCACCCATAATCACACAACTACACTTATCATATAGCCTTCCTAATTTACGCAAATATAACACATAAGAACTTATTTTCATGCAAACAAGCTCGAACCCACATGCAGGCACATACTTATTCAAAACACACTTCACATGCACGCACTTAGGTTTTCACTACCCAGCAACCGAGGACCCTATCCCAGCTGTGAGGTACTACTAAGATTGATACCACCTATAATGCCCCGATCCATCACGAGACTGAAGGCTCTACTAACCATGCTATTCTCAACCCACTACCAAACTCGGTCACAAAATTTAGGAAAAACGGACAGAGTCTCCCCTGTACCGTGGAAATTCTGAAAACCTGTAACCACTCAATAAAGCCACAACATAACAAGACATTCATTTATAACTAAAGATCTTAGTTTTAAGGCCATCCGAGCCTTAAGACATACAAACAGTTTAGATACACACAAGCATGCATTCATAACTTAACTTCTTTACAAAACCGCTTATCGTGCCACTCTATGATAGCATTGAACATTCTTAGAAATTAAAGCCAACCATACACCAGTTCATTCACACCCAAGCATGCAATGTAGCTAGAAGCAGAAGCAAAAGTTATTACATGCCACAATTCCATAACACTCACTACATCCACTTAGCTTTCAAACTTGCAACTACTCAAATATATATACATAAGCCCTTAGGCTCCATAATAGAATAGAAAGTAGAACAAGTAAGGTGTTCCACAGTTTAGCAGGCAATCACTCAAATCTCAAATAATAGCACATAGCAATCGGGTCAACTCCTCCAACTGCACCACCTGAAACATGTTTAGCAAGGTATGAGCAATCACAATTGCCTAGTGATGGATAAGGTCTACCGGGGACGTGCAATGCAGCAGTTAGTACAAATAAAGTATTTTACAAACAAAGAACAATTGAAACAACAAGTTACCACACATTAAAAAGGATACGATTAACTTGTTCTTCAATCACGAACCACGAGCCACGAACTAAAATCTCAATGTAATAATGACACTATTATCGATAAGCCAACATCCCCTTATAATTCCAAAATGGGTGTACTCCGGATATACCCCGAAATCCTACGACAAAACTCTCCCTGGGCGATATCCCAAGCGAGAGAGGGACTGGGTAACCATGGTAGCCGAGGTATACCGGCAAGCCCGATGCCGCCCGGTTTCCACGACACTACCATGCCCAAATGGTTGCGCAACCACGATGCAATGCACTCAAAATGATAACAATAGAATACATCAATAAACACATGATTGAGGGACAATAAAGTAGGTTGCCCTCACACACAATATATAGACAATAAGTGCACATAATTTAAGTACAAGTAAATAAACTATTATGCACATAAGGATGAAGTCCCTCTCACCTCTATCAAGCTCCACAATGCAAGATTGGCTTCAAATCACTCTCAATCACCTTGAACATAAAGTTAAACATTGTTTTAATTACTCTTTAACTACAATACTCATTAATTATCCAACTAGGTTAGCTAACTCATAGTTTACTTAATTAACATACAACCAAGTAATCATTCAAGTAATGTAATATACAAACAATATAACTAACAACAATAAAATCGTGATATAAGCATGTTCTACAATCATTTTAAAGAGAATTTTAAGCATAGATAACCATATTTAATTCCATAATAGTACTATCAATTTATAAAGCCATTAATGCATACTTATTCTCTTTACAATTAACTCAATATAAAACTCAAGGAAAACACTTAGAACTATGACAATACAATTACTATAAACAAGAATTCACTTAGAATCTTCAATTCAAGAAAAACAATTATGCAATTTAGTTCATGAAACATTCTCTGGATAACGCCATATCTTAGATAATCACCCATAACCACCTAACCCATCAAGTCCAATCAAAACTTAGCAAAATAACCCAACTTTATTCCGAAAGCCCCTTTCGTAAACCCAACTAAAAATCTATCATCTAAGCAACAGGAGGACACAACGAGCATTCCAAGCATTTAACGGTCACTAACCAACTACAAGGAAGTTCTACAAACACCTAAAACACTAGAACAAACCAATTGTCCTAAATGTCCTTCTTTATATTCTAGTCATTCTAACCAACTTCTAGCCATCTTTTAATGGGTTTAAGCAAACATTTAAGCCGTCTAGCATTAATGGTACCTAATAGAAACACTAAAACCATCAATTGAGCAAAAGTCACAAAAACTCAATAGAATACTATTCTTTTCTCTAACTTTCTCAAGCTATCACAACCCAACGAGCTATGATAATAGAAATCCGTTTTCACCACGCAAACCTATCCATATTATGATCCATTTAAATGCAAAGAAAACCCGTTTAAACTATAACAATAAAAAAACTCCATTCGTCCCCTTAGTTGATTTATACTACAACTAAGTTAACCAATCACCCAACTAATGCCATAACCATACCAAAAGTGCTTCCATGACCTCCCAAGACAATGCAAACACTCAAATCGAGCAAATTCCACACTTGGTCAAAACATCCCCTTTGCAATTCAAGGCTAATTAGCTTCCAAACGTAATACGAAGTTCAAGGTATGCAACCAAGCTATACTACCTTCCTATTGACACTTAATGACACCACTTAGGACCTCAAAGTCACGCAATTACCCGCATTTAGCCCGAAAGTCCCAAATTTCATCTTTTGACTTTGTACTACACGTACCTCAACTGGGACTCAAATGGGAGCTAGCAAAGCTTAGTTAGGTCCTAAATAGTCTAGGATTACTAAATGTGGAGGCCAATTCAACCCGGATTCACGATAACTCCGAAACCCCTTTTTAAAAGTCGGCTATTTCATTCTTTTGCTAGGTTATGAGCAATTAAATGTTCTGGGGCCTTTACACTACTTTCATTAGCATCTAAAGCACCTATTAGGATCATTGATTCAAGCTATAAAGTCCAAATTTCACAAAACCCTAACATTCCCGTCACTATTCATGCCAATATTCAACGAGCAATTTCAACCGATTAAACTATGAAACAATATCATAAATTAGGTCTCTACTACTTATATATGACATACATAAGTATATTTGAGCATTGCATTAGCATTTAAGAGCAAAACAAGAAATTCAAGAAAGTTGTCACATTTTTTAAATGCAAAAATAGGTATAAAATTCCTCACCTATTGCGCGTAGGAGCTCCTAGGAGGCTAGTAAACACCCTAAACGACTTGTACCTAGCTTGGCTTGGCTTGGCTTGGCTTGGAATGAGGATTTGTTGAGCAAAAATCTCTATTTCTCCTCCTATGCTATTTTCGGATTTGCTACAGTATTTTCAGCTTTTCCTCTTTTTTTTTGTTTTTGTTTTGCTAACTTATGAGCTTAGTGTGAGGTGTTGAACATATATAAGTCTATATGCTTTATTTTAGTGTGAGTATGTTGGTCAAAATATGAATTAAGCTAGCTTAAAGTGAGTCCTAAGTGCAATTTAAATGATAGCTAATCAAAACACATAGTTTTGTTACGTAATACTATTCATTAGCTTTAACAAATCATTTTCTAAACGAAGGCTCCTATCGCTTTAAGCTCAAATGCACATTTTTCTCATTCTTACAACAATTAATATGATTTAAAAAAATGCTAATTCATGGTAATTATTTAGTTGAAAAATAGAATGAATAGTAACTAAAGAAGACAACAAGCAAAGCACAGAAGAAATGCACAATTAATTGATGCAACAGTGAATGAATGTACGGCAAAAATCTCGGGCGTCACGATATGCCCTTCTGAGAAGTTCACTGCATGAAGGATTTGGCTCCTAATAGATACACGACATTTAAAAAATTACAATACCAATGAACAGGTTTAAAGGAAAAAAATAAAAAATAAAAAAGATTGTTAATACCTGTAACGCTCCAATCCCTCACGGGACTAGGACCCCTATTCATTCCATTAATAACAACCCGACCCTAATCCCGGACACGAAAAATAAGGAAAAACGGATATAATTTTTCCTGTACTTAGACCAAACCAAAACTTGAACGCATAAGAAATTCTCCATAACAACAACAATTCCAATAAAACCACATCCATAATAAGTTCTTTATACGTAGACAAGGAACATACATTCTCTAGGACATAAAAAATACTAATTTAATACATTTACTAGCTTATCATACCACTCTAATAACTTTAGTTTAGACTTTAATTACAATTTCTACATTCAACAAATACATACAAGATCATTAAACTTTAATAATTACAAGTTAAAAACACTATCACACTTTACATTACATTAAAGTGTTTAATTCAACTAAATATCTCACATGGGATTCACTCCCAGGCAACGAGCTAACATTGAATACCCAAACTCTTCCTTCTAACTCTAAATACCTGAAAAGTTGTTGTTGAAAAGGGTGAGCATACGCTTATGCTCAGTGAGGGAGGGACAAAATAGGAAAGATTTCACAAACGTTTTCGTGCAATGTAGATAAGGCATTCATATAAACATTATCTAATCACATAAAGATGCACGAGAATATATCACTTTATTAATCACGAGAAATATAACATTTACATGATAAATTTGGGAGACATTATAACTTTAAACGCGAATTAAACACGTATAAAAGGATATCGTGCGCGAACTCCATGGAACGCTCTGTCCATGCGAGTACTAGCCCCATGGAACGCTCCGTCCATGCGGGCTACCTCTCTTCCACTACTCTTCTATTTTCTTCTCTTCACTTTAGTGGTGACAAACACTATACGCCAATGGGCTCCTGGTGTACCCATAATCCTATGACCCGCGCCCATGGAACGCTCCATCCATGCGGCGAGGGACTAGTCCACAGAGGGTTAGCACCCACTGGCACGCCCGTTGCCACCTAGTGGATTATCACCACTTTCGGGCCGACACAATGGTTGCAACCATGAAAACACTTAGTTAAACTTGTTAGTTCCGCGAGAATGACATTATAGCACGAAACACATATTCACGTTGTATCACTTATAGCATGTAGATATGAAATGACACATAAGAGAGGATTGACAAAAGAGGCCATCCTCATGCATATGGTTGCTAACATGCATTAGTAACACCATACATGCATTACCTTACGTTAAGGTTAAATGACACGTTTTACTTTAACTAATAGCTAAATAACATGCTTAGAACTTTGTCTGTCTATCATGACTTGTAAAAGACCTTTCACATGCTTGGATACTCTTTAACTTCATGATTTGCAAATATCTTTAATTCTGGGTCATTAACATGCATATAACTTCAATACCTTTTAGCTATAACATTCATTAACAATTTAACAATTAAAGCTAACTTTATATTTTACGTAACTATGACGTCATCTTTACTAGCTCTCAATTTTAAGTAGTAGGCCATGTAGATCAACTACTAAGCTATTTTAAACAATATAAGATTCAAGGTAACAAAAAGATAAAAGTTAGCTCAAAAGGGCCATTTGGCCGAATTCACACACACACAACACTTGAATTTCTTTGCAAATTCCTTGTTCAAAAGCTATGTTAGGCATATCTAAGGCATTATTATACATTCTACACTTCATTTATACAATTATACAAACACTTGGTATTCAACGTTTACATCAAGTTAACTAAGTTTCACACATAACTCTAGCTACTTTATTAGTGAACAAAGCTTGTGAAATGTGTTAAACTAACATTATGAACACCATTAAACAACCTAGATAAGCATAATAACACTTTCTACATGTATCTACTTCAAATAAAGTCTTGAAAAAGCAAGAATAATCCAAATTAATAAACATATGGATGAAATCCCTCACCTAAAAGCTTGTTTGTGCAAGATTATGGCTTGAAATCACTTGAAACCCCTTTGATTTTGCCCAAAGATCAAGCCCTAGATGAATTTTCTTTCCTTTTTCCCTTGCCTTGGCCGGTGACTAACTTGCTCTTTTTCTTTCTATTTTTTTGTTCATTTTATGCCAAATAATATGATATATAATGTGTTAACTAATAGATTATGGCCTTGGGCCATGTATTGGGCTTGGTTTAATTAGTTTAAGTAGTAAATAATGGCCCAAAAGCTAGTTTGTTCTTAAAAGGCCCAAAATAAAACCTACATGTTACTATTCATGTGATATCTTTAGCAATTTTTCTACCCGCCTTCCCGATATGCTATGCACATAAAATTTATGAACGTAGTCATGAAATCAAGTAAGTTATGAGGGAAAAATATAAAGCTTGACAAATAAAATACTAAAAATTTAACTCCGGGAGTTATGAGGGAAAAATATAAAGCTTGACAAATAAAATACTAAAAATTTAACTCCGGGTTTAGGTGCTACTTATTCAAAAATTGAAATTCATGAAAAGCTAACAACTAAATGCAAAAGTATAATTTCAAATAATTATAATACTAAAATAATTATATTATTTAAATTAATTAAGCACAATTTGCACATTTTCTAAAATAAGAAAAGTTATATTAAGAAAGATATGCTACTAGCTAATAAAAGTCTCATAACTATGCATTTCCATTTAGAATAAACACATAGGCATATGCAGTATAATTTCAAATAATTATAATACTAAAATAATTATCTTATCTAAATTAATTAAGCACAATTTGCACATTTTCAAAAATAAGAAAAGTTATATTAAAAAAGATATGCTACTAGCTAATAAAAGTCTCATAACTATGTATTTCCATTTAGAATAAACACATAGGCATATGCAATTAAGTGTTAATCACTACATGCTAGGTCTGGAGTGTCACAATACCTCTTCGTATTCAGCAATAGAATTTCCTGTGAATTTATTGGTATCCCAATAACATTTCTTATATACAACAGGGTCGAATAGTGGATAATCAAGGATTAGTTGCTGTAAATAAACACAATCAAATTGTTACGTACAACTTTTAATTTTAACTTTTTATTAAAGAAAGTTATCAATAGTTTACCGTGCAACTACTTGAAAATACCATCTAAAAAGCTTACTTCTTTCTTCTTGGCAGACTTTGTTAATATCCAAGTGAATGCGTCAATAATCTGATAAGTAAAAAAAATAAATTAATTATAAATATTCAAAATATAAACTATGAGACGTTATTGGTGTATATTTTGATGAGATACTCACGCAGCCAGGAATTTCTTTGTCATGCATTAGAAAGAGCATCTCCACCCGCATGATAGCATACATCTCGGTTTTGATAACTACTTCCCTACAAGACAAGTATGAGTTAATGAGTTAATTAGTATTAGTAGTTAAGAATATTATACATTAAGTAAATTTAAATACTTATTGTGGATCATTAGTTTGAGAAAATAAAAAATCTTCTAACTCCTCTTTTTACTGCATCAATGACGTTGCTAGTTCCTTTGAGACGCTGCCAGGTTCATTCAGGGGAATGCCATCATCTTCCGCATTAGTCACATCAACCAAATCTTTATCCATCTTATCATCTTCACTTTCACTGCTGAAACTGCTTATTTGACCACCTTCATTTTCCTTTCCTCTAGTTTCCACAATATCACCTCTAGCATTTTCATTATTGATATTCGCAACGACATTCGGCTCCAAATTCTGTAGTAATTGCATAACCATCACGGTCATTTGTTGGAGGGCACGATTGTTCTCATTTGAGATATTAAACAGACTATTTAAGGATGTTTTTATCTCCACAATTTTATTGCTTATCCTCTTAACCTCCATTTCAATATTGAATTTACTACGCGATGATGTTACTTTCGTCCCCATTCTTTTATAAGAAAAAAAATAAAAGATAATTACATCATCCATCATCATGTAATGAAGCAGAAAAGATAATTACAATAGATTGTATCATTCATAGACTCATAATTGATATATATCGTGCATAATTGGTTTCGGCTTGTAAACTGAAATCTATGCCAAATTCAGTAACTATCCAACTAACTTCTTCAGCTCATTGATATAGATCTGAGGGATGGTAAATAATGAAATTTTGTACTCTTCATAGTGCAGTGGTTTTAATAGCAATGAATGTCATGCCCCAACTCGACCCCACTTACGATCAGTCAGGATGCAACGGAATTTCGGCAATATAACGTCTATAATATGGATAACAGGACTCTAAACCAATCCTTAATAACATCACACACCCAACTCCAAATTTTAACAACAACTCTACAACCATTTCATCAACATACAACACATGCAATACTATATATTTAACAACCATACAACATCCCAACCATAAGTCATATACCTCCGTTTCAACAATATACCACAAGCTATATTATACCTATGCATAATAAATATAAAACTAGTCTAGTAACCTATTCATATTCCAAAAGTAAGACAACTAAACTAGCATTATACTTTTCACTATCTTTATATCATCTTTTACAATACAACTTCAAAACTTAAACCGTACAACAAACTACATAGAACAAAGCAACATAAAAGCACTCTAGCAAGACATCAAGGACAAGACTCTTGCACATTTGACTCGTCCACATAAAGCTCATACTCAGTCTCTTGAGACACGTACCCTACCTCCGGCTCGATAACCTGAAAGTCAACAAAAAGAGTGAGCTTATACAACACAAAGCTCAGCGAGGGTTCGAAAAATGTTTTGAAAATATTTACTTTACCACTTGGGAAATCATCCTATGAACCATAACATACAATAAACTTCATTAACATCCACATTTCAATTCAAGCAACATGAATAACCATTCAATTAAGAAATGATACACTAGTTGATGTAACTCCATATGCCATCACGAACTCAACCAACCCTATACGCCCATTGATACATTTTGAAGGTACCTCATCTAGCCCCTCCCTTCATGGCATCTCTGCCCATGCGAGCTGGGGGTAGTACATGATACTCATGCCGTTATCAACCCGACAACCCGACGCTGCCCAAGAGGTGACATACACTATCATGACTCATGACAATAATAATAAACATTTCTTCATCTAGCCCCTCCCTCCATGGCATCTCCGCCCATGCGAGATGGGGATATTACATGATAGTCATACCATTATCAACCCGACAGCCTAATATTGCCCGAGAGGTGGCACACACTATGATGACTCATGACAGTAATAATAAACATTTCCTTATCTAGCCCCTCCCTCCATGGCATCTCTGCCCATGCGACCTGGGGGTAGTATATGATAGTTATGTCTTTATCAACCCGACAGCCCGATGCTGTCCGAGAGGTGGCACACACTATCATGACTCATGACAATAATAATAAATATTTCATATTCTGAGAAACAACAAAGTAGGTTGTTCCCCGGTACAACAACAATCATCAATCAATCAATACTTCAATCAACATAGCATTAACTAAACATCTAAGACAACCAAGTTAGATGCCAAAGTAAGCCACCCAACTTAACACACATTTCAACATGCTTCCAAACCCAAAACTACTCCCCAACATTCCATGAAACAACTACTCAAACACTATCCAACAACCATAGACAATATTTTAGCATTTCAAAGAAAGACTACACAAACTTCTAAAATTCATAATTTACAATCTACTAATCAAACAACACCCGAACCTTTACCTATCACTCAACCACACATGCAACTACATTAATCCCCTTAGAAACCAACCAAAAGCCATTCAAAATAAGCCTAACAAGCTAAAAATGGCAATGTACACTGGGCTGAATTTTTGGACTTTTGCTATGGCATTCAAATTGAAAATTTGGCATTACAACATTACTACACAATAATTAACAAACCTATAGAAGCAACTACAACTCAATTTCAACTACTACAACAACAATTATTCAAATATAACCAAATAATCAATTTAAACACCTGAAAAATAAAAATACATGCTACTACCGTTTAAAATGGCTATAAATCCACAAATTTAGTCTACAACACCTAACTAACAATAATCTAAAGACAATTTAACAAAACAACAAATAAATATTCAATATTAAAAATTTGACATAAGCTTTAAAATAAAAATCTAGTTTTTCCCTCACCTTTGATCCAAACAAATGCTAGGAATAGGTAGAATAGATGTCCAACAAGCAAAAACAAGCTTTAAATGAAGTGATTTTGACTTGAATTGCAAATTCTATGAGAAAATTAATTTTGAAAACCTAAGAAAATATTCTCCTTCTTTCTCCCAAAACTCACGGCTGCAATGTGTGTAAATGTGGTGTTTTTCTTTGTTTTAATGTGTGTAGTCATCTTATAGGCAAAGTCAAAGCTAGCCAACTTGGTCAAAGTTGACAACATTTGATATTTTAGTTGTTTTAGCCTATTTTGCTTGCATATAAATATAACTAACATATATACTATATTTAGTAGTATATTTCTAGTTGACAACATATAATGTATGCATACATATACATACAACTAGGGTATAAGCTCAATTTTTGCAAAAGAATACGTAAAATCCATTTAAATTCTTAATTCATTTTAGAATCAGTTTTCATCAAACACAGGTCTATTAATAACCGAAGACTAGGTTTAAAAGACTAGTTTCAAAATTCTAGTGGACGTGTGCTTCAAATACTATTCACAAAAATCAACGATAAAATTTTTAATGCAGATTTCTATGAAAATTTCATGAATGCTCACGCATCATGTAATAGAAGTAATAATCATATAATTAACATATTTTAATTCAAATAACATATAAACAAGTCAAAACACGTAATTACAAATAAGGGAAAATTCGGGGTCTTACAATGGACCCATCAGAATGCTTATAGATAGAAATCATCAATTCAACCATGAATTTAACTATAAGAATGGATAATATTGGAAATCTTTTGTGTGCAAGTTTGCACTATCAGCTTAAGCGCATGAAATGATCGAACAAGAGATACTATTGTACGAAGATAATTTCAAACAAATATGTCACAATCTTTGTAACACCCTGATTCCTCACGGAACCGGAGCCCCGATCCAATACCCAAGGTCACAAAAAATAAGGGAACGGAATCTCCCTTGTTTATAGGACAATCCAAAACATGTACAAACAGTTATAACCTCAAAAACAAATTTCAACCTTCTCCATAATTCCCAACTACCACTAACACCACATGCAACAAACTCCTCAAGGTCATTCGAGCCTTGGAACCCAACAACATAACACACAGGCATGCAAGGTTAAAATCCATTGAAATCTTATCTTTTAAATCAACTTATCATACCACTCTAATTCTAATTATCGTACTTACTTAAGTATTAAGTCCATCACTCAACTTCTTTTAGCACACAAGCATGCAGTCAAAAGGCAATAAATTCTATCATTAGTTATTACATACCAACTACGCCACTAACTATTCAAGACTACAACTTCAATTATAACCCAAAAAATTTATCATTAATACATACAAGACCTCAAAGGTCTCAAAATAAGACATATTACAATAACAAACATCATCAAAGGGCATCCAACCTCAGCAAGATAAGCACCCAGTAACACAGCACTCAAGGTAGTTGTTCTAACTACACCTGTAACATGTTAAAATGAGGAATGAGTAACCAAAGTTACTTAGTGAAGGAGGGGATTCAGTAAACCAAAGGCGTTTTCAAAAAACATTTCGTGTAATGCAACAAGGACAAGAATACGAGTAATACATTATAGCAAGCTAACTGAATAAACATTAAACACATTTAAAAAGGATAGGGTTCATCTTCCTTGTCTTCAATCTCGAACCACGAATCTCGATCCTTGCTAACAAGTACTGGCAAATCCCTTTATTCCTCCAATGGGGTACTCCGGATGTACCTCGATCCTACGACCCATTTCTCCTGAGGTAGGTTTGTATTCCCCAACGAGGTGAACCACGCCTCTAGGGTACAGGAGTATGCCTTAGCGAGAAAGGGAATAGGCACCATGGTAGCCGAGCTAGACTGACAGCTCGATACTACCCGGAGTTTCTCGACACTTCCATGTCCGAGAAGGTTGCGCAACCCAAATCACGAGAACCAAGTAATCACAGGTGAGGGCGACAAAATAGGTCTCCCTCGCAAATAGTTACAAAATAAGCTTTTAAACACGAAATAACCAAATGAGCACAAAGGGGTAAATGTCACATTTTTCCACGAAACTCTACAAGTAGCTCAAATATACTTTAGACATGCATTTAGATATACAATAAGCAACTACAAGTTAATACAAGTCCTAAACACTCAGTTTTCCACGTTTTCCCCTTTGTTACTCTAGGACATTCAGCTCCAAACCGAAAGCTAAGGTTCAAGATTATCAAATTAATCATTTTACATTTCTAGTTACACCTTATGGCACACCTAAAATCCTTGAAATCATTTATTAACCCGCAATAGCCACATAAGCCCAATTTTTCCCTTTGTGAGTTATAACTACAAGTACCCTACTTGATGTTCAATGAAGTACCATAACCGCACATTTAGTACCTTTTCACCCTATGAACACTAAATATATCACTCAAATCCACCCGGATTCACTTTACACCCTAAACCCTTTTGTAAACTAGGCCAATTATGCATTTTTACTCAAGTTTCGGGCAACCTATGTTCATACAATTATAATTATATGTTTAATATCATCTCTAGCACCTATAGGAAGCATGAAATCAATCTAAATAGCAATTTATAGCCAAACCCTAAAATAAGGTACTATTCATCATCTCTTTCATAAATCATAGTATACAACCATGGAATAAGCCAACAAATCTAACATTCTAGGTCTACATAGAATTAATAAGCAATATTCTACAATATTTGAGCAAATCACAAGCAATAGGCATCATTTCATTATTTCTCATAATATACCAACATATTTCATATGCACAAAAATGCTAACTCCCTCACCTTGGATTAAGACAAATATGCAAGAAAGTAGTTTAAATTTACTCCAAACCTCCTTTAGCTCGAATACACAACCCTAGTATATTCATACAAGTATAACCCTTTAGCAATTGACTATATTAATTTCACATTAACATGTAATCTCAAGTAACCACATATTACTCATGTCACGACTGTTCACATGAAGTAAAACCATGAAAACTAGCTATAGTAGTTAACTTAGCAATTAATTTATCATTCTAACAACTATTTATTAAAACCATCAATTAACTACTTTACAAGTTCTATATCTAACATAGTTTACTTATTAACCAATTACACTTAAGACCTTCCAAATGCACAAACTAATCTAACAATTATTACATTAACCCTCACATAATATATAAGCAATACAACATTGTACTTAGGAAATACTCATATTTCAACAAAATAATCAAGCAACTCAAATCACAAATTTTACTAATAGATTACACATACTATACAAATACATTTAAACACCTAAATAATCAACTATAAGCCATTAGCTACCATAGACATAACTTTAACACTTTTCTCTTTATCCCAAGAACTCAATTCAATGCACATACTAATTACAAGTTTCCCAATTCCCAAACCAATTATACTATACCTCCAAATACACTTTATAGCACCATTTAAAACCATGAAATCACCCATCTAACTATGTTTCACCAAAAAGCCCCAAATGCCACTAAGTACGTTTAAACTACAAGTACTTAAACCAAACCCCAATTTAATGCCATAAAAGCATTTTAAGCACTAACTCACCAAATAAACACTATCTATAATGTTCAAATGCATCTGGATTATGTTTTACGAAAAAACCCCTTTCCCAATGTTTACTAATTAGGTTCTAAACTTAACACAAGATGAGGAACTTCAAAACTAACTTTACTAATCGCATATAGCTATATTATGATGCAACTAAATCCCACGAAATTACATTTTCTAGCATGTTAACTCAAAAACACAGAAAAGCCCCTTTTAATGATTTGAACTACAGCTACCTAATTCGATTAGCTAAATCATGCCAAAATTACATTTTAAGTGCCTCCATACCATTCTAAGACTATCTACATAATCAAACAAGTCAAATTCAAACTTTCGTTCCAAAGTCCCATTTTGATTTTCAAGCTAATTTCTAATTCTAGCGAAGTGATAACTATTTTTATGTTACATATAGCATTCTAAGATGTTATGGCAACTAGTGGAGGCAATAAACCACTTAGAAATGCAAAAACTCTAAATTTCAGATTTTACTATTCATAGTCATTATTCATCATCTTCTACAACATGTAAACTCAAATTCCAACCATAACAATTTCTTTTAGGCCACAAAAGATTGTTCTCTAGGCATATTAGAAGCTACTTGAAGCATTTATAAGAAAATAATTAGCAAGAATCAATAATAGCAAAAATTCATTATAACCCTAGAATTCTAAAATGCAAATAAGATGTCACAATAATAGGTGTAGAAGCTTTGTGGAAGACTCTAAGATGCTCAAAAGCTCCTTCTAATCCAAGCTAGAAGACCAATTTTACAATGGTTGAAGAAGTTTCTCTCCTTTTCTTCCTTTTGGCTGCCATCGGGTTTGGGGCTTGGGGGTGGTGATTTTGTTCTAATTTTGCTAAGTATATATGGCATACATAATGTATAAATGGTGTTTTAATATGTGGTGGCTGATTTGGTGGTCAATTAAATGCAAAACTTGGTGAATATTAAGCTTAAAATGCACACAAAGTAGCTAGTTTAGTTCATGTAATAAAATTTACTATTTATTCAGGACTTGAAACATTTTCCTAACACACCTTCCCGACAAGCAATGCACAAAATGTCATTTTTCACATTCCTCATACATGTCACGTAACTTGAGAAAAATATAATTTTAAAGAAATAAGACAGTCGAATTCCGCTATAAATAGTAACTTTTGCTAAAAGTAGAAAAATACACATTTAAATACACAAATAAGATATGCAACAGTTAATTTAAATATGATGGAGGTCTCGGGCGTCACAGTCTTCTCTCTCTCTTCTTCTTCTTTATACACTGACTTTATATATTGTCCAAGGTAAATCGAACTACCATTATAACAGTTAAGTTCACTGTCATGTTTTAATTAGACATGGTTGTACAACTCATAAGGGTCTTAATCTCTATGATATATTATAGAAGGATAAAAAGATTCCAACCAAACTTGAAGTGAAAGGAGAATCTGAAAACAAGGCACAAGCTAATGACAGATCACCAAAGAAGACTTACCTCAGTAATTGACCAACTATTACTCAAAATTTTAAAAGTCATTATATAATATTTTGGTTGTTTCACCTAGTATTAATTGATGTTAAGATGAAATCTTATAGATGTTTTTATTTAGCATTTATTTTTATAAGAATCACATTTCATTATTTAAAAATTTTGGTTAAACAAATAAGATTTAAAAGAATTAAATGATAAGGGTGTCTTGCAATTAAAAAAACTTAGCAAACAAACTTATTAGTGTAAAAAACAGAAAGGTGATAAATCCATATTTTTAGTAATTTTAACCCATCAAATCATGTATATTGCATTATTATTTCAAGCTTAAATGTATATTTTACACAATTTTAGTGCAATATAGGTTTTGAAGAAGAAATAGCAAAAACGGCCACAAAAACCAATATTTGAACAAGAATTCAGCACAACACTAGTGAATAATGGTAGAACAACTTTAAAATGAGCAATTCGAGATTGAATTTGGCCAAATCGAGTGCGGAAACGGATCCAGGACACTGAAAACCTTGAAATAGACATGGTCAACTTTTTGGTCAACAGTCAAAGTCCACGGTCAACGGTTAAAGTCAACGAGCTAGTCAAAGTCAAAGTTTGGAGTCAAAGCTTACCTACTGCAGCAAGACGTGCGCTCGAATGCCCTTTTTTCATGCTTGAGCGCCACTTTTTGAAAATGGCGGACAAATGGACAACAAAATGTGGAAGGAAAAAGACATAAAAAAATATTAAAAATTCTTAGTGCAGAAGGGCGCTCGAGCGTGCCTGACTAGAGCTCGAGCACCCTCCTGAACTTCTTCCTATAAATAGCATGATTTTCATAGATGAAAACCGTACCATATTCTTCCTAGCTTCTTCTTTGTTGTTCTTGTATGTGTGTGGGTGATATTTGAGTGCTTTAGTAGTTATTTTTAGTTGTGTGCAAAGTTTTTATTTCGAAGGAAGGTCTTTTGTGCCATTATCATACCGAAATCATACCGGTCTACCGAAATCCACTCAACACGATAAGTATTCTTTTTGTTATGATTTCTTGTACTTTAAAGTTTATCATGACACACTAGACCCGAGATTCGGGGTGGTACGTGTGAGGTTACTCTTGTACATATGTTTTGATTCAGATTTATTAAAGTCTCATATTTTTATTTTTAAGTATTATTCGATTTATTGTACGTATACTTGTAGTTATGATATAATTAATTGAAAATACATAAACGGCCAGTTTTGTAAACTAGTGGCAATACGAGACTACCTCAGATGGATTTTTGTCAGGTTGTACCGACACCTCCAGGTTACATAAGTGAAAGATTAATTGAGAGATTGGATATCGTTAGGTTGTACCAATACATCCAGTCTTGCTAATTAATTAATCTTATCACTTATGTAACTAAAGGCTCATCTCAGTAGTAGGAGCTTGTAGCCCTATTTCTGAAGGACTTATCTTTTAATCTGAATCAATAACTTTGTACTTGCGTATACCGAGCTATAACCACCCTGAATCATTAACCCTTTGGATTTTCATTTTATTGTTGAGAGTTGTAATTCTTCAATTTAGTACCTTTGTTTAATTCACTTTTGGATCTTGTTACTACCGGATCTTTGGACATTTTTTGGACTTTTGGGCTTAATTAAACTTATCCGTGATGGGAAATAGTCAAACAATTCTGAATTAAAGATTGAACTTAATTGGATAACCCAATCTCCGTGGATTGACCCTCTACTCGCCACAGCTAGAGAGATAATTCAAGGTAAGCAATATTTCTAATCATTTAACCTTCTTACTGTTTTTTATCGTAAAATGATGCGATCAAAATTTGGCAGTATTTCCGAGGATCACTGTTCATCAAATAAGGCAAGTCTTTGATTTATATATATAAGTGTTAATATGTATATATTTTAGATTTTAGTTCTTATTTTATTTCTTTTAATTTTATTCCACCTTGTTCTTTTGTATAGATTTTATTTCATTTTCATTCCTTTTTAATGTTTTAGTTTTGTATGCATGGTCGGAGATCTCTAAAGCCACCCATCTTTGTTTTTTATACAGAAATTGAGAAAATTTTTAAATCCAGAAACAAAGGATATAAATTTCTAATCATGGCTGATCAAAATCCGAATCAAAACCAAAATCAGGATCAAGTTGAAGGTAGAGAAATAGGAAATGTGAGGAGGAGCATAAAAGATTTTTCCACACCATAAGATTATGTTCTTCCACGAGCTATCGTCTTGCCTAAAACTGATAAAGGTTTTAAAATAAAGTACCACATGATTTCAATGATTCTCATGTTCAACTGTCTTTTTAATGAAAACTCGTATGATCACATTAATACTTTTGTCCATACATGCAGATCGATCAATACTAGAACTGCCTCGGAATAGGTTGTTAAATTAAGATTGTTTCCTGACTCTTTAATGGGTCAAGCACAAATTTGGCTTTACAGATTACATTCTAGTTCCATTACTTCTTGGGGTCAACTGCAAAGAGAATTTCTTGAAAGATTTTACTCTTCTTCAAAAATCGAGGAATGCAGGAATCAATTAAATAATTTTTCTCAGTTACCTTGAGAGGCACTTCATGAAAGTTAGGACATATTTGAAACCTTAATTCATGAATGTCCACACCATAGCATTCCAGATTGGCAATTAGCTCAGAATTTCTATCAATGGTTAAATGAGAATAATCAAAGTTTGCTCGATTCAGCTTGTAATGGTTCACTTCTTGAAAAATCTCCAGAAGAAGCCACAGAATTGTTCATAAAACTGAGCAACAATTCACGAAAGCGTGCATCTTCATCTAGAGAAAGGAAAGAAAGTGTAGGTTCAAATTATTACAATTCTTTGACATCAAAGATTGAAAATCTAACTCTTGCCTCGAAAAAAATGGTTAAAAGAAAAAAATCATTACATGTAGTTGATTCAGGTGAAGGTGTTCTTGCACCAAATCCCAATTCAATTTTAGAGCAAGCTTGTGCTGCCTATAGATATCCTTGTAATTATGATCCATTCTCTAACACTTATAATCCAGGTACACGAGATCATCCAAATTTATGGTGGGAATAGAATCGGGAAGATGTTCAACAACAAAGACCAAGAGGCTATCCTCCAGGATTTCATTCAGTACCACGAGGACAGGTACCTACGAGCTCTAATTCAGGTTCCAATTCTTACGGAACCACTTTTGAAGAACAGGTTTTGAAAAAGCTTCATAACCTGGAACCAACTTTGCAAATGGTGAGTACACATACAAACGCAATTGCCAACTTGGAAAGACAAATAGGACAATTGGCTAACACAATTCAGAAAAGAGAAGAAGTAACGCTCCCCGCCCAACCAGATGGAAATCCAAAAGGTAAGGCTCATGTAGCTTCTACAAGTCAAACAGTGGAGGATCTTCAAACAGTCACTACATTGCGAAGTAGTAAAAAAGTTGATAACAAGGTAAATGTCGAACCTTATGAAAGTGCAAGGCAAGCAAAGCAAAAAGTCAAGTCTCAAGTTACTGTTGATTCATCAAAAAAAACTGAAAATGAACCTGAAACTATGATTTCACATGAAAAGATTCCATTGACACTGAGTCCTAAGGCACCCTTTCCACAGGCATTAAGAAATCTACCTAATAAAGAATCTAAAAGGGAAGAAATGCTGAAAACTTTTAAGCAAGTAAAAATCAATTTACCCTTTTTAGAAATCATCAGGCAAATTCCTGCATATGCAAAATTTCTTAAGGATATGTGCACTCAGAAAAGGAGGAATTCAGCTTTGATATCAAACAAAGTAAGGTTGACTGAAAAAGAAAGTTGCATTCTTACTTCTCATGTTCCACCGAAATTGAAAGATCCTGGTGCATTTTCCTTGTTATATTGGTAATCACTACGTAGATTGTGCCCTTCTTGATTTAGGAACTAGTGTAAATCTTCTCCCCTTTAATCTGTTTGAACAGTTAGATATAGGAGAATTGAAACCTATTCCTCTCACCCTTCAATTAGCCGATAGATCACTTAGAATTCATAGGGGCATGATTGAAGATGTTTTGATAAAGGTTGATAAATTTTATTTTCCTATGAATTTTGTTGTGCTAGATATGGAACAAGGAGAAACTCAAAAGTTCCAAACTCCAGTCATATTAGGGAGACCATTCTTAGCAACAGCTAATGCAAAAATTCACTGTACAACTGGAGAATTGGAGTTTATATTTGGAGATATTGAGGTAAAACTGAATGTTGCTAATGTTGCAAGGTTTGCAGATGAAAATGATAGTCTTGAATGTTTTATTTTTGATAAGATTGATCCATTAATTGAAGAATCTTTCCTTAGTCTTATGCAGCAAGATTTTTTGGAGAATGCTTTGAATCATGAGGAAATAGTGTTGAATAGGTTTGAGGAGGAATCAAATGATTCTTTAGAGAGCAAATTAACATTTGATGAAAAACTTCAGGTTTGTGCAATAGAACCATCCTTGACTCTTTCTAAAGAACCCATGCTTCCCTCTATACAATTTCCTCATGAGTTGGAGCTTAAGCAACTTCTTAGTCATCTCAAGTATGTTTTTCTAGGGACAAATCAAACACTCCCAGCCATTATTACTTCTAACCTCTCTTTGGAGCAGGAAGCTAAACTTGTAGATGTTTTGTCTAAGAATAAAGAAGCGTTAGGTTGGACTGTTACAAACCTTAAAGGAATAGATCCCTCCTTTTGCATGCATAAGATTAATTTGGCAGATAGAGCCAAGACATCTAGAGAGATGCAACGTAAGCTGAACCTGAACATGAGAGAAGTTGTAAAGAAGGAAATAGTGAAGTTGTTAGATGCGGGTATCATTTATCCTATTTCTAATAGTAAATGGGTTAGTCCTATACAGGTTGTGTCTAAGAAATCAGGAATTACTGTTGTGACAAATGATAAAGGAGAACTGGTACCTACCCGCACCACAACTGGATGACTATTGATTATAGGAAACTCAATGCTGCGACAAGAAAAGATCATTTTTCTTTACCATTCATTGATCAAATTTTGGACAGGTTGGCAGGGCAAGGTTATTATTGTTTCCTTGACGGGTACTCGGGATACAACCAGATCCTAGTGGATCCTGAAGATTAGGAAAAGACGACATTCACATGCCTTTTTGGCACGTTTGCTTACAGAAGAATGCCTTTTGGCCTTTGTAATGCATTGGGAAAATGCCCTGCAAGCCAATCATTCAGTGCAGGTGATGGGGATATTTGTGTAATGAAACAATCTTTGTTATAAAGTTTTAATCAAATAAAAGTACCATATAGCATTCACATTTATCTCTTATATGTTCATATATTGTCTAGCTGTATATTATGTATAACTGATAAAGCCATTGGATATGTTGGTATAGAGTCGAACCATAAGAGCTTATGGTTGATGAGAATCGACACCCAAGACATACTAAAACCTGTCCTAGGTCGTAGGATTCGTCAAGACTGGGCATTGATGAATCTGGCAAGACTAACATGCAGTTAGCTCTATCTAGGTTGATCTCATCAACCAAGTGACATGAGATGTCAAGGCTAATGCATGGATGTGTATGGAGATATGTACATCGGACACGATCCGTAGAGAACACTCAATGGTGGCTTCATCCGCCTACGTCAATGAGAAGGTTCTCAGGTGATAGTTGTGCAAAGTACTCCTCTGACTCGAGGTCATCATAGTAGCTTGTAAGTAACTCATTGTACTTTGGCCCTGGACAAAAGGGAAGAAGATAAGACCTACTTGAAAGGGGATTCAGGGACAGTCAAGTACTTACGAAGCTAGTGAGTGTCGCTACGAGGATCCACTACTCTGGATGAAAGAGAGTATGCCCTATGTCGTCTCATAGAGACGTTGACATAAATCTATGCCCATGGTGGCATGATTGGATCATACAGGAAAAGTCAATAGAACATAGGAGTAAGCCTATTAGGGTTTTGACTAACATTAACCATACCCTCGGGCAAGCTCGGGGCATCTAATGGAAGGAATGGATTGTACGTTAACTAGTCACCAAAAGGTTCTTCAATAAGAAACCTTGGATTAAGCATTCGAGTTATCTGGTCGACGGGGAGTGTTGCTAGACGTCAACCTCGGTTAGTAGCAGTTAGAAGGAGTTTTAATGGAGATAGGTTAATTGGTACTTATCCCAGCTACTACCAGTTTGGCACTCGAACCTACAGGATCACACACAAGCTGAAGGGTTAGAACTGTGAGGGATAGAATAGAAAAGTCACGCTAGCACGAGGGTCTTCTCGTATTCTATCTAGAAGCAATTATATAATGGATTGCATATGGTAAGAATAAGTTTAGGGAAACCATTCGAGTATGCAAGTAAGAGAGAATGTTTGATGGTCAAACATTGAACTTAGAGTCAAGGGCAATTTGGGAAATTGGCTTTTGTATAACTTGAATTGATAATTAATTGAGTGTCAATTAATTATGGGCTAATGACTAATTAACTTATAGTTGATTAGATAAAAGGTTATAAGCTGATTATAGAGAACCCCATAAGGTCTGGGGTCAAGGTGCAAATAATGAAAACTTATAGCACCTTATAAATATAGCTTAAACTAAAACCCTAGGTGACAGAACAAAAATTCAGCTATCTCTAAAGTGACTGCCTCCCTCTCTCTCTCTCTCTTAGGGATTCGTGCCAACCATTGAAGCTCGTGCAGGAGCTTGCTTCGCCTCGTTCTAGCCTCGACGTGGTGTGTGTTAGATCGTAGAGGGCTACTACATTGCAGTCTCTAATCCAAGCAAACCATTCGAAGTATTCTTCAAGAGGTAATAAATTTTCATATTCAGTTTGCTTGGTTTTATCATGTTTTCAGATATAAGTGCATGGTTGAACGATTCAATTCTTGGTTCTCTAAGTTTTTATAGCTTTATTCTTTATGTTTCCACTACGCTATATGTCTTTTATGTGCAAGAGAACCTTCATAATGCACCAGCCACTTTCCAACGCTACATGATGTCTATTTTCACTGATATGATGGATGAATTTGTTTAGGTCTTTATGGATGATTTTTCTATCTTTGGCTATTCATTTGACACTTGTTTGAATAATCTTTCTTTAGTGTTGAAAAGATGTCAGGAATCTAATCTCATACTTAGCTGGGTGAAAAGTCATTTCATGGTTCAAGAAGGAATTGTTCTCGGACACATTATATCCAAGGAAGGAGTTCGGGTTGATAAAGCTAAGGTTGATATTATTTCTAATCTGCCCCCTTCTAACAACTGTGAAACAAGTGAGATCATTCTTTGCACATACTAGTTCCTACTGACGATTTATAAAGGAGTCTAGTAAGATTTCTAGACCTTTATCCAATTTGATGGCACAGAACACTCCACTTCAGTCTGACCAAAAATGTTTAACTATTTTTAAACACTGAAAAGTGGACTTTCCATTGCTCCAATGATTCAACCACCGGGCTACTCTCTTCCTTTTGAAATTATGTGCGATGCTTCGAATTATGCCATATGAGCTGTATTAGGTCAACGCAAGGACTGTGTTCCTTGTGTGATCTATTATGCCAGCCGCGAACTTTGAATGATGCCCAGAAAAACTATACCACCACAGAGAAAGAATTGTTTGCTGTAGTTTTTGCATTAGAAAAGTTTCGGTCTTATGTGCTAGGGTAAAAAATAATCATTTATTCTGACCACTCGGCATTAAGATACCTGTTGGAAAATAAAGATGCTAAACCTAGGCTTATTCGATGGTTGTTATTAATTCAAGAATTTGATTTAACAATCAAAGATAAGAAAGGCCGGGAAAATGTAGTTGCTGATCATTTGTCACGAATTGTATCTAAGGAAACTGAAAATGAATTACCCTTGAGTGATACGTTTCCTGACGAACAACTATTGCTAATTTCTGCTCCTAAATTTCCTTGGTATGCTCATATTGTGAATTATCTTGCAGTAGGTAAAATACCCAAGGAGTGGAACAAAGCTGAGAGAGATCGATTTTTCTCAAAAAGCAAAGCATTATTTCTGGGAGGATCCTCATTTGTTTCGTATTTGTTCTGATCAAATTATTCGCAAATGCGTACCATAGCCTGAACAGCTAAGCATCATGTCATTTGCAGGAATGTGGAGGACACTTTGGAGGACGACGGACAGCTATCAAAATTCTACAAAATGGATTTTATTGGCCACATTAATCAATGATGCTCATGAGTTTTGCAAAGCATGTAAAAGATGCCAAAACATAGGTAACATGGGAAAAAGGGATATGATGCCCTTAAATCCCATCTTGGTTTGTGAACTTTTTAATGTCTAGGGTATTGATTTCATGAGTCCTTTCCCTATCTCATTTGGTTTTCAATACATCTTGGTTGGTGTTGATTGTGTGTCTAAATGGATTGAAGCAATTGCAACAAGGACTAATAATCACACTATTGTGATGAAATTCATAAAAGAAAACATTTTCTATCGGTTTGGAATTCCAAGAGCCATCATTAGTGACGGTGGAAGTCATTTCATTCACCAAACTTTTGAAAAATTGTTGAACAAATACTCAGTCATCCATAAGGTTACAACTCCAAATCACTCACAAAATAGTGGACAGGTTGAGGTTTCTAATAGGGAAATTAAATCAATCCTTGAAAAGACAGTTAGACCTGATAGGAAGGATTGGTCCACTCGATTGAATGATTCACTTTGGGCATATAGAACTACATATAAAGCTCCTATAGGAATGTCACCTTTTCGTTTAGTTTTTGGAAAAAACATGTCATTTACCTATTGAGTTACAGCATAAGGCTTACTGGGCAATAAGAACTATGAATTTTGACTTGCAGAAAACTGGTGAAAACAGGTTACTCCATCTAAATGACCTTGAAGAGATGCGTTTAGAGGCATACGAGCATGCCAATATTTATAGTGAGAGAATGAAGAGAACGCATGATAAAATGATTATTTAGAAGTCATTTATTCCTGGAGAAGATGTGTGGTTATTTAATTCTAAGTTACTATTGTTTCTAAAAAAATTAAGGTCTAGGTGGGATGGACCATTTAAGGTTGAACAAGTTTTTCCGACTGGGGTTGTTAAGATAAAAGATAAAACAAATGGGAAAAGTATGTTTGTAAATGGACAATGGCTAAAACCAGCAATCTGGTTAAAGAATTGGGGTGAAGAGTCAATTGAACTTAAGAATGAATCCCTGCAGAGTAACAATTTCAATGTGACTCTCTCTGGCTAAAGACGTTAAACTTAGCGCTCCTAGGAGGCAACCTAGGGGTTCACGAGGTGTTATGGTTCAATTTTTATTTTCTGTCGTTTATTTTTTGTACCAAATAAGTCTTTCTCCAACTTAATATAGTTTGGGTTTTAACCCTGAGAAACACTCATAATGGTATAATTGTTATGATACTAGTGGTCACTGTACGTTTTCTATGTGCGGTTGACTGACTAGTACAACTCTGTCTAACAAGTACTTTTCATTCGACCAGCTTAATGTAGTTTGGGTCTGTTAAGCCTTACTTGATAAGGTAGTTAGGAGTGAGAGCATTCACCAGACGGTATTGTATGTAACGTAAAACCCCACTGTGTTGCACTTGAACCTGTGGAACTGGCTGTGGCCCCACGTGAGTGCCGAAGGAAAGTACTGTATGGCGTGAACACATAAACTTTTGGAAGAGCTAGTCCTTTAATTTTAAAATTAAAAATAAAATAAAGAATAATTAACTGTGCCCGAACGTGTTAAACTACGTCACTTAACTGTGTGTGCATCTCTTACTGGCTGACATTAAATGGTTCCAGTGCCCATTCCCGGTTAGAAGGAAAAACTCTAACAATTTGTGTGACGCGCTTATCCTAAAAGGGTGAGAGGATAAGTACACAATGGCAGCATTCGGTAGTGACTGTCTGATGATAAAACAGGGTGTTGTTTGTACTAGGGTGTGTGCCTCACATAAACCCAAGTGATCTCTGGGTTATCTAGGATCTCATGGTGGTAATATTCCAAGATTCGTCCTAGATGTTGTCACTTGGTTACCAATTAGCTTTAAATTGATGTTAACCTCAACATTATGAGGTCTTTTTCCACCGTTATGTAAATAGTGGCTCTCATGGTATTTGAGAGAAAGATAACTAATACCATTCTGAGGGTCATGTGATACGTGATTCATCACCTCTGCTTCGACCAGTTCTTACGCTATGGCGGGTAGATTTACTATCCAGATTTTGATGACATTCATTTGGTGTTCGGATGTGGTTTACTTTGCTGCATAGGTATGAAACTGAAATAGGGTTGGGATCCTATTTTTGCATTCCCCAGGCTTCCAGTGTTGCCTTCCAAACTAGCAGACAACTCTTCGTTAAGTTGTTGAACTCCAAATTTAGTCTAAGCTCAAAGATTCTTAAATTAAATCTAGATCCATCTGTTTCTTTTGGAAGCATATTTAAGGTTTGAATCTT
This sequence comes from Ehretia macrophylla, assembly GCA_037974665.1. Lineage (NCBI taxonomy): Eukaryota > Viridiplantae > Streptophyta > Magnoliopsida > Boraginales > Ehretiaceae > Ehretia > Ehretia macrophylla. The sequence continues at coordinate 1,749,749 of CM075777.1, forward strand.
GATAGATGACTATCGGTCGGTGTTCATTTGTATATTCTCACACTTGGTTTTCCTAGGACATTTGAGTGGTATAAAAATTAGTGTGATGATGCTTAGCTGTAACCGGCTAATCCACTTTGCCATACTTTTTCCTTGTAGGTGTTGGCACCTATTCATGTGAGACCAACTTAAGGGTAAAATTTAATATGTTTGCATTTTCTTGTCATGATGTTTGCTTATTTTAATTTATTTCTATATATAAAAAAAAGTGTGGTCTTGTAAAAAATAGGTTTAAGGAAGATTATATCTTCCTATTTTGTGATTTTGCAAAAACATTTTTTTTTTTAAAGAGTTGGGAAGACCGCGTTCGCGCGCCCCTAATCCGCCGCTCGAGCGTCGTTAACCCTAGCAGAAGGGTTTTAAAACCCTACTTTCTTCATTCTCCCTTTCATTTTTTTTCTTCACCGCCACCTTCACTCTCCCATCTAGCAAATTTTTCTTCTTTCATTTCTCTACTCTACTGCATTTCAACATCATGATGTTTGGGACTCTCACGGACGAACAATTTGCCATGGTTGTGTACTCATTTGCAAGTGCTTTCATCTTTTTTCTTTTTCTTATTTATCTCTTTATCAAGTGGGATCATAGGCATGTTAGGTAGAAAGAAAATATTCTTGCATTTCCACGATTATGAGATAATTTTATGTTGTTGTAATTTTCATTTTCTTGTGTACTATTTTAATGTTTAATAAAATATTGTGTGGTTGATTTTCCAATTTATGTCTTTATAGTATTTATATATATATATATATATATATATATAAAGAAAACCTCAGCAGGGCGCTTGAGCGCGCCTTGAAGGCGCTCGAGCGCCCTATTGCAGTCAGGGCTTGTAACCTAAGTCCCGATTGCAGCAGCCACAAAACATAAAAAACAACCCCCCACCCTACGGAAATCACCCCCAAAAATCACCAAAACCCATCCCCACCCCAAATCAACTACAAATCTGCAACCCAATGTGAGTTTTCATGCTTTCCTTATTATTTTTGCATTTTTTCAGCTTTATTTCAAGTTTAGATCTGTATGTATATGTTTATATATTCATGTATATACGCATTGTTGAAGCTTTTAGGTTGCTTTTTTAATGCTTGTTTATGGAATATTAGTGTTCTATAGCTTTCAATCTTCATTTTGGTATGATTTTTTTCTGATTTATGTATGTATATGTGTATGTATATATGTATGTATATGCGTAGGTATATGTGTATGTATATAGAGTTTAGTTAGGTTTTAGCTTTAAATTTTCTGTTTAGATTTCCTTTAATTTAAAAAAAATCCGAAAAAAAAATATTTAAGAATTTCAAATTAATGTACTTATATTTATGTCTATTTATGTCTCTTATTTTCTTGTTGCCCTAATTATAGGATTTATATATTGTGTAAATGTTGGATTTAAACGGATGGCTAGTCAATATTATGTGTTGTTAAGGGTGATTTTGTGGTTGTTAATGGGTGTTGTTTGTATAAACAATTTCTATGAAGAAAAAAAAAAGAGAAAATTGTTTTGTGTTTTTCATGATTTTTCTGATTTAGTTTTTTTTTAATCTTATTTAGACTATGGCTCCAAAAAGACAGAAATTGTCATTGACTGCACGACTTGAAAATACTCAAATTGAGGCTGAAATTGACTTTTTGGATGTTTTGAGGGCTTTTGAAGGTGGAGCACTTGCTTTTGAATATTTTAAGGGATATTTTCTTGACTGCATTATGCACCCACTTTTTGATGATGTTATTGTTTTTTCTCATCTCATTCGACAATTTTATCAGCATCTTTCTTATGATGATGATACATTTAGTGCATCAGTTGATGGTTTTGAATTTACATTTACTACTGCTAATATTATGTCTATCATGTGTGGGCATGATATGTTTTATGTGGCAAATGAGGACTTTCCTGCTAGAACTACAGATTTAGAAATTGCTACTAAATTGTGTGGGGGTCCGGTTCTTGGATATGGTATAGGTATAAGGAGATCTTCTCTTCCTAGGGATATGTGGTTAACTGATATCATTGTTAAAAAGAATCTTTGGCCTTATGGTCATGATCAAGAGAGGACGGGAGTTGTTTTACAGGTATTATATTGGATTTATCACGGTGAACTTTTTGATGTTGGAGTTGTAATTGGGAAAAATATGATGAGTCTTATAGACCACATGAGGAGATTTGATGCTACATCTACACTTCGTTTTTCTCAATTGATAGTTTTTTTTACTTCAGATGTTTAATTTTCTTTTTTCACCTGATGAGTCATGGTCCTCCCTATTACTCTGTATGGTGAATTGAAGTTCACAAAGATTCTTAAACATTTGGAGCGAGCTGTTAAAAAAATGCCCTTAGCTTTAAATGCCCCACGAACCTTCAATCAACCTGTTGAAGGCACCACTTCTTCACAGCAACCGGGTACTCAGCCTGAAGAATCTTTGATGGAAAAAATGTACAGAGAAATGCAGGCAATGAATACTAACATCAATGCAAGATTTGATGAATTGAAAGATGATGTTACTGTTTTACAAGCAGAAGTTGCTTTGTTGAGAGGTTCAGGAGGAAGTCCTCAGCAGCCACCACCTCAGTAACTTGGATGGCGTGCTTTCTATTTTATTCTCATGTTTATGTTTTTTATTTCATCTTTCTTTAGAAATATTTTATTTTTTATTTAAACTCACGGCTAATGTTGGTTTTTGAGATTTTGATTGACAATTCTTCTTTCAAAAGTTTTTGAGGAACATTGTTTGGATTATTTATCAGCTTGTATCTTTTTTTTTCCTTTGCATTACATATTTTTTCTTTCATTGGGGGCAATGTAAGGCTTGGGTTTGAGGAAGAGGAAAAAAGTTGATACCAACCTAATACAAAAATTTCAAAAATCTCAAAACTTTTATTTCACTTACTCATAATAATTAAATTTGAGTGGTTAATTGTTGAAATATGGTTAGATTGTGATAAAATATTTGAATTAACTGTGAATTTGGAATTGAAAAATGATTAGCCACTAGAGTTGAGTTTGTATCTAGAATTTTTGAAACCTTGTTAACTATTATTACATCCCAACAGCGTCACATGATTCAATTAGAGGTTTTTGATTAGTTATCAAAAAAGGAGTAGATTGAGGTGTTTTCAATGTGAGATGTTATTTTTATTAAAATTTGACTTATTTTTCTAGATCGGTATACTCCTTTGAAAAAAAAAAGGTATAGATTGACTCGCTCAACGTCATTCAAATATCAAAAGTGTTGATTCAGCAAACAGGGGCATGAAAGAAATTCATCACAAATGCTTTCTTCTAACCATTTTTAAGCATTTTTATTATGAAAAAGCTATCAATATAAATCCTGCCAGACAAGTGTTCTTTCACCATACACAATTCAACCGAAGAAAGGTAATACTTCAATGAAGCCATTGAATCAACCAACATCTACCATTCGAGTCATCTATTCATTAAAAAAAAAAAGAGAAGAAAAATATATAAAAAATCTAAGGGAGTATTACATGATTTGGAAGGTAGTTGAGTTTTAACATTTCATAACTATCCATAGAAAATCTTTTCGATTTTACAAATTTTACATGATTAATTTTCTTACCTCTTAATTGAGTTACAAGTGCTTAAAAAGGCTCAAAGGATTTTTTGTAATTAAGGTGGTTTCTATTCTTCTAGATATAAAACGATTTCATGGGGTGGAATTGTTTGGAAGACAAACTCACTGTTAATCTTCTATTTTATAAACTCTAATTGTATGAATACATTAACTGCTTAAATTTAATATTTTTGAATATATGAAGTAATTGATGCCTTTACTTGAGGACAAGCAAAGAATGGGTTTGAGGAGATTGATAAATCCATATTTTTAGTAATTTTAACCCATCAAATCATGTATATTGCATTATTATTTCAAGCTTAATTGTATTTTACACAATTTTAGTGCAATATAGGTTTTGAAGAAGAAGTAGCAAAAACGGCCACAAAAACCAACATTTGAACAAGAAATTCTACGCAACACTAGTGAAGAATGGTAGAACAACTTTAAAATGAGCAATTTGAGATTGAATTTGGCCAAACTGAGTCCGAAAACGGATTCAGGACGCTGAAAAACCTTGAAATAGACCTAGTCACCTTTTTGGTCAACGGTCAACAGTCAAAGTCAATGAGCCAGTCAAAGTTCGGAGTCAAAATTCACCTACTGCAACTAGACGTGCCCTCGAGCGCCCCTTTTCTGCGCTTGAGTGCCACTTTTTGAAAATGGCGGACACATGGACGACAAAATGTGGAAGGAAAAAGACAGAAAAAAATATTAAAAATTCTAAGTGCAGAAGGGCGCCCGAGCGCACCTGACTGGCGCTCGAGTGCCCTCCTGAAATTCTGCCTACAAATAGCATAATTTTCATAGCTAAAAACCGTATAATTTTCTTCTTAGTTTCTTCTTTCTTGTTCTTGTGTGTGTGTGAGTGATATTTGAGTGCTTTAGTAGTTATTTTTAGTTGTGTGCAAAGTTTTTATTCCAAATGAGGGTTTTTTGTGCCATCGTCATACCGAAATCATACCGGTCTACTGAAATCCGTTCAACATGATAAGTATTCTTTTTGTTATGGTTTCTTGTACTTTAAAGTTTATCATGACATACTAGACTCGAGATTCGGGGTGGTACGTGTGAGGTTACTCTTGTACATATATTTTGATTCAGATTTATTAAAGTCACATATTTTTATTTCTAAGTATTCTTCGATTAATTGTACGTATACTTGTAGTTATGATATAATTAATTGAAAATACATAAACGCCCAATTTTGTAAACTAGTGGCAATACGAGACTACCTCGGATGGATTTTAGTCAGGTTGTACTGATACCTCCAGGTTACATAAGTGAAAGATTAATTGAGAGATTGGATATCGTTAGGTTGTACCAACACATCCAGTCTTGCTAATTAATTAATCTTATCACTTATGTAACTAAAGGCGCATCTCAGTAGTAGAAGCTTGTAGCCCTATTTCTGAAGGACTTATCTTTTAATTTGAATCAATAACTTTGTACTTGCGTATACCGAGCTATAACCACCCTGAATCATTAACCCTTTGGATTTTCAATTTATTGTTGAGTGTTGTAATTCTTCAATTTAGTACCTTTGTTTAATTCACTTTTGGATCTCGTTACTGCCATATCTTTGGATATTTTTTGGACTTTTGGACTTTTGGATTTTTTGACTTAATCAAACTTATCTGTGACGGGAAATAATCAAACAATTCTGAATTAAAAATTGAACTTAATTTGGTAACCCAATCTCCTTGGATCGACCATCTACTCGCTATAGCTAGAGGTAATTCAAGGTAAGCAATATTTCCAATCAATTAACCTTCTTACTATTTTTGATCGTAAAATGACGCGATCAAAAGGCTTCATTACAATTACAAGAAAATCCACCAAACCCTTTCGCCACCTACCGAAAAAAAAAACTTTCACCACCATGTGTTGCTACCCATTCATCTCCATGTGTTGTTGCCCTAAATGAAATTCTATAAGGTAAGTTATTGATTCTTCTATGTTTTAGCTATGGATTTCACACTCCAATGACCGAAAATTGACTGTTGGAGAAGTTGGAGAGGCATTTAGCGAGGCAAAATACATCATCAGATGTGGCTAGCTAAAGAAAAATTCTAACAAACAGTTTAAAATGGCGAGGGGAGAATAGAGTCTGTTAGAGAATTTTTTTAAGCAACAACCTTAGGGCATCCTCAATGGAGTTTCTAAACAAAAATAATTGCTATTTTTAGAGACTCCATTGAGGAAAAACCAACACCAATGGGAGTCTCTAAAATAATATTTGACACTTTTTGGCAAAATAGTGATATCACAACAACCTTGAGTCTCCAAAATAGCACATAGTCTCCATTTTCTTCAACAAATTTGTTGAAGAAAATGGAGACTATACAAGAAGATAAAAACGAGTCTCCAAAATGAATGTCAGATCTGACGATGTCAGAAGATCTGAAAAAAAAAGTACAAAAAATTAACAAACAACAACAAAAGAATTAACAAACAGCAAAAAAAAAAATACAAAACAATTGTTTTTTTCAACAATTAGCAAAAAAAAAGGTAAATACACAAAAAAACCCATGTGGTAGTGGTTTTGTTAGTGGTGGGTGGGGCAGCGGAGAAGGAGAGTAGGGTGGGGGGTGGGGTACAGCAGGGAAGGTGGAGGGTGGGGTACAGCGGGAAAAGTGGGGGAGTGTGGGTATGGTGTGTCACGCCCCAACTCGACCCCTCCAATAATCAGTCAGGACGCAACTGAATTTCGGCAGTATAACGACAGTAAATAGGACTCCGAGGCTCTAAACCAACCTCAACAGAACGTCATACATCCAACAACTCATCAATAAAATAACAACATATATCATAACCATATTATACAATAATCATCTCTCGTTATACGCCTCCGTTCCAACATAATACATAAACCTTAATATACATTACAAAAACTTGTTGACCCAATCTAGCAACCTAATCATAAACAAAAGGAAGGCTACTAAGACTGCATTAACTAATTTATTAACTTATCAACATCTTTTACATTATGAGCTAGAAAGCATATAAAAGTCTACTAAGTTAATATACAAGATAGTAAAACGATACAACATCAAGGATAAGACTCTGGAACATAGGACTCATCCACATAAGGCACATTTTCCTCTTCAGGAGGCACATACCCGTAATCCTGCGAAAGTACACCTGTATGCATGCAATAATAGAGAGTGAGCTTATATAAAACAAGCTCAGCCAGGATCCGATAGATCTGGAACAAGGTTGACTAAAGTCCTTGGAAATAATGCTTTGTGTCAGTAAACACACAATAACATCAAAAATCATTATAAATGCAACAATAGTAATAACTGTAAACATACAATAAGGATACAATACGTTTACTGATGAAGCTCCATACACCAATTCCATGCTCAACAACCCATCCAAACTCAATGACACAATTCCTGAGGTACCTTGACCTAGACCCACACCCCATGTCCTCTCTGCCCATGCGAGATAGGGATTAGCCGTGATAACAGTGCCCGCAGCCCAAGATGCCTCCCAAGGTGACACAACATTATCAAAGCTCATAACAATGAGACTCAACATAAATAAACCGAGAGATCACCGACGAGGGTGCCCGATTCCCGTAATCCATAATCAATCAATAATCTGGGAGATCAGCAACAAAAGTGGATTCCCATAATCAATAATCAATCAATAAACTGAGAGATCAGCAACAAAAGTGCCCGATTCCCATAATCAATAATCAATCAATAAACTGAGAGATCAGCAACTAAAGTTCCCGATTCTCATACTCAATAATCATCTATTCATCAATAATAGCATCAACAATCAATTAGACAACAAATAACTAAGTTAGATGACAAAGTAGGCCATCCAACCAGACATGCATTATATACACAATTAAAGCTTAGTTTACCCATCAACAACTCACCATTCAATCACTCAAACACCACCCAATCATCTAAGGCATAGTTCAAGAATTTAAAGAAAGACAGCCTAAACTTCAAAAATTCATAACCTACATTCTACTAATCCAAACACCGCCAAATCAGTTTCTATCACTCACCCATTCAACCAACTACATTAGCCCCCTCGGAAAACCACCATAACACCTCCAAATCATGCCCGATAACCCTAAAACTCTAAGGTGTCAAGGCTGAATTTTCCGGACTTTCACACGGACAACGCAATTGAAAATTTGGCATTACAACAGCGCTACCACGAAATTATCAAGTTTTTAGAAATCGACGGCAATCGATTTCGATCAACACAACTTAATTTAATCGACATTGAACAAATTAATCAAATTTAAATACCCAAAAAATAAAAATTATGCTACAACCGATAAAAACTCGTAGTATTACAGCTAAATGATCCCTAGCATGCAAGGAGCAATAATCTAACATCAGATTAGAATTCTAACGGTTCAATTTTCATTTATACACAAAAATGTAAAAGACAACTTTTGAGATCTAGAATTTTTCTCTCATCTTTGATGCAAACTAAGGCTAGAAATAGGTAGAATGGATGCCCAACAAGCAAAATAAAGCTTTGAATGAAGTGATTTGGCCTTGAAATGAAGTTTTTATGTGAAAATTACTTTGAAAAACCTTGAAAATGCTCTTATTCTTCCTCCCCCTTGAACTCACGATTTTGTGTGTGTTTTGTGGTGTTTTTGGCTTGTTTTAATGTGTGTAACTACTTATGAGCAAGGTGGTCAACATTTAACTGAAAGTCAAAGTTAAAAACTTAGTATTTTTAGTGTTTTCTTGTCTTTAAATGCATTTTCTTGATCACCAATGCTCAAAACAATTATGCAACACCCAAGTTATCTCAAGTGGGTTATTTTTAGGTGACAAGAAGTTTTATAATCAAACAATTCTACCCGAGTCGACTTATAACTCGATTTTTGCAAAAATCGATGTAAAAACCCTAATAAATTCCTAAGCCGATTTTAAAATCGTTTTCAACAAACACAGGTCTATTAAAGTCCATGGACTAGATCTAGAAGGGTTAAAAAGACCAGTTTCAAAATTTTAGCGGACGTGTTTCAAAAATACTATTCACTGAAAATCGACGATAAAATTTCTAACTCCGTTTTTTATGAAAATTTCATGAATGCGCATTTAGCATGTTCTAGGAGTATTGATACTAAAATTACCACATTCTAAATCACATAGCACATTGACAGGTTAATTCACGCAAAACGAGAATAAACACGCAAAACGAGATAAGATAGAAAAGTGGGGTTTCACATTCTCCCCTCCTTAAAACAATTGCGTCCTCGCAATTCTTCACTCAAGTACTGCTGGCTCAAACATATGGAAAGAAAGAGCGAAAATCAAATTCTGAATACCAACTAAGTATGCCAACTAGGAATACCGAACAAGAAGCTTGAATAAGAACGCTAAATAAGAACACCGAATAAGAACACCGACTAAGACTTCCGAATGAGAATCTCAAATAATTACTGAAGAAAATGCCAAACATAGATCCCGTAATAGAGCACCAACCAATAATACCAAGTAAGAGCTTCAACAAGATCACGAGTGAGAATACCAAATAATAATCCCAATATAAGATCTGCGGATAATACCGTATCAGAATTCTACATAAGAACACCGCATAGAAAATACCATAGAAGATGTCCAAAGAAGTATGCTGAATAAGAATCTCCATACAGAAATTTCGAGGAAGAATGCCGTATAAAATCACCAAATAAGAATCCAATAATCAATGTATAGTCATAAAGTAGCTTGACCCCTAATCGGAATTCCATATACCTCAGCGTCACATACTACTCAGTCACCAACTGATATGATGAATGTGCTAACTTTAATCGCATAAGGCAAACTTTCTACTCATATTTTAGCACGTTGCACTCAAGGAGATATAATATTTAATTGGTTGAGAATAAGTAAGTTACCTTTCACCACTGTTGTAGCCTCTGGCAATTCCTCCAAGTCCACTACGTAGGCTCGAGCCTGAGCCCGCTGCTGCTGAGGTGTACTGCTTGCAGGTCCACCCTGATAACCCTGGACTGCTGGCTGACCCGTAGAACCCTGATACCTGGGGCAATCCCTTACCCGGTGTTGGTTGCTGCCGCAACCTAAACACGTCCCTGCCTTTCTTCAACAGTCGGCCTCCATATGGCCCTTACGTTTACAATAAACACACTGCAGCATCGGAGCACTGACACTGCCTCCTAAAGAACCAGAAGCTGAATAAGCAGCTGAACCAGCCTGCTGCTGAGGTATAACAACACTAGGCCTATACTGACCCTGAGACTGAGCTGGCCTGGACTGGGACTGAACCTGATATGACCCCTGCTAAAACTGAGGCCGATAATAACTCTGTTGTCCCTGTGGCCTAAAAGACCCCTGCTGAGCTGGTGGCCTGTACACCACCTGCTGTACGGGAGGCCTATACATACTCTGTGGATACTGCGGCTGATACGGCCACTTACTAGGCTGACTAAACACAAGCTGGTCCCCCTTTCTCTTCTCTAGTCTAGAAGCTGCCTCAAAAGCCTCAATGAAAATATCATACCGATTCAAAGCCATCACATCCTGAATCTCGGGCCTCAACCCCAGCATGAATCTTCGAGTCCTCCGCTCCTCGTCTACCACATACTCCGATGCATACCGGGACAATCGAGTAAATGTGGCCTCATATTGAGCCACTGTAGCATCTCCCTATACCAAGGCTAGAAACTCTGCCTCTCTTTGCTCCCTCGCGATCCTCGGGACATACTTCTCCCGGAAAGCTCTCAAGAAGGTACCCCAAACATACGGAATACCCTGTGCTGCCCAGCTAGTTCTCACTGTGCGCCACCACTCCTCTGCCTCATCATCTAACAAGTACACGGTAAAAGAGACCTTCTGCTCATCACTATAGTCAAGTGGATCATAGATCTTCTCCAACTTGCTTATCCACGCCTCAACCTTCCTATCATCCGGCTCCCCCTGAAATCTAGGTGGATGATATCCTAAGAACTCTTTCAGGGTACCACGCCCGTGGTTTCCACCCTACACATTCTGTATCTGAGCCTGTAATGCCTGAGTCTGGGCAGCCTGCCCTGCTAGTAACTGTGCCTGACTAGCCACTAACTCAGCAATCCTTTCCATAGCTGCCCCCAATCGGTCATCACCCCTGTCACGGCCCGGTGCCGCGTTACCCAGAGTCTTATCAGTCATCTCAGGCCTACCACTGGTTCTCGGTCGACCGGCCATTTTACTAATCAAAGAGTTAGCACAGGTTATAGCACGTAAACAGGTTATAAACAACTATTAACACATGAACAACAAACTCATATAAAACACATAAACAAATTAATCACATAATCACATAAGTACTAAATCACATAATCACTTAATCATTTAATCATATTAACACATATTTCACTTTTCTTTCACTTCATACATACTTGCATGCATGAACCATTACCCACATTCCAAGGATACCCCGGCTGACAGCTAATCAAGCTCTGATACCACTTAAATATCACGCCCAAACTCGACCCCTCCAATAATCAGTCAGGACGCAATAGAATTTCGGCAGTATAACGACAGTAAATAGGACTCCAAGGCTCTAAACCAACCTCAACAGAACGTCATACATCCAACAACTCCTCAATAAAATAACAATATACATCATAACCATATTATACAATAATCATCTCTCGTTATACGCCTCTGTTCCAACGTAATACATAAACCTTAATATACATTACAAAAACTTGTTGAGCCAATCTAGCAACCTAATCATAAACAAAAGGAAGGCTACTAAGACTGTATCAACTAATTCATTAATTTATCAACAACTTTTACATTATAAGCTACAAACCATATAAAAGTCTACTAAGTTAATCTACAAGATAGTAAACCGATACAACATCAAGGATAAGACTCTGGAACATAGGACTCATCCACATAAGGCACATTTTCCTCTTCAGGAGGCACGTACCCGTAATCCTGCGAAAGTACACCTGTATGCATGCAATAATAGAGAGTGAGCTTATATAAACTAAATCCAGCGAAGATCCGATAGATCTCAAACAAGGTTTACTAAACTCCTTGGAAATAATCCTTTGAGTTAGTAAACACACAATAACATCAATAATCATTATAAATGCAACAATAGTAATAACTGTAAACATACAATAAGGATACAATACGTTTACTAATGAAGCTCCATACACCAATTCCATGCTCAACAACCCCTCCAAACTCAATGACACAATTCCTGAGGTACCTTGACCTAGACCCACACCCCATGGCCTCTCTACCCATGCGAGATAGGGATTAGCCATGATAACTGTGCCCGCAGCCCAGGATGCCTCCCGCGGTGACACAACATTATCAAAGCTCACAACAATGAGACTCAACATAAATAAACTGAGAGATCAGCAACGAGGGTGCCCGATTCCCGTAATCCAGAATCAATCAATAATCTGGGAGATCAGCAACAAAAGTGTCCGATTCCCATAATCAATAATCAATCAATAAACTGAGAGATCAGCAACAAAAATGCCCGATTCCCATAATCAATAAACTGAGAGATCAGCAACTAAAGTTCTCGATTCTCATACTCAATAATCATCTATTCATCAATAATAGCATCAACAATCAATTAGACAACAAATAACTAAGTTAGATGACAAAGTAGGCCAACCAACCAGACATGCATTATATACACAATTAAACCCTAGTTTATCCATCAACAACTCACTATTCAATCACTCAAACACCACCCAATCATCTAAGACAAAGTTCAAGAATTTAAAGAAAGACAGCCTAAACTTCAAAAATTCATAACCTACATTCTACTAATCCAAACACCGCCAAATCAGTTTTTATCACTCACCCATTCAACCAACTCCCTTAGCCCCCTCGGAAAACCCCCATAACACCTCCAAATCGTGCCCGATAACCCTAAAACTCTAAGGTGTCAAGGCTGAATTTTTCGAACTTTCACACGGACAACGCAATTGAAAATTCGGCATTACCACAGCGCTACCACGTAATTATCAAGTTTTTAAAAATCGACGGCAATCGATTTCGATCAGCACAACTCAATTTAATCAACATTGAACAAATTAATCAAATTTAAATACCCGAAAAATAAAAATTATGCTACAACCTATAAAAACTCGTAGTATTACATCTAAATGATCCCTAGCATGCAAGGAGCAATAATCTAACATCATATTAGAATTCTAACGGTTCAATATTCATTTATATGCAAAAATGTAAAAGACAACTTTTGAGATCTAGAATTTTTCTCTCACCTTTGATGCAAACTAAGGCTAGAAATAGGTAGAATGGATGCCCAACAAGCAAAATCAAGCTTTGAATGAAGTGATTTGGCCTTGAAATGAAGTTTTTATGTGAAAATTATTTTGAAAAACCTTGAAAATGCTCTTATTCTTCCTCCCCCTTGAACTCACAGTTTTGTGTGTGTTTTGTGGTGTTTTTGGCTTGTTTTAATGTGTGTAACTACTTATGAGCAAGGTGGTCAACATTTAAATGAAAGTCAAAGTTAAAAACTTAGTATTTTTAGTGTTTTCTTGTCTTTAAATGCATTTTCTTGATCACCAATGCTCAAAACAATTATGCAACACCCAAGTTATCTCAAGTGGGTTATTTTTAGGTGAAAAGAAGTTTTACAATCAAACAATTCTACCCGAGTCGGCTTATAACTCAATTTTCGCAAAAATCGATGTAAAAACCCTAATAAATTTCTAAGCCGATTTTAAAACCGTTTTAATGAAATACATGTCTATTAAAGTCCGTGGACTAGGTCTAGAAGGGTTAAAAAGACCAATTTCAAAATTGTAGCGGATGTGTTTCGAAAATACTATTCATTAAAAATCGACGATAAAATTTCTGACTCTGTTTTTGATGAAAATTTCATGAATGCACATTTAGCATGTTCTAGGAGTATTGATACTAAAATTACCACATTCTAAATCACATAGCACATAGACAGGTTAATTCACGCAAAACGAGAATAAACACGCAAAACGAGATAAGATAGAAAAGTGGGGTTTGACAGGGTGCAACGAGGAAGGGAAAGGGGGTGGGTGGGTGGGTAGGGGGTGGTGTACAACAGGGAAGGGAAAGCGAGTGGGAGTGGGAATGGGAGTAGGGGTAGGGAGTGGGGTGCAGCAGTGACGGGGAAGGGGGGCTTTTATTTAGGATTATTTTGTTTTTTTAATTAAATTTTTTTATATATTTATTTAGGGTTTTTTAATTATGATTTTGTAATTAGGCTTTTTTAATTAGATTTTTTTAATTAAGGTTTTGTATTTAGGGTTTTTTAATTAGACTTTTTTTTAATTATGTTTTTGTATTTTATTTTTTATTTTAATTTTTTAGTTTAGTTTTTTTGGTTTGGTAAACTTTTTTTTATTGCTGCTTTTTTTTTTAATCTAAATGGCTCTTTAAAACAGTTTTTTTGCCTTGGTCTCTAAGTGGGTCTTTAAAATTGATCTTAGTCTCTATATGGATCTCTAAAATAATGAATAGAGACCCATTATAAAGACTCCATTGAGAATAGTCTTAGTATCGTTCCTTAAAGGAGGAAGAGGAGGCGGAGAAATGCGGCGTTTTGCTTCAAGATAGCTCCGAAAAAGGCTCCGGTAAGAGTAGATGAAGAAAATGAAAATTGGAAAATATAGAAATGAAAAAAAATATATGGAAAATTTACTAAGTATCCATTAAGAAACACCATAATAGTCAATACTAGAAGCCATACTCACATCAGTGGTGGTCCTCCATTATCAACTACAGAGTAAGAACCTGTCCGAAAAATACCCTAACTAAACCTTGCAACTCGAGAAGTATACTGTTCAAAATCCCTCCACTAATGCCAAACCCACCATTGGTTATACCTTCCATGCCTACAACCACTCAAACTATCCTCATCTGCAAATCAATACCTATTCTTACATTATCTTTCCCATCACCTACGGCTTTTCCTTCACTACCCATGGATCTAAACACCCTAGCCCAAATGTTCTATGCCTTACATGGAGTAGTTACTCAGCTTGGCCAAGCCTAAAACCTACCTCATCCAAATGTAACACCTTTACTAGTAACACAGGTGATACCCTTGGTGCTTGTTCTAGGGGAGAGATATCCCGAGCGCCCCCCAAGCAAGAAGATGAAAAAGGATCCTCTGGGCCCATGAATAGGCCAAAAACTATAAGGAACAGAGGACCATTTTAGGCTTGAAGACATGGAGGAAAAGGGATGACTATTAACCATATGGCAAAAGTCTCCCTGGACTCGGGTACAACTCGTTCACCCAAGAAATGTTATTTGAACCTATACCATACTTATACAAATTCCCCATCTTGTTAACCAATAATGAGACTGGTGACCTTGAGTATCACATCTTTCAATCACAATTTGACGTTCTATGATATCCGAGGTAGTCAAATGCTAAGCTTTTCCAATCACCCTTATAGAGCCCACTAGAAAGTGGGATTTAGAGAGAAATCCTAATATTTTGTTAGTGATTGAGAAAAGTGCTAGCAATTCCTGACATGCTGCTTCTTATTTATAGACACATAATAAACTTAAGGTCAATTATGGGTTTGTCCAATCCTATTGGAGTTAGGACTGGTGGATTGGGTCCAACCTCATTATGTCTTAAGTTAAATTAATATCCAAACTATCTAAATATCAAGTTAGTCAATGAAAAAATTGCACAAATGGTCCCTATTATTTTCCTAAAATTTTAAATGTTCCTATTGTTCAAATCAACCAATTTAGGCCTTATTATTTCCTAATAAATTTTAAATTTTTTTTATTATTCAAAATTAGCCAATTTAGTCCCTATTATTTTTATAAAAAAAATCAATTTAGTCCTAGTTGTAAATTGACAAAATTACCAACATATCCTTTGAATATAGGGCATATATCACAAATTCTCCCTAATATTGGCATATTTTTGTTAGAGATATACCCTAATGCTATATAGTTAGATGACCTATATAGGGCATTTTGATGTAAATCTGAATGGCATATTTATTGGAAGTTCATATTCTCCGTTCAATTATATGAATATATCCTTAATATTTTTTTGAGAAGGAGTATATTCTTAATCTGTTGAGAATTCGACTGCATATTTCTTCGACATGATAAACATTCAAAAGCATTCATAGTCCTTAGATTATTCAACCAAGACTAGAATAATCAAGTATGGACTATCATATGTAGTTACCTTTGATTAACATAGAGATGTTAATAATAAATGGTAGCGAGCATTGAGCTACAACTGCATAGGGATCCGATTAACTCACATATGAGTAATCGTTGGTGGAACGGATCATTGAATATGACCGAAATGACAAACTACATGACTTTGGATTAATAGTTTGTCATTCGTTGCGAATTGTGCAACTTAATCCTTTGACTTGAGAAATTACGGCTGCCGACTATATCAGGGTCTAAATCTTGCGTTTGGACAATGATCGCCTTCTTTGAGGATGAGATACGGCCTCTTTCAGTTTAGTCTTGTGATATAGAGACCGACAGGTAATTGTCAAGATAGGATCTGTTAACCTCTAAAAGTGAGGCGATGTCCTATGCGATCTAGTGTCAGTTGTCTGAAATGAGAAATCCTCGGTCGGGGTAGCTGAACGATGGAAAGGTATTTTTCCATAGATGTCATCTCTCATTCCACCAGATTAGATCTATGCATTGAATCGTTTAGTAGACTTAATTATTTCATGGTCCCCATAACGATCGGGATATTTTAACAAAAGGATCAGACTGCATGCTAATTTGCGACTGTAAATAGGTTCGTTGGAATTGGACTTTATTACTGTATATATTGTCATGATATGTTCGTTGCTAGCGCGTCACTCATGAACATGAAGATATTCCGAAAAATGACAGACATTTTCAAAATCGATTTTTTATCGCTATACGGTCATGAACCTAGCAAGTCACACATTTAGGGTATCATGAATAAAGCATATTTGAGCTTGGTATTGAGTTGGAAACACGTTAAAATGTTAACGGTGTGATTTTAGACATTAACAGTTAAGCAGGCCAAAATCGTAATTTTTGAAAGTTTTGGGGCCAAAGTGTAAATACTGAAAAGTATTGGGGCAAAAGTGAAAATAGATTTTAAGGGGCAATCTTGAATTAATTATTCTAAAAGGGTTTAGAATTAATTAATGATTGTCTTCACTAGAAGACAAAAGACAAGTTGCACAAAAGGACAAAACACAAAAGGACAAAAGACAACTTGCACTAAAAGACAAACAATAAGTTGCAAGAGAAATTTGTCCAAAAAGCCCTCCTATGGCCGGCTATGTGCAGGATGTTGACACTTGGCTTCTTGATTTGTTTAGATCATGACACTTGGCATTTGATAAGCAAGTTTGTGCATCTATAAATAGAGGTCATGTCTTCATTCATTTTTGCTTGCTCTTGGCCAAAAATTACATAGTGTTTTGAAGCAAAATTCTGTCTTTCTCCTCTTGGTACAATCGGCCAAAGCTAGTAGAGTTAGAAAATATTTTGCTTCTAGTTTTTAACTCTAAATTACTTAAGCTCTTGGACTTAATTAAGCTAGCACTTCTATTAGCTAGTCGTCCTTTGCTTGTGGATACCCGTGGACCGACTAGAGCCTTTGCACTTGCGAAGGAGATTTGTCATAGTCAAGATCTTCCTTTCAAGAGTCTACATCCGAGTTCTTAACGCGAGGTATTTCGTTTTAAAAACATTTGTATATAGTTGTATATATTCTTATGTATTTTATTTTAATGTACTAAGTTACGGATTTACTCTTGAGATTATGTAAATACAAACTTGTTTACATGCAAAATTTTAATTGTTATTATTTCTGCTGCGCTTGCATATTTTTGTTATTTACATATCTCGAGATGATCCCGTTACGCTCCTACTTTTGAAACTGACGCCATTATGCGCCTTCATTTTGAAGCTAACGCCTTATTGCGCCTTTATTATGAAGTTGACGCCTTTATGCGCCTTCAATTTTTTCATTTTCATCCCTATTGTTTTAAAAGTGACACGTTTAGTCTCCAATGTTTACACTTTGTTTTTCCAATTTGATCCCTGTTATTACAAAATTGACTTGCTTAATCTCTAAAGTTTACAAAAACCTCAATTTGGTCCCAAATGTTTTAACTTTTTGTCAATTTAGTTGCCAAAGATTCATGTACAAATCATACATTACGAGGACTAAACTGAATTTTTTTACAAACTTTAGGGATTAAGTGCATTACTTTTGAAACTATAAGGATGAAATTGAAAGAAAGTGTAAAAATTGAGTACTAAATTGAAACTTTTTACAATCTTTGGGGACAAAAGAAGTCACATTTCGAACAATGAGGACAAATTTAAAAAATGATGTAAACAATGAGGATTACTTGTGAAATTTACCCGTAATCAATTATCTAGCTTGTCAGATTTCCCTTATGTGTGACTTCTTAAGTTCATAATTAATTGGTAGTAAAATATATATTAATCCAATTAATATATGAATAGAACTCTTTCTAATTAATTAATTTGCACAAGTCATGAGTAACATCTAGTAGTATATCAAGACTACCTAATTTATGATGAAGTTGAATCTCATGAACCTGCAATTATAATTATGGTGTAATTAATTCCTTCAGCCTTATTTGTTCCGATCAAGTGAGAGTCATGGATAAGGACGTCAAACGCTTCACTTAATTATATGACCAAATGCAATTAATTAGTAACTTATCAGTGAATCAAGAAAAGACATTTACTATTCTACCTTGGCCAAGAATTTTTGGTTACTTAACTAATGATCACATAAGGCCCCTAGTTGACAGATTTCATATTGCTCACACATATGTCTTCATGTAGGAATAGATCATAGCCAGGTATTTAAGCCATGAATAGAACAATTGTAGCATATAACAAATTATTGCTTGTCCATGAATTTTGTTATATGATCGGTTATGTCTAGTCACTTATTCTCTCACAAATACTCATACATCTACTAATATAACATGAGACTCTTTACCCTTATTATTACTATCTCATATTAATCAAGATAGTAGACTACGTGTTGATCTGTTTGTGTTAATTCATCCTTTGATCGAAAACTTATTTTAAAATCTATCGTTAATTATAGATCTTTCCACTAATGTTCTTATTTAAAGGGCGTTTGGTTCATGGATTAGTTTTTTATTCCTGTGAATGTGATTCCCCAGATTGTGACTCTCAGGAATGTTGTAAAATCTATTTGATATACCAAAAATATTCCTGGGAATATTTTCTCAAATTCTTAGAAATATTATAATTTTGTATTTGGTTTGCACTTGATATTCCCGGGAATCTTGATTAGTTTTCTAAAAATATCCATAACTGAAAAAATAACTTCAACATCATATTCAATGCATTTTTTTTCTTGTATCTACACAATCAACTTATTAATGATGTCACAAATATTTATCATTGAAAAAAAATAACCAATTATGTAACGCCCCAATCCCTCACGAGATCGAAGGCTCTAATAACCATGCTATTCTCAACCCAATACCAAACCCGGTCACAAAATTTAAGAAAAATGGACAGAGTCTCCCCTGTACCGTGGACATTCTGAAAACCTGTAAACACTTAATAAAGCCACAACATAACAAGACATTCATTTATAACTAAAGATCTTAGCTTTTAAGGCCATCTGAGCCTTAAGACATACAAACAGTTTACATACACACAAGCATGCATTCATAACTTAACTTCTTTACAAAACCACTTATCATGCCACTCCATGATATGACTGAACATTCTTAGAAATTAAAGCCAACCATACATCCGTTCATTCATACCCAAGCATGTAACGTAGCTAGAAGTAGAAGCAAAAGTTATTACATGCCACAATTCCATAACACTTACTACATCCACGTAGCTTTCAAACTTGCAACTACTCAAATATATATACATAAGCTCTTAGGCTCCAAAATAGAATAGAAAGCAGAACAATTAAGGTCTTCCATAATTTAGCAGGCAATCACTCAAATCTCAAGGAATAGCACACAACAATCAGGTCAACTCCTCCAACTGCACCACCTGAAACATGTTTAGCGAGGTATGAGCAATCACAATTGTCCAGTGAGGGATAAGGTCTACCGGGTACGTGCAATGCAGCAGTTAGTACAAATAAAGCATTTTACAAACAAAGAACAATTGAAACAAGAAGCTACCACACATTAAAAAGGATACGATTCACTTGATCTTCAATCATGAACCACGAGCCATGAACTGAAATCCCGATGTAATAATGACATTGTTATCGATAAACCGGCATCCCCTTCTTATAACTCCAAATTGGGTGTACTCCGGATGTACCCCGAAATCCTACTTCCCAACTCTCCCTGGCCGGCATCCCAAGCGAGAGAGGGACTGGGTAACCATGGTAGCCGAGGTATACCGGTAAGACCGATGCCGCCTGTTTTTCACGACACTACCATTCCCAAATGGTTGCGCAACCTCCTTGCAATGCTCTCAAAATCATAACAAGAGAATACATCAATAAACACATGATTGAGGGATAATAAAGTAGGTTGCCCTCACACACAATATATAGACAATAAGTGCACATAATCTAAGTACAAGTAAATAAACTATTATGCATATAAGGATGAAGCCTCCCTCACGTCTATCAAGCTCCACAACGCAAGATTGGCTTCAAATCACTCTCAATCACCTTGAACATAAAGTTAAACATTGTTTCAATTACTCTTTAACTACAACATTCATTAATTATCCAACTAGGTTAGCTAACTCATAGTTTACTTAATTAACATACAACCAACTAACCATTCAAGTAATCTAATATACCAACAATATAACTAACAACAATAAAATCGGGATATAAGCATGTTCTACAATCATTTTAAAGAGCATTTTAAGCATAGATAACCATATTTAATTCCATAATAGTACTATCAATTTATAAAGCCATTAATCCATACTTATTCTCTTTACAATTAACTCAATATAAAACTCAAGGAAAACACTTAGAACTATGACAATACAATTAATATAAACAAGAATTCACTTAGAATCTTCAATTCAAGAAAAACAATTATGCAATTTAGTTCATGAAACATTCTCTAGATATCGCCATATCTCAGATAATCACCCATAACCACTTAACCCATCAAGTCCAATCAAAACTTAGCAAATAACCCAACTTTATTCCAAAAGCCCCTTTCGTAAACCCAACTAAAAATCTATCATCTAAGCAACTGGAGGACACAACGAGCATTCCAAGCATTTAACGGTCACTAACCAACTACAAGGAAGTTCTACAAACACCTAAAACACTAGAACAAACCAATTTCCCTAAATGTCCCTCTTTATGTTCTAGTCATTCTAACCAACTTTTAGCCATCTTTTAATGGGTTTAAATAAACATTTAAGCCATCTAGCATTAATGGCACCTAATAGAAACACTAAAACCATCAATTGAGCAAAAGTCACAAAAACTCAGTAGAATACTATTCTTTCTCTAACTTTCTCAAGCTATCACATCCCAACAAGCTATGATAATAGAAATCCGTTTTTTACCACGCAAACCTATCCATATTATGATCCATTTAAATGCAAAGAAAACCCGCTTAAACTATAACAATCACAAAACTCCATTCGTCCCCTTAGTTGATTTATACTATTACTAAGTTAACCAATCACCCAACTAATGCCATAACCATACCAAAAGTGCTTCCATGACCTCCCAAGACAATGCCAACACTCAAACTGAGCAAATTCCACACTTGGTTAAAACATCCCCTTTGCAATTCAAGGCTAATTAGCTTCCAAACGTAATACGAAGTTCAAGGTACACAACCAACTATACTACCTTCCTAATGACACTTAATGACACCACTTAGGACTTCAAAGTCATGCAATTACCTGTATCTAGCCCGAAAGCCCCAAATTTCCTCTTTTGACTTTGTACTACACGTACCTCAACCGGGACTCAAATGAGAGCTAGCAAAGCTTAGTTAGGTCCCAAATAGTCTAGGATTACTAAATGTGGAGGCCAATTCAACCCGGATTCATGATAATCCCGAAACCTCTTTCTAAAAGTTGGCTATTTCATTCTTTTGCTAGGTTATGAGCAATTAAATGTTATGGGGTCTTTACACTACTTTCATTAACATCTAAAGCACCTATTAGGATCATTGATTCAAGTTATAAAGTCCAATTTCACAAAACCCTAACATTCCCGTCACTATTCTTGCCAAATATTCAATGAGCAATTTCAACCGATTAAACTACGAAACAATAGCATAAATTAAGTCTCTACTACTTATATATAACATACATAAGCATATTTGAGCATTGCATTAGCATTTAAGAGCAAAATAAGAAATTCAAGAAAGTTGTCACATTTTTTAAATGCAAAAATAGGTAAGAAATCCCTCACATATTGCGCGTAGGAACTCCTAGGAGGCTAGTAAACACCCTAAACCACCTGCACCTAGCTTGGCTTGGCTTGGAATGAGGATTTGTTAAGCAAAAATCTCTATTTCTCCTCCTATGCTATTTTCGGATTTGCTACTGTGTTTTTAGCTTTTTTCTTCTTTTTTTATTTTTTATTTTTGTTTTATGAGCTATTATACGTATATGTTGAGTATTTAAAGGGTGGGGTCAAGTTGGGTGAGTTTATTGCCTACTAAAATGAGCCTAGTCAACTTAAAAATGAGTCTAATGCACATAAATTAAGTTAGCTAACTAAAACATAATGTTTCATACGTAACACTATTCATTAGCTTTAACAAATTATTTTCTAAACGAAGGCTCCTATCTCTTTAAGCTCAAATGCACATTTTTCTCAATCCTATAACAATTAATATGATTTAAGAAAAATACTAATTCGAAGAAAATAGATAGTTGGAAAACGTAATAAATAGTAACTAAGGAAAGCAACAAATAAATGGATAATGAAAATGCACAAACAGTAGATGAAACAGTTAATGAATCATGGCAATGTTCTCGGGCGTCACATCCTCTCCCCCTTAAACAAATTGTGTCCACGCAATTCTTCTTCACAACAGAACTCTATATCAACTGAAAACTAACTCTAATTACTCTTGAACAGTTACTAAGAAAGACACGGTCTCCTCAAATGAACATCATATGAAAATACCAAGTAGAAGTCCCAAGCGAAATGTCAAGAAAGGTACCAAACAAGCAGTTCGAAGAAGAATTATGAATGAGAACCCATATAAGAATTCGATTAGTACCGCCTAAAAATTCCCAGGTAAAAAGGTCAAATAAAGGCTCAAATGAAGATACTATCTCGAAATCCGAATAAGAATCCTGTTGGCCATGAATACCATAAAAGAGTAGAATCCCAACGAAGAGCGGCAAGAAAATACCAATAAAAATTTAGAGTACAAATACCGAAGATAATTCCATATGTTAAGGTTGATTAGAAT
Source organism: Ehretia macrophylla (assembly GCA_037974665.1). NCBI lineage: Eukaryota > Viridiplantae > Streptophyta > Magnoliopsida > Boraginales > Ehretiaceae > Ehretia > Ehretia macrophylla. The sequence goes on from CM075777.1 coordinate 1,772,790, forward strand.
CCCAAACTAAGTCTTCCGAGCTATACCAGCAAGAAAATACTAGAAGAATACTCAATAAGAAAACCCAGAGAGAAGTCATATAGAAATCCCAAAGGAAGCCATTCATTTCTGACTGCTGAGCGGAGAAGAATGCCTTGGAAGAAATCACAATAATTGAGCTCCACTTACAACACCAATTCCCAAATAAAGGGCTGATTAATTGTCTCTCATTCCCACTAATCCACATAACTTGGAGGGCCTATTGCTAATCACTTCTCCTTAGGGGGAGGAAGAAGTCTTTCTTACCATTTCAACGAGACATGTATAAATGCCAAGATATCACATTTACACATATATGTTTTAAACTATTATACAAAATGTTTATATAAGAGTTTATGAAACAGTGTAATTATCAAAGTCATTCAAGTACGACAATCAAGTCAATCATAACACAACTCAATCAAAGACATTCAAATACATACATTACAAGCAACAATTCAAACAATTAACAATTCACGAGGTCAATTTGATGCACAACTAGCCACTTTACTTCACTTAGCACACATTTAGCACGTAACACATAATTATATCACATAGGTGCATACATTCAATACAAGACACACAATCACACACGCTGGCATACACTTTCAAGACACATATTAATAAGCATACACGCAAGGGTTACTACCCGACAAGCCAAGGACCCTGTCACTGCTTAGAGCTAACTAAGCTCTGATACCACCTGTAATGCCCTGATCCCTCACAAGACCGGAGGCTCTAATAACCATGCTATTCTCAACCCAATACCAAACACGGTTACAAAAATTTAGAAAAAACGGACAGAGTCTCCCCTGTATCGTGGACATTCTAAAAACCTGTAAAAACTCAATAAAGCCACAACATAATAAGACATTCATTTATAACTAAAGATCTTAGCTTTAAGGTCATCCGAGCCTTAAGACATACAAACAGTTTACATATACACAAGCATGCATTCATAACTTAACTTCTTTACAAAACCGCTTATCATGCCACTCCATGATAGCATTGAACATTCTTAGAAATTAAAATCAACCATACACCCGTTCATTATCACCCAAGTATGCAACGTAGCTAGTAGCCGAAGCAAAAGTTATTACATGCCACAATTCCATAACACTTACTACATCCACTTAGCTTTCAAACTTGCAACTACTCAAATATATATACATAAGCCCTTAGGCTCCAAAATATAATATAAAGTAGAACAATTAAGGTCTTCCACAGTTTAGCAGGCAATCACTCAAATCTCAAGTAATAGCACACAGCAATCAGGTCAACTTCTCCAACTGCACCACCTGAAACATGTTTAGCAAGGTATGAGCAATCACAATTGCCCAGTGAGGGATAAGATCTACAGGGGACGTACAATGCAGCAGTTAGTACAAATAAAGTATTTTACAAACAAAGAACAATTGAAACAACAAGTTACCACACATTAAAAAGGATACGATTCACTTGATCTTCAATCACGAACCACGAGCCACGAACTGAAATCCCGATGTAATAATGACATTGTTATCAATAAGCCGGCATCCCCTTATAACTCCAAAATGGGTGTACTCCGGATGTACCCTGAAATCCTACCACCCAACTCTCCCTGGGCGGTATCTCAAGCGAGAGAGGGACTGGGTAACTATGGTAGCCGAGGTATACCGGCAAGCCCGATGCCGCCCGGTTTCCACGACACTAACATGCCCAAATGGTTGTGCAACCATGATGCAATGCACTCAAAATGATAACAATAGAATACATCAATAAACACATGATTGAGGGACAACGAAGTAGGTTGCCCTCACACACAATATATAGACAATAAGTGTACATAATCTAAGTACAAGTAAATAAACTATTATGTACATAAGGATGAAGTCTCCCTCACTTCTATCAAGCTCCACAATGCAAGATTGGCTTCAAATCACTCTCAATCACCTTGAACATAAAGTTAAACATTGTTTCAATTACTCTTTAACTACAACATTCATTAATTATCCAACTAGGTTAGCTAACTCATAATTTACTTAATTAACATACAACCAAGTAATCATTCAAGTAATCTAATATACCAACAATATAACTAACAACAATAAAATCGTGATATAAGCATGTTCTACAATCATTTTAAAGAGCATTTTAAGCATAGATAACCATATTTAATTCCATAATAGTACTATCAATTTATAAAGCCATTAATCCATACTTATTCTCTTTACAATTAACTCAATATAAAACTCAAGGAAAACACTTAGAACTATGACAATACAATTACTATAAACAAGAATTCACTTAGAATCTTCAATTCAAGAAAAATAATTATGCAATTTAGTTCATGAAACATTCTCTGGATAACGCCATATCTTAGATAATCACCCATAACCACTTAACCCATCAAGTCCAATCAAAACTTAGCAAATAACCCAACTTTATTCCGAAAGCCCCTTTCGTAAGCCCAACTAAAAATCTATCTTCTAAGCAACAGGAGGACACTACGAGCATTCCAAGCATTCAACGGTCACTAATCAACCACTAGGAAGTTCTACAAATACCTAAAACACTAGAACAAACCAATTTCCCTAAATGTCCCTCTTTATGTTCTAGTCATTCTAACCAACTTCTAGCCATCTTTTAATGGTTTAAGCAAACATTTAAGCCATCTAGCATTAATGGCACCTAATAGAACACTAAAACCATCAATTGAGCAAAAGTCACAAAAACTCAATAGAATACTATTCTTTTCTCTAACTTTCTCAAGCTATCACATCCCAACGAGCTATGATAATAGAAATCCGTTTTCACCACGCAAACCTATCCATATTATGATCCATTTAAATGCAAAGAAAACCCGTTTAAACTATAACAATCACAAAACTCCATTCGTCCCCTTAGTTGATTTATACTACTACTAAGTTAACCAATCACCAAACTAATGCCATAACCATACCAAAAGTGCTTCAATGACCTCCCAAAACACTGCCAACACTCAAACCGAGCAAATTCCACACTTGGTCAAAACATCCCCTTTGCAATTCAAGGCTAATTAGCTTCCAAATGTAATACGAAGTTCAAGGTACGCAACCAAGCTATACTACCTTCCTAATGACACTTAATGACACTACTTAGGACTTAAAAGTCACGCAATTACCTGCATCTAGTCCAAAAGTCCCAAATTCTCTCTTTTGACTTTGTACTACACGTACCTCAACCGGGACTCAAATGGGAGCTAGCAGAGCTTAGTTAGGTCCTAAATAGTCTAGGATTACTAAATGTGGAGGCCAATTCAACCAAGATTCGCGATAACCCCGAAACCCCTTTCTAAAAGTCAGTTATTTCATTCTTTTGCTAAGTTATGAGCAATTAAATGTTATGCGGCATTTACACTACTTTCATTAATATCTAAAGCACCTATTAGGATCATTGATTCAAGTTATAATGTCCAATTTCACAAAACCCTAACATTCCCATCACCATTCATGCCAAATATTGAACGAGCAATTTCAACCGATTAAACTACGAAACAATAGCATAAATTAGGTCTCTACTATTTATATATAACATACATAAGCATATTTGAGCATTGCATTAGCATTTAAGAGCGAAATAAGAAATTCAAGAAAGTTGTCACATTTTTTTAATGCAAAAATAGGTGAACGATTTCATACCTATTGCACGTAGGTGCTCCTAGGAGGCTAGTAAATACCTTAAACCACTTGCACCTAGCTTGGCTTGGCTTGGAATGAGGATTTGTTGAGCAAAAATCTCTATTTCTCCTCCTATACTATTTTCGGATTTGTTACAGTATTTTCAGCTTTTCTCTTCTTTTTTTTTTGTTTTTTTTTTGTTTTATGAGTTATTATATGCATATGTTGAGTATTTAAAGGGTGGGGTCAAGTTGGGTGAGTTTATTACCTACTAAAATGAGCCTAGTCAACTTAAAAACAAGTCTAATGCGCATAAATTAAGTTAGCTAACTAAAACATAATGTTTCATACATAACACTATTCATTAGCTTTAATAAATCATTTTCTAAACGAAGGCTCCTATCGCTTTAAGCTCATATGCACATTTTTTTCATTCCTATAACAATTAATATGATTTAAGAAAAATGTTAATTCGAAGAAAATAGATAATTGAAAAACGTAATGAATAGTAACCAAGTAAAGCAACAAATAAATGAATAGTGAAAATGCACAAACAGTAGATGAAACAGTTAATGAATCATGGCAATGTTCTCGAACGTCACAAATTAACAATAGATTAAACAAAAGAGTATGAATACACTATATCAATGTATCGAAATCAATAAAAATTTTGGTCTTGAATAATTACTCATCATACAATAAAAAGCCTAGTATTAATTCTGCACTCATAATAAAGAAATATAAATATGTAGTAGTCTCTTATTTATTCAAAAAAGTGAAAGCGTCCATAATTCAAAAGACAAATATTGTGTCCAAAAATACAAAGTTAAATAGTATACTGAGCAGGCACAAAGTTTCCGATATCTCTGAGGACGCGTCGATTTCTTCCTTCTACTTGTGCATTCTTCTGCTTTCTCAAAAGATCTAACTTGTAAAAAAATTATTCAAACAGGGTGGTAAACTGCAAAAAAGTCAATTATGTTTTGCCGAAACTACATGTTCGATCTCACGGCAGCGAAATAATATAAAAAGGACCAAAAGATCTTTTGATCAAAAGATCAAAACTTTATAAAATATCTTCATATATGCAGACGGAAGATTAAAGAAATTCCAAAAAGATCACTCACTCATAAAAAACAAAATGAACATCTACTAATTAAATAAAAATCAAACAAAAAGCCATAAATATTAAAATTCCAGTCCAAGCAAGCGCAAATACATTCTTGAACTAATTTTCTTTCTTTTTACCCAATCAAGAAAGAAATAATGAAATGGAAGTGAGATATTTTTATCTTCAATATAAATTCCCCCCCACCCCCCACCCCCCACAAAAAAAAAAAAAAAATTGACAAAATTTCAAGTCTTTATCTTTACTACTGAAATTCACTATACGAGTCTCAACTGGTAATACACACACCACACACATACACACACAAAACAACCCATCAAAACCCACAAATGAATCAACCCATAATATTGACAAATTGTAGTCACAAAAGAAAACTGAAAACTAACCTCAACAGTGTGATCATCTAAGACACCCCACAAAAATCCCAAAAATTTATCAGTTCTTAAATAAACAAAAAAAAATCCAAAAAAAGTAAGAATCTCTCAAGCCATCATGAAAAGAGTATGAATAAAAATAAACAAGTGAAGCAGAAAGAAAAGAATATACAAAGAAATTATTAAAAAATATAGATTATGGAAGTGTGGAGAGTTTGAGATCATGGGGTGAGAAGATGATGATATTTGATGAATGTCATAGGTCAAGCAATGATAGTATTATAGAAAATAGGAAAAAAGTTTTGTATTTTCGTCTTTTTATGTTTTCTAAATTATTCCCACAACTCAGGAATAACATATTCTCATAAATTTTGGTTAAAACATGGGAATAAAGAATTCCCATAAATCCAATATTTTCAAAAATAATTTTTTAATCCACAAACCAAACATGAGAATGTTACATTCCTAACTCCTTATTTTCAAGAATCTATTTATAATTCGCAAACCAAATGCTCTCATAAGATGATCCAAAGGACTTTGTTTAAATATAATTAACATATTAATTCATAATTAAACAATTATTCATTAACAAATGAAATAATACAAAACGTCATGTCCTAAAAGACAAGGCATCTGGTCTAACAAATACCATGTTTGTTGAGGTCATTGAAAAAGGAGTCCAATTTGCGTAAACAAGAAGTGATGAAAATGATGTCGGTAGCATTGGTGATTTGCGTTGGTGCAACTATTGTTGACTCTTAAGTAGTAATGGATTTTCATTTCTTCATGTGTTGTCGTTGGTTCTTTATGTTTAGCTATTAGGGATGGTTGAGGTCTCGTTGTGTTGTATTGCAGTTGCTTGTAACACAAATTTGCAGCTGTACTAAGCTTAGTTGGATTATTACTAACAGAGATTTGCTTTCGATCAGTTAATTTTATGATAATATAATCTAGTTGTGCCTGTATTTATACTTTTGTTAATGAATTAATGAACCTTTTATGCGTGATGCTTCACAGTTTGTAAGAATTTATATTAGACGTGGCATGAAATGGACAAAAAGTATTCATAAACAAACTGAGTAAAAATTATAGAGACAAATTATAAATAAGCTGGATAAAAACTAGGTGAGTATTCATAAACAATTGTCATTAACGTAAACAACGTTAACTTGAATGAGATAAAGAAACTACCATCCATAACACTTGAAGTAGTAGCCTAGTAATCGATTGTCAATAACATAAACAACCTGAATGAGATAAAAGTTTCATGAAGTAATCAATCGTGGTTAACATAAAGTAGAAGAAGCCAAACATCGAATATCAACACAATCCCTCAATTCATTGAAGTGGGAGTACGTAGTAGTCTTGTTGATCGAAAATGGTTCGCCTTTTTACACACTTCTTGAAGTAGTAGTAGCCATAAAGGAATTGAGACTAGCTAGTACATCTTTGACCCTTCTAGCATTGTTGACATTGGTAGCAAGTGATAGAAGAGATGGAGATCTTATGTTTATGCCTGCTCCAACTCCAACAGGAATGAAATGTGGTTTCTTGATTTGCATTGGAGTTAGGTGGGACCCCAAAACCTACATTTTTTTTTCCAAAGTCATTAGTAGAGTACATATAAGCCACTAAAATAACAATTGAATAAATGATGTCATATACAAAACGAGATGATTAGCCTTTGCATCTCTCATTATTCGTGCAGCCTTGGTAGGGCATTTCCTCATATCATATGGTCAGTCTTTAAACACATTATGCACTCTGTTTCTCACAGTTTTTATCAACCATGTTAGAAGATGTGTTGTCACTGCCCAAATCCTTTTTGTTTTGTGTGTGCATGTTTTTTTTTTCTTTTTTGGTTAATTCTTGAATATATTTCTACAGTTCTATCAATAGCATTCACTTGCATAGTGCTTTCACTATCATTAACTTGTACACTATTTCCAATTGTATCCGCATGGACATTACTAGTAGTACCATTCACATTGACAATATTGGCATTTGCATCCTCATCGGTTGTGTTGACATTTGCTTCCACTTGAATTGAAGTCTATTTGAACACTTTCACTTGCATTTGTCTCCATTTGAACATCTACAATTAGATGTTCAAAGACGGCCAACAAACCATGCGATTGGTTAGCAAAGCATAGGCGTAAGAATGATTTGTCTATCAATTAGATGTCATGTATCCCACCCCATTTGATGTATCTCTTGAATCAGGACTTCAACCCCACAGGGTTGGATAAGTTTGTATGTTTTGATTTTTTTAATGATTTTTCTTTTTTCTGACCAAAAAAAAAAAAAAACATCTGCAATTGTACCAACCAAACTAATGTTAGGGTTAATCCTTGTTTGTATATTGAACAACATCTCTTGTTATGACCAAATTTCTTGCCAACAGAACACTTCTCTTTCAACCCCTTTCTGCCAATTTTCTCATATAGAGAAGCCTTATGAGATTATGTACTTTGTTTATTTTGGTGCTCTTCATTAGGCTCACTTCCTCCGCATTAATTTCTTTTGGTCTACTTCATAAGTCCTCAAAGAGGTTTCTTTACTGAAACAATCATGATTCTGATAGGGAATGTTAAGTACATTCAAATTAGTGAATTTAATTAACTTTTTCAGAAAGAAAATATAATAACACCGACATGCTTCATATATTAAAGAAATATTTACAATATCAGAATTTTATCTATTCAAACAAAATAGTTAAAGCTTTACAATCAATTCGAAACCCATATGCATCATAGCAGAAAGAACCAAAATCCATAAAAATAACTTCATACAAAGAATCGAAACGCATATACAACATATAGTACAAAAAATTTGAACCCATATGCATCATACAGCAAAAAATCGAAACCTACATGCATAACATTTGAATAATTGTTTACACAATTGAACGACCAAATCGAACAATTTGTAACAGGGGCCACAAGGCTTATTATACACTTCGGCAAAGGTATATTTCCCCATTTGAGCTCATAGTGTTGTAGACAATTTTTATCCAGCAACCCATGATGATAAGGACACAAACCAATGAGATATTAAGGCAGTGTTTGTAATTAATAGCAAAAAATATAGACTTCGATGAAAGAGGAAGAAAAAAAAAGACCCTACAAATAGTTGTGAAGTACAATGACAAGGGCTTTCTATGCTGAAATGACAAGTTTGACCCTTTAAAATCAGGGATAAGTGACGCACATGCCAGGCATGTGACATTTCTGTTTAATTTTGGACGGATTCTACTTGAAGGACTAAAGACATCACGGTTGTTGAACATAAGAGATTAACGTGTCCTCTTTGGAAGATAAGGGACGAAAAAGTTATAAAAGGAAAACATAAAGGACTATTTTATGTAATTTACCCTATATGTTTATTAATGTTGATCAGCTAGAGTAAGTCATGTTTGTTAAATCCTAAAAAATTTGTTTGTATATTTGATAGACTTCGTACAATGAAAATTAAATTTATAATATTAAATATATGATGTCGATAGTTAAATGGACAATTGAAACCAAATACATACATTAGATAATGACTTTTGAACTTTTTCAATTTAAAATTGTTTGACATGACTCGTCTAGAACAATGTTTTATTTATACTTTTTCTTTCACTTTTATCCCAAAATTTGCCTATATTCTTTTCACTATCTAATCTTCATATATAAGTTCTAAAAATTATCCACAAGTGCGCAGTCCTTTGAGTATGTAACTTCACATGAGAAGTAATTTAAGTTTCATATGAAACAAACATATTGCCTTGAGGTAAAAATAAATAAATCCAAAGTACCAAAACACAAAAAGAAACGGAAATAATTAAAAATAAGAAAAGGTACATGATGAGGATAAAATTAACCAACCCAATTTCCGAAAAAATAATCCGAGCTATCTAATGAATTCAATGCCCTGTTATGCTAGGGTCATCATTTCCTGATCTCGTGACAAGGTGACAGAATCCTGTAAAATCCGGAAAAGATGTCAAAAGAAAAGGTATAAATATGGCAATTACACACACAATAAAGGTAACTTATCACTCATATAGAACACACTATACTTTCCAAATCTCGCTATTATCCCCAAGCAAAATACTAACTTAAGTATTGGAGGGCTTACATGGGCAAGACCCACACCCGTTTCTTTTGCAAATTAGCTTGGGAGGCAACCGACCAGTTTTGATCATCAACACTTGGCGCCATATGTGGGAACGAGGTGTAATCTCACTGAGTTTCCATATTATGGTTAACATTCGCAGCAACAATCAAACCGGTGGACAAGTGCCGCCGCCACAAGGTAACCCATCTCGATCCGAGTTACCCCTACCGGTAGGAGTGAACCCTCTTGCCGGAGCCACACAACCCACCATACAAGAGCCTCAAGCCAATAATTCCCCGGTCCCAACAGTAATTCAGGGACCAAGTCCTACGGGACAAGCATTCAATCTATACCGCATATCCCAAGTACGGGCTTCCTCTTACAACTCCATGACACATTGAACTTCCTCCTATAGCCCCAAACAGCTCAGCCAACCCAAAACCCACATATCCAAATAAACTAAATAGTTCCTCCATCCGCAAACCAAATACCGACTCAAGTGAACGAGCCGATCAGACCACCACCAGTTGCGGTTAATGAGACAGCTTCTTCTGGACTAGCTCGCCAACCTGATCCAATCAGGCCTAGCCAATAGGTGACAATGCATAATGGGTCAAGGGCATAATGGGTCAAGGACCACGGGAAACAGGTCCCATATTAGGCAAGGCCCTAATCATTTTGTCCCAAAGATCATGGTAGTACCAAAGCCTCCAAGGTACAAACTTCCATCTTTGCCGACCTATGATGGAACAATTGACCCCTTGGATCATATGGCAGTGTGCCGTCATAAGATGGATCTCTACAATGTTCTAGATGTATTGATGTGCCGAGCCTTCCTAACTACCCTGACAGAAATAGTTCGGAGATGGTATATCGGCTTGGAGCCAAACTACATTAGAGCCTTCAGTACGCACTATATACGAAAGTGGATGAAAAAGAAGAAATTATGATTGCCTGCTTGTACGTGGATGACTTGATCTTCATTGGAAGCAATCCAAAAATGTTTGAAGACTTCAAGAAGGCAATGACACGAGAATTTGAAATGAAAGACATCGGGCTTATGACATATTATCTTGGAATAGAAGTAAAGCAAAGGGATGATGGCATCTTCATATCTCAAGAAGGATATGCAAAGGAAATTCTTAAGAAATTCAATATGAGCAACTACAAGCCCATAAGCACCCCAGTAGAGTATGGAATCAAGTTGTCAAAGTACAGTGAAGCTAAGAAGGTGGATCCAATTTTATACAAGAGTCTGGTCGGGAGACTACGATACTTAACATGCACAAGACCAGACATCCTATTTGGAGTAGGACTCATCAGCAGGTTCATGGAGACTCCGACAATTTATCACTTTAAGGTTGCAAAAAGAATTCTTCAATACATAAAAGGCACAATTGATTATGGAATCTCCTATCCTTCTGCAAGCAACTTCAAACTAGTGGGATATAGTGACAATGATTGGGTTGGAGACATGGATGACCGAAAAAGTACAATAGGGTTAGTGTTCTACTTTGGAGACAGCATTCACATGGACTTCGAAGAAGTAACCAATAATCACATTATCAACATGTGAACTTGAATATGTAGCCGCTACTACAAGTGTATGTCATGCACTATGGCTACGGAATTTGCTTAAGAAGCTCAACTTTTCTCAAGAAAAAAGTAACATAAATATTCATGGACAATAAGCCAGCAATTGCATTGGCAAAGAACCATGTCCATGATACAAGTAAGCACATTGATACCAGATATCACTTTATTAGAGAATGTATGATGAAGAAGGATGTCCAGATAAAGTAAGAAAGATAAAAATGATTGTTCAAAATTTCACCTATACCTTTGATATTTAAATAACAAATTTTGTTTTTCTTATGAAATGTTTTTATTATTACCCTTGATAGCTCTCTTCTTTAAAGATTATGTCATAGAAGCTGACATTATACTATTAGCCTTTTATTTGCATCTACATTTTCCTAACCGGAAGGGGTTCGCTTTGTTTGGGATGAACTCTCAAAGACTCGACCCGGGGACTTTTCTCGTAGAGTGGAGTCTTTTATCAGACTCAATTTTCTCAGTGGAACTAAAAAAAAATAGTTTGAGCCCTTTTGGCTTACTTTTAGCCACACAGGGTGGCTATTCACATGTGTGCCAAAGTGACACCCATTTTTTGGTAATAGGTATACTCGAGAGAAAAGGTTTGGAATTCAACCTCCCCTTATACACTCTAAAAATGGGTCATGGACTCCTTTTTTTGTTTAGGATCCCCTTTCTACATTCAATTATTTATTGAGCCTGGTATAGAATCACATTCATTACACATTCATTCTTGGTCTGCCTATTGGTCTAGCAAGCCTTGTTACAACTAATGTTTTTCTCAAGCTGAGATCTCGCCTTTGAATAACAAATTCAAGTTTAAAATGAGGAGTTGAAAAATAAACCTGAATTTGGACTAAGTATTAATGATCAAGCTTTTGGGCTAGCTATAACATTTATTCATTTGATCCAAAAAAAATGTTGCTCCAATTGAGAGACCAAGTTAGAAAATTATCTAGCTCAAACTCTAGAAGAAGTCTTGGAAGAATATCTTGAAAAATTATCTAGAAGAATCTAGGAAAAAATTAATTTATTCTAAATATCTTTGACTAGCTAGAAGGATCTTGGAATATTATCTAGCATATTCCAAGTACTTTCAAGAATATCTAGTATGTAGAAGACTCATTGAGCACCTATAAATAGAGGGCAACTCCAAGCATTTGTAACCAAGCCAAAACTTGAAATCTCCTCTTCAATACAAAGTTCTCTAGTTCTTCCAAATTTTCCTCTTCCACTTCTTAAATATTTCCTACATAAGTTCTAAGTTCTCAAATTAGTCTAGGCCTACCACAACAGTTGGGGGGATTTGGTGAATGGAGAACTATAATATGGGTATTTTGCATATGGTGTGTATAGTGTATCTATATGCTAAGTAAGAAGTATATGTATGTACATGTGTATATGTGCAGTGTGTTGTGTGGGTATGTAAGAGTAACAAGTTGTGATAGTATGTTCAACTAGATCTATGCATAAGTGAATTGAGTTAAGTGTAAAATGGATTTTAATAGTAGGATGGGAATTAGCCATGTAAATAGCAAAGAAAGAAAGGAAAATGTAGAGACAAGTAAAAAAAAGACTAAGAAAAGACAAAAAGAGAAGAAAAATTAACTTAAAAAGGGAAAAGTGTTTGGCAAAAGAAAGGTGGCAGAGATGATGTTGACATTAAGAAAGAAGAATTTGGATGCTAATCAGAAGATATTACACTCGAAGCATGCAATCAGGAAGAAGAAAATAAAAGAGGACTAAAGAATTTGAATGAATGTTGATTAATCAGTGGATAAACGTAGTTTAGTTTTATAAAATATCTTGTAGTCATATTTTATGAGTTAATTATACTTGTAATCTTTTAATTTATTCTTCCTAAATACATTTGAAATTATAGAGTATACTTATTATTTTGCAGCAAGAAGCTAGGATTATGATTATAACTCTAGAAAGAAAGGTTGAATTAACTTAATACCCGATTGAGGTAAGTTGGATTCCCCTAGTATTCCATTCTTTAATACTCTAAATTCTTATTGTTGATTTAGTAGCCATTTGTTGACTTCTTTATCATTCTTGACACTCCATTTGCTTCGTGTATCAATTATTGAATATATCTTATTTATTGATTCTGAAATTTATTGCCTTCCTTGACAATTGATTCATAATACTTTGCTTGACATACTAGCTTGGACTATAATCGGGTCTTCAACTATCATATGGTGTTCAGTATTTGATATCATTTGTTTCAGTTCATTTCGGTAATCCTTTGAATGGCTAGCCATGTGTTTCCCTATTTTGATTCCTCGATCCATCCTATAAGGTTTGTGTCTCAATTGTATTCTGTTAACTCGTCTATCTCCTCAAACCCTTGTATTTGATCTTGAATCAGTGTATGATTATTCTGCTATTTTGTTATCAGAGAAATATGTATTACGATATTAATTACTATGTGTTATCCCTAAAACTATAACACCCATTCGGCGGGTAAAACTATCATACATTCCGTTCTTAGTTGTGTGCCCATGGGTGGAAGATGTTTTATCGTACAAAGGTATGGGACCGCAAATGGCCATTGTATGCCCTCGACAATAGGTGATGGTTCACCGTGAGAGGATGAGATTAGTACAGGCCTTCAGTTATTTGGTGTGGGAGATTTATCAATGACTATTACAGCTCTAAGCGATATTTATGTGATTTATGATAGTGGGATACTTGTAATGTGGAAATACAGTTAAACTTGTATAAAACCTCAGTATAAATGGGATTTTGAGATAACTACACCGGTTTTGTGATATCCGGTTGCATAACTTTAGTATTAGCCTTGTGTGTCTATTCTTAGTCATTCTAGTTATTTAATATTTTTTCGTGTTTTGATTTGGTATTATGTATATGACTTGATTCGAGTCTCTAATGATTCTTATCTGGTCCTAATTTTGGTTCATATTCTGATTCTACTTCTGCTTCTTGATTCTGGTCCCATATGATTATTACATCTTTTTTTTTGGTCAATTATGATTATTACATCTGACTACCCTTGAATTTTATTCTAGGTGTCCTCCTTACTGAGCATTGTTTTACTCATTATATTATTTTATTATAATTGTGCAAAGGTTGAGGTTAATGAGTTGTCTGGGTTACATGGGTCTAGAGGCCACCCTACGAAATCAGTTCTCGCAATTATATGGTGTTCTGAGAATAGTGATATTTTAGAAGAATATTTTTTGTAAAGTGTCGCCTTCCTGTAATAGATATTCGGAAATGCTATTTAATTAAGAGTTTTAGTCACTTTGATAAATGATTTTGTGGAATTTTGTTTTCTGTATTATGGTGTTAGAGCCTTGTGAGTTTAGGAAGAACAATCTTCTTAGGCTCACGGCATCACATCCCTGGGTTTGCATTGGCAAATTTTGGGGGCGTGATACTATCACTTCCTTTAATGCAATTCTCGTGTTCGCTAACTCTCTTGTAGATAATAAGGATCTTAAAAGTTACAAGTTTCGCCTTATGTTCTGCGCTGCAGTTTACCACATTTGGACAGAGAGAAATAGCTGGATTTTCAAGAGGAAGCAAGCAGAAAAGAACAAGTTTGGCGCGGATATGTAAGGACATCCAAGCCAAGATTGAAGTTGAGAAAAGATAGCGCAACACTAGCATTAATCAGCATTATGCCAATAGGGTACATTTAACACTGAATTGGCTCTAATGTTGTCTATTTTGTATCATGTTACTTCATGTTTTGCGTTTAGTTTAGTCGTGTGTGGCTTTGAATCGATTTTACTTTGCTTTAGCCTCTGGTCACTGTCGTTTTTCTTCGTGTAATGGACCTTTTATAAAAAAATTTCTTTATGAAATGCACATTTTGCTTGCCTAGCAAAAAAAAAAAAAAACTTTTAATAGTACAAAATACTTTTGTTAATTAACAAGTATGACAAGAAGATACAAGTCTAATAAAACTTAATCACTATAATTTATAGTGTGTGACCTTCTAGGTTCACTGCCAAATAACAATAAATAAACATTAAATGTTTTTAATGTAAATCGAACTCTTCTATTTATTTCGAGGATGTCTCTACTATTCTTGAAATACACTTAAAGGTCTTAAGTGACGTCTAGCAACATATCAAGACAATATAAAAGGAAATGAAGTCTTCAATTGAGTGAACCTATTTAGTTGACGATTACTATGCAATTCAATCGTTCCATTAATATGTCTCGATTGAGTAAGAACCATGGACCAATTAAGTTCATTGACTCAATTCTATGCATAGATCATATTTGGTGTAATGACATATGACACATGAAAAATACCATTTCTATCATTCATAACTTGGCCAATGATTTCCTTATTCAACAACCAAAAATTAGATCACATAGGACATTGCCTTACACCAGATGTAGTAGATCCTATCTTGACAATCACTTGTCACTCACTATATTGATTGAATGAAACTACGAGACAACGTGTATCGCCTGTGAACAAGACAAGATTTGTTTAAAAGCTAATCTCAAACACAATGCATAGGACAACCGTGTTGTCGCAAGTTAAAGGATCACTTGCACTATCACAACGAATAACAAATCATTAATCCCAAGCCATGTAATTTGTTATTCACGTCAGGTTCAATGATTATTCAACTAATAATCTCTCACATGTTGGCTATTTGTATCTCATGCTTTTATGGTGTATAACTCAACATTCTTTATCATTAGAGTTAATACCCATTTTGGTCATCTATCTTTGACCTGATTGACAAAGTGGTCCCTTATCTTCAAAATTGATATATTTTAGTCCCTTATCTTTTATCCGAGTGACACCGTTAGTCTTTTTTAGTGATTTTATTAAAAAAAATTGACAGATTAGAACATTTCTCTTATTTTTACCAAATTACACGTGATTAGCACATGTGTTTCCCGTCAATTTTTAAAGGAATCACTAACAAGGACTAATGGTGTCGCTCGAATAAAAGTTAAAGAACTGAAATCTATCACTTTTGAAGATAAGGGACCACTTTGTCAATCAGGTCAAAGATAGAGAACCAAAATGGGTATTAACCCTTATCATTAATATCTCATACTAATCAAGGGTAATAAACTAATGTGATAGTCCGTAATGGATTAATTTAAGTTCCTTTCAAATAATCTAAGGACTATGAACAATTTAAACATTATAAAATTAAAGTAAAACATGATCACGTATTCTTAATACTTGAGAATATCTTTAACGAAAATACTAGGGACTTATCACATAATAAATAAAGAATATGAATGGTAAAATAATGACATTTAAATAAACAAGTTTACATCAAATACCCTTAAAGGAAGTCATCAATTTCTAGCCTTAGTGCATATAACTAACACATACCTCGTATGACAAGCCTTTATAACACTAACTATTTGTCTTGGAATGCACTCATAACTCCACAGTTATGAGAGTTAACGTTAAAATGGTCATAGTGTAACTGAGTGGTTAGCAAGGATATTTCGATTATTTTAGAAGTTTGAGCAAATATGTCTTTTGGTCCTTCCTTGAGCCTATTTCTTTCTTGCTTATTGCTTTAGCCTTGGATTATCCTAAATGGGCTTAGGTGTATGAATCGAGTAAAGAAGAGAAGGTATTTGTGTACATGGACCTAAGTGAAAAGAAGGAGCGCATTAGCACGAGGACTAGGCTTCGCTGAAGGAAGATAGAAACTTATCTTCCAAGGCAAGGCATCACACACCTTTTCCTCCCCCCACTCTTGCCATGCCTCTCTCTTCTTTCTAGCAAACACATCACACGGTCATAGCAACCAAGAATCCAAGGAATGCCCAGAGTCTTAATGTAACGCCTAGACCTGGCATATAAGACTTTAAATTAAAATTGTATATCTATTTTATTAAATTGCGTATTCTTGGAAAACGTGCCATGAAATCTTTTCGTATTCACTCAATTCTACTTATTTGATTTGCCTAGAATAATCATTATATTCCTTTATTTATTAGACTTTACTTCATTTATATTTTAGTTAATTGAATCTAATTTATTGTTGATGTGAAACTCTGCTCCGAAACCTTACTTATCAATATTATCTACAAATATTAAATTAAGTAATGGAATTACATGAAATGATTACATTATTATTATCATCATGTGTATTTATTAAAATTGAATCTAATTACTTTATGAGAAATAATTAGTTACTATTTCATTGTTGTAATTATTTTAATTATGTTTAATCAACTTGCTTAAAATAACTACTTTATTATTTTAATATCTTATTTACTAAAATTTACCTTATTAACATTTCAATTAATTTAAATTGTTATTTGAATGAGAAGTCCCGAGTTTAAGAATAATTATTTTGTATTATTTTACCCTTATATTTGAGTTACAATTAATTTATTTACATAGAATAACTGATAGACTATTAATCTTCTTAACTGTATTTAATTAATTTAAAGATTAATTGACTTTGGAATAATTATCATAATATACTATATTATTTAAATTTAGGTGTTTTTTAATCGGTTATCTTTTGGTTTGAATACAAAACTGGGGCCAGAAACTGAATGAGCAAATAATTTGTCTAAACCATGTTTAGATATTTTACGAGAAATAAACAATCTATTATTTTTATTATTTGTGATTATCTTTTATCTTACTTGTATTTAGTTGACTTGTGGATATTAATTGAATTGCTAATTGTACAAGGTTAACTTGCTAACATATGTAATTCTAAAATAATCCTTAGAATTTGATCATGCTTGGCTTGTAATTAAACTATGTATAATAATAATAATAATGAAAAAAAAGAAAGAAAAAAGAAAAGAAGATGACTCACCACTCACATAGCCACACAAATGTTATATCCTACCTACTCTTGTACACACCACACATGACCACACAATTAACCAAACACTCATGTACCACAAAACAACTTCTCACCTCACCACTCCACCACCGTCAGGCAAAGAGGGCATCAGGGAAAGAAGAAAAAAAAAAAGGAATCTGTTGGGCTTTAGACCTCTACCCGACGCAAGAAAGGAAGGAAATTAATCAAATTCAAGCCCTAATATTTGTGTGCAAATCTCGGCTAGGTTGAGGTGAGGGAGACACATTTTATGCATTTTACTTACTGGTTCATGTTGGTTATGATGAAAGTATATGAATCTTGTGGAATAGAATGTTTGAATAATTGATCGTTAGCCTGTGAAATGTTGTAAGAGTGTCTCTTGCTTGAGTTGCTTAGTTAGTTTCTGGATTAATGTTAACCAACAAACAATGAGTTGAAAATAATCGAGGATTATGTGTTTGTTAAAATATCTAAGAGGAGCCATATTATTTCTTATGGAATGTTAAGCTTTGGGTGTGAACTACAACTATAAATTGCACGCTTTGCAAATACAATCTAGCAAGGAATAATCTGAAATTTGGGATTTCGGGCTGTGGGATGCTCGGGTAGCTGACTGCTCAGCGCCGGCAATCCTTATGCCAGCGCCGTACAGCCATTTCCGGCAGCCCTAAGCTACCGGATAGTTAATTCTTTTCCCCACCCCCTTGTTCCCTAGCTTCTTTGTGAATAATATGAGAAATGTTAACCATACAATGTAATTACTAATTAGCTTTGTATCTTAACTTTAAGTTGTGTATTGAGCTCTTGTTTTGACTAATAAGGGTAAGTAGTTGGACTATATATAAGTAGAAGCAAACTGTTCAGTAGGCAAGGTATAGTGTAAGAATTTATATAAGAGTTGAACTAGTAGAACTAATTGTTTAGGATAGATAGAATATAAGGTCTAGACATTGGCATGTTACTCATTATTTTTGACTTGTAAATCTTATTTGGCTGCGATTTGCTCAGTAAAGTAGTTAGCTTGAATAAAGTTAACTGATTCTAATTGAAGAATGACATACTAACTACAAAAGAATGATTGTTATGATTACATAGAGATAACTAGAGCTGTTACTGGCCTACAATTTATAAGTAGTTTATAAGTAACATTGTTACTAATTGTTGAATTCCTTTAAGTGACTATCTAGCCCAGCTAACTTGTCTAGTAAGTGAATGTTTGTGCTTAAGGAAAGGTTAATCTTAATTTGGTTGTATTCTTGTGCAATGAAGTGAGTAATTATAAAGCAGGAACTTGAGCAAAATTAATGATACTAGCCAAAGACTACTCTTTGCATAAGAATGGTTTATAGTATAAATTAACGTAGTTACTAGTAAACAATATTTAAGTAGCTAGTAATTGGGTTAAAGGTGCTACATTACCTTGAGAAATTGTATAAGATGCTTGAAGAACTAATTAGAACAAAAGTTAGTAACCTAGAGCCGTAGAGTAGCTTAAAGAGTTACCCCATCCTTTTATGTCTTTAAACACCAAAGACAATTAGTTATCAAGTAGTTTCCAAATTAACCTTTTTATTATCGGTCTAATTTGATCATTTCATATGCACTATTGTTTACTCATTAATGCTCAATTATTTGAATGAATGGACTAGTTACATGTCCAGTTGGAGTTCTTTAATGGCTATTTGATTCTAAAGTTATTTGTTTGAGGACAACCTACTTCGTTGTCCTCATTTCTGTGTTGTTGGAAAATAAATGTTTTATGTGCTATCTTGAGTGATTTGTTTAATGGTTGCGCAACTTTATCGAGGGGCGGATGCGATGGGCCTCTTTGGGCAGAGTTGGTTGCTCTAGCTTCGTGCTCTAGTCCCTCACTCGCCTGGTCCAGAGATTGCTAGGGGTGTTGGGTCGTAGGATCTCGGGGTACATCCGAAGTACACCCACTGGAGTGTTTGGGGTTTATGCCGACACATTACTCGAGGTTCGTGATTCGTGGTCCAAGACTGGGAAGTTGGAGTGATAAGGGCTATCGAAACTGTATCCTTTTAGAAGTGTGCTATCTAATTGTTATTTGCTTGTCTATCTCGTGTTATTACTTAACTCTCCGAAGTGTCTTTCTCATTATGTATTACTAGTTGGTTATTCACTTAATGGCCACGAATTGATTTATACTTTTGTATTTACTTGTTGCACTACACGAAAGATATATGATTCCATAACTTTCTGGTTATTGCATTCCTCCCTCACTGAGTATACTTATATGGTATACTCATTCCTCTTTTAACCATTTCAGGCGAGGCAGGTTCAGTTCCTCCGGGGGCGGAGGAGGAGGCTCGGGAGTCTCCTTGAGTACTTGTGCTGTGATAAATGGAAGTTCTTGTATATTAGGTAGCTAACATGTATTATTTTGAGGCCTGCGTGCCTTGTACATATTTGCTAGATGTAATTATGTAACTAAGTTGGAACTCACCTAAGCTAGCGGTCTGTAATATTTTTGGATGGCGTTAAGGCTGTTAGCTATTTATCTAGAACTCTATAAACTATTTTGCTAAAACTAGATAACTAGCGTTAACTTTTGGAATATAAATGACTTATGTTACTTGTGGAGATTCTGTGTGTTAATTCCTCTGAAAACCAGTGTTGGAATGTCCTATAAACAGAGGAGACTCTGTCCATTTTTTCTCATTTTTCGTGCCTCGGGTATTGGATTTGGGGCTCCGATCTCGTAAGGGATCAAGCGGTTACACTTAAACTAGAAGAATTAGAAAACGAAAGCCTAATTGAGAAAAAGAGAAGGCTATTTTCATTCCTCAAGGCCGAAAGCTCCACCACCTAGTGCCGCCACTTCGCTCACAATTTCGCAAGGTTTTATGTGCTGCGTATTCAAGCCAAGAAGATAATGTATACATGGTTCTACGCAATAGTTTCAATACTATGTATGCATTATCCTTATTTATTGCTATTTAAATGCTTTAAGCTTTATGATACATAATTTTGCATATTCTTCTGCTGAAAAATTAATCGCTAAAAGACTTTAGGATTGTTAGCACGCATGTACCTTAAAATTGAGGTTCTCAGAGGATTTTTTTTTGAGCGGTTGAGCCTCTTGTACATAGTGGGAGCCACGCATTGTTAATGATGGATCAGAATTTTATATATAGGTATTCTTTCCTTTTCAACCTAAACCTAGAAAAGAATATTCGTGGTCTGCAAAATTAGTCGTAGTTGACTTTTCCGCACGTTTTAACATGGAGATATGAATTGACCAAAAATAAATAAATAAATAAAAAAGTAGCATGGAGAAAAGAGGAGGAAATGAACGTTAAAAAAGTAACATGCAAATTATGTAGTATTATAGTAATCATGAATTGGTTTGATAGCGTAAACTATATGCATTCTCATTTCTGCTCTTTAGAATCTTTAACTAACAAAGAACAATGCCTAACTTATGAAAAAAAATAATATGTTTTGCACTAGGAAGAAAATAAAAATAAAAGGTCAAAAAAAAAAAACAATGCCATTTTCCCTCTTTCCCAAGCACTTTGGTACACTTTTTTATGATTTAAGAAATATGAAAAATAAAAAGAGAGTAGTGTTTTCTGACAAGTTATCAAGCACAGCTGAGTGCTGAGCACCCACAATAGGATTTTATGTACATCTACTCAAATTCTTAAGCACCTCCAATCACTTGGCGAATTGAGGTGCAATTACCATGTATTTATACTACTGCATAAATCTATATAGAAATTCTTACATATATGCATCACCAACCTGTGCTATCATAACCAAATTCATCTCTTCACCTTGGTATCAGCTGTTGGAGAAGGTTGCGAACCGCCGCCAAGGGCAGCTGCAGCAGATTCAACATGCGTAAGAAGGTACTCGTAAATCATTTTTCTTATCCTGTCAATTGTCTCAGTAGAGAGATTCTGTGCTTCTTCATCGTCCTTACTCGAACCGATCTCATCCAACCAGTCATTCACACTTTTCAGCTGAGATAGCATGCCAGCTATTTGACCATTATCTGACAAAGCTGACTTATCAACATCAGCACCCAAGAATCTTTCCACAAATTGCAAGAACCAATCCTGGGACTCCATCCGCAACATTTCGGCCAAGTCTACGGCTTCATCAAGACCGTCTCCTCTAATCCACTCTCTTGGAGGCGAAGAAGTTTTTGGCTTGAGACTAGCAGCAAGGCCATCAGCAAGCCGGCGTGGGGTTCCTGGTGTAACTATCTTAGAGCCAGCTGTTCTGCGAGGTTTGGCTACGGTCTTAGATCCGACACTCTTAGCAGAGTTGTCAAGGACTAGGACATCTTGATTTTCAGAAGTTATCTTAGGGGTCGGGGATCTTGTTGTAGCTGCCATTGGAGTTTTCGTACCTTGTTTGCTAAATACCATGAAGGATGATAAATTGGTGGTCAATGCAGCCTGGACCCATGATGCTGCTTGTTTACGCCTGTCTGATGCAACTCTTTGCACTTCTTCTGTTGTATTCTCTTCATGATCTGAAGATGAACCAACCATGACCGATTTAGATAAAGCATCAGCAACCAGACAAGCACTTTTTAAGCTTGCATGCAGAGTCAAAAACTGCTCTACAGCAGGCTGTGGATCTTCTTCCTTGGCAGAGGAGCTCAGCTCAGAATATGCACTGCCACATGGTAAAATCAGTAGATTGGCAAATGCTGTCATGTACTAATTATCGGGATATAAATATTTAATATGAAATAATGGATCATAGAGAAAGAAGAAAGAAAGACAAATAAAACGTCCATGCAATGAGGTGTGGATCACACTAACAGCACTTCTAAGAAAATATATTCCTTCACAAGACAGAAAAATATAAAGGAGGAACAAAAAACTGAAAACCATGGATCCATCATTTCTGCAAACTTGAAGAAAGAGCTCAAAAGCTCAAAGTTATTAACACTGAGTTCAACAGGGCGAAGCGAATAGCAGCTAGGACAAGGAGGGCCAAGCTAGGACTGCAGCTTTGAATTCAAATAGCAGGCGCCTTGGGACAAAAAGAAGTTTAAAAATCCACTGGAATATTTCTGAAGCAACTCATCGGCAGACTCATTTTTATTAACGCAAAATTATAATGACACATTCATACATGCACATAATATTGATGAAGAAGTACTAATAATATTTAAAAGGGCATTCTACACATAGACTAGTTCATATGCAAGACAGGGTGCATATATATGTATGCATGTTTCTGCTCTACGAATATGATATTTTGTGGGTATAAAAGATCTAATATTCATCAAATTCACTATTTTAGGGATGAAATATCTTGAAATTTATGTACAATTGGTAGGTATACATGTATATATATATATATATACATGCACAATATGTGTGTGTGTGTGTGTGAATACATAATATACATCTATATATATATATATCTATCTATCTATCTATCTATCTATATATATATGTATATATTTGCAAACCCTTTTAGATGAGTATATGGTAAGTACTAATAATATTTAAAAGGGCATTCTACACAGACTAGTTCATATGCAAGACGGTGCATATATATATTTTCTTAATGTGCTTGCTTTTTGGAAAAGAATTACATAATTATAAGTGATCACTTATACCATGAATACCACTATTATATATGAGCTATGACCTTAACCAAAAGGTTGATAAAGATACAGCAGACATTACACTATTCGTCAAACTTTACTTCTAGTGGTCATCATATGACCCAAATGAGAAGGAATCTTTCTAAGGCTTCCTTTACCAATTGCCCTCAAAGTAGAAGAGACACAACATCTCAGTTCTGTTTGTATAAGATCTTGTTTGAGTGTATCCTTTCAACTCCTCTTAAGTCTCCCTCTATTCTTCTCAAGGAGCAGTCTTTATACATTCTGAAAATGCTTCCAGAACTCTCCTTACATGAGCAAACCCCATCAGAAAGAGTTCTCTCCCATCTTCTCTTCAATCAGTACCACCCTAGTTTTCTCAAATAGCATCATTTCTAATCATATCCTTCCAAATATTACTATGTACCACGGTACTCTATCTGCTGCCACTATGATATATATAACAAAGCCGATTTATGGCTATCTGATAATACTTCCCTTTTAATCTACAGAAGTGATTTTGGGTCACATAATACTTCTAATGTGCTTCACTGCGTCTATCCTGCTTTAATTCTGAGCAACAGCATCAATCTCTGTGTGTGTTGGACCATACCCAATGTATCAAAACTGATTTTTTCCGAGTATTCTTTCCATTTCCACATTTGCTTGTACCTCACTTGTTGTGTACTCGAATTTGCATTCAATATACTATGTCCTTGGTGTACACACTAAAGGCTTTGCCCCCGATCCTTCTATATTTCTAACTTAGCATTCAAGTCATTTCAAAATTCACCCACAAATTCAATCCCACGAAAACACATAACAAAGATTAGAAATATTTTCATCATTAATAAAACAATTCCAAGAAAAGAGGACGAGCCATTTAAACAAAGTATTTACTCAGGAATGAAGAATTAGCTTTAATTTTCTGTAAGTTCTCTTTTGACATTGCCCATAATCTTGGATCAAGCTAAAGAAGCTAGTTCATAGTACCCAATTTCAAGCATGTTCGTATGCCCCTTTCACGCATAATCTTTGCTCACACTAGTAACACGAGTCAGAATTTCTAAGAAATTAGATATTTCTCAATGAATACAGATCACCTCAAGAAGACTTCTAAGAGCTTTTAAAAGCTGTTTCAGTTCCATGACATATCACTAATTGCTCCAAGTAAAACTTTTAGGCTTCTCATGATAATTCCAAAACCTATATCATCAACTGCTATCAGATTCTCTCGAGAAGTAGCCCAAAACATTCTTTGCTAATCTCGCAGCCTTCTTAATCCTCAAATGAAGTCAATTGCAATGACAGAGATTTTCAGCATCACTATCCAACTGTTATCAGTCCCCTGGGACTCATTTGTTTCTACTTGGCAAAAAACAGGCATCAACCTGCTGCGAAGAGTCCGTCCCAGTTGCAATGGATCATCTTCAGGGTGTTTGGAGGTCAAATTTTCCCAGAAGAACTTAATATGACATTGAAACAATAATCTGGTCAGTGCTTCAACCTTTGGTGGATTTGATCAGATTTTGCATCACCCGCAGCAGCATCATCATTTCCAAAAGTTCAATCTAAGCAATGATACAATCACCTAACAAGACTGAAACTGCAGCTGGAAAGATCTGCCAGCCAACTCCACATGTTACTTCATCCGATAAAAGAAGTGCCTTAAAGTATACTGATCCACATATGCAAACCACATTAGCCACCAGAACAGGTAAGCTCGTAGAACTGCCGGGTGCCAACTATTACTCTATTCCAAGAATTTAAGTTCCACTTTGATAAGATAGCTTAACTTCAGTTGTATTCAGTTGTACTTACGTGTATTATTCTGTTAATTAGTTATAGAAAACAGCTCATGCTTAGCTGTCACAGTTAGTTAAGCTAACTGATATTATGTACTAGTGATCCTATAAATAGATCACTCATATGTACTCAATCATTCTAAGCAATAACAGAAATATTTCTATCTACTCTCTCTCTCTCTCTCTTTCTCTCTTCTTTCATGGTATCAAGAGCTTGGTGCTCCTGAGCTGCCATTAAAGCTCCATTTTTTTCCGAAAACAAGCTTGATCTCAAGCAGTTTTCTTCATTGTGAGAGGTGCGATTTCATCACTGCACCTTCCGGCAGTTTCAATCAGCTGGAAATCTTACTTCTCTCTCAAGAACTTCAACCTAGGGTTTTGGTTCTTTCAACCGCCATTAAAGCTGCTTCTGCCCAGCTGCTATAGCTTCAATTTCAGTATTATTTCTCTCGGCAGACCAGCCTTAAGCTTCAATTGAGTAGAATTTTGAGTTTACTCTACATCTAGGGTTTCAAAAATACTCTTCTCTCTATACTCGAAGCTTCTTCTCTTGATCTGCTATGGCTGCTACTTCATCGAACTCAACAGCATCTTCAACAATGGCTGCTCCTACCTGTACAGATCTTCTTCAAAATCTGCAACAATTCAAACAGAGTTTACATAATCTCATTCCAATCAAACTTGACATACTAACTATGTCCTGTGGAAAGTTCAATTGCAAGTTGCACTTCAAGGCCACCAACTGTTCGATCATGTGTCTGGCCTACATTCCTCACCTGCTCCACAAATCAAGAACTCAGAAGGTGCTTCTGTTGCTAATCCTGACTAATCCTCATGGCTGCTCCTTGATCAACAACTAAAGTCATGTCTTTATGCCTCCATGACTCCTTCAGCATTGTCACAAGTTCTTCACTTACCTACTGCTGCTTCCATATGGGCTGCCTTGTCCTCTAGATTCAGTTCTCTCAGTAGATCACACATCCATCAGTTAAAAGAAGAACTCCAAACTATCACCAAAGGTCCTCAATCTATGCAGTCATACCTAGACAAGATTAAATCCTTGTCTGACAGTCTCTCAGCTGCAGCAGAAATCACTCCAGAAGAGGATTTAGTACTCTACACCCTAAGAGGTTTTCCATATGACTATGAGTCTTTCAGAACTTCTATTAGAACCAGACCTTTTGCTATAACAATGCAGGAACTTGGTAGTCTCCTCATATCTGAGGAACTTCATCAACAGCGAAAGAAACCTGCAACACCACAACCCTCATTCTCCTCAGACCTACACACTGCCTTATACAGTCACACTAACACTGCACCTCACTCCCAATCTAAAGGTAGAGGCAAAGGAAATAGTAACAGAGCGGGTAAGGGGGGCCAAGGACACAGAGGTGAGGGTAGAGGTCGTCTAGGTCCACTTCCCTCCCCAACATTTTCTTCTATGTCTTACTCTTATCCTTCACAATCTGCCCCTACTCCCCCTATCAAGGTTCACTGCCAAATCTGTGGTAAATCTAACCACAGTGCACTAGAATGTTGGCATAGAAATGACTATACTAAATATCCTCCTCCTCCATCTAACAAACAGGCATTAAATGCTCAAATAGGCTCTGTTAACTCTCCTACACCCTACTGGCACTTAGATTCAGGAGCTAACACCCATGTGACTAATGATCTCAGTCAACTTCACCTCTCTTATCCTTACCATGGGTCAGATTCAGTTTCTGTTGGTAGTGGTCAATCCCTACCCATTCACAACATTGGTGATGGTACTCTTCTCACTCCCTCTTCTTCTTTATTTTTGCATAATATACTCTATGTTCCACAAATTACTTCTAATCTCTTATCAGTTTATCAACTCACTAGAGATAATAATTGCTCTATTATCTTTAATTCTAAGGAGGTGGCTATTATGGACAACACTACTCATCAAGTGAAGTTCAAGACCCCTTGTAACAATGGTCTCTATGCTTTGCCTTCTACTCTACCTACCTCAGCTCACAGTCAAGCTCTTGTGTGCAATTCTGCAACTTCTACATGCTCTCAGAATCTTCTTTGGCACTATAGACTGGGCCATCCTACTAGCAATATCTCTAAACTACTCTCTGCTATTCTTCATGTAAAATTGCCTAATAAGACTATTGAATGTGCTGCATGCTCTGTTGCTAAAGCACACAGATTGCCTTTTCCTATTTCTAATTTTGTTAGTGCATTTCCATTTCAACTTGTTCATTCTGATATATGGGGCCCTGCACCATTTCCATCATGTAAAGGCTATAAATACTATCTTATTTTCATTGATGATTTTTCTAGATTCTCTTGGATTTATCCATTAAAGTTGAAATCTGATGCTTACAATGCTTATCTTAGTTTTCATGCTATGGTTTCTAATCAATTTGGTGCCACAGTTCAGACCTTAAGGACTGATAATGGCACTGAATACACTAGCAATAAGTTTCAGCTTTTCCTACAAACGCTAGGCACTCAACATCAAACCTCCTGCTCCTATACACCTGAGCAAAATGGCAGAGTAGAAAGAAAACATAGACATTTGATAGAAACTAGTCTTGCTCTTCTCAATCAAGCTCATCTTCCTTCCTATCTGTGGCTAGAAGCCTTAGCTGCTTCTAATTTCTTGATCAATAGACTTCCTACACCTGTTTTACATCATCAATCTCCATATCAACTTCTCTACTCTAAACTGCCAGATTATACTTCTCTAAGAGAGTTTGGTTGTCTTTGTTACCCATGGCTTAAGCCTTACACTCACCACAAACTAGAGAATAGGTCTAAACCTTGTATTTTCCTCGGATGTTGTCTTAACACCAAGGGTTATAAGTGCTTTGATCCTGACTCTTCTAAGATCTACATCTCTAGGAATGTTCAGTTTGTTGAAGATGTGTTTCCATATCCATCCTTAACTTCTCAGACTTCTCAGTCCTCTAATTCTTCAAGTTCTCAGTTTGTACCTCTTTTTCCTTCTACTCCTATTCTCAGTAATCCCTCACATCCAGATCAGTCTATAGTTTCTGAAACATCATCTTTCACTCCTGGTCCTACTCAGTCTATAGGTGACTTAACTATATCTCCTACAGACAGTTCTTCTGCCACTACACATCCTTCTTCTCCTATACAACACCTTGCTCCTGCATCTAGCTCCCATTCTAATCCTCCTGAGTCCTACTCTAGGTCTGCTACTGAGTCCTCACCTCCTAATGAGTCACATACTACTGCAACTGTCTTACTTACTGAGTCTTCCCCTGATCACCTCACTCAACTAGCTTCTCAGTCTCTGCATCCTATGCTCACCAAGTCCAAAACGGGCTGTCTACCCCCACCTTTATACCAAATTCATTCTCTCATAACTACTCTTCCTACTATTGAACCACAGACTCATAAAGAGGCATCTCAATACAGTTGTTGGGTTCAGGCCATGAGAGAGGAATTTGAGGCACTACAAAAACAGAAGACTTGGAATTTGGTTCCTTTACCACCTAATAGACAATCTATAGGTTGTAAGTGGGTTTTTAAGATTAAAAAGCATGCAGATGGGACTGTGGCTAGGTATAAGGCTAGACTTGTAGCCAAATGATATCTTCAAGAACAGTGTGTGGACTATACTGAGACATTTAGTCCAATTGTTAAACCTCAAACTATTAGGGTGGTTATTAGTTTGGCTCTAAATAATCAATGGCCACTTAAGCAACTTGATGTTTCTAATGTCTTTCTTCATGGGCACTTAGAGGAGTGTGTCTATATGCAGCAACCTCAGGGTTTCAAAGATTCTACCTATCCTACTCATGTCTACAAGCTAAAGAAGTCTCTTTATGGACTCAAACAGGCCCCTAGAGCCTGGTACACTATGCTGACAACATTTTTGCTTCAGAAAGGGTTTGTTATGAGTTCTGCTGATAGTTCTCTGTTCATTTACAAATCAGCTGCAACCTTTATTTTGGTTCTTATCTATGTTATTGACCTTATAATCACTGGCAGTCATATATCAGCCATAGAATCTCTCATTTCTACCATGAGTCAACATTTTGCAATGAAGGATCTAGGCTCCTTATCTTATTTTTTGGGTATTGAGGTTCACAACACACAAAAAGGTCTCATTCTTAATCAGTCTAAATATGTTCATGACCTTCTTA
The DNA here is from genome assembly GCA_037974665.1 of Ehretia macrophylla. NCBI lineage: Eukaryota > Viridiplantae > Streptophyta > Magnoliopsida > Boraginales > Ehretiaceae > Ehretia > Ehretia macrophylla. The sequence continues at coordinate 1,802,016 of CM075777.1, forward strand.
AAAGAGCAGGACTCACTGACTGCAATGCTGCAACTCCTCCTACAGTTTGTAAGTCCCCAGACACAAATTTTATGTCCTATTCTAATCCTACATTGTTCAGAAGTTTGAGTGGGGCTCTTCAATACCTTACAATGACAAGGCCAGATATACAATATGCAGTAAATTCTCTCTATCAACATATGCATCACCCCACTACTGCAGATTTTGCAGCTCTTAAAAGGACCTTAAGGTATATCAAAGGGACTATCAATCTAAGGTTTGTTATTTCAGCCGGGCCACTTCATCTATATGGGTTTTCTGATTCAGATTGGGCAACAGATATTCTGGACATAAAGTCTACAACTGGGCATTCAATCTACTTGGGTTCTAATCTAGTCTCTTGGACATCTAAGAAACAGGCAACAGTTTCTAAGAGCTCCACTGAAGCAGAATACAGAGCCATGGCTCATGCTTTTGCTGAGCTCAAATGGCTTACTTATTTGCTAAAGGATTTGTCTATTCCTATTCAGCCACCCATATTGCACTGTGACAACACATCAGCTATTGCCTTAGCTAGTAATCCAGTTTATCATGCTAGAACTAAGCATATAGAAATTGATTATCATTTTGTTAGAGAACAGGTCACATCTAAAGCTTTGCAGCTATCCTATATTCCTACAACTGAACAAGTGGCAGATCTTTTCACCAAGGCACTTCCAAAGGCTAAGTTCTCCTACCTGAGATGCAAGCTTCCCCTAGTTTCTTCACCAGGCTCAGCTTGAGGGGGGCTGATAAGATAGCTTAAGTTCAGTTGTATTCAGTTGTACTTATGTGTATTATTCTGTTAATTAGTTATAGAAAACAGCTCATGCTTAGCTGTCACGGTTAGTTAAGCTAACTGATATTATGTACTAGTGATCTTATAAATAGATCACTCATATGTACTCAATCATTCTAAGCAATAACATAAATATTTCTATCTACTCTCTCTCTCTCTTTCTCTCTTCTTTCACACTTCCACCCTATACTATCCAAAATATTGTCCACCAAACTATTTCCTTTAAACTGCATTTGGGCCCACTACTTTCAGGCATTTCGGAAAATTATCAGTCAATACTAACAAATTCTGCTGCTGCAGTTGTTATCTTCATAGAGTCTACATATGGTCATAGCGCAAGAAATGGGAATCATCATGTTGGAGCCAATTTTGACAACTTTGTACTGGGTTATAGATCAGGTAATAGGTCTCCCTTTTACATATCCATCCAACTTAATGGCATGGCAATATTTCGTTTCTGAGATGCACAACTTTGTTGTAGCTTCTTTTTTCTATCTCTTGAAGGAATCACTTAACTGACTGATGCGCAAAATCTGTAAATTGCTATGTAAGCAGGTGGAAACTAAAAGTATAAATCAAATGATGACGCATCAAATTCATAGAAATTAGTTTGACAGAAACAGACCTGTCACTCTGTCAATGCCAAATATATGTCAGTACAACCAACAGAATCACAACTGTCCGACAGCTCCACATCTATGAGAGCTTGATAAAAGTGTAAGTCAACCTAGAATGTATTTCGTCTCATATTTAAAATAAATAATAATATTATCGTTTCTTTTTTGGGAACAGAGGAAAACTGTGGAGCAATCAATGCATCTCAAATATTCAACTATTATAATAGCTGTCCTATCGTGCAACAGACTCCATCTAGCTTGTGAGCCACCAAATGAGAAGGAAACCCCAAGCCAACAAGTATAATTGGCATCCCGGAAAGCTCAGATCACCTTAAATTTTTCAAGAAGCTAAGCCAACGCCAGGAATTTATAATGGTTTTATAGTATCAGTATGGTTACATGTCCCAATATCATGTGACATACACAAAAATTACCAAAACCCATATACAGTTTCCTGTAAAAAAAAAAAAGTAATTATTTTGCTCAAGAAAAATGAAAAAGAGAAGAAAAAGATATATAAACTAGCTAGAATATTTTCTTGCAAGTGAAACTGACTAATACCTGGGGCTTGTACTGAGTAATAAAAAGCATACAACCAAATATCAATAATTGTATTTTACTTCAATATTCAGGCCGAATAATATTATGAAAGCAAAGAGTTCTCATGCCAAAATGTAATGCAAAATAGTCTTGTCAGCTTGGTCAATTTCACTTGCAGTAGATATATATGTAGCGCTTCATCTGTAATGAGTATGATGAGAATATAGCTCTAATGCAGATAAATGACAAAGAAAATTATGTCACTATGTCAGTCTCGTTCCAGACAATCTGGAGCGTATGTTCTAACATCCATTGCTTTCCCTTAACAGAATTAGTCTCTAATCATCATGTAAGTCTCGTTCCAGACAATCTCAGAGTGTACGTTCTAACATCCATCGCTTTCCCTTAACAGAATTAGTCTCTAATCATAAGTTTTCTTTTCTTTTTTCCTTCTTTCTTGTAAAGCATTTAAACTGTTCAAGCCTGGTGTAAAACCTTATGATGGCACACAACACTCCTAAAAATATTAACCCACAGACTTAACATATACTATAAGTTTTTTCCCACTTTCTTTTAAAGCATTTAAACTGTTCAAGCCTGGTGTAAAAACTTATTATGGCACACAACACTCCTAAATATAATAACCCAGAGACTTAACATATATGTCTATCTCTATAATGAAAACCCAGGAAATTAAGTTAATATAACACTGAATGAACATCTGATTTTAACAGTTTTACATTGTTTAGAGTATCTTTGAAGGGAGGAAATACCTCAAGCATTGAAGTACACTTTCTGCTGCTGAAGCCTCTTGCATTGCCTCAATGGCAGCCATTTGTGCAGCATCTCTATACCTTAAAACTTCCTGCCAAATTCAGCACGGGACTTCTGTAATTAGGATCAGATAAGTGAATGCCATGAAATCTAATTGGATTTCAGAGCATCAGCAACACATTGACAAGAAAAGTCCGCAGCAAACCAATTGAAGATATATTCAGCTGATAGAATTTTTTTTAACACCAAGAGAAAAGCTTACTATGGGAGTGATGCAGAACATTGCGAATAAATTTATTACAGAAAGCTACCAAGTCAAACACAAGTAGAAGAACAAATAAATCATGACTACCTTATTTTAGATTGATTTGGGCTACTTTACCTTGTCCTACCTTGGTTAGGACTACCTTATTCTATATAGATCATGATTACCTTAACTTGGATGAATTAGGACTAGACTAGCTAGTTTATAATAAGTGTGGCTTTGTAGCCTATTCAGTTCGATTTATTTTCTTCAGAGCTTGTTATTTTGCTCTGCATCCTAGAGTTTTTTAGCTTAATAGTATTACTCATAGCAAGGCGTTTCCTAGAACATATCTAGAATTGTTTCCATTATGAGTCAATTGGCACCAGAGCCAATGTTAAAATCGTAAGAATTGTGATTATCAATATTACAATTCTCCAAAATCATCATGGCAAAATCCAGACACAACCAAGGAGGTGGCATCAACAGCGGAAAGCACAGTGCTGCTAGTGGTGGCCTACATGATAGAAACAGAGTGTCCAGCCCGTCAATGGTGATCGAGGGATGGAGGTTCTTTGGCAGCAGTAGAAGCACAATAGTTGTGTTAGAGGTGCAAGAGGAGAAGTTTACACGTGAACTCTGTGAGATTCGCGATACCTTACCAACTTAAACCTTAATGCCAACAGGATTCGTGAGGATAGAGGGGCTAGCCGTGCCATGGAAGGTGCCCACGGTCAACCTGTCAATCAGCGAATTCTTCATGTTCATAATAGACAACAAGTCTACGAGGACAAAGTTGAAGGTGAACCTTCACACTACAATGAACTCAATCGTAAACAGGACTACTGAAGGTACGCCCTCAACAACAAATTGCATCCCAAGTGATTGATGATGATTCTGAGGGTGAAAAAGAGGTTTATCAGGACTTTCAGCCCAGACAAAGAAGAGGACACAATTTTGGGAGATATCATAATTTTTATCCAGCACAAAGGGGAGGACGCGACTTTGACAACTATCGTCTCAAAGTTGATCTCTTTAATTTTAGCAGTAATCTCAATATCGAAGCCCTCCTAGATTGGTGCTACGAAGTAAAAACTTCGATATCATCAGTGTGCCTAAGGATAAAATGGTGAAGCTAGTCGCCCACAAATTGAAAGGGGGCGCAAAAGCTTGGTGGAATACTCTTCAAAATAATAGAAGGCGCCAAGGAAAGTACCAGTCAGGACATGGAGGAAGATGAATAAATTACTACAAGGATGCTAAGGCTGTAGAAGAAGAAGAAGAAGAAGAGCGAGTGACTTGTGTCATTCAGAGACTACTATACACGCCAAAGCCAAAAAACCTCAACACAATGCAAGCGCATTTTTTACACACATTGTACTGTTCAACAAAAGGTGTGTAATTTAATTATTGACAATGGGAGTTTGGGAAACATTGTGTCAGAAGCTCTTGTATGCCACCTCAAACTAAGCACAAAGCCACACTCTACACCATATGAAATTGGCTGGGTCATAAAGGGTCTGTCGATCAAGGTTACTGGGATTTGCAAAGTCCCTATCTCTATTGGCAAGATGTATAAGGCAGAGGTCGTTTGTGACGTAATTGAGATGGATGCCTATCACATATTGCTTGGGCGCCACTAGCAATATAACGTTGATGAAACTCATAAAGGACGATCAAATATTTATATTTTCTAGTGGAAAGGAAAGAAGATCGATCAAATATTTATATTTTCTAGTGGAAAGGAAAGAAGATTCATATGCTTCTGACTAACAAGGATCAGCCCAAAGCTTCCAAAGTTGAGGAGAATCTTTCCTTGATGTTGCGAATTCAGCGAATGAGTTCATCATGAAATCAAATAAGACTTGACAAAATTTGTCTTCTATTGTCAAATGGGAAGAATCTCATATAAGCGAAAATCCAAAAAAGGTACAACCCATATTGGAAGATTAAAGAGATGATTCCTGATGTGTCTTCGAAAGTAAGAGTTGTGTCTCATGCAAAAATTCTATCACTATTCAAGGAATCTGATCGTCAACAGCTTACAGGAAAACCTGTGGAATTGGAGTAAAGACTAATGCTTCAACTTATTTTCATTTGGGATTACATATTCCTGATACTTGGGAACCCGAGAAAGTAAAATTATAATAGAGGATGTTACTAGTTTACAAGTTGTTGCCATGAACAAAAATGAGCCTATAGAAATTCCAAACTACTGAAAGAGCCATCTATATTCAAACATTGAAGATTTTGTATAGATGAATCTTTACTTTCAATATTGGATGGTTGGAAAAAGACAGAGAAGTTATCAATTAGTTTAGAAGGTCATCATTTTCAAGGGTCACAAGATCAACTTTTCAATGACATTGAAAAATCTAGCTTTTTCTTTAGCCTCGACGTCTTTGAAGAAAATCTTGCTCTATTGAAGAGATTTGTCAAAAATAAAACAATAGGAGATATATTGTCTTTCTACTTGAGGAAGTTCTATAAGAGTACTCAATATCGAAGATGGTCATATGATCAAAATTTGAGAAGAAGGCGATGCATACATGGATTAAATAAAATGTTTTACAGTTTGAAGGTAATAGAAACTAGTAACACGTAAATCTTTCAATATCTCGTGGACCTTCAATTTCACAGATTAGTACTATCTACGAGAGGACCCAATGTATCAAGACATTAACTCGAGGGCAAGTTTTTCTCAAGTGGGAGGGAATGATGCAGAACATGATGCGAATAAATTCATTACAAAACACTACCAAGTCAAACACAAGTAGATGAACAAATAAATCATGACTCTACCTTATTTCAGATTAATTTGGACTACTTTACCTTGTATTAGGATTACCTTATCCTAGATGGATTAGGACTAGACTAGCTAGTATAAACAAGTGGTTTTGTAGCCTATTCAGTACACCTTTCGATTTCTTTTCTTCAGAGCTTGTTATTTTGCTCTAGCATCATCGAGTTTTTAGTTTAATAATATTCCTCAAAATGAGGCGTTTCTTAGAACATATCTAGAATTACATCGGGAGGGAATCATCATACAACATAAATCAAATATGGTACATGGATTTTCTGCTTATCCTCTGGAACTTATGTCACGCAGACCCAAGTGTGAATAGATTGAGGTTTGCATCAAGGACAATTTTCATACTTCATAACTACTAACTTAAACATTTTACAGGAAAAGGTAAAGGAAGACAACAAAGAGCATCCAAAATTAGTATTTCACCCGTTGAAATAATCATATTTCAGAAGAAATAAACAAGGAAAGCTTTATTTATAAATAATCTACTGATCAAATGTGTCCTAACCCTTGAGTCTCGAGTTTGCAACAAGAGTAGTTCATGTGCTAGAGAAAAGTCTATTTAACGGAGTGCAATACTCTGCTATCTAGTACAAGAACACCAAGAAAAGAACACTCAAATTGAGACAAAAGCTCGAGTTAAGTTCGAGGTTTTCACTATAAATGGAAAATTTATAGATAGTATGGAAGAACGAAAGTATACCTTTCCAAGTTTAGCGAGTGAAGATGGGAGTGAAGCCCATGACAGATTTCCATCTGTTAATCTCCTATTGGCAACATTAACCTTGACCAAGTTTCCTGGTAATCCATGACTAAGCACCTCCCCACGTATGTTCTTTCTAACCAAGCTTTTCTGTTTACTTGACTTATCCGTATCAACCAAATCTCCAGTAGCAATAACTTTGCCTGTCAACGCACGAATCTTGTTTACCTCTTTGGATGAATTTGCAGATATTGACTTGCTATCTTCTTTTGAGGCCAACCTCTCACTTGTCGACTTCCTAGGAACCTGGAAAATACATGAGAAAACATGATAATTAGTGTCCTACTAGCGATAAGTTGCTAGTGATGGCATAAGTTATGTTATGGAAGTAGAACATAATAAGACAGTTACTACAAAATCAGGAAAAAGTTAACAATTTATACTACTATCTAAAATAGCCAGAAAGCAACTGGAAACGTAAAGAGTTAGCAATTTATACTAGTATCTAAAATAGCCAGAAAGCAACTGGAAACGAAAAAAGTTAGCAATTTATACTAGTAGCTAAAATAGTCAGAAACGCAACTGGATGCATACTATTTTCAAAACCATTTAAAAATTAACATTGGATCATCTTGCACAAACAATTCCATCATCCAGTAGGACCAAGTTAAATTCTTATCAAAATTATTACGGAAAGCCAGTGTATCATCCACTGACCAATCCGAAGGTGCTAGCAAAAATTTATGGAAATAAATCAATTCACATCTTTTGACATGTCCATCAAACAAATAGTTTTTGCTGGCCACTAAAACTGATTATCTGGATATGATAATAGAGGTCCAAAATGGAACAAAATTCACTTACAGAGGTACTTCGAGCCTCAGGCTTCAAATCATGCTTGCTGGCCCTCAATTTGGGACTTTCCCTGCTCTTCAAATCCATATTTCCTTCCCAGCTCTTTCTCAAGGCTTTAGGCCCCAAGTCAATCCCCTGAATGAAATTTTTCATTAAGCTCCCACCCACAGCCTTCTTTCTCGTCGGACTTGCGGTACCAACAGAACTCACCTTTTCTCCCAAACCAAACTTGGCAGTCGCTTTGTCCAACCTTTCTAATCCTTTGATCTTTGCCTGCTGCTTAACCCCATTTGCAAACTTCTCAAATGAAGTAGGCACGGAATAACAACTCGTGGGAGACGATGGTATTGACCTTGAGTTAGAAGGTTTTAGTTTCAAGGAAGATTCTTTCTTGTCCACTAAATTCAGTGTGGCTAGTTTAGACAATTGAGACTTGGATCGAACTAATGCAGAGGTCTTCTTATCTATTTTATCCTCTTTAGCAACAGCATTAGACCTCAAAGGCAGGGGCGTAGATCTATTGTCCTTCAATCCAGTATTATCTTTACTTAATACTTTGAAAGCAGACTTAGGTTTATCGAAGGATTTCGGACTTGAAGACAAATTAGCATTAGATTTTGCATTAGCATTGTTGTTACTAAGGAAGCCCAATGAATGAGTTGCAACAATATCTTCAGGATTTCCCACACAAGGGTGTCGGCCCGGGACAGGCCTAACGCCTCTAAGAATAGGCACCGGTGAGGCAGCTTCAAGCCTTTCAACATGAATAAATTGACCCAATTGAATCTTATCACAAAGAATTAAATCATCATGCTCATCAGGTAGTGATACATAAGTAGCATGAGAAGAGTCTGATACCTTTAAATAAAAACCTTGACTAGGAAAAAGCTCACCACCTGATGCTAATGCAGGAACAATGCTAACAACTTGCAATAAAGATGACCTGTGCTCTCCACCAACCTTTACATCTGTGTTCATATGCTGCAGAAGCTTCAATAAAACTCCAGCTACTAAATTTGCCATTCTTCTTCCAAGAAATTTTCCCAGATCCAGAATTTCAAGATTTCCTATTTGAGAACACAAAGAATAAACAAAGCCCTTTTTCTTTTCTTCCTGATAGATGCTCCCACAACATTAGAAACAAATATTTTGATTAAAAAGCTCAAATACTCGTCTCCTCTATGTGATGCAGTAGAGAAAATGAATGAAGAAGCTTTTGGGTTCGGATGGTTAGTATTTATATCATCAGAAAAAGAAAAAAAAATTATTGATTGGAAAATCAATAAATATTTGGAAATAATTGATGGGTACAGCTCAAAAACAGAGAAAGGGTACTTGCATCTACTCTTATTGTTCAGCAAAAATCCAGATGGGTGGTGAAACGGCACCTTTTTGTCCTATATATTGTTGGGCAATTAATATTATTAGTTGGTTATTATTTGGTAAAAATAAAGGAGAAAGATTAATATTATTTGTTGGTTACTATTTGGTAAAAATAAAGAAGAATGATTAGCCTAGCTCGAGTTCGAGTATTGTTTGTTACGTTGTGGTATTGTATTAAACTTCGCTAAATAATAAAATTAAATAAATAAAGGAGAGAAGCAAAGCAAAACAAAACTTGTCAAGTGTCTAAAGTCTGGTCCACCCTGAACCGATCATGGAAGTTTCTCAAACTGGCAGAAAAAAGAGAGTTTAGTGAAAAGAAAATGCGCACCAAACGCAATAATTGATGAATACATGGAACTGGTCCTATTTCCATGCCGCTCACCAAAATACAAACTATTAAATGATGCTTATATTGGATTCAAATCCTCACTTATCAAATAATATTATGTAAGATTCAAGTCATTATTAAAATTTGGTATGCGAAGATCCAAGTAAGAATGGCAATAAATTAGATATTCACTAAAATTTATAAAATTGAAATTAAATTCGTTTAAAGTATTTTTTTAAAATTCGTAATGGATACTCGACGTGTTTAATTTTTACATACCAGACTCGAACACAATAAGTATTTAAAGTCCCGTGAATACTTGACCTGACCCGTTAATAAATAATTATTTCTAAAAAGATAGCCTAAAAATGTTTTTAAAAGGAATAAAGTAAATACACATTTAAAATTTAAATTAGAAAAATAAAATGTAAATGTTAAGAAGAAGTAAAAAATAAAATAAAAATAATTTAATAAAAAAAAAGATGATAAAATTCAAACAAATAACATAGTGCGATATTTGTCTATAAGTAAATGACCGATTTCAATAAAACTAAAAATAATATATTAATATTTTTTTTGTCCATAAACAAGCTTAAATCAATCTAAATATAATGAAAACATTCAACAAAATTTTTCTATTGAAAAGCTATCATACTTCCATAAAACAATATGAAATAGTATTATATTATATTATTTTTGTATGTAAATAGATATTTAAATATTTTTATTAATTTATCTTTTACTAAAATTAATATTCGAATTTTCGGGTTTTGGATTTCGAATTTTATTTTTTTAATTTCTATTATCAAACCTTATCGAACTATCCGTCGTTAACCACTTATAAAAACCAAACTATGATAGGTACCCCATCAATTTTGTAAATGGGTATATTAATCATGTCAAATACCCATAAGATTCAAATTTAAGCCTTAACCATTGTTATCCCTAAATCCAAGTCCGTGTATAATGAGTCATCAAATTTATTTTTTTAATCTCAGTCATTGGATTTGAATTAATAATTAATAAATTTAAAGAAAAGCTATTTGAAAAAAATTAAAATAATTGGTTAAGATATCAAAAAAATAAATATGATGACTCATGACACACCTTAATCTAAAAATGAGATAGATAAAAAATAGAATGATCACGTATTTCGTAGTGGTTTCATATGGATAAAAAAATAGTAGTATAAGCATTGTTTAGTTTGATTCTTTTTTTTTTTGGGCAAAAACAATATTATTAATTAAAAACAATATATACAAAGACTAATCAGACTTTAACTATAGAAGAGCATAAAAGAAACACATTCATACTAATCAGAAAACATACAACCAAAACATACAATGCAAAGGGGAATGAAAACCACCATACAGGAAGAAGGGGACTTATCAGAATTGCTAAAGCAACCCAAGTTGCCACAGAGGTGACTCGCACTAAAAGGAGTTAGGTGTGGCCAGACGAGGAAGATAGGCAGTGACAAGTATTGTGCATAATAGAGAAGAAACTCCAGTCACCATTGTGAGGACCCTGAATAGCATCCAATATGAACTGGTAATATGTATAGAATACCAACACACCAAAAAATACAATATTATAAGTAAAATTGGATTTGTACATAAAATAGATAAAGATAAAGTGAAAACCAAAAAAGTATGAAAGGAGAAGAGAGAGAAAGAGAGAGGAAATTTGGACGATGGTGAGAGTGGCCCAAAGATGACGAGTGAGGAGAGGGGAGGAGACCCGAGTTGAGAGAAAAACTTTGAGGCAGTAGAGATGAGGATTTGGTTTGATTCATTTGGTTTTTCGAAATGGAAAATTACAATATTGTTCCCCAAAGTTTATTTGAGTTTTTTTAAATAATCTCTAATGTCTCAAAAAAAAAAAATTATGTTTCTCAATGTCTATGATAAATGTCCAAAGTAGTTTTGTTGTTATCTTTGTCACGTAATTCTCCACATATTATTTTTTGAGGGACTAACTTGAAAATATGAATAGGATAGAAACAAAGTAGTTTTATAATTTGTCTTATAATGCAAAAGAAAAAAGCACAAAGAGAGGGAGACAAGTTATAAAATAAAAGAAAAGAAAAGAGAAGAATACATATAACTTTTTAGTAAACAAGTACATATAATCTATTCTATTAGGCTCCATTTGTTTGCCATAAAATAATTTGTTTATAAAAAATATTTTTTTCTGAAAATATTTTGTTTTTAAATAAAATATTTTTCTGGGCTCTGTTTGTTTGTCGAAAAATTAAACAAAAATAGTCACTATTTTTTACTAAAAAATATTTTTCAGTTGAACAATTTTTCGGTATTTGTGTTAACAAATATTAAAAAATTGAGAAAATATTTTACGGCAAACAAACGGAGCCCTAGTTAGCCAAAGAGAGACAGAGAGTAGGAATTTTTTTTCCCTCACTTTTCAAAGTACTAACTGCACTTTATTTATTTTTATTTTATTAGAATGGGGATATATTTTTCAAGTTTATTGTTATTACAGTAGTATGATAGTAGAAGATAGGACTTTATGTTGAGGACAGAGTGTGTGTGTGTGTGTGTGTGTAACTAAGCATAAATTGTCGGTTGCACACCTAAGAAATGTGTCGGATCTTATTTGTTCTTGGAGATTCTAATCAGAGCCACAACTCAGTTTTCCTCAAGTGGGGCCTCTCAACTCTTCTTTTTTTTTTTTCCTTTAAAATTAATTGCATTTTTCAACACTATACATGTGGCTCATATATAGATAATAGAATAATGGACCACCTACAGCATTTGTAACTACAACTCTAATTGTCTAAGCATGTCCCCATTAGATCGGCATAGCCCAACTGCCGGAACAAATTAATATTATTTCAGCTTAAACCGGCAATCATTGTTATAATTATTGTAACATAAGGAGATAAAAAGATGACCGAGGAAATTAAATCATATAAAAAGAAAATAAACATTTTTCCCCCAAGCGTCAACTACACCATTAGTGAAAGCTCGCTAATTAATGTTTTTCTGGCCATTGTTTTATGCTCCCTTTATTTGATATTCATCATTCTGTCCGACTTTTTAGGGGTTTTTTCCCTTTTGCTCATAAATTCCTAATTAGAAGTTTTATTTTCTTAAAGTCAGATGTAGTATTAATGAAATATTACTTCTACAAGTAATTTGGCCAGATGAAGTGGATTGTGTTAAAAAGAGAATTAAGTTTGGGCAGGGATAGATTTTTTTTTTTTTTTGAAAAAAATTTATATAGTATCGTTAAAAAATTATCAATTTCTTTTTTTTTTTTTCTTATCATCAATTTTCTTATTTTAATTTCAACTCCTCAATACTAAATTTTTAACTGCGTTGTATAAATTTGGGACTAGTACTAAGGTGTCCCTTCCTTGTCAAGATAATGATGGTCCGGCGGACGATTTGAAAGTTCAATTCTATTTGGCAGAGTACAATTGTATGGCCCATATAGCAATACGTTTGGAAAACGTGATTTTGCGAATAAAATTTGAAACCGTCATTTTGCAAATAAGAATGGGGTTTTGGCCTCCACAAGGCAAAGTGATACCAAACGTAATTGTGAAAATTTAAACCCTGGTTTTCTCATTTGTCTTTGTCATTGGAAAGTTCAATTTTCCTTGAGACTAATCTAATCGGAAAAAAAAATTTAATCGGAGATGTCAAATGAATTTCAAAACTATTCTTAGATTACAAACATGGTCTTATAGAGTATTTGAAAGCACTTGTGATATTGAATTTATTTGACTTATAAATGAATTTCGTGAAAATTTGTATTTAAATACAAATAAATTATCTTATTTGGAACTGTAAAACATGATTAAATCAATTCTATGATTTATAAATATATTTATTATAAGTATTCCTTTTCTCCCTATTTTTCAGAGCTTTACTTTTCAAACTTTGATACGAATATGTATTCCATCAATAACACTAATAAATTTTAATACTAATTAATTAGTATTGATAAATAGATAACACAAATAAATAATTTATAATTCTAGATGGCTAATATGTTAAAACTACCTAAAAATAAGGATGAATGTATAAATAACTCATAATTTAGACTTCTAATTTAAAGACAAAAAAGAAACTTAGATTAAGAGATATGAAAAAAACTCGCCGTAAGGAGCTCGTAAGAAGATTAAGAAGAATTAAATACATAGGGAATGAGAGCGAAAGAATAAAAACAGTAGAAAAGAAAAGAAAACTTAGAGGTCAGTTTCGTCCTTAAAATATGAGCAACTAATTTGGTGGCTTGGAATTACAATTTCATCACTTGAGCAAGGATTTGAATAAAGTTTGAATAAATTTAGGATTTGCAAATCTTAAATTTCTATTTTTTAAAAAGGTGCTTCCAAACACAAAAAATATATATTTGCAAATGAATTCAGTAAATTGTTATGAAATTTATTTGTTTTAGACAATATGTTAGTTGGCTCTTTCCGGTAGAATCATTGTGGTTCCTACCTTTGGTCATGTTTTTTTTCTAATTGAATTTTATCCATCTTATCAAGCTCAACTCCATTCGTTATAAAATCTTCTTTGTTGTCACATCTGTAACACCCCGATCTCTCACGAGACCGATGCCCTGATCCAAATCCCGAGGTCACGAGAAACGATAAAAAATAGACGGGGTCTCCCCTGTATTTAGGCTTATCCAAATCTTGCACTCAGAAGAAATGAACCACAAAGACAATATATGACATTTATTTCATAACCTTTCAAGCTACCAAGGTTATCCGAGCACTCCTACTAGCAAGATAAATCATACAAACATGCATTCTCATAAGCTATTGAAATTTTACGTTATAAAACCGCTTATCTTACCACTCTAATTTTATCTACTTTACTTTCTTATATTTTAAATCCTTCAATCATGTTCTCTTTAAACCATACAAGCAAGCAAATTAGCTAAGCAATAAAGTAAAGCTTCTAAATTATTACATGTCATACAATCTACAAACTTAACTTACGTTATACAACCCAATCAAATCAATAACTTAAACTTTAGTACATTTATACAACGACTTCATACATACTTGGCTACACAGCCACAAATTGAAATACAGATACACAGCATCACGCAAGACATTCAACTTTCGCTTCGAGCAACCAAGGTAATCCACAACTGTTTTCATACTTCTCATAAATAATCTCAGTGTTACCTGCAAAATTTGTTAGAAAGAGGAATGAGCAAACACAATTGCTCAGTGAGAGAAGGGAAACAGTTATCCGAGGAAGCTTTTAAAAACATTTCGTGCAATGCATGTAGGACATTTAGTAATAAAGTTAACTAATACATTGAAGGAATGCAAGAAGTAACCAGAGAACATTAAATACTTGATAAAAGGTAAACGAAAGCTTTTACCTGAGAGCTTAAAGATTCTACTAATGAGACAATGCTACCTAAACACCTGAAGACAAATACAATTCCACACAACTCTCCAAGGACATAGGGTCCGAGCGAGAGTGACGTTAGATAACCGCATGGTCCGTAATAGAATAAATACAGTCAACTCAGGTAAAACAAGTCCACGTAACAACAATAGCAATGAAGACAATTAACTCAAATAAAATATGGTCAAACTTGACACCACTTACAAGATCATGAACGAGCTTGTGGTAGTCATGTCAATACACCAATGACATCGACCGTCCGGAATGACACGACTCTACCAATCACTTCCAATACCAGGGAAGTCATTCCAATACACCGACGACATCGGTCGTCTGGAGTGTAATGACTTTACCTAGCCATGGTAGTCATGCCAATACACCAATGACGAGTGTCATGACACTACCATGACCCACTGAATACAAGCATGCTATATTGATTGGCAACCAATTCAACATAACCACAAACCAACCAAACTCATACCATACAAACATCTTGTGGTCCTATTAAACACTAAGTTAAGCCACTTTAAACTACAACTAACACATAGCATGCAAAAGCTCATTTACCATCAAACCTTGTGTACGGGCAATCACAACTCAAATAACCATCACATATAACACAACAAGCAGTATTCCAACCAATTATAGCAATAGACTTAATTATATGACTTTACCTCTTAGCTTTCTAACTCAATTCAATGCACATACGAAATACGAGTCACACAATCCATAAACCAATTATCCCACACTTCTAAATACTCTTTATGACACAATTAGGTACCACGAAAATCCACTTCCGACGATGTTTAACACAAAAGCCCTGGAAGCTCCGAGGTCACTTTAAACTACAACTACCCAAACCAACCCTCTATTCAATGCCATAATTGCACTTTAAGGACTACCACATATAATAAACACTAATTATAACATTCAAACATACCCAATAGACCAAATTTCGTTAAGCCCCTTTGGAAACCAAGCCAAATATGCGAGTTTATTCAAATTTCTTTCAATTTAAACACATTTAATCACTAACCTAGGTTCATTAGTACCTATAGCATATTTAGATAGCATAGAATCAAGCTCATAGCATAAAATTAACCAAAATCCCTAAAAGTTACTATTTATTGTCTTCTCCAACATGCCATCACCATTTTTAGCCAACAAAAATGTTAAATAACCACAAAAGTTTACTCTACATACTCCATAGCAAGCAATACAAGCAAGAACAACCATAAATTTAATCATTTATAACAAATCTATAATTTTACATAACTAGGAAAAACTTTAAATGCACACATATATAAAATCCCTCACCTAAGAAGCTTGGAGAAGCTAAAATGATGATCTTTGATGCTAAATCACTTCTTGCAAGGTTGGATTGGAGCAAAAATAGAAGCCCTAGAGTTTTCCCAATTTTTTCCTCTTGTTCTTGCTTGGCCAAAATTTTGAAGGCTTTCTTCTCTTTTTTTTTTTCTTTTTGTTATGCTAATATATGTGTATATATGCTATAGATATGTGTATGTATATATTGGGCTTGGCTTGGGCTTATATTGGTGTGTAGATTAATTATAATAAGGCCCAAATAATAACTAAGTTCTTAAATGGTCCAATTACAAACTAGAATTTTACAATTCATGCGATATACTTTACAATTTTCCTACCTGCCTTCCCGAAGTGCTATGCAAGTAATTCCAATTTTCTCATGCCTTATTTATGTCAAGTATCATGGAAAAAATGCGAAATCCAAGTAACAAAACAATTGAAAAATTCAATGAATAGTAACCATCTTTACCTTATATAAGCATCACATAAATCACTTTTTGAAAACACAAAACAAATAAATTTCAATGCATGTAGTCATAAAATGATCCAAGTAAGTTAATTATATGAGTAGAAAATTTTAATAAAATAGTTGAAAGTGTCGCCTACTTCAGAGTTTATTTTTGTAAAACAATGGGAACTATCTTTTGAATATAAGAAATTAATTCAATTAATACACATAATAAAATAATATATATGTTGAGATTAAGTATAGCATGCATATTTAATGTAAAGTAGGAATTTAAATAGTTAAAGAAGTATAAATGCACATAAGGGACATTAAATAGTAAATGCACACGAATTCGGGTCTGGGGTCTCACAACATCTTTGTAACTTTTTTTCTTATTCAATATGGCCTCTCAGACTGTTGGAGATATGTCCATCAAGCCAATCATTCAGTGATAAACAGGGTTTTGTATATAAAGTTTTAATGTACTAAAAAATTTCATTTAACATTCCTTTATCATTTATATACAATGTTATTATTTTCATAAGAGTCATGAGTAAATAATAAAGCACATAGATATTTCGGTATGGGGTCGAACCATAAAAGTTATGGTAATTGGGATTAGTATGCCCTTAAGACTACAAGCACTACGACATTTTAGGGTATTTGGATATAATTATAGTTTATTCGTATATATGATTAATCTTTTCATAAGCATTTTCATTATATCTCCCTTATTTACTTGTGAATGCATATATAGAGGTCCTTGATGAGTAAATAACTTAGGTGTGCAATGGCCATGCACAGAAACTCTAAGTCATGGTTACTTGTTTAATAATCTTGTTGATAACCGGTTAGTAGAGTTGGACACTTCATCAGGATAAGGTTATAGTAAGAAACTCTCTAATAAGTTCTTAATTATTCGCATAAAACACCTCTTTTTACATGCACTTCATACTTGAATTTGTAGAAATTTGATGCTTTTTATAATATTTTGGTACAATATAGGTTCAAAGTAATGAAGAAACAATTTGAAAGCAAAAAGCGCAAAAATTAATGGAATCGTGTGAGCAAACAATAGGTGATACAAAATCAATCTCTCTATATTAATATGTGCTCAATTGATGAAAAAATGTTACATCATGATATTTTTCTCTTCGATACGGTTCCAATACCACTAACGGTGCAAAAATCCAACGTCAAACGCTCTAGATATTTCCCTTAGAAGATTGTCACACAAAAGAACCTGCTCGAGCATATCTACAGTTGCTCGAGTAGGTTTATAGTCGCTTGAACAATTGTAATCTAGAGATAATAGCTCTAAATCTGCTCTAGAAGGTTGTTAACTTACTTGAGTAGGTTATAAATCTTAATAAGCTTACTTGAGTAGGTTATAAATCTTAATAAGCGGCCAAAACGTATACTAAGGCTGGTCAACTCCAACTTTGACCATGACTTGTGGTTTGTTTAAAAAAGGTTTATTGTGAAACCCTAGATTTTATCTATACGTGAAATTGCGTGTTTTGACCTGAATATGTGTTATTTGAATTAAAATGTGCTAATTTTGTGATTTATACTCCTATTACATGCTATGTGAGTATTCATGGAAGTTTCATAAAAATTGGCATTGAAAATTTTATCATCGAGTTTTGTGAATAGTATTTTTGAAACACATCCGCTAAAATTTTGAAACTGGTCTTTTTAGTGTTTGAAAACCTAGTCCTCGGATATTAATAGGCCCATGTTTGATTAAAACGGATTTTAAATTGAATTAGAAATTTAAAAGACTTTTACACATTCTTTTGCAAAAATTGAGTTTTTACCCAAACGGTGTATATGTATATGCATATAAAAATTGTTGTCACCTAAATTTAGTCTACTAAATTTAGTAAATATAGTAGTTTACCTGTTTTGAGCAAAATAGTCTAAAAATACAAATTAAAAGACTAGTTAATCAACTTTGACTTAGCCTATTTTATTTGACTTAGCATATATATACATAATACATACATTATACAATAAAACAAAGCTCAAAACACACTCAAATCTCATTCATATGGCCGAAACTCCATAGGCAAGAAATAGAAGTTTTTCACTAAGTTTTCAAAGCAATTTTTTCATAGAAAACTCATTTGAAGTCCAAATCTTTTCATCCAAAGTTAGATTTTGTTTGTTGGGCATCCATCGCACGCATTTCTAGCTTTACTTTGGATCAAAGGTAAGAGAAAAATTCTAGATCTAGAAATGCTATTCTTTGTCAATTTTATATAACTGCATTTTTATCCTATATTTTGTTAAATTGTCTTTAGATTATTGCTCAGTAGTTGCCAAGGATCATTTATATGTATTTATAGCTGTTTTGATCGGTAGTAGCATATATTTCTATTTTTCGGGTATTAAAATTGGTTTATTGGTTCATTGTTGAATAATTGTTGTTGTAGTGGTCGGAATTAATTGGTTGTTACTTCTAAAAGTTTGTTAATTATTGTGTAGTAATGTTGTAATGGCAAATTTTTTATTTGAATGTTGTAGCAAAAGTCCGAAAAATTCATCCTTGTTACATTGCCAAAATAGGGTTGTTGGACTTGTTTTGGATGGCTTTTGGTTGGTTTCCGAGGGGGCTAGTATAGTTGCATATGTGGTTGAGTGATAGGAAGTGATTTAGAGGTTATTGGATTTCCCGATTGTAAGTTATGACTTTTAGAAGTTTGGTTAGTCTTTCTTTAAAATGTTGAAATGTTGTCTTTGGTTGTTTGGATGGTGTTTGAGTGGTTGATTCTTAGGTTGTTGTTCATTAGGTTAGGGATTGAATGTATGTCCAAATGCATGATAAGTTAGGTGACCTACTTTGTTATCTAACTTAGTTGTTTAGTTGTTTAATTGATGTTACGTTATTTGAAATGATGTTAACTGATTGATGATTGTTGTCATACTGGAGTATAACCTACTTTGTTGTCTTATCAGAAAATGAAATGTTTAATGTTATTGTTGTGAGTCATGATAGTGTATGCCACCTCTCATGCAGTATTGGGCTGTTGGGTTGAAAACGACAAGACTATCATGTGTTATCCCCTATCTTGCATGGGCGGAGATGCCATGGAGTGTGGGTCTAGAATGGGGTACTTCTGGAATGTATCAATGGGCGTATGAGGTTAATTGTGATCATGATGGTGTATGGAGCTACATTAACTAGAGTATCCTTCCACAATTAAATGTTTATTTATGTGATTGAATTGAAAAGTTGATGTTAATGAAGTTTGTTGTTATTATTGCTCATATAGGATGATTTCCCAAGGGGTAAAGTAAATGTTTTCAAAAGATCTTTCGAATCCTCACTGAGCTTTGTTATATATAAGATCACTCTCATTCGTTTATTGTCATCAGGTGTAACTGAGCCAGTTTTCGGGTACGTCCCTCAGGAAGCTGAGTATGTGCCTTCTGTGGAGGAGTCTTATGTGCCGGAGTCATATCCATGAGTTATGTTGAAATGCTGTTTTGTCTTAGCTTTTATATATGTTGTATTGTATATTTTACTCAAAGATAATGGTTTATATAATACTAGTTTAGTAGTCTTTCTTTTGAATATGATTAGGTTGCTAGACTAGTTTATAATCTATTTTACAAATGTATAGTATAGCTTGTGGCATGTTGTTGAAACGGAGGCTTATGACTTATGTTTGAATGTCGTATGGATGTTAAATGAATGACTTTATATTTGTTGAGTGGATGTTGGAATTGTTGCTGAACTTGGTGTTGGTTGTGTTATGTTTATAAAGGGTTGGGTTAGAGCCCTGAAGTCTGTATTACAGACGTTATAATGCCGAAATTCCGTTGCGTCCTGACTGATTATAAGTGGGTCGAGTAGGGGCGTGACATTTCTTATGCAAGAAAGAGGACTTTTGGCCTTATTTTCTTAACACAAAACACGAGATGAGGCATTGGAACCTTTCTACAAAGACAAAAACAATAGTTCAAGCAAGATCAAACCAGAATATGATTCAAGAAACAAGCAAATCAACATCTTCTCCATCAAAACTCCATGAGATTTCTTCATCTTTTCTCTTTTATATTTTTCTTGTTTATCTTAGTTATGTCTTCGTAGTGAACCCCCTCGATTGGGGGTGGTAGCTTGCTAGATTATTTGATATTATGTTTGAATTGAGATTTTATCACAATAATTCATGCTTGGATTATACTTTCTCAATTTCTTGATTGATCATCTATTTTCTTATTAGTGGTAGTTTTGTCTCTCAAGAAATTATATATTTTTGCCATTGAATCTTGTAGATTATTGGGAGTATGAATTGTTATGCATTAGAGATAATCTATGCCTTTTGAATTCAATTAAGGTTCAGGACTAATTAGGTTAATTGATTTAGATCAAATGAATGATAATCTATGCCTTAGAGATAAGGTATGTTTCAATGCCCCTTTATTAATTTGACGGTATGATTAGAGCTTGTAGCCTAATCAATCCGTGTATAATTTGTAAAACTCAAATCCCTAAACATAATAGAGAGTAAATCAAGCAAATTACCACCCCAAATCGCCTTCTTTCCCATTACCTATTTTACACTTTTATTTGTGTTTAGTTAAGTTCTAAGCCATTTGTCAATTTTATTTTCTCTTTTAGTTAGTCTTAATCCAACTTTAAATCTACTTCTTTCATTTATTTGTTTGATTTTGAATTCTCATATGATAATCTCAATTCTTTGAGGACGACCCTTGAGTAGCCATTCGCATGGTCAAAGAGGAATTTAATCTATACTGTTGTTGTTTTATTTTTACCCTTATTATTGATTGCACAACGACGCGATCACTCTCTTACCTATAGGGTGATCTACTTTGATAATTAGAAGTCTTTTTCGACTTATCTTACTAATCCTTGTGTTATGCATTGAACCATACCACTTTAGGTACGATCTCTAAAATGGTACTGTTGAAGATAGAGATCAATATACCTTATTCTACAAATTGGCTAGTGCTCTTAATCTTGAGCATATGTGGATAAACTGACGAAGTCAGGTCCATATACTTTTATTCACTATGTGTGAGATCTCAATCGTGGATTAACAGCTCTGGGTTTTGGGCATATGGATTTTATGAGTTGGGACATGCATATGTATAGAATCCTTGCCATTATTAGATGGAGTAATTACCCCCATTGGAATCATCCAATAGATCATCTAAATCTAAGCTTAGTGGTATAGCCCATTCAGGGTACTATATCAAACATTTGACTTGTGGGTCAAACCTAGATCAAATGGATCATGTTCAAAGGATGGTTATATCTTGGAGTTTTAAGGAGAATATTCAATTATGAAGGTGATATTACACATGAAAACTTTATCTTGATTGTGGTTGTGACATAAAGGGGAATTTCGATCATTTTGCTTAGTAGGTCAAAGACAAGGGTCGTACCTCGTATGACGAGCTTCTGTTCGATATAACAATTGGAAACTATAACTCTTTAGTAGAATTAGTTAAGTTAAATTAGTCAAAATGCAATTAAGGATAAACAAGGGTATTTTGGTAATTTTAGGAGGTAAGGAAATTATGTCTTTTGGTCCTTCTTCTAGCCACTTGCTTATTTGTTAGTATGATTTATAATTTTGGACTTGACACCATGACATGGAATGTTGTCTGAAAGATAATATTTGTCCTAATGACCCTAAGAATCCTAATGGCGACTAAATTGTGGCTCACTCTTATCATCTAGCATGTGTCATGCGTGTGGAGGATGAGGTTTGAGATAAGGAAGGAGCCTAGATAATATTTTGATTTAACGAAAGTATCTTAGAGATAATTCAGTAGAAGATCAACATAAGGCTTATATGCAATCTCTCTCTCTTTTTCTCTTTCTCTCTGTCTTTCTCTCTCTTTCTCTCTCTTTTTTCCTCTCTCATTCACCCATCTATAGCAGCTTGGAAGGCCTTTCTTACATGCCACATATTCATGATACACGCACACATACTGTTGGGGATATGCCCTAATGCTATAGTTTAAGATGACCTTATTAGGGCTTAATAAGAATATATTTATGTGTTTTATACACTATGTCATTTGTAGGATATTCATATTCTCCGCTTCAATATGAATATGTCCCTAATGTTTATTCGAGAAGAGAAATGTTCTAAAAGGGTTTAGGATATTTTGTACTTTTTCTTCGATATGATAAGCATTAAGAATTGATTCATAACCCTTCAGATTATTCAACCGGGACTAGAATAATCGAGTACGGGTTATCATATGTTATTACATTTGATTAACATAGTGATGTTAATGATAAAGGACGATGTGCGAAATGTCTGAACAACATGATGATGTGGACTAATAAACATATGAGTGATCGTCTGCGTACGGATCATTGAATGTGACAATAAATAGTGAACTGCATGATTTCAGGTTAATAGTTTACTGTTTAGTTAGAAATTGTGCAAATTAATCCTCGGACTTGAGAAATTGCAGCTGCGATATATCAAGGGCTAAATACTGCGTTTGGATAATACCCGTCTTCCATAATGTAGGTTACGGCCTTTCGCATTTTAGTCTTGTGATATGAATCAACAGATAATTGTCAAGATAGGATCTGTTAACCTCCGACATGAGGTGATGTCCTATGATATCTGAGATCGGTCGTTAAACGAGAAAGTCCTTGGCCAAGGAAAGTATGAAGTGATAGAAAGGAGTTTTTCCATGATAGTCATCTCTCGTTTCACCGATTCAGATTTATACATAGTATCAGAGGTGGGTGGGCTTAACCATTTCATGGTCTTTTCCCGATCAAGGCACTCTTAACAGAAGGATCGAACTGCACGTTAATTCTCGACGACTAAATAGATTCATAAAAGACGTCGTCTTCATTATCGTTTACATTCTCATGGTACGTTCGTTGTTAGTGCGTCACTCATGAGCATAAGGGTATTTCGGTAAATGACGGAGATATTTTCTGAAATAGATAAGGAGGTTTATCGGTCTCTCATCAGTACGTGATTATGAATCTAGAAGGTCACACACTAATAAGTATCATGAATAAGTTCACTAGTAGCTTGTATTATGTGATTGGTGGCTTTAAGGTGTTAAGAGTCATCAATGTTGGTATATGTGCCAAAAGTGTAATTTCAAAAAGTTTTAGGGTCAAATTATAATTACCAAAACTTTTGGGGCCAAACTGCAAATATTAAAAAGTTGATCAAACAACTCATCAATTAGTGGCAAAGGATACTTGTTCTTAATGGTCACCTGATTCAAACCACGATAATCAATACACAATCTCAAGGTACCATCCTTCTTCTTCACAAAAAAAACAGGTGCTCCCCATGGTGAAAAACTCTGCTGAATGAAACCCTTCTCTAATAACTCCTGCAATTGAGTTTTCAGCTCCTTAAGCTTAGCTGGTGCCATCCAGTATGCTGATTTAGAAATAGGTCGAGTACTGGGTAGCAAGTTGATCTCAAACTTAACATCTCTCTCTGGCGGCAACCCTGGCAACTCCCCGGGAAATACATTGGGATATTCCCAAATTATCGGAACTTCCTCCAACTTTAGCTTATCAGATGGCTTGTTGATCAAATAAGCTAGATACCCGGAATACCCCTTACTCACCAGCTTAATAGCTTTAGTTGATGAGATAATGAAACTCGTCTTAGCATCCCGGTTCCCCGCTACCTCAACCACTGGCTGGTTTGGCAACTGAAACTGTACTACCTTTGTTCTACAGTTTAACTGAACATCATACTTAGAAAGCCAGTCCATACCCAAGATAACATCATACCCCCAGATAGGAAATAAGATAAGGTCCGAAGGAAAATCCTAACCCTTAACATGTATTTTACAATCTTTACATACTAAGTCAGTCACATATTTATCAGTTAAAGAAGTACTAATCTCAACCACATAAGGCAATCTTTCAGGTTGCATATTAACATGTTGCACACAGGTAGGTGTAATGAAAGAATACGTAGCACTAGAATCAATCAATACTTTAACAAGTTGATTGAGTATAAGGAAGTTACCTTCCACAACCACCGTTGCCTCAGGTATCTCCTCCAAATCTACTGCTTAGGCCTGAGCCTGAACCCGCTGCTGCTGAGGTGCACTGCCTGCAGGTCTACCCTAATAACAATAGATTGCTGGCTGACCCTCAGAACCCGATATTTGAGACAATCTCTCACCCTATGTTGGTTGCTATCGCAACCCAAACATGTCCCTGCCTTTGCCCGACAGTTGGCCTCCAAATGGCCCTTACGTTTACAGTAAGCACACTACAGTGACGGAGCGCTAACACTGCCTCCTGAAGAACCGGAAGCTAAATATGCAGTTGAACCAGCCTGCTGCTGAGGTCTTGCAACACTAGGCCTATATTGACCCTGAGACTGGGCTGGCCTATACTATGATTGTGCCTAATAAGATCCCAGCTGAAACTGGGGCCTAAAGAAACCCTGCTGCCCTTGAGGTCTAAAAGAACCCTGTTGCACTAGGGGCCTATAACCATTCTGCTACACTGCAGGCCTATACATGAACTGCTAACCCTGTGGTTGAAACGGCCTCTTACTGGACTGACTAGAAACAACCTGTTCCCCTTTCTTCTTCTCCAACCTAGAAGCCGCATTAAAGGCCTTAGAAAACTCATTGTACTGTATCAAGGCCATTGTATCATGAATCTCGGGCCTTAGACCCAAAATGAACCTCCAGGTCTTCCTTTCCTGATCTGACATAAACTTCAGTGCATACCAGGATAACCTGGTAAAGTTGGCCTCATATTGGGCCACAATGGAACTACCCTGAATTAAATATCTGACCTCCGCCTCCCTACGTACATGCGAAATCCTAGGATTATACTTGGCCCCAATCGCCCTAAGAAAAATATCCTAGACATAGGGAGTACCCCGTGCTTCTGTGATACCCCGAACCTGGCATGTATTCAATAGC
The DNA here is from genome assembly GCA_037974665.1 of Ehretia macrophylla. Classification (NCBI taxonomy): domain Eukaryota; kingdom Viridiplantae; phylum Streptophyta; class Magnoliopsida; order Boraginales; family Ehretiaceae; genus Ehretia; species Ehretia macrophylla. The sequence goes on from CM075777.1 coordinate 1,827,196, forward strand.
ATTTAAAGTTCATTTAAATTGCATTTTATTGACCTTTCACCTTCTTTGACTAAACTAGTTGACTTTTCATCTACATTGACCAACTAGGACAAGGTGGAAATTTTTGAAATGTTTAATAAAGGGCAAACTTGGGATTAGAAATAAAAAAATGCAATGTTAAGTTAGTCAATTTTTGGGTCAACTTTGGAATTAAATATGAACCAATTGGGGAAGAGTTAGATAGCAAATTATATATGGTTGGAAATCTCTATGAGTCTAGTTTCTGAGGCTTCAAACCGTTCGTGAATTGGAGTTTTCTAGAAGAAGTTATGGCCGTTTTCGTAAGGTCGCACATAGCTGTTTTGGTTTAACGGGTTGACCGAAGCTTTGACCATTTGACTTCAACTTGTCATCTTATATATGCATAATACATTACAAAACTTGCGAAAATCTAGAAAAAAAAATAGAAAGGGCCAAAACCATAGGAGAAAAAGAAAAAAAAAGATTTCAACCTTCAAATCTTCGCGTGAGCTTGCACGGGGTTGTTTCTGAGGCATCCAACGTAGTTTTCCTAGCGTCTAGTAGCGTCTAAGGTGAGGGTTTCATCGTTATTTGCGCATTTGAAATATTTGTGTCTAAACTTTAATTTTTGGATTTTATGCGTAGATCGTTAGTTTAATCATTTTAGTGCTTAAAGAATGTTCCTTGTTGATTGTAGAACATGTATTTATAGCTTTTTAACATTTTCTGCGGTTGAATATTGAAATTGAAATATAAATTGTATAATGAATAGTAAATTGTGAATAATAAATCCCCGTTTCGATGAAGTTGCTCCGTTACGCGTTCTGTTGATGTAGGAAGATGCTAGATATGCTAGAATGCCTAAATGTGTGGTTTAATTGGAATGTGTAATGGAAAAATGGAGAAAAAAGGCTTAGTGAAAGTCAGGGTCGTTTAGGTCGAGTTTGGCGTTTTCTCGTTTTGAGTGTTGGCATTGTTTTGGGAGGCCATGGAAGCACTTTTGGTGCGATTATGGCGTTGGTTGGGTGTTTGGTTGGTATAGTTGTAGTTCAAATGAGCAAAGGGAAAAATCGGGACTTTGCGTGAATTCTAGGGTAAAGTAGGGTTTTGGGGTCTTTAGACGTGCCTTATGGTGACCTAGGAGGATTGGTGAAGTCGGTTTCCAAAGCTCGTGGCTCGTTTGAAAGTAGTAGCGTTTTGAAATTTGGAGACATTTTTGAAATTTTGTGTGTTTTCATGGTATATTGCTTATAGAATGTTTATAATGGTTATAGAATGTTTATAATGCTTATAGAATGTTTATAATGCTTATAGAATGTTTATAATACCTATAGAATACTTGTTATTGCTTGATAATGTTAGTTGGTGTTCTTCTTGTTACTTGTTTGATTGCAAATGCTTGTTAATGCTTATTACACTTGTTAGAGTTGATTATTGATTGAAATGTTTAACAGTTGTTGAATAATGCTTGATATCTCGTTTATCTCCTCTATTTTTGTTGTTGTGCTATCGCTCTTTTATTGCCTTGTATCTAGTCTTGCATTGCATAGTGTCCAGCGCGTGAGTGATGGGCCTCTCTAGGTAGCCTCGGGTTGCTAGTGTTGGTTGCTCTAGCTCTGTGGCTATTCTCTCTTCTCGCTTGGGTTGCCTCCCAGGGAGATTTGGGTCGTAGATTGATGGATACTTACGGGGTATTCCAAACTGGTGTTATAAGGTGGTTGCGCGCTTATTGTCATCGTTGTCAACATCAAGCTCGAGATTGATGTATCGCTCGTGAAATGGTACATTGCTCGTATGAGTGAACCATAGCCATCAAAGTCTGGTATAGCTTTGAATGGCTGTGTTAATACTTTCAATAATTGCTTATTGTATTGATTGTTTGTATTGATTGCTTATTTATCAGTTATATTGCTTAACTGCCTTAATTGCATTGCACGATCTTCTTTCTCTCCACCTCGATATCTGTCTCGCCCTCATTGAGTATACGTGTTGTGTATACTCACTCCTCACCACCACATTTCAGGAAATGTCAAGTTAGTTGGAAAGTTCGTGATTTCGTGAAAGTTCGTGCCTGAAGAGTTGTCTTGCGTGCCTATGTGGCTTGAGTGTCGAAGTTGTAAAGATATATGCTTTCATATGTTGTTTGTATTTATTGTTAAAAGAAATGTAATTTAAATCTAGCTAGGTAGTTGAGGTGAATTGGTAAGCTAGTTTATGTAATCAGTTAGCATAGCTTAACTTCAAAGCATGTTTGTAATGTCTGGAGGAAAAGAGTTAGAATGGCATGATAGTTTATTTTATGCAGTAGCTTAGTATGGTTTAATTGTCTAGTTTGAATGTACTTGTCAAAAATGAAAAGAGATAGGTTAGCTTTTAAATTGGAAGTGTATGTATATTTGCTTGTGGTTGCTTGTTGAGAACAAGGCTCGGATGGCCTTGAGGTGGTTGAATGTTTGGACATGGTATTGGTCCACTTATATGCTGTCACAGGTTTGATTTTTTTGCCTAGAAACAGGGGAGACTCCGTCCGTTTTGCCTAAAAATTATGCCCAAGTTTGGTTTGGGTTGTGATTAGATCGATTGATAGAACTCCCGGTCTCGAGAGGGATCGGGGTGTCACAGCTTCCCAATCAAATCTCACGGTACACCACTATTCCTCAGCCTCGTCATCAAAAAAATACACCGCAAAAGTGACATTCCTCTCATCCGTATAACCAAGGGGGTCAAATATCTTCTCCACTTTGTTGATCCAAGACTCGGCTTTCTGATCATCGGTTCACCTTGGAACCTCGGTGGAAAATACCCAAGAAACTCCGTCAATAGACTACCTCCCCGATAACCTCCTTGAACATTCTGTAACTAAGTCTGCACATTCTGTGCTTGAGTAGCTTGCCCTGCTAAGATCTGTGCCTGCCCTGCCATGGCCTCAGTCATTCTATCCATAGCCATAGCCAAACGATCATACCCCTGATCACGACCCAGTACCGCACTCCCCGATGCCTCATTAACTTCTTTGGGCCTACCACGGGTTCTCGGTCATCCCGCCATTCTACTATCAAAGAGTTAGCACATGTTATACACATAGATAGGCTATAGACAATTTATAGCACATAGGCAACAAAACTAATGTAAGACACATAAGTCACATAAGTATTAATCATGTAGACACGTAAAGAAGTTAATCACATAATCACATTGACACATAATTCACTTTTCTTTTATTTCATACATACTTTCATGCTAAGACCACTACCCACATTCCGAGAATAACCCGGCTGATAGCTAAACATGCGCTCTGATACCATTTAAATGTCACGCCCCAACTCGACCCCACTTATAATCAGCCAGGACGCAACGGAATTTCGACAGTATAACGACTGTAACATATACATCAGGGCTCTAAACCAACACTTTATAACTTATACAACCAACTCCAAAGATCAACAACAACTCCACAATTATTTCAACAATATACAACACAACCATTTCCATATATTAAACAACCGTTCAACAGTTCATCCATAGGTTATACGCCTCCGTTCCAACATCAACTATACTCCAAGCCATACAGATGCATAACATATATATATAAAGCTAGTCTAGCAACCTATTCAAGTTCCAAAAGTAAGAAACTGAACTAGCATTACATTTTCCACTAACTTTATAACATCTTATACAATATGACCTCAAAGTAAATACAATACCACATGTTCTAATATGCAAGACATCAAAATAGAACTTCATCCACGACATCAAGGATAGGACTTGGGCACATAAGACTCATCCACAGAAGGCACATACTTAGCTTCCTGAGAGATATACCCTAAATCTGGTTCAGTTACACCTGATGACAATAAACGAATGAGGGTGAACTTATATATAACAAAGCTCAGTGAGGATTCGAAAGATCTTTTGTAAACATTTACTTTACCCTTTGGGAAATCATCCTATGAGCAATAATAACAACAACTTCATTAACATCAACATTTCAATTCAACCACATAAATAACCATTCAATGTGAAAGGAGACATTAGTTGGTGTAGCTCCATAAGCCATCACGATCTCAACCATCTTCTTATAACTCCCATAATACATAACTGAGGTACCTCATCTAGCCTATCCCTCCATGGCATCTCTGCCCATGCAAGTTGGGGGTAGTCTATGATAGTTATGTCGTTATCAACTCGACAACCTGATACTGCCCGATAGGTGACACACACTATCAAGACTCATGACAATAATCATAAACATCTCATATTCTGGAAAGACAACAAAGTAGGTTGTCCTCTGGATCATCATCAATCATCAATCAGTTAATATCATTCCAATCAACATAGCATCAATTAAACAACTAAAGCAACTAAGTTAAATGACAAAGTAGGCCACCCAACTTAACATATATTTAAACATGCATTCAATCCCGAACCTACCTTAAAATAACTCAAGAAATAACTATACAAACACTACCCAACAAACAAAGACAACATTTCAACATTTCAAAGAAAAACTACACAAACTTCTAAAATTCATAACTTACATTCTACTAATCCAATAACCTCTAAACCACTTCCTATCACTCCACCACACATGCAACTACATTAGCCCCATCGGAAACCAACCAAAAGCCATCCAAATCAAGCCCAACAACCTAATTTGGCAATGCACCTAGGCTGAAATTTTTGGAATTTCGCTACAACATTCCAATCAAAAATTCAGCATTACAACATTACTACCCCGCAATTAACAAACTTTCCAACCACTACAACAACAATTATTCAACAATGAACCAATAACTTAACTTTAATACCCGAAAAATTGAAATACATGCTACTACCGATCAAAACAACTATAAATACATATAAATGATCCTTGGCAACTACTGAGCAATAATCCAAAGACAATTCAACAAAACATCGGATAAAATTACAGTTATATGAAATTGACAAAGAATAGCATTCTTAGATCTAAAATTTTTCTCTCACCTTTGATGCCAAATGATGCTAGAAATGTATGCAATGGATGCCCAACAAGCAAAATCCAACTTTGGATGACAAGATTTGGCCTTGGATTGCATCTTCTATGCAAAAATTGCTTTGAAAAATAGTTGAAAAACCTTCTTTTTCTCCCTATGGTGTTCCGGCTATGTGTGTGTGTGTTTTAGGTATTTTGATCTTTGTTATATAATGTATTGTATGTATTATGTATATATATGCAAAGTCAAATAGTTTAAGTAAAGTCAAAGTTGCCAATTTTAGTCTTTTAATTGTATTTTCTAGTCTTTTAATTGTCTTTTAGACTATTTTGCTGACTTACATATATATCTATCATATATACTGTATTTAGTTGTTTAAGTATAGGTGACAACATTTTCATATGCATACATATTCATACAAATAGCTATAAAACTCAATTTTTGCAAAAGAATGTGTAAAAGCCTTTAAAATTCCTAATCCTATTTAAAATCTGTTTTAATCAAACACAGGTTTATTAATACCAAGGACTAGGTTTTCAAACACTAAAAAGACCAGTTTCAAAATTTTAGCGGACGTGTTTCAAAATACTATTCACAAAACTCGACGATAAAATTTTCAATGCCGATTTTTATGAAACTTTCATGAATGTTCACATAGCATGTAATAGGAATATAAATCACATAATTTGCGCATTTTAACTCAGATAACACATATACAGGTCAAAACACGCAATTTCTCGTAAAGATGAAATTTAGGGTTTTATATAACCCATCGTTAAGATGGCATAGAACGACTTGACACATATGTATGTGCCAACTAGTCAAGTCCATGTATCCAAAACATAGAGCTGTTGACGAATATAAGATTTCACCTATAGTGAATCAAAACACATGTCCTTGAGTTCATTGGTCATCCACATATCTCAAGAACTAGAGCATTGGTCTCTTAGTAGCTTGAGATGTTTTTGATCTCATTCGAGCTATGGTACTTTTATAGAGATCACATCTACCATGGTCCAGTTTAACGCATTCTTATGCACTAATGAGAAAAGTTCGGAATGCCCCTCTAATGACCAAGGTATGTCATCTTACCAAATAGGAGATTATCCCATTATAACCTTCCACCAACTTCACTATGCGGTTATGAACCTATAGTTTATATTTAAGCCTCATGGCATATACCTTCTGTGTGGATCACCACGCACCTATACCATTCACTCAAATCAAGGAGCCTTAGCATGCATATATAGATAATATAATGAGAGTATAGAGATGCTCATGCAAGATACACTGATTCTTAATTGTTATAATATCCTATCACTGAGATGTCTTAGTGCTAGTGGTCTTTAGGGCATACAATTCCCAACAAGAATGTGGTATAATGTACTTAGAGTCGGTTAGGGGACCTACCTTGTTACCTAACCTATGTAGTGTTAATTGAGTTATATTCTTGTTTAATTGCCATGGTGTTTATATATGTTGCATATGCATGAAAGAGAACCTATTTTGTTGTCTTCTTTAATTTTCATAAATGTTAATATTTATAATTGTGGTTGCAACCTTAAAATGAGATACGGTAGGTTCGTGTTATACTGGGCGGTATAGGGCTTGTCGAGAGATAACTCGACTACCGGTATTCTAATCCTTACCTGAATGAACGAAGTGTTTCATAAGGTTTGGGTCGTAGGGTTAACATACTTCCGGGGTACAGCCGTGGGTGTTTAGGGGAAGAGATCGTGATGATGTTTAGGGGACAACTTCAACAACAACTGAAAGTATCCTTACTAAGTGTTTACTTTCTTTACATTTCTTGAATTGTTATACTTTTTGCTTATTGGTTGTGCATAGCATGGTTTTTAAAAGAGGTTTTCAAAGCTAAATGATTTTCAAAACCTTTCTTACTCTCCCCTCACTGAGTTCGTAGAAACTCACCCCCGTTTGTTAATCATTCAGGTGAGTTTGTGTTGGAGTTTGTTCCTCACGAGGTTGAGGCTAAGCTTTATGATGATGTGATCTATGTGGATGAGTCACTTCCATGATGTTGCCTGGAGTAGCATGTTGTTTCTATGGTTTTATTATCTTAAACTTTTAGTTATCATGTATTAAGACTAAATTTGTAATAAGTAAAGTATTTAAAGTTGTTGTCTTTTAATTTGGGAGTTTTGAGGCTACTTTTGATTGTAAATAAGTTTCTATGGCCTTGTATGTATTCCGCTAGCCTTAAGGGCCTATTTTGAAACTCATGAATTTGAATGTTTTTATGTAAAGTTGGTGTGATAGAGGCCTTTATACAGGAGCTATGGTTGATGGTTAAATATGTGGTATTGGCTTTGTTGTGGATTTATGTTGTTGGTTGTTGTGGTTTGTATAAGTTGCTTTTGTGCAGGTTTTATGAATTGGGCTAGTGTCTAGTTATAGTCGTTATATTACCGAAATTCTATCGTGTTGTGACTTGATTCTAAGTGGGGTCGAGTTGGGGCGTGACACTCATTGTATCATTCTTTCAATATAGAGAGTGGCAAGTGCTTTTCAAGAAAGGATCCATTATCTCGAGTTTTGAGGCAATGTCCTATGCAATTCAATTAGGATTGGTAAATGAGAAAATCCTTTGCTGAGGTATAATTGATGGAAATGAGTTTTTCCATGATCGTCATCTCTTATTTCACCACATTGAATCTAAGCATAGAATTGAGTCTATGAACTTAATTGGACCATGGTTCTTACTCAATCAGGACATATTAATGGAAGGATTGAATTGCACAGTAATCGTCAACTAAATAGCTTCACTCAATTGATGACTTCATTGCTTTATAAATTGTCTTGATATGTTGCTAGACGTCACTCAAGACATTTAAGGGTGTTTTGAGAATGAAGGAGACATTCTCGAAACAAATCGAGAGTTCGATTAGCATTAAACTCATTTAATGTTTCCTTAATACTATTTGGTGGTGAACCTAGAAGGTCACACACAACAGAGTTTTATGATTTAGCTTTAATTGAACTTGTATCTTCTTCTCTCAAGATTGTTAAAGAGGTAACAATAGTATTTGTACCATTAAAAGTTAATGGGGGCTAATATGTTATTATGAGTTAAGTATAAAGACTTATGTTCAAAAGATGGAAATGTGATTTACATTATTTAATCTAATGGTGATTGGATTAAATATTACCTATGTCAATTATACAAAGGTTAAAATTTAATCTTGAAAAGTCATGGTAAAAGAAAGGTTGGAATTATGTAAAATTTCACTTAGTCTTTCTTTATATATAATATGACTATGCATGACCCAATGAAAGATATATTATTTCATCTTGTCTTTTCTTTTTCAAAAGAAGAAAAGGCTTACCTCATGGAATTATCATGAATTCCATTAAGCTTTTCTTTTGTACTCTTGACAAAACATAAAGATGATGAATCATCTTCGATATAAGTTTATATCTATACACATTTATGTATATCAATTGACTATCATGTATATAATACTACACATCTTGTGTAAGAGAGCTAGACATTCTCTACATACAAAAATAGAAACAAGTTCATATATTTTCTTCAAGGAATTTGCTACCACAAGAAGAAAGGAAGAGCTTCATCGCTTGCTTGGTGTAGACTAACTTGGACTTCTACACTTGTGGAGGAGGGTATCATTCCAATAAAGAGTTCAACCACACATCAACCTTAGGTCTTCAAGAGGTATTATTCTCTTCTTGGTTTATGTTTGGTTTTAGATGTATATTGCATAGATATCAAGTGTTAGGATTGATCTACACATATGAATACTTTGAAAAATTGTATTTTATAGTTTCTTCTGCTGTATATCTTTGATTCATTATGTGCAATCCCAGATCTCGTTCTTTCAAGTACAACTAAACATATCCATCTGAGGTGTTGGTACAACAAAACTGTATCCATCTGGGGTAGTCTCATATTGCCACTGGTTTACAAAATCGGGCGCAAGTGTATTCTTGATTAATGAAAGCATGACATCAAGTCTATGAATGATTAGTCAAGTAATATTTGACAAGTTAAAAATATGAGACAAATTAATCTGAATCCAAGAATTATATACAAAAAATATCCTCACTTATTACCACCCTAAATCTCGGGTTTAATGTGCCATAATAACAACTACAATATAGAAAGTCATATGAAAAGTCAAGAAATTAAAAGAATACTTATCGAGAATAGCGAATCTTGATTTTTCAAAATGACTTTTTTTTTTCTTAATTCAGTGTTCATTGAATCCAAAAAAAAGTAGTACATGGTACAAGTCGGTTACAAGGTGGCCATTGGCCAATTCAAAAGAAAGAAAATGCAAACAACGTCATTAGATGACATAAAAATGATCAAAAGCAACAGAGAACGGAAATTGATGAACTAAATATCCACCCAATCAAGGGGTTCTCCATCATAATAGTCTTTGAAAGCCTGAGGATGATTTGTTTGACATGTGGGGCCTAAAAAGGACTGGAGAATATCCTTGCGAGCTTTGTCATGCACTCTAGAATTGACCTTGCTCTTAGCACAAGAATTGAAATTATCAGAAGACAACCTACCTCTTTGGGTGAAAATGGCATGAGCATTTCTATAAGCTTTTTGAGGATTTTTCTTTGGAAAGTCCATTTATTTGTCAGAATTGACAATCTTGTCTGGAACAGGATCATGTTGATTAGTGTGCTTAGCCACAACCTCTTGATTATTGGAGAGAACTTTGTACTTATTCTTGCTAGAGGTATATTTTTGAGACATTGTCTTTGGATTGGACTTCTTTGATGCATTCCCAATAGTCTGCCATTCATTTTCTTTGGAACTTTGTGCAACATTCTGCTTGGGAATAGTTGATGTCTCATGTGGGGTGGTAGTACAAGTATTCACGGTACGACCAAAGACCTTGCAATGAGTACATTTCTTCAGTTTCCAAGTGTATTCAATTTGTATTTCAACAACTAACACATCAAGGAGCTTGACAAAAGTAGATTTGGGAAAATCCTTCTTAATGTTCTTTTCAACACAAACTCTTGCATAGCCTAGATGTCGTCGAGAAGTAGTAAGAGAATCCATTTGACTTGGCTATGGCCTCTAAATCTTGATAACCACCCTTGATTCGGGCTTTGAACTAAACTAAAAGACTTCTAAACTAACAAAACAATATAAAGCTAACAACAAGAACAAAATCTAAGAAATGGAATGTGTGTAAAACAATATGGGGAAGAGGGTATTTATAGGAGAAAATTAGTTACTATTCATGCATTTTGCACACGGTTTTACTGTTCACGCATTGCTTGTTACTGTTCACGCATTGATAGTTGACTTTGACTTTGACAAAAATGTTGATCAAGGCTATTAGGTTTCTCGACGTCTTGAGTCCATTCCCACACTCGATTTGGCCAAATTCAATCTGGATTTGCTTGAGTCAAAGCCGCTCTATCATCCTCCTTTAGTGTTGTATCAGCAATTGTTTCCAAATGTTGATATTTGACATCGTTTTTGTCATTTCTCCTTCGAAACCTATATTGCACTAAATTTGTATCAAATATACAGTTAAGCTCACAATAATAATACAATCATGCATGATTTAATGGGTTAAAATACGAAAAATATGGATTTATCTAGGAGAAAATATTCGATACTAACTATTAAAATTTCCAATTTTTGTTTTTTAAAAAAAATCTGAATTTCCATGTGAAGGATCTATTAGGTTTATACAAATCATAAAGCTCGTAAATATATGGAAAGCATAGCTAGAAATTCAAAATTTCAAATCATTTCAAGCATATGTGTCATAAAGCCCTAACTTTGATGTTATGTAATTAACATAATCTATACAATATATTGCAAGAATATATAATCAAGAGTTAGATACAAGGTATACCTCTTTTAGACAAGCCAAGCCAAGCCTGAAACACAAGGATTGTGCACTTGATGCAAGACAACATCTATTGAAAGCACAAAAGCTCTAGTTTGTCCACACATGCAAAAGATTGACTTCCATGATCTTCTAGGATAGTTGTGCTAGCTTAATCCATGAAGAAATTTGAGCTTGTACATGTGACAGAGCAAAAACAATTTTCTCTCTTCTTTTTCTCCTTATTGGCCTTATGCTCGTGGTAGAAGAATAAAGTAACTCTTTTGTTTCTTATGTGTATGGTGTATGTATGGTCAAGGCTTTTCCAAGAAGGTTTGACTAGATATTTTATTATCCTCACATATACATACATACAGTACATATCATTTTGCCAATTCCAAATTGCATATAATATGTCTTGTATATTCTTGACCATATGTTCAAGACTTGGTCATAAAGTGTTGATGTGGCTAAATCTCCTCCAAGCATTTGGAATCTTTTATTTGGAAGACTAATATATATATATATATATATATATATATATATATATATATATATATACACTTATACATATATAATTATTTAATATTCCTAATTGTGCAAGATGTACATGGTTTTATATTGTGCTCTTAAGCTTTATTTGATGATTGGGAATTTCATGACTTGGCATTGTGTGGTTATGGCTTATGTGTGTTCTAGGATGCTATATTAATGTTTAAATGTGGGTGTTACCCTCAAAGTGAAGTTGGATAAGTGAGAAGACCATTTAGAAGACAAGTCTTGAGCCTTGATTGTTGTTGATATTTTATAGTTGCTAATTTTGTGCCCTAATGTGTTTTGGATGGAATTGAATCTATATGGAAGTTATAGTATGCTTGTATGATGTTGGAAATATGGTAGAAGGATGAGGATTAGGGTGTGTGCAAAGAGTTGTAAGGGTGGTGGCAAAAATAGGTTGAGTTTGTGGTTGAAGATGAATTTGGTGGAGAAAATCGTGCCTGTCCGGGGGTAATACCCGATCGTGTTATCACGATCGGGTAACACGACCGGATAAATGAAAAGTTGGCTGACCAAACATCCAGATGTGATACCCAGTTGTGATCAACACGACCGGACATCACAACCGGATTACCCGTTTTTCAGTTTGAAAATTTTGCACAACAATTTTTTGAAGACCATATCTCAGTCAATTCAACTCCGAATTGAGTTCTGTTTGATTCTAGGACTATTTAACTTTGATAATATTTAATTCTATACCAAAACCAAGTTATTTAGAGTCTAGAAGAGTGGGGAAACTAACTATTTAAGTTAGGCTATTATGGAAACATTAAAGTTGCTTCATAGTTTCGCTCATGTTTGCATTTTGTTTCCGTTTTGAGTAATCCATTGATGACTTTTCACTATCGTATGATACTTGGCAATACTTGAGGCACTATAAACACTATATATTCATGATTATTGTATGCTTGCTTGATATGACGTTGATTAATCATTTATTACCGCAAGAAGCTTACATGTTTACTTGCCATATCCTTGGTACTACTGTTGTGACGGAAGCAACCTACTTTGTTGCTATCCTAGTCCCTTTCTCACTTGGTGATGTCCCTTGGAGAATTGGGTATATATATATATATATATATATATATATATATATATATATATATATATATATATATATCAAGGTTACAACCTTCTAAAGGCCTTGGTGTAATTAATGGCCTCGGGCAGCATCGGGTTTGCTGGTTATACCCACGACCACCATGGACCTATTCTTTACCTTTGATGGGTGCTATCCGGAACCCTCGTCTGTTAATGGAGTTGGTGTGGGGTTTTCTTTGAGGACTTGAACCTCAGTTGTGGTGTTGGGTTATTATCAATTGATTCGAGACAGAAGCTATCAACACCAGCAATCATCATATCCTTTTGCAATAAGTATCTATGTTCATCTTCCTATTGCATACTTGAGTTACTACCTGTTTACTTACATGTGCATTCCTATGTGTATGGCATGATTTCTCGAATTGCTTGCGAAAAGAGAAAACAATTGCAAAAACCCTTCTTATTCCATCCTCACTAAGCTATAAGTAGGATTAGCTCACCTTTTTCCCTATCATTTCAAGTAAGGCAGAGCTTAAGCAGACCCCTCAAGGTGTTGGCGAAACTCCTTGGTATAACATCGAGGATTTCTGACTTATGTGATCTGTGGCGCCCGAGACCCCAACATGTCTATATTAACTGTTGCATACTTTATTGGTGCATTCAAAATGTGTATTTACTTATTTTAGGAATAGTTACTATTCATAGTAAAATTTGACTATCCTATTTTTCCGAATTTACATTTTTGCCATGATTTGTGACTCGTATAAGGTAGGAGAAAATTGTTATTTTGGTGTATCACATGCTTGGGGTACATTTACGTGCATTTATTATAGTTAGGTACATTTAATTAAGAATAGCATGCAAGTAAAATAATTAGAATATATTTATAGGTGCGAAACTATGTTTTTATTTGCTAGTGAGCTTATTCATTGTTCTACGTGCAATCAGTTGCCTTTAACGTGCATTTATCTAAAAATATGTGCATACATCTAATTTAACAAGAAATGTTATCTATTAACATGTATTGCATCAATATAAATGCATTCTTATGTAAGTAGGCACATTTAATTGATTAATGTGCATAATTCTCATTTTACGTTCAATTTCGGGACTTCCCAAACATTTTGGAAAATCGTCGAAATTGTAGAAAATAATTAATGTAGACAATTAGGAATTGGAGAGATTTGCTTGAGAGGAATAATTCTTGTTTATGTCGAGTCATGAGGAAAAATCATTTACTCGCCCCAACATTCCAAAATCAGTGAGGTTTGTAGTAGAGCTGGTGTAGGACAAATTTGCTTGCCTGAATTTCGTGGTATTTTTGACCTAGTATTACTATCTAGAACAAATTGAGAAAATTAGGGTAGATAGTTTGATCAGTTAGAACAAACTTTGTTTAGGCCAAAAAATTAGGAAAAATCATTTAGGGCTTCAAAAACATTAAAAATCGTAAGGTGACAGAAAACGTAATCAATCTGGATAGTTTGCACACCTATATTGTTTTAGTTATATCTTGATGAATTTAGCTTGGAATTATGTGCCGTTTGATTATAGAGTTATCCATTATCGAAGAGCTTTCCATACATGTAAAAATCAGTTTATTTGGGAGTTATTTGATTAGGTAAATATGTAGCCAAACATGAGCTATTACTGAGATGTTGAAACTATTGAGCTTATTTGTTCTAATGCTCCTAATTGTTGCTAGAACCCTTAAGAATGCTATAGGTATCATAAGAATGGTTATAGCTTGACTAGAATTGGAAATATAGCTTGAATTAGTAAGAGGACTTTGAAACGGACTGTTGAATTTGATCCATTTGAATGTGTATTTAGTCTTAGATATGTATAGAAGCTCTTAAAATATAATTATGACGGGGTTTGGCTAATCGGATTATGTAGCTGTAGTTCAAAAATCATAAGAGGCATTTCGGAGTTTTGTGTCAACATGACTTAAAATGTGGTTTAGTTGTGTTTATGTGCATCATAATATAACTATATGAGATTAGTGAAGTTGGATTTGAAGTTGGTTATCTTGTGTGAAGTTTAAAAGTTATTTTGTAAACATTTAGTAGGAGATTTGTTGGATTTCTTGAGAATCACTTGAACTTGATGCATGATTAACTAGTAGATTGCTATAAATGCTATATTTGCACGGTATTTGAGTTAATTGAGCTGAATATTATTCACTAGTTCATAATCATTGGAAAGTAAGGGAATGTAAGGTTAGAAGACTTTTAAGGTAGTAAATGTTTGGAAGTAGTTGCTAACGAATGTAATATTTGAACTTTATTAGAACCTAGCTTTGATTAGCTTTAAAACCTTAAGAGAATTACCTTTAGATTAAGTTAATAGCTGATTAAGGAATAAGTGGACCTGAACTAGTTTCATATACAAGTTACTAACTAATGTAAAATATAGGAACCTTGAGCAGCTTATGAACCTGTATTGGTAGTACTAACTAGTCTTTAATTCAAAGGACCAACTTCGGTGTAATAGTCAAACAACTATTTCTTGACTTGTAAAGTTATCTTTTATTCTTAACCTTAATCGCTAAATAAGAAACCTTAACTTTAAAGATGTTGCTAATTATAGATTAAATAATTATTGAACTTGTATTAGATTAATATGTGATTAGCACTAGTTGTTTTGATTGTATCTCTTCCATTGATTATTACTTAATGTGAGATAGCTTTATATGTAAACTAAAAGCTCTATTGATTGGTTAATTTGCTATGTTTAGAGTGTTCAACTTGGATTTATAAATGTGTAACGAAATGTAAGAATTAGTTGTTAATATCTAAAGTTAACTTTTGCTAATAGTTACTAGCCTTACTCATTTCCTATGTGCCACTGTTCTCACCTACCAATGTTAGTTATTTATATGACAACCTAAACTATGTAATAATGTGGAATAAACAAGTGATTGTATAGCTTCTATCGTTGTGGGTTGAGATTGCATAATTAGTTAAGTTAGAATTGCTATAATCAATTGTTAAAAATGTTACACTTATATGAATAACTAGGGTTTGTACATTTGAGCGGATTCAAAGAGGTTTGGAGTAAACCTATGCTATACCCTTACAGGTTTAGTAAAGGTGAGGGAGTTCTCGTTTTTTTTTTGCATCTTAGTTTATTTTATTGTTCATAAATCATGTAGTTTAATATAATTGCTTATACTTTTGTACCTTGTTAAGAATTGAGTGAATATGCTTATCTCTTGCTTATATTGTTATAATGCTTATTAATTGTAATCTACGAGTGAGGGCAACCTACCTTGTTGACCCTCGATTATGAGTTTATTGAGTTATTTCAATTATTGTACCATATGGGCATTGCATCGTGATTGCACAACTATTTGGGCATGGTAGTGTCGGGGAAGTAAGGCGGCGTTGGGCTTGCTGGTATACCTCGGCTACCATGGTTGCCCAGTCCTTTGCTCGCCTGGTTCGGAGATTACCAGGGGGTGTTGGGTTGTAGGATATTGGGGTACATCCAGAGTACACCCATTGGAGTATTTTTGGTTTATGCTGGCACATTGAAGATGTTCGTGGTTCGTGGATTGTGGTTCGTGATTGAAGATCAAGACTTGGAGTGTTTGGGGTTATTGAGATCGTATCCTTTTAAATGTGTGATATTTCATTGTCTAATTGCTTTATTATTGTTTAATTGCTATTCTGTACCTAACTGTTGCATTGAACGAATTGATTTTTGTAAACTCCCAGGTTTATTGTTTTTTCCCTCCCTCACTGAGTAACTTTGGTTACTCATTTATCTTTCCAACATGTTCCAGGAAAATCTGAGATTGGATGCTAAGTACTGGTCTATGTGCAGAGAGTGCAAGTTGCTACTTTTATGTGTTCTATCTTGAGGTCATAGAACTTTGTGTAAATTTCTGTTATCCTGGAAGTTTGTAATGTAATGTGAAGTTATAGTCCTGTATAAGTTAGTAGTTATAAGTGGATTGTAATAACTTATGATTTATTTTTAATGCTTAAAAGACTTGCATGCTTGTGTGCTTAAGAATGTTGGTTGGATGGACTTAACATATAAGAAAGATTCGTAATTAAAGTTTGAGTGGTATGATAAGCAATCTTATAACTTGAAATTTCATTGACTATTATAATGCATGCTTGTATGTCTTTAATGTCATAGACTAAGGCTCGGATGGCCTTAGTTCTAGAAAAGTTGCGTGGTTGGAGTTTGGAGTTGTTGAGAATATTGTAGAATGTGGTTGTGGTTTTATCTTTTGTTTACAGGGAACTAGTTAGGCCTAGAAACAAGAGAAACTCCGTTCGTTTTTTTTCATTTTTCGTGATCTTAGGATTTGGATCGGGACTCCGATTTCGTGAGGGATCAGGCCATTACAAGTGGTATCATAGCTTAGTTAGCTCTTAGCCGGGAAAGGATCTTCGGCCTACTGGGTAGTGACCTTGATCGTGTGCTTGTAAAGTATGTTATGTGGATAAGATGAAGAGTTTGTTGTATGAGTTGTGAAATGTCTAGATTGTCTTGCAAGCTAAGTGCATTGTGTGTAATTATATGAATAAGATATCTTGAATGTAAATATTTTGTCTTTATGTGTTATATGACTATCTATATATCACTGTAGTGCTTATGTGATAAATGCCTGCTATGTGAGCCTTACATTCAATAAATTGTATATGTGTTAAGAAATGTATGCTTTATATGGTTTCAATTGCATGCATACATATAATACCCTTTAAACTGGTAAGTAACCTCTCCCCTATCAAGAAGAGGTCAGTAGCGGATTTTCGGGAGATGTGGACTAATAGAAGGAAGAGCGATTGATCAGACATCTATTGGAGTTGGCGTTTATGCCTGGATTTCAAAGTGAGTATTATCTTCCAGAATTTTTATTCGGTACACAGGCGGTTGGTGTTTGCGGGGAATTAGAGGTCCTTCATCGGTATTTTCTTGGTATTTTCACTTGGAGATTTTATCGGGACTTTTTGTTTAACATTCTTATTGGGATTCTTGAATGGTATTCGCCTTGAAGCAAATTCATTTTGGGATTCTGCTTTGGTATTTAATGGGAGCCTTTATTGGGCATTCTTATCTCTGGATTTCATACTAGGTGTTTCCATTGATATCTATATGGAGAATCTCGTGAGTATTCTTACCGCTATTCATGTTTGATGGTTTTCCTTTGGAACTTTTATTAGGAGATTTTTATTGGTGTGTTCCTCAATGTTCATCCTTGGAGTTCACGAAGTACTTTTTCAGAGTATTCAAAATGCTTATGGAGATTATTTTGAAAGAAGAATTGTGTGGACGCAATTAGTTTAAGGGGGAGAAGATGTGGTACCTGAGACCCCAACATGTCTATATTAACTGTTGCATACTTTATTGGTGCATTTAAAATGTGCATTTACTTATTTTAGGAATAGTTACTATTCATAATAAAATTTGACTGTCCTGTTTTTCCAAAATTACATTTTTGCCATGATTTGTGACTCGTATAAGGTAGGAGAAAAATGTTATTTTGGTGCATCACAAGCTTGGGGTGCATTTACATACATTTATTACAGTTACGTAAATTTAATTAAGAATAGCATGCAAGTAAAATAATTAGAATATATTTATAGGTACGAAACTACGTTAGTCATTAGGCTTATATATCTTTTATTATACATACATACAAATACATATTGTGATGCCCAAGAACATTGCCGTACTTTCATTAACTGTTGCATCTACTTTTTGAGCATTTTAACTGTGTCTTTACTTGTTATCTTCTTAGTCACTATTCATTGCATTTTTCAATTGCTCATTTTCTTTGAATTAATATTTTTCCTAAACTATATTAATTATTTTAGGAATAAGAAAAATGAGCATTCGAGCAAATTGTGCTAGGAGCATTTGTTTAGAAAGTGTTTTAGCCATTGAATAGTTAGTGGAAATAGTGTAACATTAGATTTAGTTGGGCTAAGTGAGATTTAATTCATTGAACTAATATTAGTAGCTTTTTCAAGTCATTTTGGCTCCCTTTATTGTCAACACATATACACAATCACACTACTTATATCATATACACTTAATGAAACATATACATAACAAAAACAAGCTCAAAACAAATCTGAAAATACCTATTGTGTCCCCTCCCTTACCCGACGGTAGCTAGGAAGAGAAAGAAAGATTTTTTGCTCATCAACTCTTGGATTCAAGCCATTTCAAGCTTAGAGCAAGTGATTTTGAGAGTTTGCAAGCCTCCTGCAAGCTTCTACATACCATTGTGAGGGATTTTTGCGCTATTTGTGAATTTTAAAGTTTATGCCATTTCTAGATTTGATGATTTTGGCTCATGAATTGATTGAGACTTGTTTTATATGTTACCTATATGTTGTAGAGACTATGTTTATGTAATTGTTTAGCTTTTTAAACGGTTAGATTCGTTTGTTGATTTTAGGGCAGTGAATAGTGATATTTTTTAACGGTTTTGTGAAATTATGCTCTATAACTTGATTTAATGCTTCAATAGGTGCCTTAGGTCTTAATAAAGGTAGATTAATGACCCCGTGAGGTTTAATTGCTCGTAACTTGGTAAAAGTGCGAATTTAGCGACTTTTAGAAAGGGGTTTCGGGTGTAATACGAATCCGGGTTAATTTGACCATCACATTTGGTAATCTTAGGCTATGTAGGTGCTAGATGTGCTTTTCTAACTCTCGGTTGAGTCCCGGTTAGGGTACTTGTAGTACAATCTCACAAAGGGGCAATCGGGGATTTTATGGTAATCGCGGGTAATTGGGTAGTTTCAAAGGTCCTAAGGGTGCCATAAAGAGTAATTAGAAGTATGGGATAGCTCACTTGTGAATCTAGAGTTTTGTCATTTGTTTTTGAATCAAATAGCTTAAGTTGCAAAGGTAAAAAAGTAGGGAATTGGAGGTTTTACATTTCTATGACCTTGTAAATGCTTATTGGGTGTTTAAATGTACTTTTAAGTTAATGGCTGGCTTTTGGTAAAGTTTTGTGGAAAATATATAATTTACCCCTTTATGTTTATTTAGTTGATTATATGCTATTGCTTATATTTCTAATTGTTTCCGAGGGCAACCTACTTTGTTGTCCCTCCTAAGTGTTATTGCTTTACAATGTTATTATATTGTCATTGGTTTAAGTGCATTGCATAGTAGTTGCGCAACCATAGTGTCAGGGGCGGATGTATTGGATATCGGCTGGGCGACAGCGGGCTTGCCAGTGGATATTAGATCTCTATGCTCTAGTCCCTCACTCGCTTGGTTAAGAGATTGCCAATGGGTGTTGGGTCGTAGGATTCTCGGGGTACATCTGGAGTACACCCATTGGAGTGATTGGGATTATGCCGACACATTGATCGAGGTTTGAGGATCGTGGTTCGTGATTGAAGATCAAGTAAATTCTGGAGTGTTGGGTTAAAGTGAATCGTATCCTTTTTAATGTGTAGTAACTTGTCATTTACATTGCTCTTTTGTTGTTTAATTGCTTTATTTGTATTAACTATTGCATTGCACGCCCTGGTAGACTATATCCCTCACTTGGCAATTGTGGTTGCTCATACCTCGCTAACATGTTTCAGGAGGTGCTGAGGTTGATCCCCAACTTGTTGTTGAAGGAGCAGAAGAGGAAGAGGTGCAGGCAGAGCAGTTGCCTTAGTTGCTGTGTGTTATTTGCTTGAGGTGGATGTGTTTCTTGCTGGACTTTATGTGAAGGCTTGTTTGTATTATTTTATGTCCTATTTTGGAGCCTATGGGCTTATGTATATATTTGTGCAGTTGTAAGCTTGGAAGCTAGATGAATGTATTACGAGATATGTATCTATGGCATGTAATAACTTATAACTTTACTTCTTGCTTGTTGTGTCCTTGGGTGTGAATACAATGGTTGAATGTTGGCTTTAATTCTTAAGTATGTTTAAATGATAACATAGAGTGGTATGATAAGCGGACAAAAGATAAAGGGTCTAGGATTGTGAAATGCATGCTTGTATGGTTTTATAATGTTTTATCTTACTTAAGGCTCGGATGGCCTTGAAGTTGGGAATTAGTTAGAGTTGGAATTGTTGGAGTTTAATTTTGTATTGTGGTTGTATTTAATGTTTGCAAGTAACCAAAATGTCTATGGTACAGAGGAGACTTTGTTTGTTTGTCAGGTCCGGACTTAACCTTTTAGTGAGGGGTTGGGTCGGGGCGTGACATTTAGATGGTATTAGAGCTTATAGAATGCATGAGGCGAGATAGGTTTCTCGGTCCGTGAGGTAGAGGTCTATTATGTGCAAGTGTAATTGAGTGAAAAAGTGTTTCTTTTGATTGAATAAGTGAAAGATTGATTGGATAAAGAACATGCTAGCATGGAAAATGAGAATGTGAAATGTCTTTTTATGAGTTATTGTAGGAATGTGAAAAGTTTAGAATGGAAAGTATAACTAAGTGTTTTATTTGTATCTTTTGTGTATAAAGTGTTTGTATGACCTTATATGTGACTTCATGTGAACTTATTTGAGCTTATTCTTATGTGGTTTATTTGTGGATTACATAAATGCCTGTCATAATACTTTGCATTCTAGTTATCCGGAATGGGGCCCCGCCGTCAGACCAGAAATCAGAATGCCAGGGAAGAAGAAGTAGATCAATAGACGATTAATGCACAGTTGACTGTTGCAATAGGTTTGATTGCATAAGTATTGCAGAGGTAGGGAGGAAATGTCCCCACAGGTAATTCGGGTCAGGGCCAAGGTGGAACAGAAGGTGGTAGTGGTAATTATCTTGAGAAATTCTTGCATCGTGGTCCGTCTAGCTTCTTCGGAGAGCCCAATGATATGTTGGCTGAGCAATGGCTGAATAAAGTGGAGAAAATTCTTACTGGCCTCGAGTACACTGATGCGAGAAGGGTTGTTTGCACTAAGTTTCTGCTTGAGGAAGATGCCGAGGAATGGTGACATACTGTGAAATCACGATGGGAGGTTGAGGCAATACCGCAGACTTAGGATGAGTTTGTCAGAGAGTTTCAGGAGAAATTTATTACAGAGACAACTATTGAGAGACAGGAACAAGAGTTTATTAATTTGAAACAGGGGAACATGTCAGTTGATTAGTATGACGCTACTTTTACCCGCTTGTCCCGTTATGTGTCAGCCTTAGTGCAGCTGGAGAACAAGAGAATTCAGAAGTTTATTATGGGGCTGAGGCCCTATATTTCATTGAATTTGTCTACTCAAGACTATCCCTCTTATGCAGCAGCAGTCAGGATAGCTGCCAGATATAAAAAACATATAGTAGATCTGTTTGTGAAGCCGAGTCAGCCCAGTAAATGACCACATCAAACATAGAGTCAAGGGTATCAGAGGCAGACTATTTCGGTTGGTTAGAGTCAGCAGCCAAGACAGACTCAGAGTTATACTAGGCCTACTCAAACTCAGTCACGGCTAGTTCAGAGTCAGAATCAGGGGCAGTCTCATCCAGTTGTGGCACGATCTCAGCAGGGTAGTTCAGCTACCTCTTCTTACAGAGCTCCTACGGGAGGCACTGTTGCATGATGTCACCAGTAGTGCAGCTTTTGTCAGTGCCAGGGCCACACAGAGGAGAATTGCTGGAAGAGATTGAATAGGTGTACAGGATGTGGGAGTGACCAGTATAGGGTCAAGGATTTCTTGAAATTCAAGAACACTAGGGGTCAGACATCTGACAGGGTACTCGGACCAGGGCACCAGCTGCAGCACTAGTACCACAGGGGCAGGACCGAGTATTTTCTCTGGATGCAGAGGAGCTTCCTGATACGACTGCAGTTGTTGAAGGTACTTTTCTTCTCAATAATAAGTCAGTCACAGCTTTAATTGATTCCGGGGCTACACACTCATTTATCACACCTATGTGCGCACAATCTTCTGCATTGAAAATTGATAAACTGCCTTATAAGATTGAGGTAGGTTCACCTATGGGTACTAAGTTTTTAACTGAATCTGTGTGTAAAGCCTGTGAATTGTGTGTTGAGGGTCGAGTCCTTCTTGTTGATTTGATTATCCTGCCTTTTAAGGACTTTGAAATAATTCTGGGTATGGATTGGTTGGATGAATATTATGCTTATCTAAATTGTAGAAGAAAAATTGTGAAACTAGAAATGCCTAATCAACCCGTAATTGAGATTGTCGATAGTCGTAAATCCACGGGTACTCGCATAATTTCTTCTATTAAGGCGACTAAACTACTGAGTAAAAGTTGTGATGCTTATTTGGCCAATTTGATTAATCAACCTATGGATAAGCTAAAATTGAATGAAGTGCCTATAGTGCAAGAGTTTTTGAGGGTTTTTCCTGAGGAATTGCCTCGGTTGCCACCTGATAGAGAGATAGAGTTTGTTATTGATCTTTTGCTGGGGACTACACCTATCTCTAAAACTCTGTATAGAATGGTTCTGCCTAAGTTACAGGAATTGAAATTTCAGCTGCAGGGTTTGCTTAAGAAGGGATTCATTCAGCTGAGTTCTTCGCCTTATGGTGCACCAGTCTTATTTGTTAAAAGAAGGACGAATCTCTTCGCTTGTGTATTGATTATCAGGGTCTCAATCAGGTGACTATTAAAACAATGTATCTGTTGCCTTTAATTGAGGAGTTATTTGATCAGTTACAGGGTGATAAGGTATTTTCTAAATTTGACCTGAGGCAGGGTTATTATCAGTTGAGGATTGAGAAAGATGATGTGCCTAAAACTGCCTTCAGAATTCGATATGGTCACTATGAGTTTGTTGTTCTGCCGTTTGGTTTGACTAACGCTCCCGTCGCATTTATGGATTTAATGCAGAGGGTATTCCCACCATAGTTAGACCAGTTTGTAGTTATTTTTATTGATGATATTCTGGTATATTCTAAATCAAAGGCTGAACACGAACAACATATGAGGATTGTATTACAGACTCTGCAAGTGCATAAATTATTTGCAAAATTTAGCAAATATGAGTTCTGGTTAAAGCAAGTTGCTTTTCTCGGTCATATTATCTCGCAAGATGGTATTTCTGTTGATCTAGCGAAGATTGAGGTTGTATTGGCTTAGAAACGGCCTAAGACTGTTATAGGGATTCACAGTTTTCTGGGTTTAGCAGGATATTATAGAAGATTTGTCAAGGACTTCTCTAAAATTGCTTGACCTCTAACTCTTCTTATTCAAAAGAAAACGGTATTTGACTGGAATAAGAAGTGTGAGGCCAGTTTTTAGGAACTGAAAAAGAGATATACCACGGCTCCTATTCTTGCACTGCCCGAGGGGACTGATAATCTGGTAATCTATAGTGATGCTTTTGTGTATTAATGTAGAATGAAAAAGTTATTGCATATACCTCAAGAAAAGTGAAACCCTATGAACTCAACTATCAGACGCACGATCTTGAGCTTGCAGCTGTTATCTTTGCACTAAAGAAATGGCGTCACTATATTTGGGGTAACAAATTTGAGATCTTTACCGATCACAAGAGTCTGAAATATCTATTCTCGCAGAAAGAATTGAATATGAGGCAAAGGCGTTGGTTGGAATTACTTGAGGATTATAATTGCACTATTAATTATCTTCCAAGTAAGGCCAATATTGTTGCTAATGCTTTGAGCCGAAAGACTACAGTTGCTAGTTTGATTATTAAGAATTGGGAGTTCATGGAAGAGTTATGTTTGTGGAAACCCAAGACTTCAAATTCTGGTATTCAATTTGCAAGTTTACAGATTCAATCTTTGTTGTTATCTAGGATCAGAGAAGTACAGCAAACTGACCATCAATTGTTGAAAATCCTAGATAAGTCTAAAGGGGGAGAGTCGGACTTCAAACTTCGTGATGATGACATTCTCAAATTCAAGGGCAGAATCTGTATTCCGAGCGAGCCAGCCTTAAAGAAAGAAATACTTGCTGAGGCATACAGTTCAAAATACACTATCCACCCAGGTAGTACTAAGATGTACAGGGATTTGAAACAGAACTTCTGATGGAATAACATGAAAAATGAGATAGCTGATTATGTGGCTAGATGCTTGACCTGCCAGAAAGTTAAAGCTGAGCATCAGAGACCCGCAGGGTTGTTACAGCCTTTGGTTATTCCTAACTGGAAATAGGACCATATTACTGTGGATTTTGTGCCAACTTTGCCAAGGTCTTCTAAGAGTAATGATTCAGGTTGGGTTGTTGTTGATAGACTAACCAAAACTTCTCACTTTATTGCTACGAAGAAAACTGATTCTCTTGACAAGCTAACTGAGTTGTATGTTGAAAATATTGTTAGACTTCATGGGATTCCGAAGAGTATTGTGTCTGATAGAGATCCTAGGTTCACATCTCAGTTCTGGCAGAAGATTCAGAAAGCTTTAGGCACCACGTTGAGCTTCAGTATATCTTATCACCCTCAAACTGATGGTCAATTTGAGAGAACTATCCTAATACTCGAGGATATGTTGCAAGCTTGTATTCTGGACTTTTGTAAAAGTTGGGAGATATATTTGCCGCTTGCAGAATTCGCCTATAACAATAGTTACCAAGCTATTATTGTTATGGCACCTATGAGGCATTGTATAAGTGTAAATGTAGATCTCATTTATATTGGGATGAGGTTGGAGAGATGAAAACTATTGACCCTACTCTATTACCTGAGATGAACAGAATGATTGATAACATGTAGCTTATCAAGAAGAGAATGCTTACAGCACAGAGTCGGCAAAAGAGTTATGAAGATAGGCACCGCCGAGATTTGGAGTTTGCCAAGGGTGATTGAGTATTTCTGAAAATCTCTCCTCACAAAGGTTTGATTAGGCATGGTAAAGGGGGTAAACTCAGTCCGAGATATGTAGGGCCGTTTGAAATAACTGAGAAAGTTGGTGCATTGGCTTACCGACTAGCTATCTCCTAGTTTAGGTAGAATATCTGATGTCTTTCATGTCTCTATGCTTTGGCAATATCAACTAGATTCTTCTCATGTTCTTGAGCTGGAACCTCTAGAGATTAGTGAGACTTTGACTTATACAGAGAAACCTTTTCGGGTTGTAGACTAGAAAGTTTAGGAGCTCAAAACTAAAAGCATCCCGATGGTTAAAATTATGTGGGATTATCACGGGTTAGAGGATACTACATGGGAGAGAGAGGATTAGATGCAAGAAAGATATCCTGAGTTATTCGCCGAATCATCTAAGAATTGCGTGGACGCAATTAGTTTAAGGGGGAGAGGGTGTGACGCCCAAGAACATTCTCGTACTTTCATTAACTGTTGCATCTACTGTTTGAGCATTTTAACTGTGTAGTTACTTATTATCTTCTTAGTCACTATTCATTGCGTTCTTCAACTGCATATTTTCTTTGAATTAATATTTTTCCTAAACTATATTAATTATTTTAGGAATGAGAAAAATGAGCATTCGAGCAAATTGCGCTAGAAGCATTTGTTTAAAAAGTGTTTTAGCCATCGAATAGTTAGTGGAAATAGTATAACATTAGATTTAGTTGGGCTAAGTGAGATTTAATTCATTGAACTAATATTAGTAGCTTTTTCAAGTCATTTGGCTCCCTTTATTGTCAACACATATACACAATCACATTACTTATATCATATACACTTAATAAAACATATACATAACAAAAACAAGCTCAAAACAAATCTGAAAATATCCATTGTGTCCCCCCTTACCTGACGGCAGCTAGGAAGAGAAAGAAAGAGTTTTTGCTCATCAACTCTTGGATTCAAGCCATTTCAAGCTTAGAGCAAGTGATTTTGAGAGTTTGCAAGCCTCATACAAGCTTCTACATACCATTGTGCGGGATTTTTGCACTATTTGTGAATTTTAAAGTTTATGCCATTTCTAGATTTGATGATTTTGGCTCATGAATTGATTGAAACTTGTTTTATATGTTACCTATATGTTGTAGAGACTATGTTTATGTAATTGTTTAGCTTTTTAAACGGTTAGATTCTTTTGTTGATTTTAGGGCAGTGAATAGTGATATTTTCTAGAGTTTTGTGAAATTGTGCTCTATAGCTTGATTTAATGCTTCAAATAGGTGCCTTAGGTGTTAATAAAGCTAGATTAATGACCCCGTGAGGTTTAATTGCTCGTAACTTGGTAAAAGTACGAATTTAGCGACTTTTAAAAAGGGATTTCGGGTGTAATGCGAATCCGGGTTAATTTAACCATCACACTTGGTAATATTGGGCTATGTAAATACTAGATGTGCTTTTCTAACTGTCGGTTGAGTCCCGGTTAGGGTACATGTAGTACAATCTCACAAAGGGGCAATTGGGCCTTTTATGGTAATCGCGTGTAATTGGGTAGTTTCGAAGGTCCTAAAGGTGCCATAAAGAGTAATTAGAAGTATGTGACAGCTCACTTGTGAATCTAGAGCTTTGCCATTTGTTTTTGAATCATTTAGCTTAAGTTGCAAAGGGGAAAAAGTTGGGAATTGGAGGTTTTGCATTTCTATGACCTTGTAAATGCTTATTGGGTGTTTAAATGTACTTTTTAAGTTAATGGCGGGCTTTTGGTAAAGTTTTGTGGAAAATATATAATTTACCCCTTTTTGTTCATTTATTTGATTATAAGTTATTGCTTATATTTCTAACTGTTTCTGAGGACAACCTACTTTGTTGTCCCTCCTAAGTGTTCTTGTTTTACAATGTTATTATATTGTCATTGGTTTATATGTATTGCATAATGGTTGCACAACCATAGTGTCAGGGGCGGATGTATTGGATATCGATTGGGCGGCAGTGGGCTTGCCAGTGGATATTAGATCTCCATGCTAGTCCTTCACTCGCTTGGTCCGGAGATTGCTAGGGGATGTTGGGTCATAGGATTCTCAGGGTACATCTGTAGTACACCCACTGGAGTGATTGGGGTTAAACTGAATCGTATCCTTTTTAATGTGTGGTAACTTGTCATTTATATTGCTCTTTTGTTGTTTAATTGCTTTATTTGTATTAACTGTTGCATTGCACGCCCCAATAGACTATATCCCTCACTGGGAAATGGTGGTTGCTCATACCTCGCTAACATGTTTCAAGAGGTGCTGAGATTGATCCCTAGCTTGTTGTTGTTGAGGGAGCAAAAGAAGAAGAGGTGCAGGCAGAGCAGTTGCCTTAGTTGCTGTGTGTTATTTGCTTGAGGTGGATGTGTTTCTTGCTGGACTTTATGTGAAGGCTTGTTTGTATTATTTTATGTCCTATTTTGAAGCCTATGGGCTTATGTATATATTTGTGCAGTTGTAAGCTTGGAAGCTAGATGAATGTATTACGAGATATGTATTTGTGGCATGTAATAACTTATAACTTTACTTCTTGCTTGTTGTGTGCTTGGGTGTGAATGCAATGGTTGAATGGTTGGCTTAAATTCTTAAGTATGTTTAAATGATAACATAGAGTGGTATGATAAGCGGACAAAAGATAAAGGTTCTAGGATTGTGAAATGCATGCTTGTATGGTTTTATAATGTTTTATCTTACTTAAGGCTCGGATGGCCTTGAAGTTGGGAATTAGTTTGAGTTAGAATTCTTGGAGTTTAGTTTTGTATTATGGTTGTATTTAATGTTTGCAGGTAACCAGAATGTCCATGGTAAATAGGAGACTCTGTTCGTTTGTCGGGTCCAGACTTAACCTTTTAGTGAGGGGTTGGGTCGAGGTGTGACACATATTATATACACACTCACACTCATACAAACACATAATCACACACACCACACAAACGATACGCATACACACACACACACACAATCACACGGCTGTAAACACACACACACACTCTACATACACATATACCTAAAAATCAAGGAAAAAGAGGAAAAAAAGGAAGAAAGAAGAAAGATAGAAGCTAGATCTTACCATCTCAAGCTTCATATCATCATTTCTTGAGATTATAAGGTGAGGGGAATCTTTTAAAAAGTGATTTTAGAAGTTATATTGCATATATATGTGTTGTTGAGTAAGAAATTGTTGTATTATGCAAGTTTAAACATGTATATGATTGTAGGATTTTTGTTGTAGCTGTTGTATTCTGTGAACTATTTGAGCATGTAACCTATGAGAAAAAAATATGGACAAATATATATGTTCATCTAGACTTTGAGAGGAATAATTCTTGTTGAGGTCAAGTCATGAGGAAAAATCATTTACTTGCCTGAACATTCTAAAATCAGTGAGGTTTGTAGTTGAGTTGGTGTAGGACATATTTGCTTGCCTGAATTTCATGGCATTTTTGACCTTGTATTACTATCTAGAAAAAATTGAAAAAATTAGGGTAGGTCATTGGATCCGTTAGGAACAAACTTTTTTAGGCTGAAAAATTAGGTAAAATCGTTTAGGGCTTCCAAAAAATTAAAAATTGAAAGGTGATAGAAAACGTAATCAATCTGGACAGTTTGCACACCTATATTGTTTTAGTCCTATCTTGATGAATTTAGCTCGGAATTATTTGCCGTTTGATTCTAGAGTTATCTACTTTCGAAGAGCTTTCCATACATGTAAAAATCCGTTTATTTGAGAGTCATTTGCTTAGGTAAATATGCAGCCAAACTTGAGCTATTACTGAGATATTGAAACTATTGAGCTTATTTGTTCTAATGCACCTAATTGTTTTGCTGGAACCCTTAAGAATGCTATAGGTATCATAAGAATTGTTATAACTTGATTAGAATTGGAAATATAGCTTGAATTAGTAAGAGGACTTTGAAACAGA
The DNA here is from genome assembly GCA_037974665.1 of Ehretia macrophylla. Classification (NCBI taxonomy): domain Eukaryota; kingdom Viridiplantae; phylum Streptophyta; class Magnoliopsida; order Boraginales; family Ehretiaceae; genus Ehretia; species Ehretia macrophylla. The sequence goes on from CM075777.1 coordinate 1,856,293, forward strand.
CTATTGAATTTGATCCGTTTGAATGTGTAGTTAGTCTTAGATATGTATAGAAGCTCTTAAAATATAATTATGGCAGGGTTTGGCTAATCGGATTAGGTAGCAGTAGTTCAAAAATCATAAGAGGCATTTCGGAGTTTTGTGTCAACATGACTTAAAATGTGGTTTAGTTGCGTTTATGTGCATCATAATGTAACTATATGAGATTAGTGAAGTTGGATTTGAAGTTGGTTATCTTGTGTGAAGTTTAGAAGTTATTTTGTAAACATTTAGTAGGAGATTTGTTGGATTTCTTGAGAATCACTTGAACTTGATGCATGATTAACTAGTAGATTGCTATAAATGCTATATTTGCATGTTATTTTAGTTAATTGAGTTGAATATTATTCACTAGTTCATAATCATTGGAAGGTAAGGGAATGTATGGTTAGAAGACTTTTAAGGTAGTAAATGTTTAGAAGTTGTTGCTAATGAGTGTAATATTTGAACCTTATTGGAACCTAGCTTTGATTAGCTTTAAAACCGTAAGAGAATTACCTTTAGATTAAGTTAATAGCTGATTAAGGAATAAGTGGAGTTGAACTAGTTTCATATACAAGTTATTAACTAATGTAAAGTAATGTAAAGTAAAGGAACCTTGTGCAGCTTATGAACCTGTATTGGTAGTACTAACTAGTCTTTAATTCAAAAGACCAAGTTTGGTGTAATAGTCAAACAACTCTTTCTTAATTTGTAAAGCTATCTTTTATTCTTAACCTTAATCGCTAAATGAGAAACCTTCACTTTAAAGATGTTGCTAATTATAGATTAATAATTGTTGAACTTGTATTAGATTAATATGTGATTAACACTAGTTGTTTCGATTGTATCTCTTCCATTGATTACTACTTCATGTGAGATAACTTTATATGTAAACCAGAAGCTCTATTGATTGGTTAATTTGCTATGTTTAGAGTGTTCAACTTGGATTCATGGATGTGTAACGAAATGTAAGAATTAGTTGTTAATATCTAAATTTAACTTTTGCTAATAGTTACTAGCCTTACTCATTTCCTATGTGCCACTATTCACCTAACAATGTTAGTTATTTATATGACTACCTGAACTATGTAATAATATGGAATAAACAAGTGATTGTATAGCTTTTATCGTTGTGGATTGAGATTGCATAATTAGTTAAGTTAGAATTGCTATAATCAATTGTTAAAAGTGTTACACTTATATGAATAACTAGGGGTTGTACATTTGAGCGGATTCAAAGAGGCTTGGAGTAAACCTAAGCTATACTCTTACAGGTTTGGTAAAGGTGAGGGAGTTCTCATTCTTTTGTGCATCTTAGTTTATTTTATTGTTCATAAATCATGTTGTTTAATATAATTGCTTATATCTGTTTGTATCTTGTTAAGAATTGAGTGAATATGCTTATCTCTTGCTTATATTGTTATAATGCTTATTAGGCCAACTCTAGCAGTATATGTAAAAAGCCAAAATCTTTACATGTAGAAATACTTTTGGAGACTTTTGTCTTCAGCAGCATCTCTACAAATTCTCTACAATGTAGAGAACTTGTAGAGGATCTCTACAATTGGATTCAGCAACTCCAAATGTAGAGATGCTGAATCCATTCTCTAAAACTTAAAAAAAAAATTAAAGCATGAAAAAAAAAAGAGAAGCCTCCAAAATGTCTTATTGATATCATCGATAATACAAGACATAAAAAAATAAAATATCGTCAAAAAAAATAAACAAATATAAATAAAAAATTTAAAAATTAAAAATTAAAATAATTAAAAAAAAAATAAAAATTATTATTAGCAATGAACAAATATTAAAAAACGGTAATAATAAATTTTGAATTAAAATAATATATTTAATTAAAATAAGAAAAGATTTTGGAGTAAAACAAAAATAGAGGATCTGTAAAATAGAGAAGCTGCTGGAGTGAAACTGAAATAGAAATTCTCTAAAAATAGAGATTGAGTAAATGTAGAGAAGCTGTTGGAGTGAAACTAAAATAGAGAATCTGTAAATGTAGAGAAATGGTTCAAAATCTCTACATGTAGAAAAACAAAATAGAGAAGCTATTGGAGTTGGCCTTAATTGTAATCTACGAGTGAGGGCAACCTACCTTGTTGACCTCGATTATGTGTTTATTGAGTTATTTCGAGTATTGTACCATATGTGCATTGTATCGTGGTTGCGCAACCATTTAGACATGGTAGTGTCGGGGAAGTCGGGCGGTATCGGGCTTGTCAGTATACCTCGGCTACCATGGTTGCCCAGTCTTTCGCTTACCTCGTTCGGAGATTGTCAGGGAGTGTTGGGTCGTAGCATATTGGGGTACATCCGGAGTACACCTACTAGACTGTTTTGGGTTTATTCCGGCACATTGAAGATGTTCATGGTTCGTGGATCGTGGTTCCTGATTGAATATCAAGACTTGGAGTGTTTGGGGTTATTGAGATTGTATCCTTTTAAATGTGTGGTATTTCATTGTCTATTTGCCTTCTTATTGTTTAATTGCTATTTTGTACCTAATTGTTGCATTGCACGAATTGATTTTTGAAAACTCCCCGGTTTACTGTTTTTTCCCTCCCTCACTGAGTAACTTTGGTTACTCATTTCTCTTTTCAACATGTTCCAGGAAAAGCTGAGATTGGATGCTAAGTATTGGTCTATGTGCAGAGAGTGCAAGTTGCTGCTTTTATGTGTTCTATCTTGAGGTCATAGAACCTTGTGTAAATTCCTGTTGTCCTGGAAGTTTGTAATATAATGTGAAGTTATAGTCCTGTATAAGTTAGTAGTTATGAGTAGATTGTAATAACTTATGATTTGCTTTTGATGCTTAAAAGACTTGCATGCTTGTGTGCTTAAGAATGTTGGTTGGATGGACTTAACATATAAGAAAGATTCGTAATTAAAGTTTGAGTGGTATGATAAGCGATCTTATGACTTGAAATTTCATTGACTATTGTAATGCATGCTTGTATGTCTTTAATGTCGTAGTCTAAGGCTCGGATGGCCTTAGTTCTGGGAAAGTTGCGTGGTTGGAGTTTGGAGTTGTTAAGAATATTGTAGAATGTGGTTGTGGTTTTATCTTTCGTTTACAGGAAACCAGTTAGGCCTAGAAACAGGGGTAACTCCGTCCATTTTTTCTTGTTTTTCGTGACCTTGGGATTTGGATCGGGGCTCCGGTCTCGTGAGGGATCGGGCCATTATAGGTAGTATCAGAGCTTGGTTAGCTCTCAGCAGGGAAAGGATCTCCGGCCTACTGGGTGAGCCTGATGATGAGAGGGCAGAGGCTTGGCTGGCTAAGGTTGAGAAGATATTTTTTGCTCATGACTATACATATGAGAAGAAGATGGCTTATGCTGCATATTTGTTGGAAGAGGACGCAAAACAGTGGTGGAGGACAGAACAAATCTGTTGCGAGCATAGGGAGACGTCGGTCACGTGGGCTAACTTTGTCAAGTCCTTCAAAGGGAATTATATTTTGGAGGTGGCCCGGGAAATGAAAGAAGTAGAGTTTCTCACCTTGAGGCAAGGTGCAATGACAGTAGGGCAGTATGAGGCCCGATTCAACAAGTTGTCCCACTACATCCCTGAATTGGTTCAGACTGAGAGTAGGCGGATCAAGCAATTTGAACGGGGATTGAGACCCGAGATCCGAGACTCTCTTGCTTTACACCATTTTCCTTCACACGGGGAGATGTTGGATTCGGCGTCCTGTGTTGAGAATAGGAAGTTTGAGCATCAAGGTAGGCCGAGTCAACCTAACAAGAGGCCATTCTTGGGCAAAACACCATAGAGGCCTTATTAGACTCAAGGTCAAGGACATACTCAAGCAAGGCTAGTTGCTACCAGACCCCTGTCTAATGCCCTAACTATTCAACTAGCTCGTTGTATAGTAGGTACTGCTACTGCTACCCAAAATGTTGTGTGCAAGTATTGTGAGAAGAGAGGGCATGTGAAAGCCCAATGCTGGAGGTATTCACCAATCATAAGAGTTTGAGATATCTCTTTTCTCAAAAGGAATTGAACATGCGACAGAGGAGGTGGATGGAACTTTTAGATGATTATAACTGGATGATTAATTATGTGCCCGGAAAGACAAACGTTGTAGTGGATGCATTGAGATGGAAGACAAGTTTGGCAAGGTTGGAGATCAAGGAACCTAATTAGTTGTCTCAGATCCGGGAGTTTCAATAGCAAGATCATCTACTTCAAAAGATAAAAGACTGTAGTCTAGATTTCAAGTTGCATGAAGATGGGTTGTGGAAGTTCGGGAACTGGATTTGTGTGCCAAATAATCCAGAGTTGAAAAAGAAGGTACTTGGGGAAGCTCATCATTCTAGGTACACCCTTCACTGGGAGGTACAAGATGTATTGAGACCTAAAACAACATTATTGGTAGAATAATATGAAGCAAGAGATCGCAGAGTTTGTGTCTCGATGCTTAACATGTCAACGGGTGAAGGCAGAACATCAAAGAAATGTAGGGCTTCTTCAACCTTTAGAGATTCCGCAATGGAAGTGGGATCTTGTCACCACATACTTTGTTATGGAGTTACCGAGGTCTCCTTGAGGGTGTGATGCAGTTTGGGTCATTGTGGATAGATTGACGAAGACAACTCACTTCATTGCGATGAACAAGATAGATAACCTCAAGAAATAAGCAAAAATGTATGTGGCTAGCATTGTGAAGCTACATGGGGTGCCAGCTAGCATCGTGTCTGATAGGGATCCAAGGTTCACATCTCAGTTCTGGCAAAAGTTGCAGGAAGCCTTGGGAACGAAATTGAAATTTAGTACAACGTATTATCCTCAGACTGACGGTCAATCTAAGAGAACCATCCAGATTTTGGAGGACATGTTAAGGGCGTGTGTGTTGGATTTTGGAGGTTCGTGGGAAAAACATTTACCTTTGATAGAATTTGCTTATAATAATAGTTATCAGACAACAATTAGTATGGCACTGTACGAGGCTCTATATGGATGAAAGTGTAGGTCACCATTGTATTAGGACGAGGTCAGTGAGATGAAGAAGATTGACCCTACATTGTTGCTGGAGTTGATAGAGAAGATTGATAATGTGCATGACATAAAGTAGACAAAAGAGCTATGTCGATAAGCGGATGTGAGACTTAGAATTTGTGGTTGGTGATCGGGTGTTCTTGAAATTATCGCCCTGAAGAGGGTTGATCAGACATGAAAAAGGAAGAAAACTAAGCCCGAGGTATGTAGGGCCATTTGAAGTTGTGGATCGAATCAGGAAGTTGGCGTATTGGTTGGATCTACCACCAAATCTCTCCAACATTCATAACGTATTTCATGTCTCGATGTTGAGGAAGTACAATCCCGACCCCTCTCACATTCTACAACTGGAACCGCTAGAGCTTCAGGAGAACTTGTCGTATGAGGAGAAGCCCGTGCGAATTCTGGATGAGCAAGACCGGGAGTTGCGCAAAAAGAGTATTCCCATGGTAAAGGTACTTTGGAATAACCATGGAGTTGAGGATGAAACTTGGGAAAAGCGTGACCAGATAGAGCAACAATACTCGTTCTTGTTTGCAAGGTAATCAGGGAATTGCGAGGGCACAAATCTTTTAAGGAGGGGAGGTTGTAAGGCCCATCACGAGACCTCATGTGCATATATGTCATATCATGCATAAATAAATCATTTTGTATGCATTTACCTTGTTTATGTCCTTTTATATCAATTTATGTGCATTTACCTCGATTTACGTGCATTTCATTAATTAAAGTGCATTTGAGTATTTTAGCATTTGAGTGTTTTAGATTCTATTGCATATACTAGCTAACTAAAACAATTAGATTAGAACTAAAATGGCAAACTAGTAATACACAAGCAAATAGAAGGGCACTCTTGTCCTAAAGCAAAATAAAAAAATATCTTATACTATTCTATCCTAGGCTAAAACACACAAACATATACCACCACACACTCACTCACAAGACTCAAACACACACACCTACGCTCTACACGTTTGAGAGAAGAAAGGAGGAAGAAGGAAGAGAAGAGAAGAAAAAAGGAAGAGGAAGAGGATGAAGAAGAAGTTTCAGCTGCTCCAAACTTTTCCTTTGCAATTTCTTGCTTTCTTCAAGGTTATCTTAGCTCAACTTCATCTAGAACCCAAGAACTAAGGTGAGGAATGTTTTCTAAAGCCATATGATTCATGGTTATGTGTTCATCTTGTTGTTGAGAATGACTAAGATGTATATGGTTTTATATTGTGCTCTTGAGCTTTATTTGATGATTGGGGATTTCATGACTTGGTATTGTGTGGTTATGGCTTATGTGTGTTCTAGGATGCTAGATTAATGTTTAAATGTAGGTGCTACCCTCGAAGTGAAGTTGGATAAGTGAGGAGACTATTTAGAAGACAAGTCTTGAGCCTTGATTGTTCTTGATGTTTTGTAGTTGCTAGTTTTGTGCCCTAATGTGTTTTGGATGGAATTGAATCTATATGGAAGTTATAGTATGCTTGTATGATGTTGGAAATATGGTAGAAGGATGAGGACTAGGGTATGTGCAAAGAGTTGCAAGGGTGGTGGCAAAAATGGGTTGAGTTTGTGGTTGAAGATGAATTTGGTGGAGAAAATCATGCATGTCCGGGGGTGATACCTGGTCGTGTTATCACGACCAGATAACACGACCGGATAAATGGATAGTGGTCTGACTGAACATCCGGATATGATACCCGGTTGTGATCAACATGACCGGACATTGCGACTGGATTACCTATTTTTCAGTTTGACAATTTTGCGCAACAATTTTCTGAAGACCATATCTCGGTCAATTCAACCCCGAATTGAGTTCCGCTTAATTCTAGGACTATTTAATTTTGATAAGCTTTAATTCTATACTAAAACCAAGTTATTTGGAGTTCAGGAGGGTAAGGAAACTAACTATTTAAGTTAGGCTATTGCGGAAACATTAAAGTTGCTTCATAGTTTCGCTCATGTTTGCATTTCTTTTGTAATCCATTGATGACTTTTCACTATTGTATGATACTTGGAAATACTTGAGGCACTATAAACGCTATATATGCATGATTATTGTATGCTTGCTTGATATGCCGTTGATTAATCATTTATTATCGCAAGAAGCTTACATGCTTACTTGTCATATCCTTGCTATTACTGTTGTGATAGAAGCAACCTACTTTGTTGCTATCCTAGTCCCTCTCTCACTTGGTGACGTCCCTTAGAGATTTGGGTATTTTATATATATATATCAAGGTTGCAACCTTCTAAAGGTCTTTGTGTGATCGATGACCTCGGACAGTATCGAGCTTGCCGGTTATACCTACGACTACCATGGACGTATTCTTTACCTTTGAGGGGAGCTATCCAGAATCCTTCGTTGTTGATGGAGTTGGTGGAAGGTTTTCTTTGAGGACTTGATCCTCGGTTGTGGTGTTGGGTTGTTATCAATTAATTCGAGATAGAAGCTATCAACACCAGGAATCATCGTATCCTTTTGCTATAAGTATCTTTGTTTGTAAAACACCAAAATTCTTCTTTGTGTGAAATTGCATATTCGACCTGTATATGTGTTATTTGAATTAAAATGTGCTAATTTTGTGATTTATACTCCTATTACATGCTATGTGAGCATTCATGAAGGTTTCATAAAAATCGGCATTGAAAATTTTATCGTCGAGTTTTATGAATATTGTTTTTAAAACACGACCGCTAAAATTTTAACATGGGTATTTTTAATGTCTTAAAACCTAGTCCTCAAATCTTAATAGACTCGTGTCTGATTAAAATGAATTTTAAAATGGTTAGGAATTTAAAATGATTTTACACATTCTTTTGCAAAAGATTGAGTTTTATAGCTATATGCATTTATATGTATGTATGTATCTATTGTTGTCGACTAAAAATAAACTACTTAAAATAGTCTAAGTGTTATATATATATATGTATATAGACTAAAAACAACTAAAAAATGGCAAAGTGTTTCAACTTTGACTTTAGTATTTTGTTTGACTTAGCATTATATATACATAATACATACATAATACATTAACAAAACTCAAAACACCAAAAACACACACACACATGGTCGAAACTCCTTAGGAAGAAAATAAGTCATTTTCAACTATTTTTCAAAGCAAATTTTCTTTAGAAAACTCATTTGAAGTCCAAATCTCTTCATCCAAAGCTATATTTCCCTTGTTGGGAAACCATTCTACATCTTTCTAACATCATTTGGCATCAAAGGTGAGAGAAAAATTATAGATCTAGAAATGCTATTTTATGTCAAATTTCTATATTTGCATTTTTATCCAATGTTTTGTTAAATTGCCTTTAGATTATTGCTCAGTAGTTTCCAAGGATCGTTTATATGTATTTATAGTTGTTTTGAATGGTAGTAGCATGTATTTTTAATTTTCAGGTATTAAAATTGGGTTATTGGTTCATTTTTGAATAATTGTTGTTGTAGTGGTTGGAATTGATTGGTTGTCGCTTCTAAAAGTTTGTTAATTGTGGTGTAGTAATGTTGTAATGCCGAATTTTTGGTTTGGATGTCGTAGCAAAAGTCCAAAAAATTCAGCCATGGTGCATTGCAAAATTAGGGTTGCTGGGTTTGTTTTGGAGAGTCTATGGTTGGTTTTCGAGGGGGTTAATGTAGTTGCACGTGTGGTGGAGTGATAGGAAAAAGTTTGGGGATTGTTTGATTAGTAGATTGTAAGTTATGACTTTTAGAAGTTGGTGTAGTCTTTCTTTAAAATGTTGAAATGTTGTCTTTGGTTGTTTGGGTAGTGTTTGAGTAGTTGATTCTTGGATTGTTGTTGATTAGGTTCGGGATTGAATGCATGTTCAAATGTATGTTAAGTTGGGTGACCTACTTTGTCATCTAACTTAGTTGTTTAGTTGTTTAATTGATGTTATGTTATTTTGAATATTGTTAACTAATTGATGATTGTTGTTGTACTGAAAGACAACCTACTTTGTTGTCTTCTCATAAAATGGAATGTTTAATGTTATTGTTATGAGTCATGATAGTATGTGCCACCTCTTGGGCAGTATCGGGCTGTTGGGTCGATAACGACATGACTATCATGTGCTATCCCCTATCTCGCATGGGTGGAAATGACATGGAGTGTGGGTCTAGAATGAGGTACTTCCGGAATGTATCAATGGGTGTATGAGGTTAATTGTGATCGTGATGGCGTATGGAGCCACATCAACTAGAGTATCCTTTCACAATGGATTGGTTATTTATGTCGTTGAATTGAAATGTTGATGTTAATGAAGTTTGTTCTTATTATTGCTCATAGGATGATTTCCCAAGGGGTAAAGTAAATGTTTTCAAAACATCTTTCGAATCCTCACTGAGCTTTGTAATATATAAGCTCACCCTCATTCGTTTATTGTCATCAGGTGTAGTTGAGCAGGATACTAGGTATGTTCCTCAGGAAGCTGAGTATGTGCCTTATGTTGAGGAGTCTTATGCGTCGGAGTCTTATCCATGATTTATGTTGGAATGCTCCTTGTTTTTGTCTTAGTTTTTATAGTATGTTGTATTGTATAACTTACTCAAAGATAATGGCTTGTCTAATACTAGTTTAGTAGTTTTCCTTTTGAATATGATTAGGTTGCTAGATTAGTTTATAATCTATTTTGCAAATGTATAGTATAGCTTGTGGTATGTTGTTGAAACGGAGGCTTATGACTTATGTTGGAATGTCGTATGAATGTTAAATGAATGGCTTTGTGTTTGTTGAATGGATGTTAGAGTTGTTGCTGAACTTGGAGTTGGTTGTGTTATGTTTTAAAAGGATTGGATAGAGTCCTGATGTCCCTATTACAGACATTATAATACCGAAATTCCGTTGCATCTTGACTGATTATAAGTGGGGTCGAGTTGGGGCGTGACATTAATTGGTATCATAGCACATGTTAGCAGTGAGCCGGGGTATCCTCAGAATGTGGGTAGTGGTCTTAGCATGAAAGTATGTATGAAGTGAAAGAAAAGTGAATTATGTGTTGAGATGATTATGTGATTATGTGATCAACTTGTTTACGTGACTAATACTTATGTGACTTATGTGCCTTACGTGAGTTTTGTTGCCTAGGCGCTATAAATTGTCTATAGCATGTCTATGTGTTATAACCTGTGCTAACTCTTTGTTAGTAGTATGACGGGACATCCAAGAATCCGTTGAAGGCCTGAGGAAGTTAATGCGGAACTGGGGAATGCGGTACCGGGCTGTGATCAAGGGTATGATCGTATGGCTATGGCTATGGACAGAATAACCGAGGTCATAGCAGGGCAGTCTCAGATTTTAACAGGGCAAGCTGCTCAGGCACAGAATGTGCAGACTCGGTTACAGAATGCTCATGGTGGTTACCAGGGGGTAGTCTATTGAAAGAATTTCTTGGGTATTTTCCACCGAGGTTCTAGGGTGAGCCTGACGATCAGAAGGCCGAAGCTTGGATCAGTAAAATTGAGAAAATATTTGATCCCCTTGATTACACTGATGAGAAGAAGGTCACCTTTGCAGTTTATCTATTTGATGATGAGGCTGAGGAATGGTGGCATACGATGAGGTCTGATTGGGAAGCTCATGGTACTCCCTATGTTTGGGCTACCTTTATGAGGGAATTTCGGGCTAAGTATATCCCTAGGATTGCCCAAGAACGACGGGAGGAGGAGTTCACATCTTTGGTTCAGGGTAATTCCACAGTGGCTCAGTATGATGCCAACTTTACCAGGTTGTCCCGATATGCACCGGAGTTTGTGACAGATCAGGAAAGGAAGACTCAGAGGTTCATTTTGGGTCTAAGGCTCAAGATTCAGGATGCGATAGCATTGATACAGTATGATGAGTTTTATGCGGCCTTTAATACGGCTTCTAGGTTGGAAAAGATGAAATGTGAACAGGCTGGTTCTAGTCAGGCTAGTAAGAGGCCTTTCAGCCTCAAGGTCAGCAGGTTGTTTATAGGCCTACAATGCAACAGAGTGGTTTCAAGCCCCCAGTGTAGTAGGGTTCTTTTAGACCTCAGGGGCAGCAGGGTTCATTTAGGCCCTAGTTTCAACAGAGATCTTACCAGGCACAGTCACAGTATAGGCCGACCCAGTTTCAGGGTCAGTACAGGCCTAGTGTTGTAAGACCTCAGCAGCAGGCTGGTATAGCTGCATATTCAGTTTCTGGTTCATCAGGAGGCAGTATTAGTACTCCGTCACCGCATTGTGCTTATTGTAAACGTAAAGGCCATTTGGAAGCCGACTGTTGGATGAAAGTGTAGACATGTTTAGGTTGCAGCAGCAACCAACACAGGGCTAGGGACTGTCCCAAATATCAGAGGTCTGAGGGTCGGCCAGCAACCCAAGGTTATCAGGGTAGACCTGCGGGCGGTGCACCTCAATAGTAGCGGGTTCAGGCTAAGGCCTACGCCGTAGACTTAGAGGAGATACCTGAGGCAGCAGCGGTTGTGGAAGGTAACTTTCTTATACTCAATCAACTTGTTAAAGTATTAATTGATTCTAGTGCTACACATTCTTTCATTGCACCTACCTGTGTGCAACGTGTTAATGTGCAACCTGAGAAGTTACCTTATGTGGTTGAGATTAGTACTTCTTTGACTGACAAATATATGACTAGCTTAGTATGTAAAGATTGTAAAATACATGTTAAGGGTCAGGATTTTTTTTTGGACCTTATTTTATTTTGTACAAGCAGGTTGTAATATCCCACATCAACTATGGAGGGTTCTGGGCTACTGGATATAAGTGGAAGTGTCCCTTTATCTGTGCAGGCATCTTTTCTAGTCCATGTGGGCAGGAAGGGACAAAACCATGAGGGGCCCAATGTGGTAACCCAAAGCGAACAATACTTGCATATGTGGCGTTGCTGGTGAGCCTCTGTCCTTTGGGGTATTCGCTTAGCCGGAGCGTTACAAAAGTGGTATCAGAGTAGCCCGATCTTTGTGCCAGCGATGACGTTGGGTCCCCAAGGGAGGGCGGATATAATATCCCATATCGACTACGGAGGGATCTAGGCTACTGGATATAAGTGGAAGTGTCCCTTTATCGGTGCAGGCGCCTTTTCTAGTCCATATAGGCAGGAAGGGACAAAACCTGAGGGACCCAATGTGGTAACCCAAAGCGGACAATACCTGCATATGTGGTGTCGTTGGTGGGCCTTTGCCCTTCGGTGTATTCACTTAGCCGGGGCGTTACACAGGTCCCTAAGGTAGTAAATTTTTTAGAGGGAACCTAACCCTTGGAAATTCTACGCCATAATCTTCATGGAGTCCCTGGAGACTAAGAAGGCTAGTCTCCAAAGCCTTAGCAGAACACCGAGGAAGACGAGATTTCTTAGTCGGAGTAGAACCACTACCTACTTCAAAAGCCATTACTATTGGAATAGAAGAAGGAGTTGAAAAAACAATAATATCTGTGGCTAGGCCTGATATCACCCTTGGCTCAGTATTTGTAGTAGGTGGCAATAGATGAGGTTGTTTAAAAGGGCATTTAGATGAAGAAGTAGTAGTAGATGAGCATTTATGTCGAGTTGGAGTATGAATGGTGATGAGAAGTACTATATTAGTAGAGCGGTGAGTAGGACTAGAGATCTTAATGGTTAGTGAGGGAACAAGGTAAGTGGGGGACGATTGAAGTTTGAGTCTGTTATTGCTGGGAAGTTTGGTGTCTTTTCAGAATCTATAAGTTATGGTAGTTGGATCAGGTCAAGGACGATAAATTGGATATGGGCTACAATAGATGTAGTAGTATCAGGTGATGATTGGGTGGGGCTAAGGTTTTGGTGGGAAGTTGAATTGGACGAGAGATCTGAGATAGGTGTTGCATGACGTGAGCATTGGGCCCCCATGTTATCCATAGGAATAGACAAGACCTCCCCAACAGAAGTAGATGAGACCAAAATAGGCTCAGATGATACAACTCGATAGGTCCTATTGGAGACAATATGATATATAGCAGTCGGTAACCTCCTGGGGTGCCACGCGTCTGAAGTAGATGAAGGGAAACCTCGTGGAGAAAGAAATGAAGCCGAAAAAAGAAGTCCACTTGCGTAAAGCCCGCAAACATGGCTCGAAGGCCCAAGTACGATTTTTAGCCCTAATATTGTAGTTTGCAAGGAAAGGCAAGAAGTGAAGTCTAATTACTTCTCAACAAGAGAGAGGTAAGGGTACCAAGGTAGAACAAGAAGATGAGGACCTTCAATAGCCCATGGCCTGTTGTCCCATGTAATTTTCTTATCCAATGGGCTAATAGACAACAAAAGAAAAGTATTGACATGGAAAGCAAAGACCACCACTGGTTGATGGATACCCCATGTGTTGAAATGGTAGCCTGTATTTGTTGTATCCAATGGGCCCAAGCCCACGAGCCCATTACCTAGAACCTTCCTACAAAGTGGTAGGTAGAGTTGATAGGTGAGATTTTGCTTTTGTTGTACATTGAACGAGATCTAAAAAAAATTTGGATTGCTACAGTACTCAAAAATTGGGTCTCCGAGATTCGCTTCATTAGGATGCTCCAAGCATAGCGTCGGAATCATCTCGGTGAGAGGAGCACGACCATACATTCGGTGTCGCTATTGGATGCCGAATTTGGCTAGAAATTGAGCTTAAAGTTGACGGATTTTTTGAGAAGCTCGTGCATATTTTTTGAGGTATCAAATCCATGTTTTGAGCATACCATTACACCTAGCTTGACAAGGCAAAGCTGTTTGTGGGTGTCACGCAGTTTAAGACTCGTCAAAATCATACTGGAGAATAGAAATGTGAAGGTTCGTGGCTGGTTAAAAAATATGGGCATATGTTAGAAGTTTGATTGGAAATCTAACACCACTTGGACATTTTACGTTCGACTAGGATCCCAACGGTATATTACAGGCAAAAATAAGACGGTTGGATCTCAAGATACGAGCGGGTCAAGATTCGGGATCTAGATCTGTGGCTGTGATTTGGTGTGACGCGGTGCATGAAAATATGGTGCACCTTCACATCTGATTGGTCCATCAATTGTGTTTGATTTGGTGTGGTGTAGTGCATGGTAGTTCAGTAAGCTTGAGTGTTGATTGGATAGCTTCAAGGGTGCAAATCAAGTATTTTGTGCAAGGTAAAGCTATTGTGAGCTCGGGTTGACCGTTGACTTCATTGTTCACTATTCACTATTCACTATTCATTGGTACTGTTCACTGTTGACTTTGATTGGGGTTGACCAAAAGTTCACCAAGGAATTTTTAAGGTTTTAGGACGGGCTGAGTCTCAATTCATGATCTATTTTGTCAAATTCCAACCCGAAGTGTGAGTTTTGAGTGAACAAAGATGGCTTCAATGTCAAAAAAGTTTAAAATTGAGAAATTTGACAGGAAAACCAGTTTCAACTTATGGAGGATCAGATTCAAGGCTTTCATGGTGATGCAAGGACTTTGAAAAGTCATCGAGAAAAAGGTCCTGGAAGAGCTGAAATCAAAAGAGAAGAAAGAGTTAGAAGATAGAGCCACTATTGCAATACACATGAGTGTGTCAAATTATGTATTGCATGAAATTTTTTAGTAGGCTACGACAGTCGATGTCACGCCCTAACTCGACTCCACTTACAATCAGTCAAGACGCAACAAAATTTTGGTAATATAACGTCTATAATATGAACAACAGGACTCTAAACCAACCCTTTATATCATCACACAACCAACTCCAAATTTCAACAACTCCACAACCATCATCAATCATCAATTAGTTAACAACATTTCAATCGACATAACATCAATTAAACAAATAAAGCAACTAAGTTAGATGACAAAGTAGGTCACCCAACTTAACACACATTTAAACATACTTCCAAACCTGAGCCTACTCAACAACAAACCAAGAAACAACTACACAAACACTACCAATTAACTAAAGACAACATTTTAACATTTCAGTGAAAGACTACACAAACTTCAAAAATTCATAACTTACAATCTACTAATCAAACAACCCCCGAACCTTTTCCTATCACTTCACCACACATGCAACTACATTAACCCTATCGAAAACCAACCAAAAAAGCCATCCAAAACAAGCCCAACAACCTAATTTTGGCAATGCACCTGGGCTGAATTTTTCAGACTTTTGCTATGGCATTCAAATTGAAAATTCGGCATTACAACATTACTACACAATAATTAACAAGCCTATAAAAGCAACAACCATTCAATTCCAACCACTACAACAACAATTATTCAACTATAAGCCAATAAATCAATTTAAATGCCCGAAAATTAGAAATACATGCTATTACCTTTCAAAATAGATATAAACGCATATAACTGGTCCTTGTCATCTTCTAAGCAATAATCTAACATCAATTTAACAAAAATAAAAACTAACAATGCATCAACTAAAATCTCGATTTAAATTTGAAATAATGAACTATATTTTTCTCTCACCTTTGATGCCAAATGATGTTAGGAATGTGTAGAATGGATGCCCAACAAGCTATTTCAAACTTTGAATGACAAGATTTGGCATTGAATTGCAAAATCTATAAGCAAATTTCTTGAAAACCTAAGCAAAATTCCTTCTCTTTTTTTGTCCCTTGGAGTTTCGGCTATGTGTGTGAGTTTTGAGTGTGTTGTGAGTTTATTTTATGAGCATTATAAGTATATTATGCATATATAAAGCTTGGTCAATATATTTGCAAAAGTCAAAGTTGACAACTTAAGTTAATTTAGTTAGTTTTAGTCTATATGCTTATATATATATATATATATATATATATATATATATATATATATATATATATATATCTAACACTTATACTATATTATGTAATATATTTTTAGTTGACAACAACTAATATATGCATACATATACATACAACTAGGTACAAAACTCAATTTTTGCAAAAGGTGTAAAATCCATTTAAATTCCTAATTCGTTTTAGAATCAGTTTTTACCAAACACGGGTCTATTAATATCCGAGGACTAGGTTTTGAAACGTTTACAAGACCAGTTTCAAAATTATAGCGGATGTGTTTCAAAAATACTATTTACAAAACTCGACGTTCAATGCAGATTTTTATAAAAATTTCATGAATGCTCACATAGTATATAATAGGAGTAGAAATCACAAAATTAGCACATTTCAATTCAAATAACACATATACAGGTGGAAACACATAATTTCACATAAGGATGAAATTTGGGGTTTCACATTTTCCCCCTTAAAGAAATTTCGTTCTCGAAATTCTTACTTGCTGCTTGGAATAAATCTGGGTATTGCTGCTGAATCTAATATCTTCTCTCCGAAGTAGCTTCTTCAATCCCGTGATGTTTCCACAATACTTTAATCATCAGAATCTTCTTCGACCTCAATTGTCGTTCCATCTGATCAAGAATGCGAATCAGCCGTTCACCATAAGTCAAATTCTCACGAAGCTATAACGGCTCTGGTTCCAGAATATGAGAAGGATCTGGATAATACTTCCTCAAAGTAGAAACGTGAAAAACATCATGAACATTATAGAAGTTCTCTAGCAAAGCTAACCGATATGTCAACTTGTCAACTCTGCCAGTAATCTCAAACGGCCCTACAAACCCTAGACTCAGCTTACCACCCTTACTATGACGAGCAAAACCCTTACGAGAAGACAATTTCAAGAAAACCCGATCCCCGACTGCAAAGTCCAAATCCTGACGGTGTTTATGAACATAACTCTTGTATCTGCTATGCGCTGTCAGCATTCTCTGCCTGATCAACTGTACATTCTCAATCTTCTCTAGAAGCTCTGGCATTATAGTCGGATCAATAACCTTCATCTTCCCTACCTCGTCCTAGTACAAAGGTGATCGGTACTTACAGCCGTAGAGAGCTGCATAAGGTGTCATCCCAATAGTCGCTTGATAATTATTGTTATAGGAAAACTCAGCTAGCGGTAGGTGTTTCTCCCAGTTCTTCCCAAAGTCCAAAACACAAGCCCTGAGCATATCTTCCAGAATCTGAATAGTTCTCTCCGATTGACCGTCGGTCTGTGGATGATACACTGTGCTGAAACTCAACTCAGTACCTAAAGTTTCCTGAAGTTTCTCCCAAAATCAAGAAGTAAACTGAGAATCTTGATCAGAGACAATACTGGCTGAAATTCTGTGAAGTTTAACAATCTGATCCAAATAAAGATCTGCCAACTTTACAAATTCATCTCCTATCTTCATCGGAATAAAATGGGTTGTCTTTGTCAAACGGTCCACAATAACCCAAACCGCATCACAACCTCTCGATGTTCTAGGAAAACTAGTGACGAAGTCCATTGTAACATGTTCCCATTTCCACTCTTGTATTGCCAACGGCTGAAGTAATCCTACGGGTCGTTGATGTTCTGCTTTCACTCACTGACAAGTCAAACATCTGGATACAAATTGAGCAACCTCCATTTTCATGTTGTTTCACCAGTAATGTTGTTTCAAGTCCCGGTACATCTTATTTGTTCCGAGATGAATGGTGTACTTAGAGTTATGAGCCTCCTCCAGAATACCTCTCATCCCGGTTTATCGGGAACACACACCCTGTTTCGAAATCGAAGAATACCATCCTCATATAACTTGAAGTCAGACTGATCATCCGTGGTCTGATCCTTGATCTTATGAAGTTTTGCATCAAGTTGTTGGGCTTCTCTAATCTGTGACAGCAATAAAGGTTGAATTCGGAGATGTGAACATATTACCCCAACCTAAGTCAACTCCAGTTTCCAATACCTAACTTCCCCAAGCACCTCCCACTTTTTAACTACCAAACAAGCAATACATGTCTTTCGGCTAAAAGAATTTGCTACAACATTCGCCTTCCTAGGCAAATAATTGATAGAACAATTATAATCTCCGAGAAGTTCCATCCACCTCCGTTGACGTATATTCAACTCCTTCTGTGAGAACAAGTACTTCAGACATTTGTGATAAGTGAAAATCTCGAACTTATTGCCCCACATATAGTGACGCTACTTTTTCAGCGCGAATACAATTGCTACCAACTTAAGATCATGAGTCGGATAGTTTACGTCATACGTTTTTAACTTTCTAGAAGCATAGGCAATAACCCGACCATTCTGCATAAGTACGCAACCCAAGCCCTCCGTGGATGTATCACTGTAAATGACCATATTATCGGTTCCCTCTGGCAATGCAAGTACCGGAGCGGTAATCAATCTTTTTTTCAACTCCTGAAACCCACTCTCACACTTCTCATCCCGAGCAAAGTTGGTTCATTTCTGAGTTAACTTTGAAAGTGGCCTTGCAACTTTAAAAAAGTCCTTCATAAACCTGCGGTAATAACCTACCAAACCAAGGGAACTACAAACTTATAAAACATTCTTCGGCCTTTTCCAGGACATCACCACTTCAATCTTAGTGGGATCTACTGAAATACCGTTCTAAGTAATCACATGGCCAAGAAAAGATATTTGTTGTAGTCAGAATTCACATTTGCTAAACTTCTCAAACAACTGATGCTCCTGAAGCTTCTGTAGGACAAGTCGTAAATATTGCTCGTGCTACAATTCAGTCTTAGAATATACCAAGATATCGTCAATAAAGATTACCATGAACTGGTCCAAGTACGATTGAAAGACTCGATGCATAAGATCCATGAATGCTGCTTGTGTGTTAGTTAGTCCAAAGGGCATAACTACAAATTCATAATGCCCGTACCGAGTCCTGAAAGCAAACTTTGGAACATCCTCCGTATGAATCCGAAGCTGCTAATACCCCTGCCTCAAGTCAAACTTAGAGTAGACTTTGGCTCTCTGAAGTTGATCAAACAACTCGTCAATTAATGGCAAAGGATACTTGTTCTTGATGGTCACCTGATTCAAACCACTCAAGGTACCATCCTTCTTTTTCACGAATAAAATGAATGCTCCCCAAGGTGAAGAACTTTGTTGAGTGAAACCCTTCTCTAATAACTCCTGCAATTGAGTTTTTAGCTCTTTAAGTTCAGCTGGTGCCATCCGGTACGCTGATTTAGAAATAGGTTGAATACCGGGAATTAGATTAATCACAAACTCAATATCTCTCTCTGGCGGAAATCCTGGCAACTCCTCGGGAAATACATTAGGATATTCCCTCATTATCGGAACTTCCTCCAACTTTAACTTATCAGATGTCTTGTTGATCAAATAAGCTAGATAACTTGAACACCCCTTACTCACCAGCTTAATAGCTTTAACTGATGAGATAATGAAACTTGTCTTAGCATCCCGGTTCCCCGCTACCTCAACCACTGGCTGTTCTGGCAACCGAAAGTGTACCACCTTTGTTCTACAGTTTAACTAAGCATCATACTTGGCAAGGCAATCTATACCCAAGATAACATCATACCCTTGGATAGGAAATAAGATAAGGCCTGAAGGAAAATCCTAACCCTTAACATGTATTTTACAATCTTTATATACTAAGCCAGTCACATATTTATCAGTCAAAGAAGTACTAATCTCAACCACATAAGATAACTTCTCAGGTTGCACATTAACACGTTGCACACAGGTAGGTGTAATGAAAGAATATGTAGCACCAAAATCAATCAATACCTTAACAAGTTGATTGAGTATAAGAAAGTTAGCTTCTACAACTGCCGCTGCCTTAGGTATCTCCTCCAAGTCCACTGTGTAGGCCCGAGCCTAAACCCGCTGCTGCTGAGGTGCACTGCCTGCAGGTCTACCCTGATAACCCTGGTTTGTTGGCTGACTCTCATATCTCTGATAACTGGGACAATCTCTCGCCCTGTGTTGGTTGCTGCCGCAACCTAAACATGTCCTTGCCTTTGCCCTATAATCGGCCTCCAAATGGCCCTTACATTTACAATAAGCATACTGCAGTGTCGGAGCACTAACACTGCCTCCTGAAGAACCAGAAGCTGAATAAGCAGTTGTACTAACCTGCTGCTGAGGTCTCATAGCATATGGCCTGTACTGACCCTGAGACTGTGCTGGCCTATGCTGTGACTGCATCTAGTAGGATCCCTACTGAAACTGGGGCCTAAATGAACTCTGCTACCCCTGAGGTCTGAAAGAACCCTACTGCACTAGGGGCCTGTAACCACTCTGCTACACTAAAGGCCTATAAACAACCTGTTGACCTTGAGGCTGAAACGGCCTCTTACTGGCCTAACTAGAACCTGTCTGTTCCCATTTCCTCTTTTCCAACCTAGAAGCCGCATTAAAGGCTGCATAAAACTCATCATACTGTATCAAGGCCATCGCATCCTGAATCTCTGGCCTTAGACCCAAAATGAACCTCCAGGTCTTTCGTTCCTGATGCGCCACAAACTCCGGTGCATACCGAGATAGCCTAGTAAAGTTGGCCTCATACTGCGCCATTGTGGAATTACCCTGAACCAGAGATGTGAACTCCTCATCCCATCGTTCTCATGCAATCCTCGGGATATACTTAGCCCGAAACTCCCGAAGAAAGGTAGCCCAAATATAGGGAGTACCCTGAGCTTCCCACTCAGACCTCACCGTACGCCACCATTCCTTAACCTCATCGTCAAATAGAAACACTGCAAAGGTGACCTTCCACTCATCAGTGTAATCAAGGGGATCAAATATTTTCTCAATCTTATTGATCCAAGCTTTAGCATTCCGATCGTTAGGCTTACCTTGGAACCTCGGTGGATAATATCCCATAAATTCCTTCAACAGACTACCCCCTCGATAATCACCCTGTGCATTTTGCATCTGTGTTTGCACGATTTGTGCTTGAGCAGCCTGCCCTACTAGAATCTGCGCCTGCCCCGCTATGACCTCCGTTATCTGGTCCATAGCCGTTGCAAGACGATCGTAACCCTGATGTTGGCCTAGTGCAGCATTCTCCGGTGCCTCATTATCTTCCTAAGGCATACCACGTGTTCTTGGACGTCCAGCCATTCTACTTTCAAAGAGTTAGCATAGGTTATAACACATAGACAGACTATAGACAGTTAATAGCACATAGGAACGAAGTTCACATAAGGCACATAGATCACACAAGGGTTAGTCACATAAACAAGTTAATAACATAATCACATAATCATATTAACACATAATTCACTTTCCTTTTACTTCATACATACTTTCATGCTAAGACCACTACCCACATTCCGAGGATAACCCGGTTGACAACTAAGCATGCACTCTGATACCACTCAATGTCACGCCCCAACTCGACCCCACTTACAATCAATCAGGACCCAATAGAATTTCGGCAATATAATGTCTGTAATATGAACAGCAGGGCTCTAAACCAACCCTTTATATCATCACACAACCAACTCCAAATTTCAACAACAACTCCACAACCATCATCAATATTCAATACATCCAACACCATATATTAAACAACCATACAACACACTAACCACAAGTCATATGCCTTCGTTTCTACAACATACCACAAGCTATACTATACATATGCATACTTGATATAAAACTAGACTAGCAACCTACTCATAATCCAAAGTAAGACAACTAATCTAGCACTGTACTTTTCACTATCATATAACATCTTATACAACACATACTTCAAAGTAAGTACAATACAACTGGTTCTAATATACAAGATATCAAATAGAGAACTTCAGCCAAGACTTCATGGATAAGACTCAGGCACATACGACTCCTCAACAAAAGGCACATTCTCAGCTTCTTGAGGACGTACCCAAAAACTGGCTTAGTTACACTTGATAACAATAAACGAATGAGGGTGAGCTTATATATAACAAAGCTCAGTGAGGATTCGAAAGATGTTTTGAAATCATTTACTTCACTACTCGGGAAATCATCCTATAAACAATAACACACATTAAACTTCATTAACATCAACATTTCAATTCAAGCCATACAAATAACCATTCAATTGAGAAAGGATACACTAGTTGGTGTAGCTCCATACGCTATCACGATCTCAACCAACTTCTTGTAACTCCCATAATTTATACCAGAGGTACCTCATCTAACCCCTCCTTCCATGACATCTCCGCCCATGCAAGCTGGGGGTAGTCTATGATAGTTATGTCGTTATCAACCCGACAGCCCGACGCTGCCTGAGAGGTGGCATACACTATCAAGACTCATGACAATAATAATAAACATTTCATATTCTGGAAAGACAACAAAGTAGGTTGTCCTCCAGACCATCATCAATCATCAATCAGTTAACAACATTTCAATCAACAAAACATTAATTAAACAACTAAAACAACTAAGTTAGATGACAAAGTAGGCCACCCAACTTAACATACATTTAAACATACTTCTAGACCCGAACCTACTCAACAACAAACCAAGAAACAACTACACAAACACTACCAATCAACTAAAGAAAACATTTTAACATTTTAGTGAAAGACTACACAAACTTCAAAAATTCATAACTTACAATCTACTAATCACACATCCCCTCTACCTTTTCCTATCACTTTTCCACACATGCAACTACATTAGCCCCATCAAAAACCAACCAAAAGACATCCAAAACAAGCCCAACAATCTAATTTTGGCAATGCACCTTGGCTGAATTTTTCAGACTTTTGCTATGGCATTCAAATTGAAAATTCGGCATTACAACATTACTACACAATAATTAACAAGCCTACAGAAGCAACAACCATTCAATTCCAACCATTACAACAACAATTATTCAACTATAAACCAATAAATCAATTTAAATGCCCGAAAATTAGAAATACATGCAATTACCATTCAAAATGGATATAAACACATATAACTGATCCTTGTCATCTTCTAAGCAATAATCTAACATCAATTTAACAAAATAATAACTAACAATGCATCAACTAAAATCTCAACTTAACTTTGAAATAATGAACTATATTTTTCTCTCACCTTTGATGCCAAATGATGTTAGGAATGTGTAGAATGGATGCCCAACAAGCGATTTCAAACTTTGAATGACAAGATTTGGCCTTGAATTGCAAAATCTATGAGCAAATTTCTTGAAAACCTAAGCAAAATGCCTTCTCTTTTTTTTTTCCCCTTGGAGTTTCAGCTATGTGTGTGAGTTTTGAGTATGTTGTGAGTTTATTTTATGAGCATTATAAGTATATTATGGATATATAAGGCTTGGTCAATATTTTTGCAAAAGTCAAAGTTGATAACTTAAGTTAATTTAGTTAGTTTTAGTCTATATGCTTATATATATATATATATAACACTTATACTATATTAAGTAATATATTTTTAGTTGACAACAACTAATATATGCATACATATACATACAACTAGGTACAAAACTCAATTTTTGCAAAAGAAGGTGTAAAATTCATTTAAATTCCTAATTCGTTTCAGAATTAGTTTTTACCAAACACGGGTCTATTAATATACGAGGACTAGGTTTTGAAACATTTAAAAGACCAGTTTCAAAATTATAGCGGACGTGTTTCAAAAATACTATTCATAAAACTCGATGATAAAATTTTCAATGCAGATTTTTATGAAAATTTCATGAATGCTCACATAGCATGTAATAGGAGTAGAAATCACAAAATTAGCACATTTTAATTTAAATAACACATATATAGGTCAAAACACATAATTTCACATAAGTATAAAATTTGGGGTTTCACAGTCGAGGCTTGAGAGGCTCTAAAGAATATGTATCCATCAAAATCTTTGACAAATCACCTTTACCTAAAGAAGAGATTATACAATCTCAAAATAAAAAAAGGTACGCCAATCAAGAATACCTTATGAATTCGATTCAATTATTATGGCATTGAAGAACACTAGTGTTAAAATAGAAGATGAAGATCAAGCTCTTATTTTGTTATACTCTTTATCGCCCTTGTATTGAAATTTTGTAGATACTCTATTGTATGGTACAGATAAAATTAGTTTGGGTGATGTGAATGTTTCACTAAAATCCAAAGACCTTCAGAAATATTTACTAGGCAATAGATAGAAAGTCTATGGGGGGGGGGGGGGGGGCTTGGTGAGTAGAGGGAGAACACAACATATTGATGGGTCTTCGGGAAAGAAAAAAGAAAAGTCAAGATCAAAATCTAGAGGGAGAAAAATACGTTGTTATGAGTGTGAGAAATCAGGTCACATTAAGAAAAATTGTGCAAAGAAAAGAGGTAAAAATATTGAGAGTTCAGCAAATGTAGTACAGAGTATTAGTTCTGACAGAGAGAGTTCTAGTAGTGCAGGTGACATTTTGTCTGTTAGTATAGGACAATGGCAAAACAAGTAGATTCTTGACATACGTGCCGCATTCCATATGTCTCCTAGGAGGGATTGGTTTTCTACTTATTCTCAAAGGAGTGGAAAGTCTTTCTACACAATGACCTCACACTAGAGGTGGACAGAATAAGCATTGTGAATATCAAGATGTTTGAAGGTATTGTTAGATCTCAAGTTTTGGCATGTTCCAGAGCTAAAAAAGAACATGATTTCTCTTGGCCATTTGGATTCTCACAGGTTCAAATTTCATAGTGAGAATGGAGTTCTTAAAGTGACAAGGGTTCCATTGTACTCTTGAAAGGGAATTTGACAGGTGGACTATATGTTCTTCAAGGAAGTACAGTCACAGATGTTGCAATTGTTGCATCTGATAGAAGTGATGATAACACTACAAGGTTGTGGCACATGAGATTGGGCCACATGAGCAAGAGAGGGCTAACAGAACTGAGCAAGAGGGATTTTCTTTGTGAGAAGAAGACAAGAAAGCTCGATTTCTGTGAGCATTGTATCTTTAGAAAGTAGATCATAATACAGTTCAGCAAGGCAAAATAGACAACCAAAGATATAGTTGATTACATCCATTCTGATCTTTGGGGTCCTAACAAAGTTCATTCCAAGGTGATGCCAGGTACTTCATCACATTCATTGATGCATTTTCTCGGATGGTTTGGGTGTATTTTTTTTAAAACAAATGATGAAGCATTTTCAACATTTGTCAAGTGGAAGACGGTGATCGAGAAACAGACTGGTAAACAAATTAAGCGTCTTAGGGCTGACAATGGGTTGGAATATTGCAATAAAGAGTTTGAAGGGTTCTGCGCAAAAGAAGGCATCGTGAGACACCGCATATGCACAAGAATAGTACAATAGAATGGGGTCACAGATTACATCTTGAGTCAAGACTTTTGGGTCGAAGTAGTTAGTACAATGTACTACTTGGTGAATCAGTCTCTATCCACAACTATTGAATTGAAGTCTCATATCAAGTTATGGTCTAGTAAACCTACTGATTACTCTCAGTTGAGGGTATTTGGTTACCCTACATATGCTCACATGAAGGATGACAAGCATGAGCCGAGGGCAAAGAATTGCATATTCCTAGGCAATGTATCTTGAATAAAATGCTACAAGTTGTGGTGCACAAATAAGAAGACTCCAGGTTTCCTTATCAATAGAGATGTCACATTTTGTAAGTTTGCTTCACTAGATCGGAAAAAGGAGAAGATAATAGTTGATTCAGACCACAGTATCAGTGAGTAGGTAAAGCTCAGGTTGATGCTCCAGAAGTTCCATGTAGTAGTAGTACTTCAGTTCATCCGACTCAGTAGAGTGAGGTACATGAGAAGGATGTACCTAAGAACAACAATACAGTATTGCCACTGGGAGGCAAATGAGACAGATCAGAGAATCTTAGAGGTATGGATATGTTGATATAATTGCTTATGCATTGTCAATTGCAGGAACAATTGAGGCGGATGAACCAATTCTTACAGAGAGGACATATCTGGTACAGATACAATGCAGTGGATAGGTGCCATGCGTGAAGAGATTGAGTCTCTTCAAAACAATCAAACTTGGGAGCTTGTTAAATTATTAGAGGGATAATGTGTTGTTGGATGCAAATGGGTTTTCAAGAAAAAGAAAGGTACTCCAGGGGTTGAAAGACCACGTTACAAGGCTCGTCTAGTGGCAAAATGTTATACTCAAAGGGAGGGTACTGACTTCAATGAAGTGTTCTCTCCAGTTTTGAAACATAGTTCCATCAGAGTATTGTTTGCCTTGGTTGCTCTTCATGATTTGGAACTTGAGCAGCTTGATGTAAAGACGGTGTTCTTACATGGTGATCTTGAAAAGCATATTTACATGAGTCAGGTACATTGTTCCAGGACATGAGAACCTTGTTTGCAAATTGAAAATATTGTTGTACGGGTTGAAACAATAACCTCAACAGTGGTATAAAAAGTTTGACACCTTTATGACAGGTACTGGATATACTAGAACTACTTATGATAGTTGTGTGTGTGACACCCCAGACCCAACATGTAACAAATAGTACTTGTTTGCATATATATTTAATGTGTTTAAATGTTTGAATACAATTATGTGTTTTTACTTTAGTATATTACATTTATTAACCAGAATACTATTCATATTCCTTAAACATGCGCAAATTATATTTAGTTAATTCAAGTAAAATAGATAACCTATCATTTTGATAATTGCATTAATTGGATTTATTTGCTTGCATAATTTACTTAAACTTTAATAGTTTCTTAAAGAGCTCCGAGCCCGGAGTGATTTTTAAATTATTTTATTTAATTATTTGGCATATACATTTACCTTATTTCAACTATTTCTAAGGTACGTTCATCGAAAGAATTTTATTTCGAGCATTTCGGGAAAGGTCTGGATGAATAGTATCACGTAATGAATAGTTGCTTTTTGTAGAGATTTCTTTTAGGCCTTTAGAGTTTTTATTTTGCTTTGGGCCTTTTTTATCATCTAAACTATTTCCCTAAGCCCAAGTAACCAAGCCCAAAACCCAACCCATCTACTTAATATATCTATATTATACATACATACATATAATACAAGCAAAAGAAGAAAAAAAAATATAGCAAAGGGACCTTGAAGGCCGACGGCAAGGAGGAAGGAAAAGGGGGAAAAATCTTGCAAATTTTTTTCAATCCAAGCCTTGATCAAGGAATTTTGAGCCATCTAAAATCTTGTCCTAAACTCCCACACAAGTTTGGTGAGGGATTTCATGCTTTTTGTGCATATTTTTGGTTAAACCTAATTTATGTAAATTTTGGGTATTGTTGCAAATGCTTAGTTTTATGGTATTTATTGCTTCTAATGGTGTCTATGAAGGTAGTTGAACATTATTTTAAGTTTTGTTTAGTTGATTAGCCATTGAATTATGAACTGGTTAATTGGGGAAGAAAATAAATAGTGAATTTGTTGAATTTTTGTGATTTGGCTACAAAGTGTGTTTTGATGCTTCCATTAGGTGTCATAAATGCTAGTTAGCTTAAATGAATGCTTAAACTCGATAAAATTTGGCTAGAACCTTGATAGAATTGCTAGAACATAAAGGGGACACTTTGTGTAATTGGTCCGTTTAAGTGTTTTAGATGCTCATAGAGCTTCATTGTGGTTGGTTAGTGATTAATGAATGTTTAATATACTCGTAATATTCTTCTATTGCTCGAAAGATAGCTATTTAGTTGGAATTGCAAAGGGGCCGTTTGACCAAAGTGTTGACTGTGCTCATTTTGAGTTGGGGGTTAGTCTTGTATATGCAGGGAATTACTTTTGGTGCAATCGTGACATTGATTTGGGGGGTGGATTAGGTAGCTGTAGTTTAAAGTGACCTCGGGGGCTTCTTGAGCTTTTGTGTTAAAAGTGTGTTTTCAGGGCTTGAGTAGGTGTCAAATGGTGTCCTTAGAGATGTGGGATAGTTGGTTTGTGTGACTTGTAGTTTGATAGAGCATCAAAATGTGCTAGTAGATTAAGGGGAAAAGTGCCAAAGTTAAGTTAATGTTATAAATGAATTGGAATTCTACTTTTATGTTGACCACTAGTTAAGCTTAAATGGATTTAGATGTAACTAACTTCGGCTTATTGGTTGAATGTTCCGCTCCTCCATTGTGTTGTTAATAGATTTAAAGATAAAGGTATTAATTGAGCTTAACCTCCTTTTGGCTAGTAACTTCTAATGAAATGATTCTAGCTTAAAGTTCAAAGTTAATAGTATTAGAAGCATTAGTTAGTTAGACAATTTACTTTCTTGTTCTCTTATCCTTTAGTGCAATATAATGTATTTATGTGTTATAATAGTGTTTAAGTGTTAAGTTAAGAGTACATTAATAACTGTCTAATTTCTATTGTTATGTTTTGAGTGTCTCAATGAACTAGAATGTATTCAGAATCTATGATTAACCTAGTTGCTAACTTGTGCCATATATGTCCATAATGCTAAATTAATGCTTGAATTGATTAGAGTATGGTTAGAATTCATTGTAGGTATTTAAAATTGAATTTGAGCCAAATCTTGTATCCTGGAGCTTGGTAGAGGTGAGAGAGTTTTCATCTTTATGTGCATAATAGTTTTTTTCTTGCTCCTAGATTGTGTGATTTAGTATAATTATTAAAGTAATGTATGCTTATTGGTTACCATATTGTGTGTGAGGGTGATCTACTTTGTTGCCCCTCATTTATGTGTTATTGGCTTTTATTGTTGTATTGTTTTATCATTGCTTTCTATGATTTTGTATCGATGGTTGCACAATCTTATCGTTTGGGACGGATGCGATGGGCCTCTTTGGGCGGCATCAGGCTTGCTAATGTTGGTTGCTCTAGCTCCGTACCCTAGTCCCTCACTCACCTGGTATGAAATATGCCAGAGGGTGTGGGTCGTAGGAATCAGGTACATTTAGAGTACCCAATGGTGTAAAGGGACGCTGGTATATCGAAATCGAGATCGAGGTTCATGGTTCGTGATACGAAGAGTTGAAGGGATAAGGGTTATCGACCGTATCCTTTTAGTGTGTGATATTTATTCGTTCAACTGTTTCTTTATTTGTATAGTTGTTATTCTGGTTTAACCATTGCATTGCATGAAAGGATTTTCGAAAACCCCGACTAACTATTTCCTCTCTCACTAAGTATACATGTATTATTTGCTCACCCCTCCTTCCTAACATTTTACAGGTAAAGAAGTAATTGATCCCTAGAGGGAGTTCGGAGGCTTCATTGCATGCTTGTAGCTGTGGATAAGTGTTTTATGTGTTGTTGATGTGATTATGATCTATTTTTAGACCTATGGGTCTTGTGTATATTTGACTTGCTTTGAATGAATGTAAATTGAAGTTAAAAGTGTTGTATGATGTTAGTAGTTGGTTGGGCTGTAATAATTTTATGCTTTGCTTTAATGTTTAGTATTGCATGTTTGTGTGGTTAGTAGAAGTTAATTGGTTGTTTGACTAAACTTATAAGAAAGAAAGGTAAATATGATTAGAGTGGTAAGATAAGCGGATTTAAAACATAGAATTTCAATGGATTTGATTTTGCATGCTTGTAGGTTATATTGTCATGGTCTAAGGCTCGGATGGCCTTAGTGTTGGGAAAGTTGCATGGTTGAAGTTTGGAGTTGTTGAGAATGTTATAGTATATGGTTTGTGGTTTTATCTTTTATTTACAGGTAACCAGTTAGGTCTAGAAACAGGAGAAACTCTGTCGGTTTTTCCTCGTTTTTCACGACCTCGAGATTTGGATTGGGGCTCCGATCTCGTGAGGGATCGGGGAGTTACAACGTGTATTTTAGAAAGCTTCTAAATGGTTTGTTTTTGTATTTATTGTTGTATGTTGATGACATGCTTATTGTTGCCAAAAGTATGTCTGATATTGACAAATTGAATAAACAACTTGGTGATGAGTTTAGAATGACAAATCTTGGAGCAGCTAATAAGATTCTAGGTATGGAGATTCATAGGGATATAAATGCTAGAAAATTGTTCTTGTCTCAATAGAGATATGTTGAAAAAGTGCTTGAGTGTTTTGGTATGCATGAAACTAAACCTGTGAACAGTCCACTTGCAACTCATTTTAGATTATCTACAGACTTACCACCTAAGATCGAGAAACAAGTAGAGCATATGTCTCGTGTTCCATATTCGAGTGTTGTTGGTAGTCTTATGTATGTCATGGTATGCACTCGACTTGACATTTCACATGCAGTTAGTGTTGTTAGTAGGTATATAGCATCGCCTGGAAAGGAACATTGGAATGTAGTGAAATGGATCTTCAGATATTTGCGAGGCATTACAGATGTTGGTCTCATGTTCAGCGGGATGACTGAAGATTGTACTAGTCTTGTGGGTTATTATGATTCACACTTTGCGGTGATCTTGATAAAAAAAAAAAAAAAAAAAAAAAGATCTCTAATGGGTTGTTTACTCTCTCTGGATATGCTATCAATTGGAAAGCAACATTGCAAACTATAGTTGCATTGTCTACTACTGAGGCGGAGTATATGGCAATTGCCGAAGCGATGAAAGAGGCTATGTGGTTACATGGTCTAGTTCATGATCTTGGACTGCAACAAGGTCAAAGTGTTGTCATTTGCGACAATCATAGTGCAATCCATTTGACTAAAAATCAAATGTATCATTATAGGATGAAACGCATTGATGTCAGATATCACTTTATCAGAGATGTTGTATCACAGGGTAGTATATCAGTGCAGAAGATTTCTACACATGAGAATCCAACAGAGATAATGACCAAGGTGATTCCCGTAGTAACTTTAGGCATTGCTTGGACTTGGTTGGTGTTCGTAGTGCATAGTTGTAATATCCCACATCGACTGGTGAGGATGCTGGGCTGCTAGACATATTGGGAAGTGTCCCTATATCGTGCGCACGTGTTTTCTAGTCCAAGTGAGCTGGGAAGCGATAAACCTATGAGGGGCCCAATGTGGTAACCCAAAGTGGACAATACGTGCATATGTGGCGTCGCTGGTGAGCCTCTGCCCTTCGGGGTATTCGCTTAGCCGGGGCGTTACAGAAGGTGGTATCAGAGCCGACTCGGTCGTTGGCCAGCGAGGACACTGGGTCCTCAAAGGGGGGGCATAATATCCCACTTCGACTGGCGAGAATGCTGGGCTGCTAGATATATTGAGAAGTGTCCTTATATCGTGCACGCGCGTTTTCTAGTCCAAGTAGGCTGGGAAGCGACAAACCCGTGAGGGGCTCAATGTGGTAACCCAAAGAGGACAATACGTGCATATGTGGCATCGCTGGTAGGCCTCTGCCCTTTGGGGTATTCGCTTAGCAGAGCATTACAATAACAGTAAGCCCCAGTGGGTGCATTCTGGCAGCAAGGATGATATATGATGATTGAATCAAATACGGTCCAAGGTGGAGATTTGTTGAAATGGTGGCTCGTATTTGTTGTGTCCAATGGGCCGAAGCCCACGAGCCCATTACCTATCACCTTCCTAGAAGGTGGTAGGTGGAGTTGGTAGATGGAACTTATTGCCTATATAATGAGATCATTGGCCTTGTATCAAGTGTAACAAATATTGAGTACATATACGAGTGATTGGTAAGGCATTATTGTAAGAGTATTTTCTTGTATTTTTTCATCATATAGTGAAATTATTCTCCTTATGCTCTTGGATTTAGGTTTAGTCAAACCACGTAAAATATGTGTCATTTTTCTCACATTGTTCTTGGTTTCAATCACGCTTCACACACAATCACCCTCTCTAGTACCAACACCATGAATTTGTTGCAATATTTTTTAGGATTGAGATAGGCTTATCAGATAAAACTCTCCCAATTAACGCCCGATCTTCAAAAGTGGTAGTGATTTAGAGTATCAGCAGAGCGGAGAGAGTGAGTGGCTTGAGCAATCAAGCTATGGTGTAGCATGTCTGTGATCTCTTCCATAGGAATTGGTGAAGCCATAGCAGAGCGGGAAGATAAGGTCAGCAAAAGTGGAGTGAGGACAGGAGTAAGGAGAGAGTAGACAGTAGGTAAGCGATAAAAGCGAGGAAACGAGCTTATGTCCTAGTAACAGAATACTAGAGGTATGCATAGCCACGTCGTGGGATTTTTGCAAGGAAATTCGAGGCCTCACGTGAGGTTCTTTGCAACTGGTTCACTAGTTCCTATACATTGCGTATGAAACCAACTCATACGTATACATCTAACTTAGTTTTATGATAACCTATGTGATCATTTATGCCAATTTTAGATTGTTTATCATGTGAACATAAGGTACACTTTTGTAGCCTTGCTAGGCATTCTGGGCAGAATACCTACCAAACATAGGCAATCTACTTGGGTCTTGAAGTTAACAATGATGTAATATCTGTGATCAAGCAATTAAAACTAGTGACCATCTACTACGATAACCCCCATGACTAAAGAAAGGAGAACAGAGACTTGAATATCTGCATAACGAATAATAAAAGTGTACAGGGTGTGGAATTAAACATTTCCAATCAAGATTCAAAAAGGATTTCAAAAATAGCTGATTGAGCCGCATCAGAAAATAGATGAACTTTGGTGCAGAATTCTCAGAACTCATAAACCTGTGAAGGACATCAAAGACTTTCAAGATGAGGAATTTTAGATCTCCTTCGGCTATGACATCTTGGCCCCTAAAACCAACTGCAACAAGTGGCAGTAAATTTCATATGCCTAAAAAAACTGGTTACTGCCAGAACCAATTTCATAGGCGCGCACGAGTGGCGCAAAATCTTCACCAAACCTCAAAGCCATCCAACTTTTGCATCACAAGGGAGTGAGTAAAACATATACTATGCCCAAATCAATTATAGAAAATCTATAGAATTTTGACAAGTAAAAGAATCTTCAAGTGTTTCACACGACATAAGGCAGAAACTCAGACGGTCTAATTCACATAAATTAATATTGTGCCTGTAGCATAAATATATTGACTTCAGCACCTCGCACCGCAGTTTCCTCATAAAATGTAATCTGGCAAGAGGAGGGGAAACCTTGGCACTTCAACCTCAAATGGGCTATCTTTTGGATCTGCCAATCTGGAGAGGAAAAGGAAATAATGAAAAGTAATTTGTAAGAGAGGAAGAGGAAATAATAACTTAATTTATAGTAGAAAAGGACAAAAGAGGAGATACGCATACTTGTAATATCTACAGAAGAACTACATTCTTGCACTGAATTTTAAATATAAACTAAATAGTTCTCCACCCTGCAGCAAACATAAAGGAACCAAATCCCAAAAAGGAGAGCTTGTAACATCTAAAGTTTGAAGATTAGGATTATAATTTGAATTTCACACCCAATAGCACAAAAAAGAAAAATAAAAAATGGAAAAGGAATTGGTACAACAGGAAAATAACAGGAAAAGCATTCCAGACTCTAGTTATATAAGCTTAATGTGAAATTCTTGCCCTAACTGCATCACCACCATATTGTAGTGCAAAACTAATGTGTAACATGAGTGCGTGAACTTTACAGCAGCCACTTGCTTAGGTGAATTAATAATGCAAGGATCCTTAGATGATCTAAATGCTAATGATCATCACCTTTGTGGATCCATCATTCAACAAAATGTGGAATTTTCATATCACAGTTATCAAAATTAAAATGGAACATCAATTTTCACCAAAAGATCTGACTCTTTCATCAAACAACAAATTGTTCTGTATGTAGCATCATGTTGCATACCTTCCAGGGACAAAAGTAAAAGCGCCTTCAATGGATCCAGGAGAAGATGGTAAATATGTACAACTTTCATAAACAAATTCTTCTTCACCCGAATGTAGGAGTGGGAACTGCAGCAAGATCATAGAATAAGTGTGAGCCCACCAAAATATTAAATAACAGTTGGCAATTTATCCATCAGAAAGCAGAAACTGTTAGATTCTTTCACAATAACATCAGGTATAATGCTAATGCAAGCATCCTCGGAAAATTATTACCTATTTTACGTCAACAGAGGTCATTGTTATTGTGGTCATCTAGACACAAAGTCTGTAAACTCTCTACTTTCCTGGATTCTTTATCTTTGAAGAAACCACTCAAGAACAACATATAGACATTTTTTTCAGGTATGAATTTACATTTTTCCATCATGTCTCCTCTATGCATATAGCTCAAATGAAAGCATAGTGCTACACTATTGAAATAAACATATCGCAACCATATCTTTCTACATTGTGAATTTACTAGTATAAGAGTAGTAAAATAAACTCTAAACTAAGGAAAAGGAAGACAGCCAGACTGAGACTGGTATCCGAAGGTCCCAACTATTATAGATTTTTCGTAAAATACTTTTCTTTCAGGACCATAATCCAGTATGTCTAAACTTCATGGCTGCATTTCTTAGATGTGCCACAAATTTCTGTTTCTTATTTGTTATTTTGGTTCAGAAAAACTCAAGCCCTGGAGCCTGCCATTCAAGTTTCCTTTCTATCTCCTTCAACTGCTGTACTCTTTATACTGCACAGTAGGAAGGATGCGCGATATAGTTTTTAATCCATTTTGAAGATTAGATTTTTAAGGGAAACCTATTGGAAATCACAAATTGATCTACTGATTAATGCAAACCGAAGTTTCTATAACAAACTCAAATGCCAAAGGCAAATTTCATCAATAGTCAAAGAAGACATCACAAAGGTACCAGACCTCGAGTTTCTAAGAATGAAGACACCAACCGAAACAATAAAATAAAATCCAACCCAAGAGGTTAATGTAGCGCAATACAGTCGCACGTGAACCATACTTAAGGCAGCACTTAACATTTTACAATTTTAAGAACTCTTTTTGTCTTGCTTATTGGCTCTAGAAGAGGAAAGCAAAAATGCTTGTAAAACCTTCCAAACATTTTAAAGCTCAGCTATAGGGATACTTCTAAATTGATATTTGCATAAAATTATGAATGCTATTCATCTACCTTCGTAGTAGGTCAAAAGGAGACTTGTATCCAAGTAATGCCACAGGCTGCAGGGGAACTGTTAAATGGATATTTATATTTTGGATCTAGTTAGGGTTCTAGGGTAGAACACAAATAAACATTTTAAAAAAAGGAATTAAAAGAAAATTTAAGTTAAAGAATAGCACTATAAGAACCATTATCTGACTATGAGCACACCTTCCCAATTACAGCTTCTCCATTTACATCTGATACAACAGCATCATTAGCATGGATTATCCAATGTCTCCAATATAGTTGGCAAGTGTTGAAGGCCATTCCATTGATGACACATCCCTCAGGCGAAAGAGACATGCGGATGGAATAAGCAAAAAGAAACTTCTCAGAGTCATCCTTAAGGTTACACAACTCAGGTGCTAGTACAGCAGAAGCACGAACCTGGAGCAATGTCAAGTCTTCAGACATGAAAATATCAAACGAAAGCCCAATGATAGAAGTAAAGCAGCATAAGATAATTTTCATGCCAGTCCCTTATAACAAAAACAGCTGGCCAATAAACTTTGTTTTATTTTGAGAAAATTTTGTCTTTCGATTCCTTCAAAATTCATTTTGCAGCTTTCTTTGCTAATCTTCTCATAAACAGGGACCTTAGCCAGAAATGGTCATCTGATCTGTACTAAACAAGTAGATTAGCTTCTTATACATCACCAAATTTTAAGAACAAGGGAAAAGATTTTTAGAAAGAAAAATTTAAAAAAAACACACTTTGCAAGACAAACAAAACAAAAACATAAATGCTACTCCGCCCCAAAACAAAAAATCAGCTCAGAGGATCTAGGCTTTGGCAGGCCTCACAATTCTCACCAACTTCAAAAATTTGCCCGCGCTGAATTGGCCTGTGGCCCTGTAGATGCCTACAAAGCAACAGCACCAACCCCTTACAGTGGACTTCTCAGACCTTACAAAATTCTTGCTAGACTCTAACCAACGTTCTTAGAAATTTTATATTCAAAATGCTCCATAAAGCAATTTAATCACAATATAGCACCCAAGTAATAGTGAAAAACAAAGGTCAAATCTGCCAGAAGATGAACTTCCATTAGACCACATTCTAGTAGCAACCAATTAAGAGAGAAGAGAATCAAGAAGACCGTAGAATAAATCTATGAGAGTCAATGAGGATGATAGATAGATAGATATCGACAAAGAGCAAGCTTGCGAGCAGGAAAGCAACATATAGGGAAAAGATTGGGGGTCTCTAGGAAAATTAAACGGAAAAACTATAAAATTGTGAATTACCTTTGTTGAAAGAAAAAGAAAAAAGAAAATATGGAGAAAATATATATAGATTGAAGAAAAAAGAAGCCACCACCAACGGTGGCTCTAGAAGAGAGATATAATGACTACATGTTGAAATCCTGGTGTTGTGAAATACAATATGAGAGTGCTTATTTATATGCCTCATAACTCGGTGACCAAGAATAAGAACTAGACTAATTAGAAATATAGTTCAATAAGGAAACCTGAAATCTAGATTATAAGCAAACCAATTTGAATAATGCCTATGTCTAGACTATTGCCTAAACTAGTGCCAAAAAATAAGGAATAATATTGAAAACTAAAATATATTTCAACCACCCCCTCAAACACAAGTAAGGTGAATAGAGAGCAACTTGAGTTTCATAACTGAATTGTTGAAACATCTTGAAAGCATTGATTAAAGTAGCCAAAAGAAGATCCGTTTGGAGTTGGAATCAAACCAAAAGGGAATGAAAGGACCACGGCTGAAGGCACACAACAACGACAACCAGACACTCGATATGCCTAGACAAGGGACGACTGAGAAAGAAGATGACGTCTTCTTACCATATCAAGAGAGAGAATATACAATCAGGACCACGGCTAAAGGCTTACAATGACAACAACAATCAAACATAGGATAAAAGGGACGGTTGAGTAAGAAGAGAACGTCTTCTTACCACATCAAGAGAGATGGTACAACCAAAGGACCACGCTAAAGGCACACAATGAGGACAACTACCGTACACTCGAATGCTTAGACAATCGACAGTGACAATGATGGTGGTGGTAATAACTAGATAATAATGACACGTTACCAAGATGCAAGGGCGGACCTAGCTTGTGTTGAGGTTGTGCATTCAACTTAAAAAATATTTTTTTTTTCTTTTTTAAAAAAAATTAATAATTATATTGGATATTTTCGCTATATGAGTGTACACCCTGACTTCTTTCACTTCACGAGTGTACACCCTGAGCTTGGGTGCCTGGGTACTCTACAGGTGCAAACCCTGAGCTTGGGTATCTAGGTCCGTCACTGCCAAAATGGTAGCTCTAATACTATGTTGAAAGAAAAAGAAAAGAGAAGATACGGAAAAAACATATATAGGCTGAAGAAAATAGGAGCCACCACCAACGGTAGCTCTAGAAAAGAGATACATAATAACTACATGTTGAAATCTTAGTGTTCTGAAATACAATATGAAAGTGTTTATTTATAGGCTTCATAACTTAGTGATCAAGAATAAGAACTAGACTAATTAGGAATACAGTTCAATAAGAAAACCTAAAATCTAAATAATAAGCAAACCAATTTGATTAATGCCTATGTCTAGACTATTACCTAAACTAGTGCCATAAAATTAAGGAATAATATTGAAACCTAAAATATATTTCAACCACCTTGACACCATTGGTTACGGAAGTAGAGCAAAAAGGAGGCTTTTCTGGGAAGAGATTGATGCTTTTGAGTCTTCCTTCGACACGAACTTGAGTAAGGCCAGTTTGTAAGCGACGGACATGTTCTTCTAGCCATAATAGCATAGCATCTTGGGGTTGAGCACTTTTGAAGTCGTCATGCACTGAATTGATCAAATCATTTGGTACACAAGGAAGCATTTCGCCATCAGTTATGAGATTCCTGGTCCCTATGTATAACTGACCATCGCTACAGTTTAGAAAGAAAATCTTCTCATTGAAAGTCGAAGCTGCGACAATTACAAACTTTGATTTGTTTACAAACCCCAAGTGACGTCTAATATCTTTTGTTTCTGCTATCATTTGAGCTAGTGGTAACAAGAAAACATTCACCAGGTGATCATAAAACGAGTAGCCTCCTATGAGTCCTAATAAGTTTCTGATCTTGCTACTTGTTCCATTGAAGTCTTGTTCAGTCGTTAAATCTTGACCATCACAAAATCTGTAAACAAGTCTCGTACAAAGTGGCAGCTTCACTTTCAAAGACTTCTCCAACTCTCTTATCTCATCCTCGGATGCCCCCTTACGTAGCGTAGCCAAAACCTCAGGGTAATTTACCATTAACCAGTCCTTGATATTTTTCCAGCATCTCTTCACTCGTTTGACCAGAGGCCAAGGGTACATGCTGAAAGATTCCCTCCATGTTTCATAGCAGACCTGAAAGGTATATGAGTTGCAATTGAATCCTAACTCAAATGTTTTTTTCTCAGTAAAACAGCACAACTATTAAACCACATATATTTGGCATATGGAAGATGATTTGATTTCTACAATATGAATGAACCCAAGACCCTTTCAGAGTTTTTTTTTTTTTTTTTTAAATTTCAAATACATTAATAATTTCTATTTCATAGTTAAACACAGAAATAACATGTAAAAGATGAAAAATGAAATTAGAAACTAAGCAGACAAATTTATTTTTAAAAAATTAAATAAATAAATAAATAAGAATACCTTAAAAGAAGGCAAGGAGTGGTGGTGGTGGTGGAGTGGGTGAATAGGAGAGGAAAGGTCGAGATCGTCGGAGCAGAACTTGGCCCAAAGAGAGTCGTCGTGGGATGCCCAATTCCTAAACTGACGGCTAACGCAGGCCACTGATGCGGCGTCTGTTGGGCCCAATTTCGATAATATTATGTGCATCGCCAACCCTCCCACGCGCTCCAGCGTCATCTCTGCTATGTATGATCTACTATGAGTCAAAAGCCTAGCACTTGAATGGAACTAACGAGCTCAATGCCTCCAGGATGTCTACTCTCTCTCTCTCTCTCTCTAGAAAGATATACATGTAATAAAAGTCAAATAGCCTGGTGTGATTGCGTACGCGTGGCTCCACCTACATGAGATGGCATAATATGGAGCTTCCTTAATAAGGAAACAAGTTCGTAATCTTGGTGATAAGATTACACTATGGGACCGTTTGGTGTACAGTTTGATTTTTAATTTTCAAGAATAGTATTTTTGGGGTTGTCATTTCCCGAAATATTATTCTCATAAATATTATTAAAAATATTATTTTGTTACATTTGATTTAAGTTTAATATTTTTAAGAATTTTGAATAATTTTTCAACAATAGTCCTAACTTAGAAAAAAATATTATACAATGTGTATAAATAACGTTATATTTTATATATTTTTGTTAATATGCGAGCACAATTTAGAAACTTAAATTTCTTATTTAAAAGATTTTAAAATTTTAAAAATTTAAATTTATTTTATTTATTTTTATTTTTATTTTTAAATTTGAAATTTAATTTAAAATTTCAAAATTTAGAATGTAGAAATAAAAAAAATTATTTTAGTTATAGATTTAAATTATAAAATTTTAGTTTAACTTAAAAATTAATATTTTTTATTAATTTTATTTTATTTTTTATTTTTATTGTTATTATTTTAGTTTTTATTAATTTTTTTTATTTTATACTTATTTTATTTTATTATTTATTTTTATTTTATCTTATTTTAGTTTTATTTTATTTTAAAAAAAATTATCTTATTTTTATTTTTATTTTATTTTCCTATTTTCTATTTTATCTTATTTTTATTTTATTTTAGATTTTTATTTATCTTTTTATTTTCTATTTTTTTTGAATTATTATTAATTTATTTATTTATTTTAATTTTATATTTTTTAAAATAGGTATTTATGTCTTTCGTTTTTTGAAAAACATTCCCACAACTTAGGAATGTGAGATTCTTACCATCTCACATGAGAATAGAAATGGACCAAATTATAAGAATATTACATTCCCAGGAATGTGATATTTCCAAGAATATTTTTTTATTCCGCGAACCAAACATGAGAATATCATATTTCAAACTTCACATTCCTAAAAATCTTGTAACATTCCGAGAACCAAACGCCCCCTATGGGTGACACTTTTGTTGTGGGTCAACAGTTTTATATTTTGGTTATATGAGTTTGACTAGTTGGGACATACGTATGCAATATAGAATTCATACCATTGTGAGATAGAGCAATCATTCGCTTATAATAATTAAGAAAATCATCTAAATCTAAACTTAGTGGTATATTCTAGTTAGGGGTATATTGAATATCTGGCTTGAGAGTCGCTCCCTAGATCAATTGGTCTATGTCATGTGAATAATTATTTAATAGATTAGATGTCTCAAGAATAAGATGATGATTATTTAATGGATTAGATGTCTCAAGGATAAGATGCAATCAAGGAAGAGATAGTACATGTTAAATGTCTTTCTTGATTGTGAGTGTTAGATAGAAATGTTTTTTTGATCATTCTGAAGGATTTATTAGGATTATGAACATCATATAACTATTAATCATAGTGGAAACAAAGCTAGAATTTCAAAAAAAAAGTTAAGATTATAGCATATGTCCATTATAAACCCTAACCTTGATATCATGTAATTAACATAATCCATATGAAGGATCTATTAAGGTCATGAACAACATCTAGCTAATAATCAAGACGGAAGCATGAGTGAATTTCAAAAATTCTTGAGATTAAAGCATAATGTTCATCAAAATCCTAAACTTGAATCCAAGGTCATCCGAGTATTGGTTCTCAACAAACAAACACAAGCAATTATATATCTCCAAATTCAAAAGCTACCTTTGTGACGCTCGGCTCCTAGTACATGCATTTATCATTCATGTGCATTTATGTGTGCAATTATTTGTTTAAATGCATACTTTTCCTATAAAATGCTATTAAGCGTTTATTTACTCTTTATATGCTAATATTTGTTAAATTTCTTTTAAATATCAAAATTTTGAATTTATTTACTTTAGTAAATAATAAATGAACATTCAAATTATTTTCATCATAAACTTTTTAGTAAAACTTGCATTTACAAAGTTTTCTATTAAATTGAGCCCGAACTAAAATTTTTATTATCTTATTTCCCGAATTTCATATTTTTCTATTATTACTTAACTTATAATTAGTCTACGTTCACAAAAATTATATTCATTGCATATATGACGAGTGATTTGTAAAAGTATCTTGATATTATATGAATAATAAAACTATGTATTATTTTCGGCTTAAAAATGTTTTCTTACATTTATTCTAATTCAGCTAAACTCAAATACATTTTAACCCACAACCCAAACCCAATATCCAACGCATCAACCTATATAATCATCCTATACATATACATACTAAACAAAACACAAAAAAAAATACTCAAATAAGCCAAAAAAGCCAATTATGATAATAGTGTTTTTCTTGCCAATTTTACTCAATTTGATCTTCCAAGCCTTGCCAATCCATCTCCAAGGAGTTTTCATAGCTTCCAAGCCTTCTCCTAGCTTTCTTGCACATTTTAGATAAGGGAGAATCATTTTATATGTATTTTTTGAATGTTAGGGTTTATGTTGAGTTTTGCAAATTGTTGTATATTGTGATATAAATGCTTATGAATGCTTCTAATATTTTCTAAAATGCCTAGAGAACACTTTTTTGTAAGCTAATAGCATTTGTTATGGCTAGAAATTAGAATTGGTAGTTGGAGAAGACAATGAATAGTGCCATTGTAGGGTTTTGAAAGAAATTGCTTATTGGATTGATTTCATACTTGTAATAGATGCTAGAGATGCTAACTAACATAGAATTATAGTTGTATGGATTTGGAATTCCTAAAACTTGGTTAAAAATGCAAATTTAGCTTAGGTAACAAAGGGGTTTCGGGGTAAAAGCGAATTCGGGTTGATTTGATCAATATATCTAGTGTTCTTAGGGTATATAGGTGTTATATGTGCTTTTCTAATGCTTGTTTGGACATCGGTAAGGGTATGTGTAGTTCAAAGGCATAAAAGGGAAAATCGGTGTTTTGTAGGAAATGAGGGCTATCGAGTGGACTTAAGGGTTAAAAGGGTGCCATAATGTGAGGGTTGGAGGATAGGATAGTTTGTTTGTGAATTGGGAACCTTGTCTTCCGGTTAGAAGCTAAATAGCCTATGTTAACAAAGGGGAAAAGTGAAAAATTGATTATTTGAGAGCACCTAGTGACTTGTAGATGCTTATAATGTGTTTAAATGCATTTCTAAAGTACTTGAGAGCTTTTGGAAAAGTTGTGAGAAATGTGGCATTGACTCCCTTTGTGCTCTATAGTTAATCTTATAATAATGCTTATACAATATAGTTACTTCCATGTTAATACAAATATTGTACATGTTCTCGAGGGCAACCTACTTTGTTGTGTCTCATATGTGTTATTGCTTTATATTATTGTTATATTGTCATCGGATTTAAGTGCATTGCATAGTAGTTGCGCAACCATAGTGTCAGGGGCGGATATATTGGATATTGACTAGGCGACAGCGGGCTTGCCAGTGGATATTTGATCTCCATGCTCGAGTCTCTCACTCTCCTGGTCAGAAGATTGCCAAGGGGTGTTGGGTCATAGGATTTTCGGGGTACATCCGGAGTACACCCACTGGAGTATTTGGGGTTCATGCTGGCTTATCGTGATCAAGATCGTGGTTGAGAATTGAAAAATTGGAGTGATAAAGGTTACCGATTGTATCCTCTTTAAATGTGGTATTTAATTGATTTCTAGTATTTATTGCTTATTGTTATTAATGTTTGATGTTCCTATCTTGCATTGCACGAATCCCCTTATAAATGTTTCCCGTACTGTTCCCTTCTCTCACTGAGTATACATTATTTGTATACTCACTCCATATCATGAATTTTTCAGGTTATAGCCAAAGAAAGTGAAGTTCGTGATTACGTGATAGTTCTTGCTCGAAGAGTTGTCTTACGTGTTATGTGGCTTGAGTTGTAAAAGTTGTAGAGTTTTACCTTCATGAATTGTACATGCTTAATGTATGAAAGAAATGTAATTAAGCTTAACTAAGTCATTAGAGTGCTTTGATAACTTAGTTTATGTAATAAGTTAATGAGGTTTGAGTTCAATGCATGTATATAGTTATTTTAAGAAAGAGTAGGGTAGTATTTGTATTCGGAAATACACATTTGATTGTGAATTTTTATGGTGAACCAAGGCTCGGATGGTCTTGAGGAGTTATTGTATGTTGGACACGGTACTGGTCCATTTATATGTTGTGTGCAGGTAAACTGTTCGTCCTATAAACAGGGAAAACTCCGTCCATTTTTCCTAAATTTTGTGACCGAGTTTGGTATTGAGATGAGTATAGATTGTTTAATAGAACTTCTGGTCTCGTGAGGGGCCGGGGTGTTACAACCTTAACTCTTTTTCTTTAGACATATACGCTCATGCTTGAATTGAAATAATACTAACCTATTACATAAACTAGGTTATCCTACCACTCTAATGACCTAATTAAACTTAATTTACATTTCTTTATTTATTGAATACATACAACTCAAAAGCAACATCTTTACAACCCACGCCACATAACACATTGACTCCTAAGCAAAGACCAAGCATCGCAAGCACAAACATTCCTTCTAACACTGCAATACCTGAAAGATGGGTAATGAGGAGTGAGTATACAATCATGTATACCCAGTGAGAGAGGGTGTCACGCCCCAACTCAACCCCACCTACAATCAGTCAGGACGCAACGGAATTTCGGCAGTAAAATGATAATAATTAGGACACCGAGGCTCTAAACCGATCTCATCACAAATCATACAACCAACTCCACAAACATTCAACAATAAACAATCAAGCCATATTATACAAAAATCACTCCTTCAACAATCCATTCATAATTATACGCCTCCGTTCCAACTTAGTACATAGGTTATACATGTTAGATATATGCCCTAATACTACATATTTGGATGACATATATTGGGGCATTTTGACATTTACTTATGGCATTAGTGTTTATATGTTTGTTTACATATTGACATAATTAGGACATTCATATTCTCCTTCTTTACGTGTATGAATGAGTCCCTAGTATTTCCATTAGAGGAATGTATTCTAAAAGCGTTTAGAATATGTTGGCGTATTTCCTTAATATGATAAATATTTAAAGTGTTCATAGTCCTTAGATTATTTGATCGGGACTTTAATAATCAATTACGGACTATCACATGTGTTGTTACCTTTGATTAACATAGAGATGTAAATGATAAAGGATGGTGAGCCATGTGCCATAACAGCATAACGATGCAACTAACAAATATGTGGATGACTATTAGTTGAATAGACCATTGAATGTGACGTGAATAAAAAATTACATGACTTTGGATTAATAATTTGTTAATCGTTGCGATTGTGCATGTAATCCTTAGACTTGAGACATTACGGTTGTAGTATGTATTGGGG
This sequence comes from Ehretia macrophylla, assembly GCA_037974665.1. NCBI lineage: Eukaryota > Viridiplantae > Streptophyta > Magnoliopsida > Boraginales > Ehretiaceae > Ehretia > Ehretia macrophylla. Next base: position 1,900,471 of record CM075777.1, read on the forward strand.
TTTGATTCTAGCGTTTGAACAATGATTGTTTCGACAAACGAGAGAGAATACGTCCTCTCGCAGTTTCATTTGTCTGGTATAGTGATTGACAAGTAGTGGTCAAGAGAGGATCCGTTAACCTCCGGCGTGAGGCGATGTCCTATGCGATCTAAGATTGGTTGTTTAATGAGGAAATCCTTGGCCAAGGTATGAATGATAGAGAAAGGGTTTTGCAGCGGTCATCTCTCATTACACCAATTAGAGCTATGCAGGGTATCAAGTTTATGAACTTAATCGAATCATGGTTCTTGCTCGACGGGACAATTAATGGAAGGATTGGATTGCACGATAATCGGCGACCATAAATAGATTCACTTGAATAAGACTTCATTGCTTTATAAACTGTCTTGATACGTTGGTAGCTAGAACGTCACTCAAGAACTCTGAGGGTGTTTTGAGAATGACGGGAGACATTCTCTAAACAAATCGAATAGCTCGGTTAACATTGAAAGTGTTTAACGTTTCTTCAGTGTTATATAGTAGTGAATCTAGAAAGTCACACACAATAGAGCATGGTGAATGGTTTTTCTATTGAACTTGATTTAGTTTCTCTTAAATTGTTAAAGTGTTAACAATTGCGTTTATTTTCTCTTGAATTGTTAAAGTGTTAACAATTCGTTTAGTTTCTCTTGAATTATCAAATTGTTAATAATTTGTTTAGATTCTCTTGAATTGTTAAAGTGTTAACAATTCGTTTAGTTTCTCTTGAATTATTAAAGTGTTAATAATTGTGTTTAGTTTCTCTTGAATTGTTAAAGTGTTAACAATTATATTTTGTTTCTCTTATATTGTTAAGGAGTTAACAATTGTGTAATTGTTAAGGAGTTAACAATGGTGTAATTGACCTTTTAAAAGTTTTGGGGTCAATATGCAATTATTATTAAGTATTGGGGCTAATGTAAAAATATAAAAAGGTTGTTTTCATAATTTCAACTAATTGTGATTATGTTGAATATTTAAATACATTAGTAAAAAAATACTACAATAAAAAAAACAAAAGATGACAAAGTTGTCATCTTTTCTTTTCTAACAAAGAGACAAAACAACACAACCTTAATTCAAGGAAGGTTGTCTTCTCTTTTATTTCAAAAGAGAGACAAGACTACAAAATATAAGGAAGACTTGTCTTCTTTCTCTTCAACCAATAGAGACAAGAAAAATAAAATGAGGAGACTTGCCTTCTTGTCTTTTGCTCCTACACGGATGAAAAACAAAAGAGAAGAAGAGTTGTCTTCTTCTTTTTGGTTAAGCCTCCATGGCTGAAAAACAAGAGGAAAAACGCAGCAAGAAGAAAGAGAAGAAAAATTATTTTCTTCTTCATCATCTTGAGAGAACCATGGCTGAAAAATGAAGATGAACTAGATGAACTTGTATTCTCTTCTTGTTCATAAAAACGCAGCCATGAACAAGGAAGAAGAAGGAAATGGTTTTGCTCTCTTCTTCACCAACAAGCTCATAAATCTTCCATGGTAGATCTAGCACAAAACAACCACGGAAATGGAGAAGTCATTCATTGCTCGTGTGGACGGACTAGAGCTCTTGTGCTTTCAAGGGATGGTGTCTTCCATCAAGTGATAAGAAATTTCAGATTCATATCTCCTATGAGTTGTCTACAAGAGGTATCTCCTACTTCTATCACTTGTCAATATATATATTTTCTATATATATGTTTTGCATATGTTAATCACATGATATCAAGATTAGAGTTTTAAATGAACATTATGCTTTGAAATTCCAGAAACTTTTGAACTTCATGTTATGCTTCCGCTCGATTTTTTAGCTAGATAATGTTCATAGCTCTAAATATATGAGATCATTTCAATACATACATTTCAAAATAGGTTATAACCAACTTAGTAATCTAATCATGATCAAAATAAAGACTACTAAATCATCATACATATGTCTTTATATTAAGATAGGTTATACAATATATTGTTTTACAACAACTAAGATAATCTCATGGCAATGACTCCTGCACATAAGACTCATCCATATATGACACATTTCCTTCATCAAGAGGCACGTACCCGTAGTCAGGATTAGTAACACCTGCATGCATGCAATAATTGAGAGTGGGCTTATATAAAACAAGCCCAGTGAGGATTTGATAGATCTCTAACAGTATTTACTATACTCCTTGAAAAGCATCCTTTGAGCAGTAAACACACAATAAACATCAATAACAATGTAAACATATAAACTATAATAACCATTCAATAAAGGATACTCTAGTTGGTATAGCTCCAAACGCCATCACGATCTCAACGAACTTCTTATCACCCCCATGACACACACACCCGGGGTACCTTACTAGCCTTGCCCTCCATGGCATCTCCACCCATGCGAGATGAGGGTAGCCTCTGATAGGCATGTCGTTTTCAACCCGACAGCCCGATACCGCCCGAGAGGTGGTACACTGTAACGCCCCGATCCCTCACGAGACCGGAGGCTCTAGTAACCATGCTATTCTCAACCGCATCCCAACCCGGGCACAGATTTTAAGAAAAACGGACAGAGTTTTCCTTGTACCGTGGACATTCTGGAAACCTGTAAGCATTCAAATAAAACACGAAGCAAAGGAACAACATTTCTAATTGAAATCCCAACTTCAAGGCCATTCGAGCCTTAAGCAACACAGGACAATATAAACACATACATGCATGCAACGTAGCTAGAAGCAGAAGCATAAGTTATTACATGCCACAATTCCATAACACTTACTACATCCACTTAGCTTTCAAATTGCAACCACTCAAATATATATACATAAGCCCTTAGGCTCCAAAATAGAACATAAAGTAGACAAGCAAGGTCTTCTACAGTTTAGCAAGCAATCACTCCAATCTCAAGTAATAGAACACAGCAACCAAGGCAACTCCTCCAACTGCACCACCTGAAACATGTTTAGCGAGGTATGAGCAATCACAATTGCTCAGTGAGGGATAAGGTCTACCAGGGACGTGCAATGCAGCAACTTAACACAATTAATACAATAGATAAACAGTGAATAACAATTCTAATACCACATTTTAAAAGGATACAATCGATAACCCTTATCACTCCAAATCTTCGATCCCCAATCCACGAACCACGATCTCAATCTCGATATGCCGGCATCCCTTACACCAATGGGTACTCCGGATGTACCCGACCTTACGACCCAACACCCCCGGCAATCTCCGGACCAGGCAAGTGAGGGAATAACAGACGGAGCTAAGGCAACCAACACTAGCAAGCCCGATGCCGCCCAGCGAGGCCATCGCATCCGCCGCGACAATGAGGTTGCGCAACCATGATGCAATGCAAGAATGATAACAATGACAATATAATCAGTAAACACATTTAAGGACAAAAAGTAGGTTGTCCTCGCACCAAGTTACAATTTAGCAACAATAAGCATATATCAATTACGCAATTATACTAAACAATATACTCTTTTAGCAAGAAAATAAACTATAATGCACGTAAAGATGCAGGTCCCTCACCTTTTAGGAAGCCAAACCTGCGCGAATTAAGCCAAGATTCCCTCAATATTCTCCAAAAGCATCAATTCCCTTCAATTATCACTACCTAATACAATCAACTATATGCATAAGAAGTGATTTCTTATTCTCAACTAAAGCTAGTTCATAAAGCCATTAATTTATCCAACTCTATTTGATACCCTTTAATTCATATAACTAACAATATATTTCATGGTTTAACAATCATTCTAATCAATATTTGAACAATACATAAACTCAAGTGATCACATATGCAACATTCTTTAATTTCCAAGTATCAGAAAAAGACAATGGCATAATAAATAACATATACATAGCCATTCAGATAAGTAGAAACACTATATAACATCTAACCAATAAGTTATATAAGCGTATCTTTACACATATAATGCAATTAATAAGCAATATAAACATGTTTACTCAATCTTTAACTAGAATCGATATAACTTAACTCACAACTTCTCCGAATAGATGAACTTGTTACATAAGTACATTTAAACATTTATCCAATCAATCAAGAATCAACTAACAATAATTATTACCATGGTTCATTACTAGTTCCTTTAGTCCATTCTAAATTCATACTCAACCAAATCCATGTAAACTAACCAACTTAATTCACGAGACTTCACTACTATAATACGTACACTACACAAAGGCATATAAACATTTAATTACTCAATTATAAAGCAATTATCATGAAATTAACTATGCGAACACAAATGGGTCAATATTATACTTTTCACAAAACTTAACCAAAAGCTCATACATACCTTAGAATAACATTTAGACACGCTAGGAGCAACTACAAAGCAATACAAGTACTAAAACAATTAATTCATTCATTTCCCCTTTGTTCAACTAGGCTATTTAGCTTCCTATCGGAATTCAATGATCAAGTTAAGCTAGCTAACCATCCTACCAATCTAAGGATACCTAAATACCTTATTTAGAACCTCCAAATCATAACCTAGAGCACAAGTACACGAAAACACCAAAAATGCCTCTTTGTGGGTTTACACTACAAGTACCAATTTCGGAACCCAAACAAGCGAAACGAAAGCACTTCTAAGGTTTCAATACTTAATAAAGACTAGTCATAACCTCGAAACGTGCCCGGATTCAAGTTAAACCCGAAACCCCTTATTAAAGTAGCCTATTTTGATCAAATTTCTCAAATTTTGAACATAGCAAGTGCAATTAACATTTTTCCCACGCTTATGGACCTAATTAGCAACTACTAGAAGCCTCGAATCGAATTAAATTGTAACTTTTTTCGGAAACCCTAGTTTAGCACTATTCATCATCTTCCCCAAGTGCCATTTTTATTTTCAAGCATTCAACAAGCATTTTAAACCATCAAACATATTTTATGAAGTCATTAGAGCATATAAGAATCAACGGAACAATAATTAAACCACTACAATATTAGATCACAAAAATAATAATACAAACTTTAATTGAATTTAATACAAAAATAGAATGCACCCTCGCCTCTTTTGAAGATCAAATAATGGTCTTAAGGTCCTAAGGATGAAGTACAACCAATTTCGGAAGCAATAGAAGCAAGAATGAAGCAAGAAGTAATTTTTTTTTGAGAAGTTATTATTCTTGTAACTCTTTTTTGGCCATTTTTTTGACCTTTTTTTTGTTTTTGTTTCTTGGCTTATAATATTCTCATGAGATGGTCAAAGGGTAGGTCAAATAATTAGGGTATTTTAGTAAGGGTAAATGGGTCATTTTGGTGATTAAATTACAGCAAAACAAAATGCCAAAAATCTGAAAAATCTGGAAAAATCCCGCTGGTACTATTCATCAGACATTTCGCGAATTTTTTCCCGTTGATCCCGATATGCAATGCACGCACGGTCAGGGGATATAGTCCCCTAAAAATATGTAGTATTTTATAAAAATATAAAATGCATGAAAAGAAATATTTGAATTTATGAAAATATAAAAAAAATGAAGTAATTAGATAAATTACATCTAAGTTAACCATTTAATGAATGCAATTAATGAAGTGCTGGGTTCGGGGTGTCACACACACATATATCAAGACTCAACAATAAAAATAAACATTCAATCACAGGAGGACAACCTTTTCCGTTGACTATCTCCCGGTTCATCAATATTCAATATTCAATAATCAATAATGCATCAATCAATTAATAACATTACAACAACACAACATCAATTAATCAATTAACAACTAAGTTAAATGACAAAGTAGGCCACCCAACTTAACATGCATTAGACACACAACCAAACCCTAATCTAACCATCAACAACTCACAATTCAATCACTCAAACACTACCCGATCATCTAAAGGCATATATCAACATTTTAAAGAAAGACAACTTTAACTTCTAATAATCATAACTTACCTTCAACTGATCCAAACAACTCCAAACCAGTTCCTATCACTCACTCACTCAATCAACTACATTAGTTCTCTCGAAAACCAACCAAAATACATCCAAATCAAGCCCAACAACCCTAAAACCTCAATGCACCTAGGCTGAAATTTCCGGACTTTCACACCGACATCACAATCAAAATTTCGGCATTACAACGACACTACCCCGTATTTAACAAACTTTTATAAATCGACGTCAATCGATTCCAACCACTACAACTAAAAATATTCAAAAAATAGCCAACAACTCAACTTTTAATACCCGAAAATAAAAATTCATGCTACAACGGTTCAAATCTTATATAAACGCATATAAATGATCCTTAGCATGCACTGAGCAATAATATAACATCAATTCAACTTTCTAACGGTTAAAAATTCAATTATTCGCAAAAACATAAAAGATGACATTTGAGATCTAGAATTTTTCTCTCACCTTTGATGTGTTATGAAGCTAGAAAGATGCTCAATGGATGCTCAAGAGGTGGAATCAAGCTTTGGTTGATGAAAATTGACATTTGATTGCAAGTTCTGATGAAAAATTGCCTTTGAAAACCTTGAAATTCTTTCTCTTTTTCTCTCTAATGGCTCTCGGCCATGTGTGTGCAAAATAAGGTATTTTTGTGCTTTGCTAATGTGTGTTGATGCATATATACTCAAGGTCAACTAAAATAAAAGAAAGTCAAAGGTTGAAACTAGTTTATTTTTAGTATTTTTAGTCTTTTAATCCTATTTTTGACTATTTCTTGCTCAACTATTAAATTGACACCTAAATTAATTCTAGACAATATATTTTAGGTGACAAAGAGTTTTACATTTAAACAGTTTCACCCGAGTCGGCTTAAAACTTGATTTTTTTGCAAAAGAAGGTGTAAAAACCTTTAAAATTCCAAAATCGATTCCAAATCCATTTTAATCAAACATGGGTCTATTAATACCCGAGGACTAGGTTTTGAAACACTTAAAACACCCCTGTAAAAATTTTAGCGGATAGGTGCTCAAAATACTATTCACTAAAATTGGCAATAAAATTTCTGATTCCGTTTTTGATGAAAATTTCATGAATGCACATATAGCATGTATTAGGAATATAAATCACATTTTTAACACATTCTAACTCATATAACACACAAACATGTCAAAGCACGCAAAACGAGGCAAAACACACAAATTGAGGTTAAGATGAAAAGTGGAGTTTCACATTCTCCCCCCCTTAAGAAATTTCATCCCCAAAATTCTTACTTGCTGAATGGAAAAGATCTGGGTACTGCTGTTGCATTTGATCTCGTCTCTCCCAAGTAGCCTCCTCAATACCATGATGCTTCCACAATACTTTGTCCATCGGAATCTTCTTCGATCTTAGCTCCCGTTCCATCTGATCAAGAATGTGAATCGGCCTCTCATCATAAGTCAGATTCTCACGAAGCTGTAACGGCTCTGGCACTAGAATATGAGAAGGATCCGGATTATATTTTAACAAATTAGATACGTGAAAGACATCATGGACATTAGAGAAATTCTCCGATAAAGCCAACCGATATGCCAACTTGCCAACTCTGCCGGTAATCTCAAACGGCCCTACAAACAGCTTTCCGCCTTTACCATATCGAGCAAACCCTTTTCGAGGAGGCAATCTCAAGAAAACTCGATCCCCGACTGTAAATTCCAAGTCCCGACGACGCTTATCAGCATAACTCTTGAATCTGCTCTGCGCTGTAAGCATTCTCTGCCTGATCAACTGAACATTCTCAATCTTCTCTAGAAGCTCTGGCATAATAGTCGGATCAATAGTCTTCATCTCCCCTACTTAATCCCAATACAAAGGTAAACGACACTTACAACTGTAAAGAGTTGCAAAAGGTGACATCCTAATAGTAGCTTAATAACTATTGTTATAGGCAAACTCGACAAGTGGTAGATGTTTCTCTCAATTCTTCCCGAAGTCCAGAACACAAGCCCTGAGCATATCTTCCAGAATCTGAATAGTCTTCTCGGAATGACCGTCAGTCTATGGATGATACGCTGTACTAAAATTAAGTTGAGTACCCAAAGTCTCCTGAAGTTTCTCCCACAAGCGAGAAGTAAATCGAGGATCTCGATTTGAGACAATACTAGATAGAATTCCGTGAAGTCTAACAATCTGATCCAAGTAAAGATCCGTCAACTTTGCAACTTCATCTCCCATCCTCATCGAAATAAAGTGAGTTGTCTTCGTCAAACGATCCACGACAACCAAACTGCATCATTACCTCTCGGTGTTCTAGGCAAACCAGTAACGAAGTCCATCGTAATATGCTCCCATTTCCACTTTGGTATAGCCAACGGCTGAAGCAAACCTGCAGGTCGTTGATGCTCGGCTTTCACTCGCTGACAAGTCAAACATCTAGATACAAACTGAGCAACTTCCCTTTTCATGTTATTCCACCAATAATGTTACTTCAAATCCCGATACATCTTGTTTCCACTAGAATGAATGGTGTACTTAGAATTATGAGCCTCCTCCAAAATACCTCACCTCAAGCCTGGTTCATCGGGAACACAAACCCTATTCTGAAACTGAAGAATACCATCCTCATGTAATTTGAAGTTAGACTGATCATCCGTGATCTGATCCTTGATCTTCTGAAGTTTAACATCAAGTTGCTAAGCTTCTCTGATCTGAGACAACAATAAAGGTTGAATACGGAGATGTGAACACATCACCCTAACCTGAGTTAACTCCGGTCTCCAATAAGTGAATTCCTCAAGAACTTCCCACTTTTTGACAGCCAAACAAGAAACACTCGCCTTACGGCTAAGAGCGTCTGCCACAACATTTGCCTTCCCAGGAAAATAATTGATAGAACAATTATAATCTCTGAGAAGTTCCATCCATCTCCGTTGACGCATATTCAACTCCTTCTGTGAGAACAAATACTTAAGACTCTTATGATTAGTGAAAATCTCGAACTTATTAATCCACAGATAATGACGCCACTTTTTCAGTGCGAATACAACTGTTGTCAACTCAAGATCATGAGTCGGATAATTCACCTTATATGGTTTTAACTTTCTAGAAGCATAGGTAATAACCCAGCCATTCTGCATAAGTACACAACCCAAGCCCTCCTTAGATGCATCACTGTAGATAACCATATTATCGGTCCCCTCTAGTAGAGCAAGTACTGGAGCAATAGTCAATCTCTTTTTCAACTCTTGAAAGCCACTCTCACATTTCTCATCCCAAGTAGAGCTAGTCCGTTTCTGAGTTAACTTAGAATGTGGCCCAGCAATCTTAGAAAGTCCTTGACAAACCTACGGTAATAACCCGCCAAGCCAAGAAAGCTATGAACCTCTAAAACATTTTCCAGCCGTTTCCAAGACATCACCACTTCAATCTTAGTGGGTTCTACAGAAATACCGCTCTGTGTGATAACATGGCCAAGAAAAGATATGCGTTGTAGCCAAAATTCACATTTGCTGAACTTCGCAAACAGTTGATGCTTCTGTAGCTTCTGTAAGACAAGCCGTAGATGTTGCTCGTGCTCCGATTCAGACTTGGAATAAACCAAGATATCATCAATAAAGATCACCACGAATTGGTCCAAGTATGGCTGAAAAACCCGATGCATAAGATCCATAAAAACTGCCGGTGCATTAGTTAATCCAAAGGGCATAACTACAAACTCATAATGCCCGTACCGAGTCCTGAAGGCAGACTTCGGAACATTCTCCGTGCGAATCCGAAGCTGATAATACCCCTGCCTCAAGTCAAACTTAGAGTAGACTTTGGCTCCCTGAAGTTGATCAAACAACTCGTCAATCAATGGCAAAGGATACTTGTTCTTGATGGTCACTTGATTCAAACCACGATAGTCAATGCATAATCTCAAGGTACCATCTTTCTTATTCACAAATAAAACAGGTGCTCCCCAGGGTGAAGAATTCTGCTGAATGAAACCCTTCTCTATTAACTTCTGCAACCAAGTTTTCAGCTCCTTCAACTCAGCTGGTGCCATCCGGTACGCTGATTTAGAAATAGGTTGAGTACCGGAATCGATCACAAACTCCACATCTCTCTCTGGCGGAAACCCTGGCAACTCCTTGGGAAATACATTGGGATATTCCCGAATAATAGGTACTTCTTCCAACTGTAGCTTATCAGATGGCTTGTTGATCAAATAAGCTAGATAACCCGAACACCCCTTACTCACCAACTTCACGGCTTTAGTTGCTGAGATAACAAAACTCGTCTTAGCACCCCGGTTCCCTACTACCTCTACTACTGGCTGATCTGGCATCCGAAACCGTACTACCTTCGTTCTACAGTTTAACTGGGCATCATACTTAGAAAGCCAATCCATACCCAAGATAATATTGTACCCCCGGATAGGAAATAAGATAAGGTCCGAAGGAAAATTATACCCTTTAACATGTATTTTGCAATCCTTACATACTAAGCCAGTCACATATTTATCAGTCAAAGAGGTACTAATCTCAACCACATAAGGCAGTCTTTCAGGTTGCATATTAACACGTTGCATACAAGCAGGAGTAATGAAAGAATGCATAGCACCAGAATCAATCAACACTTTAACAAGTTGATCAAGTATAAGGAAGTTACATTCCACAACTGCAGTCTCCTCAGGCATTTATTCCAAATCAACTGCGTAGGCCTGAGCCTGAACCCGCTGCTGCTGAGGTGCACCACCAGTAGGTCGACCTTGATAACCCTGGGTCGCTGCCTGACCCTCAGTTCCCCAATATCTATAACAATCATTCACCCTATGCTGATTGCTGCCGCAACCCAAACACGTTCATGCCTTCACCCTGCAGTCGGCATCCACATGGCCTTGACGCTTGCAATAAGTACATTGCGGTTGTAACACCCCGATCCCTCTCGAGATCGGGAATTCTATCAATCAATCTATTTACAACCCAATTCCAAACCCGGGCAAAATTTTTAGGGAAAGACGGACGGAGTCTCCCCTGTTTCTAGGCAAAATGCAAAACCTGTAATAGCATATAAGTGGACTAGCACCGTGTCCAACCATACAAACACCTCAAGGCCATCCGAGCCTTGGTTCTCAACAATTAAACACAACGAGTATACATACATTTTTCAAGTACCAGACTATTCTAACTCTTTCTTTAAACAATACAAACATGCATTAAAGTTAAACTATTCTATCTGAATACATAAACTAGCTTTTCCAAATCACTTCAATAACCTAGAAAACTTAAATTACATTCCTTTTTAACATTAAATACAAACAACACATGAAACATACATCTTTGCATCTTTGACAACTCAAGCCACATAGCATGCAAGACAACTCTTCAAGCATGATCTTTCACGTAATCACGAACTTTCCAGCTAACATGGCATTTCCTGAAATGTGGTGGTGAGAAGTGAGTATACACAACACGTATACTCAGTGAGGGCGAGACAGATATCGAGATGGAGAGAAAGAAGTTCGTGCAATGCAAATAAGACAGTTAAGCAATATAACTGACAAGTAAGCAATCAATATAACAATCAATACAATAAACAAGTAATGAAAACATTAACACAACCATTCAAAGCTATACCACACTCTGAAGGCTATGGTTCAATCATACGAGCAATGTACCATTTCACGAGCGATACATCAATCTCGAGCTTGATGTTGACAACGATGACAATAAGCGCGCAACCACCTTATAACTTTAGTTTGGAATACCCCGGAAGTATCCATCAATTCTACGACCCAAATCTCCCTGGGAGGCAACCCAAGCGAGAATGGGAATAGGACACGGAGCTAGAGCAACCAACACTGACAGCCCGAGACTACCCAGAGAGGCCCATCACTCACGCGCCTGACACTATGCAATGCAAGACACGACACAAGGCGATAAACGAACGATAGCACAACAATACAAATTAGAGGCGATAAACGAGATATCAATCATTTACAACCAATACTAGCATTCAATTAACTTTTCAAGCATAACTATCAGTAATAGCAACAAGAATACCAATTAAACAAGTAACAACAGTTCAAACACGAAAACGACAAATATCACTATTCAATCCCTAACTTCCAAAGGCAATTACGAGCAAACGAGCTACGGGACTAGGAAACTGATTTCACTACATTCACTTAGGCACTACAAAGCACGTTTATATGTCACTACACTTCACTTTCCCAAACGAAACCCGAAAGTCCACCTACTGCGTTTGAACTACACCTATGCTAACCGGTCGCTCAATCAACGCCACAACAGCGCCAAAAGTACTTCCATGCCCTCAATAGCAAAACCCCCAACTCAATTTGAGCACGATCAACTCTTGGTCAAACGCCCCCTTTACGTTTCTTTGTCTAATTTTCAATTTTATCAAAGGCCGGTTCGTTTTTATTGCACATTTTATCTTTCTATCACTAATGGCACCTATCCAAATCAAGCAATCGCAATTCGGATCAAAATCCGAAATTCTAGGGTTTACTATTCATAATTCACTATTCATTGTTCTTCCCCAATTTCAAATACGCAGTTTCAATTGTAAAAATTGTTAAATAACTATCAAACAATGCTCTACGAACGCAAAGGAAGCTATATCAAGCAATTACAAGCATTATAACACATTATATATCAAATCTAAAAATTTGACACAAAATTCAAATTCGAATTTAAATGCACAAAAACGTGAAAACCCTCACAGAGATTGAAGACCAAGACCCACAAAGACCCGAGCCACGAACCCCGAGCGATTCCACGCACGATTGTAGAAGAAAATGCAAGCAAAATCTTTTCTTTTTCCTCCTTGAGAGCTTCGGCCATGGCAAGGACTTATATGGCATTTTGCTAATTGTTTTTATTGATTTTTGCCTTGTTTTATTATTTAAAAGGTGACAAGGGCATTTTGGTCATTTGCAAAATCAAACTTTAGTTAAAAATAGTCAAGTAAGCTTATTTTGATGCCATTTAAATCTAATTCAAGTTAAAATAATGGAATTAAATGAAAAACAACTAAAACTAGTTAAATTAAGCTAAAAACATTTTTCACTAAGTCTGAAGAATATTTCTCTAACTCTTATTTTCAAAATACTACGATCAAACGGTCAATAAATGATCGCTAATAAAGTGATGAGCAATAATAGAAAACTTTAATTTTTTTGAAAAGTAGAATAGTAGAATAGTTTAAAATTCACTCCGGCTCGGAGTTATTTTTCTCATTTATTTGAAAACCGAGTGATTTTAATGCAAGACAATTAAAATCGATTATTAAAATAATCAAAACAATCAAAATAATCAATATTCATTTAAAAATAATTAATTTAACTATTTCTAGAATATTTTAAAGAATTAGGAAGTTAATGCTAGAAATGAATGTTTAACTAAAATTAAACACGAAATTCAATGCTAACGTTTAAGATGACACTTAATTAAATGTAATTAAATGCTATTAAATGCATGCCGGGTTCGGATTATCACAGCGGTGATGAAACACTGCCACTACCCCTAGAAGAACCAGAAGCCGAGAAAGTAGCTGTATCAGCCTGCTGCTGAGGTCTCACAACACTAGGCCTATATGGACCCTGAGACTGGACCGGCCTATACTGCGACTGAGCCTGATAAGACCCCTACTGAAACTGAGGCCGATAGTAGCCCTGCTGATCCTGCGGTCTGAAAGAACCCTGCTGCACTGCAGGCCTATAACCACCCTGCTGTACCGAAGGTTTATACATACCCTGCTGACCCTGCGGCTGAAAGGGCCTCTTGCTAGGCTGACTAGGTCCGATCTGTTCCCCCTTTCTCTTCTCTAACCTAGAAGCTGCATCAAAGGCCTCAGTAAGTATATCATACTGATTTAGGGCCATCGCATCCTGAATCTCGGGCCTTAAACCCAACATAAACCTACGAGTTTTGCGCTCCTCGTCAGCCACAAACTCCGGTGCATATCGGGATAGTCTAGTAAATGTGGCCTCATATTGAGCCACTGAAGCATCCCCCTAAACTAGAGAAAAAAACTCCGCCTCTCTCCACTCCCATACAATCCTCGGGACATACTTCGCCCAGAAAGCTCTCAGAAAGGTATCCCAGACATACGGAATACTTTGGGTCTCCCAACTAGATTTCACTGTGCGCCACCACTCCTCTGCCTCATCATCAAACAAATAAACAGAAAAGGTGACATTTCTTTCATCAATATAATCCATAGGGTCAAATATTTTCTCCACTTTATTAATCCATGCCTCGGCTTTCCGATTATCTGGCTCCCCCTGAAACCTCGGTGGATAGTACCCCAAGAACTCATTCAGTGTACCACGTTGTGGTATCCACCCTGTACATTCAGTAACTGCCTGCAAAGTCTGAGCTTGGGCAGCCTGCCCTGCTAGCAATTGTGCCTGATCGGCCATAACTTCTGCAATCCTATCCATGGCTGCTTCAAAACGATCATCACCCCTTTCTCGGCCCGGTGCCACATTACCCGGAACCTTGTCAACTGCTTCGAGCCTACCTCTCATTCTCGGTCTACCAGTCATTCTACTAATCAAAGAGTTAGCGCAGGTTATAGCACGTAAACAGGCTATAAACAATTATTAGCACATAAACAACAAACCCATATAAAGCACATAAGTCACTTAAATATCAATCACATAAACAAATTGATCACATAATCACATAAACACTAAATCACATAATCACTTAATCATTTAATCATATTAACACATAGTTCACTTTTCTTTCACTTCATACATACTTTCATGCTAAGACCATTACCCACATTCCGAGAATACCCCGACTGACAATTAACATGTGCTCTGATACCACTTAATGTCATGCCCCAACTCGACCCCACCTACAATCAGTCAGGACGCAATGGAATTTCGGCAGTATAACGACAGTAATTAGGACACTGAAGCTCTAAACCAACCTCATCACAAATCATACAACCAACTCCACAAACATTCAACAATAAACAATCCAGCCATATTATACAATAATCATTCCTTCAACAATCCATTCATAGTTATACGCCTCCGTTCTAACTTAGTACATAGGCTATACATACATTGCAAAATAGGTTATAACCAACTTAGTAATCTAATCATGATCAAAATAAAGACTACTAAATCATTATAAATATGTCTTTATATTAAGATAGGTTATACAATACATTGTTTTACAACAACTAAGATAATCTCATGGCAATGACTCCTGCACATAAGACTCATCCACATATGGCATATTTCCCTCATCAAGAGGCACATACCCGTAGTCAGGATCAGTAACACCTGCATACATGCAATAATTGAGAGTGAGCTTATATAAAACAAGCCCAGTGAAGATTCGATAGATCTCTAATAATATTTACTATACTCATTGGAAATAATCCTTTGACCAGTAAACACACAATAAACATTAATAACAATATAAACACATAAACTATAATGACCATTCAATAAAGAATACTCTAGTTGGTGTATCTCCAAATGCCATCACGATCTCAACCAACTTCTTATCATCCCCATGACACACACACCCTAGGTACCTCACTAGCCTTACCCTCCATGGCATATCCGCCCATGTGAGATGAGGGTAGCCTCTGATAGCCATGTTGTTTTCAACCCGACGGCCCGTACCGCCTGAGAGGTAGCACACGCATATCAAGACTCAACAATAAAAATAAACATTCAATCACAAGAGGACAACCTTTTCCGTTGACTATCTTCTAGTTCATCAATAATCAATATTCAATAATCAATAATCAATAATGCATCAATCAATTAATAACCAAACCCTAATCTAACCATCAACAACTCACAATTCAATCACTCAAACACCACCCGATCATCTAAAAGCATATATCAACATTTTAAAGAAAGACAACCTAAACTTCTAATAATCATAACTTACATTCAACTAATCCAAACAACTCCAAACCAGTTCCTATCACTCACTGTCACGCCCCAACTCGACCCCACCTACGATCAGTCAGGACGCAACGGAATTTTGGCAGTATAACGACAGTAATTTGGACACTGAGGCTCTAAACCAACCTCTTCAGAAAATCCTACAACCAACTCCACAAACCATTCAACAACCAACTCCTCAATTAAATTAACAACATACAACATAACCATATTATACAATAAACAGTCCTCGTTATATGCCTCCGTTCCAACATAATACATTAACCCTTAATATACAATACAAAACATATTGAGCCAATCTAGCAACCTAATCATAAACAAAAGAAAAGCTACTAAGACAACATCAACTAATTCATTAACTTATCAACATCTTATACATTATAAACTACAAAGCAGATAAAAGTCTACTAAGTTAATTTACAAGATCATAAAACATGTACGACATCATGGATAAGACTCTGGAACATAGGACTCATCCACGTAAGACACGTTTTCCATATTCTTCTCTTCAGGAGGCACGTACCCGTAATCCTGCAAAAGTACACCTGTATGCATGCAATAATAGAGAGTGAGCTTATATAAAATAAGCCCAGCGAGGATCCGATAGATCTCGAGCAAGGTTTACTAAACTCCTTAGAAATAATCCTTTGAGTCAGTAAACACAGAATAACATCAATAATTCTATCATCACATAACTATATAACCATTCAATAAAGGATACTCTAGTTGGTGTAGCTCCAAACGCCATCACGATCTCAACCATTCTTCTTGTAACTCCCTATTACACACGCACCCGAGGTACCTCACTAGCCCCTCCCTCCATGACACCTCCGTCATGCGAGCTGGGGGTAGTCTCTGGCAGTCATGCCGTTTTCAACCCGACAGCCCAACGCTGCCCGAGAGGTGGCACACACATACCAAGACTCCATAACAATCATCAATAATCAATCAATCATCAATCAATAATCTGGGAGATCAGCAACAAAAGTGCCCGATTCCCGTACTCAATAATCAATCAATAATCTGGGAGATCAGCAACAAAAGTGCCCAATTCCCGTACTCAATAATAATCAATATAACATCAATATTTAATTAAACAACAAACAACTAAGTTAGATGACAAAGTAGGCCATCTAACCGAACATGCATTAAACACACAATCAAACCCTAGTTTACCCATCATCAACTCACAATTCAATCACTCAAACCACACAAATCAACTAAGGCTCAATTCAACAATTTAAAGAAAGATAACCTAAACTTCAATAAGTCATATCTTACATTCTGCTAATCCAAACAACTCCAAATCAGTTTCTATCACTCATCCATTCAATCATCTACATTAGCCCCCTCGGAAACCAACCAAAACACATCCAAATCATGCCCAATAACCCTAAAACCCTAAGATATCATGGCTGAAATTTCCGAATTTTGGCACGAACATCACAATCAAAAATTCAGCATTACAACGGCGCTACCACGTAATTAACAAACTTTTAGAAATCGACGGCAATCTATTCCAATCAACACAACTTAATTTAATCAACTTTGAACAAATTAATCAAATTTAAATACCCAAAAAATAAAAATTATGCTACAATCGATAAAAACTCGTAGTATTACAGCTAAATGATCCCTAGCATGCAAGGAGCAATAATCTAACATCAGATTAACATTCCAACGGTTCAATAATCATTTATACGCATAAACACAAAATATGAGTTTTGAGATCTAGAATTTTTCTCTCACCTTTGATGTGTTTTGATGCAAGAAATGTGTAGAATGGATGCCAAACAAGTGAAATCAAGCTTTGAATCACTCAATTCGGCTTTAAAATGCAAAATCTATGAGAAAAATGCTTTGAAAATGCCTTCATCTTTCTCCTCCAAGGAGCCACGGTTTTGTGTGTGTTTTTGGGGTGTTTTTATGCTTTGTGAGTGTGTGTTGGTGATATAAGCTTGTTGGTCAACCATTTAAATGAAAGTCAAAGTTGAAACTTAGCATTTTTTTGTGTTTTCTTGACTTTAAATGCATTTTCTTGATCACCAAAGTTCAAAACAATTATTCAACACCCAAGCTAGCTCAAGTAGGTTATTTTTAGGTGACAAGAAGTTTTACAATCAAACACTTTCACCCGAGTCGGCTTAAAACTCGATTTTCGCAAAAGTCGGTGTAAAAACCCTAATAAATTCTTAAGCCGATTTTAAAACCGTTTTAATCAAACATAGGTCTATTAAAGTCCGTAGTTTAGGTCTAGAAGGGTTAAAAAGACCAGTTTCAAAATTTTAGCGGACGTGTTTCGAAAATACTATTCACTGAAAATCGACGATAAAATTTCTGATCCCGTTTTTTGATGAAAATTTCATGAATGCACATTTAGCACGTATTAGGAGTATTGACATCAAAATTATAACATTCTAGGTTATATAGCACATAAACAGGTCAAATGCACGCAAAACGAGATAAAACACGTAAATCGAGTTAAAGCAGAAAAGTGGGGGTTTCACATTCACTCACTCAATCAACTACATTAGCCCTCTCGGAAACCAACCAAAATACATCCAAATCAATCCCAACAACCATTGGCAAAAAAAAAAACAAGCCCAACAACCCTAAAACCTCAATGCACCTAGGCTGAAATTTTCGGACTTTCACACCGATATCACAATCAAAATTTCGGCATTACAACGGCACTACCCTGTATTTAACAAACTTTTACAAATCAACGACAATCGATTCCAACCACTACAACTAAAAATATTCAACAAATAGCCAACAAATCAACTTTTAATACCCGAAAATAAAAATTCATGCTACAATGTTTCAAATCTTATATAAATGCATATAAATGATCCTTAGCATGCACTGAGCAATAATATAACATCAATTCAATTTTCTAATGGTTCAAAATTCAATTATACGCAAAAACATAAAAGATGACATTTGAGATCTAGAATTTTTCTCTCACCTTTGATGTGTTATGTAGCTAAAAAGATGCTCAATGGATGCTCAAGAGGTGGAATCAAGCTTTGGTTGATGAAAATTGGCATTTGATTGCAAGTTCTACTGAAAAATTGCCTTTGAAAACCTTGAAATTCTTTATCTTTTTCTCTATAATGGCTCTCGGCCATGTGTGTGCAAAATAAGGTGTTTTTGTGCTTTGCTAATGTGTGTTGATGCATATATACTCAAGGTCATCTAAAATAAAAGAAAGTCAAAGGTGGAAACTAGTTTATTTTTAGTATTTTTAGTCTTTTAATCCTACTTTTGATTATTTCTTGCTCAACTATTAAATTGACACCTAAATTAATTCTAGACAATATATTTTAGGTGACAAAGAGTTTTACATTTAAACAGTTTCACCCGAGTCGACTTAATACTAGATTTTTTTACAAAAGAAAGTGTAAAAACCTTTAAAATTTCAATACCGATTCCAAATCCGTTTTAATCAAACACGAGTCTATTAATACCCGAGGACTAGGTTTTTAAACACTTAAAACACCCCTGTAAAAATTTTAGCGGAAAGGTGCTCAAAATACTATTTATTAAAACCGGCGATAAAATTTCTGATTCCGTTTTTGATAAAAATTTCATGAATGTACATATAGCATGTATTAGGAATATAAATCACATTTTTAACACATTCTAACTCATATAACACATAATTAGATCAAAACATGCAAAACGAGGCAAAATACTCAAATCAAGGTTAAGATGAAAAGTGGGGTTTCACAGAGGGAAACAGTATACGGGAAGCGTTCATAAGGGAATTCGTTCAATACAATAGTTATGTACAAGTAACAATCTAAGTAATACACGATATTAAGTTTTACAATAAGGCAACGTAAACATGTAATGAGTTCATGAAATAACCACTTATAAAAGATACGGTTCCACGAAGTCTCGATCCACGAGCCACGATCTTCGAAACCAAGTGCCGACAAACCCCTTATTCCTCCAATGGGGTATTCTGGACGTACCCCGATCCTACGACCCATTCTCCTAAGGTAGGTATATATGTCCTAACGAGGTGAACCACACCTCTGGGATAGTGGAGTATATTCAGCAAGAAAAGGAATAGGTGTTGTAATACCTTAATCCCTCACGAGACCAGAGCCCCGATCTAAGACCTGAGGTCACAAAAAACGAGAGAAAACGGACGAAGTCTCCCTTGTTTATATGACAATCCAAAACCTGTACAAGCAATTATAACCTCAAAACCAAAGTCCAACCTTCTCTGTAATTCCCAACTTCTACTATCATCATATACAACAAACTTCTCAAGGCCATCCGAGCCTTGGAACCCAACATTGAAAACATACAAGCATGCAAGGTCAAATCTATTGAATTTATGTGTTTTAGAACAGCTTATCATATCACTCTAATATTATCAATTTAGCCTATTTATAATTTAAGTTCAATTAACCAACTACCTTCTACTGACGACACAAGCATGCAACATCGACAATAAAGCAAAGTTAAAGTTATTACATACCGCTACAATTCAAACCATTCATCCACAAACTAACTATTATATTCCTTTATCAACATAAATCAAATACACACAAGACTTTTACTTTACAATTTGTACTATCACAAGCAAGCAACATTTCAATGCACATGAATCCAAGCAGTTTGCAGGCCTTTTACTGCTTCGCACTAAACTTGGAAGTGTTAGAAAGAGGGGTGATCATACAACACATGTATACTCAGTGAAGGATGGAAGTAGTTAAACGGGGAAGGTTTTCAAAAAAATATTTTCGTGTAATGCAACAGTTAATCACAGAAGATAGCAAATATACAATAAAGAAACAAATTAACTATGAAATACCACACATTTAAAAAGGATACACTATGATAACCCTTATCACTCCAACTTCAAAATCACGAACTACGAACCATGATCTCGATATTCCGGCATCCCAAACACCAATGGGTACTCCGAATGTACCCAAACCTATGACCCAACACCCCCTGGCAATCTCCGGACCAGGCGAGTGAGGGAATAACAGACGGAGCTAAGGCAACTAACACTGGCAAGCCCGATGCCGCCCAGCAAGGCCATCGCAACCGCCGCGACGATGAGGTTGCATAACCTTCGATACGAAATCACAGAAAGCAACGATAAAGCAATATAATAATAAAAGCCAATAAACACATAAATGAGGGACAACAAAGTAGGTTGCCCTCAAACACAATATGGTATCCAATAAGCACACACTACTTTAATAGTTATACTAATTCACACAATCTAAAAGCAAGAATTTAAACTATCATACACCTAAGGATGAAAACAAAACTCCCTCACCTCTAGAAGCCAAGATACGCAAGAATCTAGCCAAACACCTCCAATTGCACCATTCTCCTTCACTTACCACTCAAAACCACTACTTAAACACAACAATTCCATGTAACTTAAAGATAACTCAACCACATTAAAATAAGTTACTTCATAACTAATTTACTTCAACTAGATCACAAAGGTTCATCAAGCTAAGCATCCAATTAAAATGCTACATTTTAACATCAAACATACTCATTATAAAGCATGCTCCAAGAATCATTTCCATATACCACACTTCATTTACATAAGCTACCTACCACATGCTTTGACAACCTATTTACTTTATGATTTACAAATCTCCTTAATTCTTGATCATTAACATGCATACATTCTCCATTAACTACTTAGCATGTACGGCTCTAAGCATCTAGAATCCTTAAACACATTTATAAAACTAGAATTACCAAGTTAACACTAATGAAACACTTAATATACTTAACACATAACTTTCACCATTTTAACAAAACATGCCATTTAAACTCATTATTCACATAACATGTTCAAGAATCAAGCAATTGTAAATATTCCATAATAGTACTATCAATCAATAAAGTCATTAACTTATACTTATTCTCATTACAATTAACTCAATATAAACTCAAGGAAAACACTTAGAATTATGGCCATACTATTACATTTCATATAATAATCAATTATAATCAATAATAACAATAAGAACATTAGTTAAGTAAGCAACAATAGTTCAAAGTATGAAAAACCACAAAATACTATTCATATCTCTAACTTTTAAAAGCCACTACAACTAGATGAGTTACGGGATTGGAAAACCGATTTCACCACTCATTCCTAGACATGTTGAGGCACGATTCTATGGCACGAAACCTCACTTTCCTAACAAAAGCTCGAAAGTTCACCTAGTGCATTTGAACTATAGCTATGCTAACTGGACACCCAATCAATGCCACAATTGCGCTAAAAGTGCTTCCATGCACATACAAGATCAACCCCCAACTCAAAGCGAGCACGGTCAACACTTGGTCAAACAACCCTTTTATCAACTAAGGCTAATTGACTCTAAACTGAATCACGAGGTTCAAGATTCTCAATCAAGCTATTCAAACCCCCTAATAACACTTTATGACACCTCTAGGACCCTTGAAATCACACCTTAACCCGTAATTGCCTCAAAAGTCCCGGAAGCCCCTTTATACATTTGAACTACAAGTACCCTAACCAACGTTCAATTAGGAGACATAAGCCCACTTTTAGCACTTCCCTACCTACTAAATGCTAGCCATGACGTTAGATTGCACCTGGATTCACAAATTACCCGAAATCCCTTTGTAAATCAAGGTCTATTTCTCAATTTTCCAAAGTACAACTCATTCAAACCGTACATTTAAGCATTCTAGCGGTTCTAGCACCTAACCAAATCAAGAAAACACAATTCAAAAAAAAAATCACAACAAGGATTTACTATTCATATTTTTTACTATTCATCATCTTCCTCAATCTACATTTTCAATTTTTAGCCATAAACTTTACAATCTAACTACAAATTAATGTTCTATGATCATAATAGAAGGTATTTGAAGCATAACCAAGCATAGATAACCAATATATTGCTAGATCATAAAAATAAAGTTTGAACTAGAATTTGAAAATATACAATTATGGATGCATTCCCTCATCTTAATGCAAGAGGAAAAAGTCTAATGAGGTCTCTAGGATAATCCTTGAGCAATCCAAGAGGAATTTGTGCAAGAAAGTTGAAGCAAAATTTTTTGAAAGCCAAAATGAAGCTCACGGCCAAGGGAGGCTTTTTGAGCTTGTTTTTGTGTTTTGTTTTTGCAAATTTGGTTGAAGACAAAGCTTATTTACAAGGTCAAAGGTTAAAGGGTCAATGGGTAGTGATTTGGGTCAAGTTAAAATGCAAATGGATCAAGTAATTGCTAAATGGGTTAAATTGTTTTTAAGAAAAAATGCCAGAAAATTTTACTATTCATTACGCTCACTAAATAATTTTTTTCCCATTGCTCCCGATATGCTATACATGCCAACTCAATGAATGTATGTCTCTAAAATAACAAGTATTAAGAAAAAATATGAAATTTAGAAAAAGAAACAGAAAAAAATTACATTCTCAGTTCGGGTGTTACAATAAGCACCATGGTAGTCGAGGGAGACCGATAGCCCGATGCTGTCCGGAGTTTCTCGACACTACCATGTCCGAAAAGGTTGTGCAAACCGATACAAATTCAAGAATTCGTGAGAAACCATGAGATATCAAGTAAATAGTACATATAAACTTTATCAATTAAACTAAATCAGAGAATCTAAAAACAATAAAATAAGCTAAGATGCACAAAAGGGATGAAGACTCTCTCACCTTTAGGAGGCCAATTATGCAAGAATCTAGCCAACCCTATAACCAAGCCCGAGTTCTACCAAAAATTCAAGATACAACACATAAAACACAAAGTTAAACAACTACTAAAATGCGCTCTAAATAATATTACCATACATAGAATTCTACTTAACAAGAGTTACATTCTACATACTTAGGTATTGTCTAACTCCAAACTTGCAATTAGGCTTATTTCAATGCTCATTAAATGCAATAGCTTCAAAACACCTTTAAATCATCAAAATCTTAACTAATTGACTAGGTATTTAACTTTAACTTATTCAATTATTGCATATCACATACTAGAGATCAAAACTTCTAAAAGATTATCGAACAAGAAGTTCTAATAAGCCTAACTAACTAGTTATCAAAGACTCAAGAATTCCAAAGTAGCATAAAGGGTCCGAAAAACATATGCATAAATTACTTGAATTTCTTACCCAATTCTTAGTTCATACGTTATACTAAGCATGATTCCATCCTCATTCACTTCATTCAAGTAAATAATCAAATACTTGGTCTTCAATATATACATTACTAACTAATCTTTGGTCTAATATGAAAATAACCATAAAAATTCTAAACTATCAAAAGAATGCTCTTATAGACATATGAACTCTAATATACAAGATAGATATGCAATACAACACCTAGCAAGTAGAACCCCATGAAAACATGCCCATTTCCAACTCTTCTAATTGAACCCTAACTTTATCAAATTTATTACCTATGTTTTTGTCCACTAAACTTTATGATTTTTATATATAAACGAAGCTCTTCGAGTGTAGATAATTCTAGCCTCAAACAGCACTCAATTCCGATCTAAATTCCTCAAGATATAACCATTTCCGTACGACTGCATGTGTCTGCCCTGAACCAGCAATTTTCAGAACACATTTATAAAATGGCTAGATCGGAGGCCTAAAACGTTAGAATTAGTCTTAGCCCTAGAAATCAACATTTGTTCTAAACTGCCTAATCTAGATGATGTGTAAATTTCATTAATTGTTTAGAACATTTGCTAGGCTAAAAGAGCTTTGAAAGATAGGGGCAGTGGACTGTCCGAATTTGCACTTCTTGTTCTACTTGTCGTTTCCATGCACTAAACTAACTACATGCAATAAACTAGCATGCAAAGCATTTCTATTCCTCACTTAGAACTTTTAAAAAACATGTAGCCTACACACAATTGAACAAATTAGCTAAGTATCCACTACAACATAATCAACTTGCAAAACTTGATAAACATGGTCAAGAATGCTTCCACAACATACTACGTGACATGGATCATGTTATCTTACATTTATAGTCTCAAGGAACATTTAACCACAACCTAGTTAACATTAAAGAAGCAAGGGAGAAAAACAAAATGCACAAAGGAGTGAATTCCCTCACCTAAACATGAAAATTAGCTTGAAACCACTTATTTTCCCTTATTTTCTTCCTTTTCCTCTCTTTTCTCTTCTTTCCCTCTCCCTCTCCTCCTCACGTTTTTTCTCTCTGATTCTAGGCGTTTCCTTCTTTTTTTGTGATGTTTTTTTTTATCATTTTTAACTATTATGCAAAGATATATATGCATGCATGGGCTTATGGGTTTTGGGTTGTATTTGGGCATGGTTATTGGGCTTAAATTAACTTAGTTTAGTTAGAAACTAGTGGCCCAAAGCTAAACTAATTCATCTGTGGTCCAATAAAAATTCTTACATTAGTTCCTATTTATTCGTTAAGTTCGACAATTTTTCCACTTATCTTCCTGACATGCAATGCAAGATATTTTCATGAACGTATGCTAAGAAACAAATATATGACATGAGAAAAATATGAAATTCACAAAAATAAACACTTCAATTTTCACCACGGGCTCACGACTACTTATTTAATTAATATAACTAACGAAAACTACCAATTAAATGTAAGAGAATAATTTCCGAATAAATATAATGCTAATTTAATTATCTCACTTAAATTAATTAAACACATTTTACATATTTCCAAAAATAAGAAAGTTCATACTAAGAAATATATGTTACTAACTAATAAAATCACACCATTATGCACTTTCATTTAGAATCAACACATAGGTGCATGTTACATATATGATATACATATATGTTTGCATATCCATTACATCTAACTTATGTGTAGAATGTAATCTTGGCCATTGATTCAAATTGGTAGGTAGACAAGATGATGTGGATAAATCTAGTCTATCCTTAGTGCTCTTTACCTTTTGAAAGTCATACATGCATATATACATATCATATACATGACATATTAATCTTCGAACTACAAGATTAATTAATTAAACTAATCTTCATTCGTTTAATTAATTATGAAAACAACCTTTTCATATTTGCACATTGGCCCCAACATTAAATCGAAATTATACATTGGCCCCATAATTAATAATTAATTACATATTGTGTTGGGAATATGCCCTTCAAGCCAATCATTCGGTGTAGAATGATAGGGATATTTGTGTAACAAAACAATCTTTGTTATGAAGTTTTAATCAAATAAAAGTACCATATGGCCTTTTGTCTTTATCTCTTATACATTCAAATATCGTCTAGCTGCATATTATGATAAAACCCTTGGATATGTCGGTATAAGGTCGAACCATAAGAGCTTATGGTTGATGAGAATTGATACACGTAACTTTTTATGAACTTTTCCTTCATAATTTTATTCAATCCAAACAAGATTTAATTTTTCTCATTCATTTCCTTTATTATTGAATCATATCTTTTTCTTTATTATTATTTTTCCTCGTAAATCCAAACAAGACCGCGAGCTAAGAGACGTTGGTGTAGTATTAATATGTGTTGATGAACTTGCTGCAGGGTTGACCTTAGGGGCCCAAAGAGGACTAGCTGGTCAACAAAGTGTCTAGCGGTGGTGCAGAAGTAGGACAATAGGTGGCATGGACGAAGAACAAATTTTTGTTTTTTTGGTTATTTAGAGGGAAGATGGGATAGGCATTTATTGAGGAAAAAGATTGACAAGATTTATCTGAACATGAATTGGTAGGGGAGAAAGAATGAGACGGTATAGGAAAAAAATAGATAAAGACATTTGAGAGTTTTTTTTTTTTTTTGGTCGAACACATTGAAGAGTTGAAAATATGGGTAATTTTGATCCAGACCACTTCCACTTATAGAAAATGTGACTTAGACCCCATGTCTTTAAAAAATTATGACTCAGGCTCCGTTTGTAAAATACTTTTTTGAAAAATATTTTCTTAATTTTTCAATGTTTGGCAACACCGAAAAATTGGTCAAATGAAAAATGTTTCCAGTAAAAAATGGTAGCTATTTTTTTCTAATTTTTCGGTGTTTGATAACATCGAAAAATCAAACACCGAAAAATTGGTTAACTATAAAATATTTTATGGTCAAATATTACAGCTAATACAAAATTTGAAAAAATATTTTCATCCCCTTTGAAAGAAGAAAATGTTTTCGAACTCAACCACCCCTACCCCCTACCCCACTCTCGCCTCACCCTCACGATTAAGATATATATTATGTGTATATTTTTTTATAAAATGTTATGTTGGAAAATATTTTTTACTATATATCCAAATATCAGAAAATATTTTATAATATTTTATTTTTCAGAAAAAATATTTTTCCTCAACAAATTATTTTATGGCAAATAAACAGAATTCTGAAAAATATTTTTTACAAGTAAATTATTTTACGGCAAACAAACGGAGCCTGACAGACCCTTTCTGTTAAACACAGGTTGAGTTTTCTAACAACCACATATGAAATGACAATCCTATCCTTACTACTTGAAAATGGCATTCTTATCCTCACCAAACCACCTCCTGCTTCTCAAAATTCACCACCCCAGTGACACACTCACTGACCAAAAAAAAACAAACGAAGATAGTTGAAATAGACCACCACCACCACCACGCCACCGCACCGCGCCACCGCATACCTAGCTATACTACCACCATAGACCCATAATACACCTACACACAGACAAACCAACACACACTGGCCAACCTTTTTTTGTGGAATAATGCAAACAAATTCAACACATATCTTAAATTGGAAGTTACAGATCCAATCTAGGTACAAAACCCTAGCTCAATTTTGAAAGGAATATGTGAAGCAAGATAGGGATTATGGTGTGTGTTAAATGGTGGTAGTAATAGTGTGCCTTGTGGGCTGTACTATTGGTGAAGAAAGAAGATCCATACAGATTCTTTACGCAAAATGTTGCTTATTGTGATATCAATCCTGTTGGTGTTGAACAGTAGGTATAGTTGTTTGTTATTGTTTTTCTAAACTTTCAATTTTTCATTTTTTCTCATTGTCTATTACTTTTAATTGATGCTAGACATAGTCAAGGTTTATAAGGCGGTTTTGAAATTCATAATTTGTCGATGTAAAAAAAAAATTCTTTTAATTGTATTTATTTTCTTTTAATATAAATATATTTTCTATCAAAAGAAAAAAAGATTACAAACTATTTTGTACATATTTACATAAACACTGAAGCCTTAAACCATTGATTTATCAAAATGAGAATGTAAATAATATCTCTGTGCACACACACAACCAGGCAAGCATAGTTGGTTATATGGATCTGACTACGCCACATATGTCTGTACTCAAACTCCATATATATTGTAACACTCCGATCCCTCACAAGACCGAAGCCTCAATCCCATTCCCAAAGGCACGAAAAACGAGGGGAATCAAATAGAGTCTCCCCTATTTATGGGACTATCCACAACCTACACTCAGAAAAAATAGCCACAATACAATTTACAACATTCATTTATTAATTTTCAAAGGTTATAAGGCCATTCGAGCCTTCCCATTTCCAATAATATACAACACACAGGCAAGCATTCCCATAAGTTATTGAAATACTATATTATAAAACCAGTTATCTTACCACTTTAATCTTATCTGCTTAACTTTCTTACAATTTAAGTCCTCCAACTATCTTTACCTAATCCACACAAGTATGCAAGCCTTTAGGCAATAAAGTAAGCAAATAAAGTTATTACAAGCCCATTGCTAACTATCAATTCATACAAGACTTTAATTTCACAATGCATTCCTTATAACAACCAACATATACAAGGCACGCAAGCCTTGAGAGAAACATAACTATCACAAATTTACATAGAACAATTAACTAAGGCTAGAACATTCAATCAAAGAGACTCTTGAGCTTTCTTTTCTGCAGACTCCGAAGGCATCTAACCTGAAGTTGTTAGAAAGAGGGATTGAACATACTAAACAGATATGCCCAATGAGGGAGGGAACATATAATTGAGGAGTTTTCGAAAAGATTTTCATGCAATGCATCAATCAACAATAAAGTAAATTGACAATACAGAACCAGTATACTATATACGAATAAACAAGCTAAATGATACACATCAAAGAAAGATAAGCAACCACGATAGGTCAAGTACAATAGCAACCTCAAGGAAACAATAACAATATAATACACAATTCAATTATACAAGCTAATTAACACAAATAAAGGAACACAAGCAATTATAACTCTCTAAGGACTTAGGGTCCAAGAGAGAGCTACACATAAAAAAAGGATATTAGGTAACTCTCCAAGGACTTAGGGCCCAAGCGAGAGTTACACAATGAAGAATACAATTGACCTTGAACTCGTACCACGAACCTCGATCAACGAATAGAATTCCCAATATAATAATGATAATGATAATGATAAGCCGACATACCACCTTATAACTCCAATGGGTGTACTCCAGATGTACCCCGATCCTACGACCCAACTCTCCTAGGGTGGCATCCCTAGTGAGAGAAGAACTGGGCAACCATGGTAGCCGAGGTATACTGGCAAGCTTAATGCTGCCTGGCTTCCCTGACACTACCATGCCCAAATGGTTGCGCAACCACGATGCAATGCACTCAAGATGATAACAGACAAGATAATCCAATAAACACATAATCGAGGGACAACAAAATAGGTTGCTCTCGCACAAAATATGACAATCAATAAGCACACATAAATTCAAGCAATTATATTAAATCATACAATTTAAGAACAATAAAGTAACTAAGATGCACAAAAGGATGAAAACTCCATCACTTTTACCAAGTTCCAAGATGCAAGATTTGGCTTCACATCATTATCAATCACCTTGAACATAAGGTCAAACATTACTTCAATTACTCTTTAACTACAACATTCATTAATTATCTAACTAGATTAGCTAACTTATAGTTTTACTTAATTAATATACAATATTTATTAGAGTTCTATCCTTAGTAAAATGTCACATTTTATATATTTTAACTTAACATATAATCCAAGTAATCCAATCCACGAAACACTTCAATTGAACAATTACTTCAATCATATTCCATAAATCACTTAATAAACAAATAAGATCATCTATTAACAATAAATTCATCTTTTGAACATTTTTCCCTTTGTCTAAAAGCACAACTTGAATCATAAACGATACATAAACCATACAATTCACAAAATAACTATTTCATACTTATAATGACACTTTATGACACCACTTAGAACCATGAAATCACACATTTAACTATGTTTAACCGAAAAGCCCCAAATGTCCCTAAGTGCGTTTGAACTACAAGTACCCAATGCCATAAAGGAATTCTAGACTCTATCCTACATATATAAGACTATTTAGCACCTTAAATCTCATCCCGGGTCACTACATTAATAGACCATTATTTATTATGTAATTAAGGACTCAAAATTCAACATTGTCGAAATTTGATAATTCTTATCGTTTAACCATTTTAGTATCCCTAGAGTCTATATAAACTATCAAATTGAGTATCGGGTCACAATTTGATGGTCCTGAGTGAATAGCACGCATTATCTAACTTTAACTTAAAGTTCTTGCAATCCTAGCATTTCCAAACCATTTGAGGCCCTAATTAGTAGCTTGCAAGCAACTCACTGTACTTTGGCCCTGGACAAAAAAAGAGGAAGATAAGACCTGCTTGAATAGGGATTCAGGTACAGTCAAATACTTGCGAAGCTAGTGAGAGTCGCTGCGAAGATCCACTACTCTGGATGAAAGAGAGTGTGCCCTTTGTTGTCTCATAGAGATGTTGACAGAAATCCATGGCCATGGTGGTATGATTAGATCATACAGGAAAGTCAACAGAACATAGGAGTGAGCCTATTAAAGGCAAACTCGGGGTATTTAGTGGAGGGAATGGACTGTATGTTAACTAGTTGCCAAAAGGTTCTTGAATAAGAAAGCTTGGATTTAAGCATTGGAGCCATCTAGTCATCGGGGAGTGTTGCTAGATGCCAACCTCAATTAGTTACAACTAGAAGGAGTTATAGTGAATATGGGTTAATTGGTACTTGTCCTAGCTACTACCGGCTCGACACTTGAACCTACAAGATTGCACATAAGCTAAAGGGTTAGAACTATATGAGATATAATGGAGAAGTCATGCTAGCACGAGAACCTTCTCGTATTCTATTTAGAAGCGATTATATAATGGATAACATATGGTTAGAATGGGTTTTGGGAAACCATTCGAGTATGCGAGTGAGAGAGAATGTTTGATAGTCAAACGTTTGACTTAATGTCAAGGACAATTTGGGAAATTGACAATTGTATAAGTTGAATTGATAATTAATTGAGTGTCAATTAATTATGGATTAATGTCTAATTAACTTATAGTTGATTAAAAAATGGTTATAAGAGGAATTTAGAAGACTCCATAAGGTTTGGGGTCAAGGTGAAAATATTGAGAAATTATAACTTCATATAAATACAGCTTAAAGTGAAACCCTAGAGAAGAACAATAGAACAAAATTTTAGCTCATCTTTCTCTCTCACCCTATTTCGGCCGCCACTCCCTCTCTCATTGGGATTAGTGCTGCTCCATTGGTGCTCGTGCAAGAGCTTGCTTTGCCTCATTCTAGCCTCAACGTGGTGTATGTAAGATAGTAGAGGGCTGCTGCGTTATGGTATTCAATCCAAGCAATCAAATTTGAAGTCTTCATTAAGAGGTAACGAATTTTCAGATTCAACTTGGCTTGGTTTTCATGTTTTCGTTCATATATGCATGCTTGATTGATCTCAATTATTGGTTCTTTTGGTGTTTATAGATTTATTCTTCATGTTTCCACTACGCTATATGTAATGGCTCGATCCCTCACGGAATTATGTCTCGATATAACAACCTGATCCAATCCCTAAGACAAGAAAACGAGGAAAAACGGATGGAGTTTCTCCTGTATTTAGGTCAATCCAAAATCAAAACCTGTTCAATCAAGCAATCTCACCACAACAAGCATTCAATATCTCTTAAACTTTTATCTTTTACAACCCAAGTTCATTAACATTACAAGTCCCAAACTAGACAAGTATACATTTGTTACAACTTCATGATGTTTCACAAACTCTACACATTCTATTGACATTTACAAAGCAAACTTATAAACTATCATAAGTAAAACGACACTCTAAGCATAGTAGGCCCATACAACTTGAAAAACACTTCAATTTCACCTTACTACACCTGAAAATGTTAGAGAAGAGGGGTGAGCATACACTATGCTTAATG
The DNA here is from genome assembly GCA_037974665.1 of Ehretia macrophylla. Taxonomy (NCBI): domain Eukaryota; kingdom Viridiplantae; phylum Streptophyta; class Magnoliopsida; order Boraginales; family Ehretiaceae; genus Ehretia; species Ehretia macrophylla. The sequence goes on from CM075777.1 coordinate 1,932,626, forward strand.
AGGGGGGAAATAAACATGGGGAGTTTTCGAAAACCCTTTCATGCAATGCATATAAACAAGTCATATAATCAAATAATAAGTACATAAAGGTAAACACAAGAGTCAAATATCAATACGAGACAATCACTTAAGTTCATGAAACTAGATAACACTTATAAAAAGGATTCGATTTCAATTCAACCCTTATCACTCCAATTTGATGATGATCACGATCTCGATCACGAATACGATCACGATAATAATGTCAGTAAATACGCATTCACTCCAATGGGTGTACTCCAAATGTACTCTAAATATTATACGACCCAACATCCTAAGGCAATCTTTTGACCAAGTGGGTGAGGGAAAAGGTTGCAGAGGTTGGGCAACCAACCACTGGCAATCCCTCTGCTGCCTAGTAGTGGCCCAACACATCCGTTGTTGGGAATATGCCCTGCAAGCCAATCATTCAATGAAGGATGGTAGGAATATTTGTGTAATGAAATGATCTTTGTTATAAAGTTTTAATCAAATAAAAGTACCATATGGTGTTTACCTTTATCTCTTATACGTTCATATATCGTCTAGCTGCATATTACATATAACTGATAAAGCCCTTGGATATGTCGGTATAGAGTCAAACCATAAGAGCTTATAGTTGATGAGAATCTACACCCAAGACCTAAAACCTGTCCTAGGTCGTAGGATTCATCAAGACTGGGCATTGATGAATCCGGCAAGACTGACATGCAGTTAGCTCTATCTAGGTTGATCTCATCGACCAAGTGACATGAGATGTCAAGACTAATGCATGGGTGCGTATGGAGATATGTACATCAAACACGATCGGTAGAGAACACTCAATGGGGGCTTTATCCGCATAAGTCAATGAGAAGGTTCTCTGGTGATAATTGTGCAAAGTAATCCTTTGACTCGAGGACATCATAGTAGCTTTTATGCAACTCATTGTACTTTGGCCCTGGACAAAGGGAGGAAGATAAGACCTGCTTGAAAGAGGATTCGGGTACAGTCAAGTACTTGCGAAGCTAGTGAGTGTCGCTGCGAGGATCTACTACTCTGGATGAAAAAGTGTATGCCCTATGTCATCTCATAGAGATGTTGACAGAAATCCATAGCCATGGTGGTATAATTGGATCATACAAGAAAAGTCAATAGAACATAAAAGCACGCTTATTAGGGTTTGATTGACATTGACCATACCCTAAGGCAAGCTCGGGGCATCTAGTGGAAGGAATGAACTATACGTTAACTAGTCGCCAAAAGGTTCTTGAATAGGAAAGCTTAGATTAAACATTCGAACCATCTGGTCATCGGGGAGTATTGCTAGACGCCAACCTCGATTAGTAGCAATTAAAAGGAGTTCTAATGGAGATGGGTTAATTGGTACTTATCCCAGCTACTACCAGCTTGGCACACGAACCTACAGGATCGCAGTCAAGCTGAAGGATTAGAACTAAGAGGGATAGAATAGAGAAGTCACGCAAGCACGAGGATCTTCTCGTATTATATCTAGAAGCAATTATATAATGGATTGCATATGGTTAGAATGGGTTTAGGGAAACCATTCAAGTATGCAAGTAAGAGAGAATGTTTGATGGTCAAACATTTGACTTAGAGTCAAGGGCAATTTAGGAAATTGGATTTTGTATAAGTTGAATTGATAATTAATTGAGTGTCAATTAATTATGGGTTGATGTCTAACTAACTTATAGTTGATTAGAAAAGGTTATAAGCTGAATTTAGAGAGCCCCATAAGGTTTGGGGTCAAGGTGCAAATAATGAAAACTTATAGCACCTTATAAATATAGCTTAAAGAGAAACCTTAGTAGACATAACACAAAATTCAGCTTTCTCTCACAAAACCTAGCCGCTACTCTTTCTCTTTCCTTGGGAGTTGTGCCATTCCATTGAAGCTCGTGCAAGAGCTTGCTTCACCTCATTCTAGCCTCGACGTGGTGTGTGTGAGATCGTCGAGGGCTGCTACGTTGTGGTCTCCAATCCAAGCAAACAATTTGTAGTCTTCCTCAAGAGGTAACGAATTTTTAGATTTAACTTTGCTTGGTTCTATCATGTTTTCGGTCTAAGTGCATGTTTGGATGATTTAATTGTTGGTTCTCTAAGTTTTTATAGCTTTATTATTCATGTTTTCGCTACGATATATGTCTTTTATGTGCAAGAGAACCTTCAATTGGTATCAGAGCCACCCAAACATGCATAGAAAACAAGAATTCGTATTTTGTGCACTGAGATTATATTATTTGTTTGTCAGACTAAACTCATTGTTTGTGCCTAATATTTTTGTATGTTATTCCGCACTGATAGTAGAACAAATTAGGCTTATACCCGCTTCGTTAGTTCATGATTTAATACGCAAAAAATGTCATGAACAGTACATTTTTTGTAGAGTCAGTATTCTGGACAGACTGCATAGTGTCTGGTCTAGGAGGCATAACTCAGTAAAAAAAACTCCAAATTGAATTCTTCTTTTTTCTAACATGATCTACACTTAAAGGGATATCTCCATGTCAAATTTGAGAATTTTTGGAGTTGTATAAATATGTTAAACGAAGCAATTATAGTCAGGTTAGTGCACAGGTCTGTTATGGCAGATTCTGGAAAAATTCATTTTTGGCACTTGTGAGGGTTGTTTCACTACTCCAAATTGGCGGCACAATTTTCTATGAGCCTAGGATGTTTTTCTAGTGTCAAGGTCAATAGAATGGTCAAACCCTAGTCCTAGTTGACATATTTGGTAATCAATTTCATCTTGGTACAATTTTGGAAAGTCAAAATTAAGGAGTTGATTTTGTAATCCAATTTTCTTAAAGATTCAAATCCTAATCAAATTAATTAACTAGGTAGGTGAATAAATTCATGTTTTATTTGATTTAACCAAGGTTGACCAATGTTTGACTTGATAATTTAATTTGTTGACTTAGTCAAAATTAATAGGATTGAGAATCTAGAGTTAATTTTGATAGTGGGTCATAAATTAAAATTACATGCCTGACTAATTAGGTTTTGGTAAAGCCCAATTGGGCCTAAAAACCTATGGGCTTAATATTATTTGAATTTTCTTGGAGAAAATTAAATTAAGCCTAGGAACTCTAATTGGATCACGAAGTGGGCGTAGGATGAGTATTGGGGCTTGCGCAACAAGTCATCCTGGGGATGTAAGTTGAGCCCAATTAATTCCTAAGATTATTATCAAGGGGAAAACAATGAGAAATTATATGTATGCCAATATAATCCAAGGGAGATGCGAGAAAACGAAAAGAGGCTTTGTTTTATGAATTGTCAATTTTAATATTGTATTTCATAAATGTATATGCATGGGATGGTTATGGAGCTTAGAGTCATGCATGAATTATGATTTGCATCTTTCATGTAAATGAATGTTGAATGTATTTTTGAAAATGGGGCCTGCGTGTCTCACATTCTTTTTATTTCTGCTTGTAATTTCTTCTCTCTCCCTCCTATGTAACTCCCCCTATCTAGGGGTTTCTACTTTTGGAAAACAATGTAATGTAGTATGATAGGACTATTATAGGAGTAGAGATAGATGGTGATCAATATGAAGACTGAAGATGGTGGGCCAGCATAGAAGGAATACAGTGTTCATATTGGGAAGGAGTTTCCAATTGTGGATAATGGCATTGTTTTCCTTAATTGTCATTTACATTCATTCTAGGGACCTTCTCTAGGTTTCACTAAGTGGCTTGGTGAAACTTAGGAAAGATAAAAGCTCCATAACCTATCTAGTAGTGTAGTATAGATTATATATAATATATAGAAATATATTATCGCATTGAAAGCATGATAATCTATACGTATGGCCTATGCACTATCCATGTATGATGCATGCATGTTGAAACGATGAAACTAAACTAGAAAACATTAACAATTCCCTCCAGTCAATATTAAGTCAATAAGCGATTAATCAACACTGGGTGTATAATCGTAGCCTTTCCATCATAGTAGATGGGCGATCATTTAACTATGAGGTGAACGACTTGACCCTGCCTCCTAGGGGGTTCTAATTTCGTGGTTACTTGATGACTCATGCTCAAGGTGGTATGTGCGGAAGGGTATGAATGCATGTCACTTGACCCTGCCTCCTAGGGGATGGCAAGTGACACACGCCCACCAATCATATGCACTATTGGTAGTTGACTTATACTCAAACGGTAGATGGTCCCTACCTCTTAGGGGTCTACGTGGATTGAGGGGCTAAACAAGTTAGGAGTTGTATGAAGATGCAATTGGCTAAGCTGACCTACCATTCTAGTATGCATGCCTGGTCCCTACCTCCTAAGGGGGTATGTGTAAGCGAGAATGGCTCCTAACCCCACCTTGAGACCTAGAGAGGCTCACGGACATACCATGGGGGTGGTGTGAGTACCGAAAAACAGTGGGAGACCAATAGGTCAAAGTCCAGACCTTTTGGAGATTAAAACTAACAAGACGCTAGATTTACATTGTTTATCTTGTACATTTCAGATCACTAAATCAAATGGCAAATGCATTAACACTGCATGGTATGAGATACCAACAACCTGACCGGTATAACATAAGATGATTGATATCGTAATTTTGTGAAAAATGTTTCACTAATATTGCTCGCCAAATTCATAATATCTCATGGAATTGTCTTGTTGCCCTTGTTGAGGCTGTAAATAGAAAAGATATTGCAACCTATAAGAAGTACAAGGTTGGTACCACTTTAGTGAGGTGTGTAATGCTTAGATCCATGAACTCTGAACTTCAGAGGCAGCATGAGCATTTAATCCCTAAGATTGATCCATGAACATCATAAGGAGTTGAATGGTGTTGGATGTTAGACGGTTAGATATTAGATATCAAAGTCCTTGTTCTGGGTACAAATGACTGAGGCTTCTCTTATTGGAGATCATATTCCCATGATCGGTTACATTGAGGAGAATACCTTTGGGTTTGATCCCATAGTCGTTACCCAAAGTCTTCTCTTTGTTCAAGGTGATTTTTCACATGAACAAGGTTAACATTGAGTTTTGTTTACTCAATTCGATTGAGCTCATTGCAAACTCAATAAGAGAGAATGAATCCATTATGCTAGTGGGAGATTCTTCTAGGCCAAGGGATACGACAAGTCTTCTAGGAGAAGAAAAGGGAAAGATTCACCTTAAAGCATGATGATAGGATCAAAGGATGTCTGTTTAATGCTATATAAGAACAAGAACAAGGCTATCAGCTTCCAAATACCAAAAAGGAAGAATGTAACATATGTGATATGTAAAGGAGTATGCAAGAAGTGTTTTGCATTGGTAGCGCAGAGGGAGCATGGTGATGCTTTAGGTTTTGGGATTAATTCAATAAGTCCTAACTTTTGATTTATAATTCTGCTCTAAGGGAATTAGATACCAGTAGCTCTCTTAATGGGACTACGAAAGAGTAGAAATTTAGAACTAAGGGAACTATTTACATTGGATGTAGAGGTTACGTCTCCAAGTAGTACCAAATAGGCAGAACATGGTGTTTATATGTATGCCTTAAATCAAACCCGTGACCATATAAAGACCCAGAGATAACGTAGTGAATAAATCCTACTTTTGGCACTGCAGACTCGGTCATATCAGTGAGAATGACTTGAGAGGTTGGCTGAGGAAGGATTCCTTGGGGACTGCATTCATGTGTCCTATGCAACCTACGAGTCATGTCTTAAGGATAACATGATTAAGACACATTTCTTTTATAAAGGTGCATGAGCTACAGAATTGTTAGAATTGGTACATACAGATGTATGTGGACCACTTCGAGTACATGCTAGAAGAGGTTTTTATCTACTTCATCACCCTGACAAAAGATCTGTGAAGGTATAGGTATGCGTTCCTATTGAAACACAAGTCAAAGGCTTTTGAAGCATTCAAGAACTTAAAGAAACTTCGATCATATTGAGGTAGGAAATACTTGAGCGATGAGTTTCTAATTTATTTAAGAGGGAATGATATGCTCTCATAATGGACTATTCCTGGAGCACTGCAGCACATTGGTGTGTCCTAGATAAGGAATAACATCTTGTTAGACAAGGTCAAGTCCATGATGGGTTTCACTAATCTTCTTGGGGTATGCCTTGAAATTAGCTGCATATCAATCGAATTGACTACCTCAGGATTTAGGGTTGCAACGCCTACGTTAAGAAACATAAGACAAAAAAAATAAAAGCAAGGTCCGACATTGTAGATTTGTAATATCCCAAAGAGACTAAGGGATATTATTTCTACCATACATTTGACCAGAAAGTGTTCATTGGTTAGATATGCCTAGGTCTTAAAGAAAGAGTTCTTGCAAGTAAGGCATAGTGGGAGAAAAAAATGGAACTTAATAAGATTCAGGGTCCACAACAAATCAGTCAGACAAAGGAACCTAAAGGCAACACTGACATACTTGTACAAATACCATTGAGAAGATTTGGGAAAATCACTCGCAAGCTGAATAGGTTCTGAGAGTACCTGATCTAGGATGGCGATGTTGTAGAGGTTAGTCAAGGTGACATATGACCAGCTACATTCTCCGAGGTGATGCAGTATTTGATTGTGAGTAGTGGCTTCAGGTCGTGAGATCCAAAGTGAACTTTACAAGGGTCAGCAATGTTTGACATTGGTTGATCCACTTGGGGCTCATTGCCACAAGGTATAAGTGTTTGTTCAAACATGAAAGACTACAGTAGACGGTAAGGTTGAAATATACAAGGCGCGTCTAGTTGCCGAGGGCTTCTCGCCCAAAGCAAGGCAGTGATTATAACGAGATCCTCTCGCAAGTAGCAATGCTCAAATCTATTTGGATCAAGCTTGCTTTAACAGCACTACATGACTAGTGGATTTCACAAATGGATGTAAAACCGTGTTTCTCAATAGGAAGTTGAGAAGGATTTGTACATGGTACAATCCGAGGGTTCTACATCAAGGAATGCTGAGTCCGAGGTATGCAAGCTATAAATAACCATTTATGGACTAAGGCGAGCATCTTGCAATTGGAGTGATTGTTTCGACATAAAAGTCAAAAGGGTTTGGCTTGGTCTAAAACAAAAGGGAATGCTGCATGTACAAAAGGTTAGTAGGAGCAAAAATCATTTTCTAGATGCTCAATGTAAATGACATACTACACATTTGGAATGCTATAGGAGCATTAAAGAAATTGAAGATCTGGCTTTACGATGCAGTTCTCCGTGAAAGACTTGGGAAGCATCCTACATACTAAGTATAAAGATATAGAGATAGTTCAAAAAGGATGCTAGGCTTATCCTAGTCTACATACATAGATGCTATTCGGAATAGGTATCACATGGATAGTTCTAAGAAGAGGTACATACTCGTTTGGAACTGGGATCGTTCTAAGCATAATCGACTGTATATGGTCTAATGCTGAACAAGAATGCATAAAGGAGATTTCGTATGCTTCAGCGGTCGGCTCCAACATGTATGCCATGAATGTGTGAGGGTCGATATAGCTAATTCACTTGGAATGATTAACAGATATCTGGATGTCCTAGATGACATTCACTAGTAGGTCGATTATTAAGTATTTAGAGAAATACTTAAAACCAGTACCTCATTGATGGAGATATAGAATTAAGCCTGAAGGTTTTATGAATTCTAACTTCAAATTCGACCATGATAGCAGATCAACGTCAGTCTTTACATTAACCATTCATGGTGAGCAATGCTTTGGAAAGAGTTCCAAGCAAAAACATTGTGGTCGATTTAGTGACCGAGGCAGAATAAGTTACTACATGCGATGAAACAAGGAAAGTTGTTTGGTTAACAAAGTTCATTTCTGAACTTGGTATGGTTCCTGATAGTGATGCACCAGTGACACTGTATTGTGATAACACTAGAGTGGTTACTTAGACCAAGGAACCAAGGTCTCATCAGAAAACCAAACACATTTTGCATCGCTTTTACTTGATCCGAGATATCATAGATATGGGAGATATACGAATTGAGAAGATGAACGGTAAATAGAATTTGGCAGACCCATTGACTAAAAACTTGGGGTCAAAGGAGTTTGACTGCCATAGATCTTAGATGGGTATTAGATACCAAAATGATTGGTTATGAGTGCAAGTAGGAGATTGTTGGGAAAATGCCCTGCAAGCCAATCATTCGGTGAAGGATGATAGGGATATTTGTGTAACGAAACAATCTTTGTTATAAAGTTTTAATCAAATAAAAGTACCATATGACGTTTACCTTTATCTCTTATACATTCATATATCATCTAGTTGCATATTACGTATAACCGATAAAGCCCTTGGATATGTCGGTATAGGGTCGAACCATAAGAGCTTATGGTTGATGAGAATCGACACCCAAAACATACCTAAAACATGTCCTAGGTCGTAGGATTCATCAAGGCTGGGGCAAGACTGACATGCAGTTAGCTCTATCTAGGTTGATCTCATCGACCAAGTGACATGAGATGTCAAGATTAATACATGGGTACGTATGGAGATATGTAAATCGGACACGATAGGTAGAGAACACTCAATGGGGGCTTCATCCGCATAAGTCAATGAGAAGGTTCTCTGGAGATAGTTGTGCAAAGTAATCCTTTGACTTGAGGACATCATAGTAGCTTGTAAGCAACTCATTGTACTTTGAACCTAGACAAAAGGGAGGAAGATAAGACCTGCTTGAAAGGGGATTTGGGTACAGTCAAGTACTTGCGAAGCTAGTGAGTGTCGATGCGAGGATCTACTACTCTGGATGAAAGAGTGTATGCCTTATGTTGTCTCATAGAGATGTTGACAGAAATCCATGGCCATGGTGGTATGATTGGATCATACAGGAAAAGTCAACAGAACATAAGAGCACGCTTATTAAGGTTTAACTGACATTGACCATACCCTAAGGCAAGCTCAGGGCATCTAGTGGAAGGAATGGACTATACGTTAACTAGTCACCATAAGGTTCTTGAATAGGAAAGCTTGGATTAAACATTCGAGCCATTTGGTCATCGGGGAGTGTTGCTAGACACCAACCTTGATTAGTAGCAATTAAAAAGAGTTCTAATAGAGATGGGTTAATTGGTACTTGTCCCAGCTACTACCGGCTTGGCACTCGAACCTACAGGATCGCACACAAGCTAAAAGATTAGAACTATGAGGCATAGAATGGAGAAGTTATGCTAGCACGAGGATCTTCTCGTATTCTATCTAGAAGCAATTATATAATGGATTACATATGGTTAGAATGGGTTTAGGGAAACCATTCGAGTATACAAGTAAGAGAGAATGTTTGATGGTCAAATGTTTGACTTAGAGTCAAGGGAAATTTGGGAAATTGACTTTTGTATAAGTTGAATTGATGATTAATTGAGTGTCAATTAATTATGGGTTGATGTCTAATTAACTTATAGTTGATTAGAAGAGATTATATGCTAAATTTAGAGAGCCCCATAAGGTCTGGGGTCAAGGTGCAAATAATGAAAACTTATAGCACCTTATAAATACAGCTTAAAGAGAAACCCTAGTAGACATAACACAAAATTCAGCTCTCTCTCACAAATCTCCTTGGGAGTTGTGCCATTCCATTGAAGCTCGTGCAAGAGCTTGCTTCACCTTGTTCTAGCCTCGACGTGGTGTGTGTGAGATCGTAGAGGGTTGCTACGTTGTGGTCTCCAATCCAAGCAAACAATTCGCAGTCTTCCTCAAGAGGTAACGAATTTTCAGATTTAACTTTTCTTAGTTCTATCATGTTTTCGAGTCTAAGTGCATGTATGGATGATTCAATTCTTGGTTCTCTAAGTTTTTATAGCTTTATTATTCATTTTTCTGTTGCACTATAAGTCTTTTATGTGCAGGAGAACCTTCATCCGTGCCGAACGATATGGTTGCACAACCATCGATATGAGATACACGAGATAACACTTAACAATTAATGATCAATCAATCCGATAATCACATAAATGAGGGACAACAAAGTAGGCTACCCTCAAGCCCATAAACAATTAACAATCAATATAAGTAATAGAACATGCTCTAATTCAAGTTCTAGTATTCATGCATTGGAACCATTCTTTATCACTCAACCATTTGCACATAGATAACAATAATTCACATTGATATCCAATAACTTCTCACATTCAACATGACAGTAACATATTCAATCAATAATTCCACTAACACAACAAAAGCACTTGGTGATATAAGCTGAAATTTCAAACTGTACATGCATAAATTTACTGATTCGGTTGCCATTCTTACTATCCTCTAAAAGCTTTGAAATTGTATAGACGTGTAGTTCATTAAGTGTACATGGGTTTAGCATCAAATGGATCCTAATTCGGAGCTACATTCATCAAGTTATGACCTCTAAAAGTTTATTGCGCAATCAGCCTTGCACCTATAGGTCAATCAGAACCCTACTGTTTTGGCCCTAAAAATGCATCTTAACAACAGAATTAAAGCTTGCACCTAAAGCAAAGTTTGTTCCTCAGGGTCTTGGGCACAACATACCAAAAATTCAGCCAATTCTAAAAATATTTACTATGTTAAATAAGCTATGCAATTCAGTTGCGCAATCTATGCAGAAACAGAACACACACACACACACACACTTGTACTACTCCACTTTTTAGCCATTGTTTAACATGTTTGTCTAGTTTTAAATGGTATTTGCCACATAACTAAGTTGTACACTTCTCTAAAGCCTTTAATCATGGTAGCAAGACAACGACAACCAACTACAACAACACACAAGAATTAACTTCACATGTATTTCAAAGCCAACACTTAGTCTATACACATAATAATCAACTTTGCATGCTTCTACAACCTCATTTATCAATTTATCATACCATAACAATCTTACTACAAGCAATATTTCAAATAAAAATGCAAATAATCATGAAACGCTCACCTAATAGTGGTAGAAATGCAAGAAGATAGCTATGGTAAAGCTCAATTTCTTCTTCTTCTTCGTTATTTCTCTTCTTTTTCTCTCTTCCTCTTCTTCTTCTCTCTTACGTTTTTCTATCCTCCTCTTTACCCTCTCATCCGATTTTTACCACTTGAAATCTCTAGATGTTTCTTTTGCTTTATAATATAAGTTAATGTGGGCTTATTGGGCATCTACTATTAATTCAAGAGTTAAATTAGGCTCACTAACTAATTACTCTTCCCATGTTGTAGTTATGTCCATTAAAAACTTCTATAAATAATTATCCATGTAATCTACTTCTATTAGCATTAATTCTTCTCACTCTAAATGCGATGCAAATAATCATCGATGTACATAAATCGAGAAATATGACAATTAATACATACAAATATATGCAAATTAATAAACTAACTATATGCTCGGGCCGGGGTATCACACTATAAGTATTTTGTATGCGAGAGAACCTTTAATTGGTATCAGAGCCACTCAAACATGCATTGAAAACATGAATTCATTTTCTATACACTGAGATTATATTGTTTACTTGTCATATTAAAACTCATTGTTTGTCACAACCCTTTCCAATACGGTCTCTGATACCATAGAATATTTGCAAATTCACAAAACTTTAACGGGATCGTGATACCACGGGCTTAAGAAGATTACTACTCCTAAGTCTGCTAAGGCACATTACAAAAGCCCAATTACTAATATCCATAAAATAATACATTAGAGCCATTATATCTTCTCAATTAATTCATTACAACAGACCTTCATATCAACTCTTTAATACCAAAGAATTCATCCCTATAATAATCATCCATTACAAAGGATGACATAATTGAAGCTATCTATATGATCCAAGAGATCTCTCTAGTACCCTCTCAAGCATTCCTGATAACACCGCAACTTGCAACTCAAGCTTTCTCCTGAAAACATTTGTAAAAACGAGGGGTAAGCCATAGAGCTCAGTGAGGGGGGTGTAGTTTTGGAAAATCTTTTCATGTTGCAAGAATGACATGAAACATGTAACAATGCAATAAGTAAGCATTAGACAATAATAAGAAATATATAGGCATTAGACATTATAAGAAAACATGTAAACATTTAATCAAGTTACATTAAAGCTATATAACCACTCAAGAAAAGGATACTATTTCCATTCCACCTTATCTCTCCCACTTCCTTTGTTCTAGTGCGCTTGTGATGTTGTTAACCCCTTATAACACTGGTGGGTGTATTCTGGATGTACCCCAAAATCCTACGACCCAACACCCTATGGCCTTCACTGACCATGCGAGTGAGGGAATAGGTCGCAGAGGTTGTATAACCAACCATTGGCAAGCCCAGTGCCGCCCAGTGGAGACATAACACTATTGTGCCTCGATAAAAGGTTGCAACCTTCCGATAACACACAATTAATCATTCAAACATTCATTCATTACACACTTAAAACGAGAAGACAACAAAGTAGGTTGCCCATCAACCAAATTAACAAGCAATAACCCTTTACCAACACATTTTCACGTTAACAATCAATAAACGCTTTATTAACACATTTTGGTAGGTGACAAAGTAGGCCACCATACTATTTACACATGTTCACTTACGTATGCACTTTATCCATTTCCATGCTTTACCTCAATAGCATTGAAAGGAACAAGAACTTATAACCATTAACAACTAACATTATCAACATTTTAGCCATGATTTACAATGTTATACAAGTGCCAAGGAAAGGGGTAAAAGCTGGAAAATCTGGATAGTCCACGAAAACACACCAAAACACTCATCAATCTTGCTTCTAAGCTATGAAATCATGAACCCAACTCATATATATATAATCAATACTTTATAACTACAGTATGAGCAAAGATTACTGTAATACCCCGACCCCTCACGGGACCAGGAATTCTATTAAACAATCTATCTCAACCCAATACCAAACCCGGGCATAACTTTTAGGGAAAACAAATGGAGTCTCCCCTATTTCTAGGGCATACCGAAACCTGCAAACAGAATATAAATGGACCAGTACTGTGTCCAAACATTCATCAACTCCTTAAGGCCATCCGACCAACAAATCATACAATTCTAAACCAAACACCAAACCAACCTAGCTCTATTTCTTTAGACAACACATTCATGCTTTGCATTTTAACTATACTAACCGATTACATAAAATAGGTTACCATACCACTCTAGTGTTCTAAGTAAACTTAATTTACTTTTCTTTATACATTGACTTCATACAACTCAAATGAACATTTTTGCAAGCCACACCACATAGCACATTGACTCCTAAGCAAAGGGAAATCAACATAAGCACGAACATTTTTTCTAACACTGCCATACCTGAAATATGGTGGTGAGGAGTGAGTATACAAAACACATATTCTCAGTGAGGGCGGAACATATATTGAGGTGGAAAGAGAAGAAGATCGTGCAGTGCCATTAAGAACAGTTAGGCAGTATAACCAATAAAGGAATACAGTCAATATAGACATTAAAATCAATAAAAGAAACAATCAAGGAAAGCATAACATAACCAATCAAAGCTATACCACACTTTGAAGGCTACGGTTCGCTCATACGAGCAATTTATTAATTCACGAGCAATACATCAATCTCGAGCTTGATGTTGACAATGATGACAATAAGCGCGCAACCTCCTTATAACTTCGTTTGGGTGTACTCTAGATGTACCCCGACACATTTACAACCTAAATCTCCCAGGGCAGCATCCCTAGCGAGAATGAGAATAGGACACAGAGCTAGAACAACCCAACTCTGGCAGCCCAAGACTGCCCAAAGAGGCCCATCACTCACGCGCCTGACATTATGCAATGCAATATGAGAAACATGACGATAATCGAGATAGGGCACCAGAGTGCCAATTAGTAGCAATAATTCAATATAACGAGCATTTACAATAAACAATAGCAACTAGCACAATAACAAAACAAGCATTACAAGTTCAATACACAAAACCTACAAATAGCACCATTCAATCTCTAACTTCCAAAGGCAATTACGAGCAAGCGAGCTACGGGATTGAGAAACCGTCTTCACTACCATCACCTAGGCACTACAATGCATGTTTCTATGGCACGAAACCTCACTTTCCCAACTGAACCCCAAAAGTCCACCTAGTGCGTTTTAACTACAGCTATGCTAACTGGTCACTTAATCAATGCCACAACAACACCAAAAGTGCTTCCATGCACTCACAAGCCAAACCCCCAACTCGATTCGAGCACGATCAACACTTGGTCAAACGGCCCATTTACGTTTCAAAGCTAATTTCTCAATTTTACCAAAGGGTAGTCCGTTTTTATTACACATTTAATCTTTCCAACACCAATGGCACTTAACCAAATCAAGAAAACGCAATTCGGATCGAAAATCCAAAAAATTAGGGTTTTCCTATTTAAAATACTATTCATTGTCTTCCCCAATTCAAATACGCAATTCTAACCGTAAAAATCTCTAAATAACTAACAAGCAATGCTCTACGAACACTAAGGACGCTATTTCAAGCAATTATAGGCATTATAACGCAATATATATCAAATCTGAAATTTTAAAACATAAATCAAATTCCAATAAAAATGCACAAAAACGTGAAAACCCTCACAGAGATCAAGAACCCTAACCTCGATCCTTGAGCAATTCTACGCAAAATCGTAGCTTAAAAATGCAAAGAAATCTTTTCCTTTTTGGCTTGTGAAGTCACGATTTTTTGGGGGGGAGGGGGGGATAGGGGACTTGGGAGGCATTTGTGAAATTGTTTTGTGCTTATTTTGCTTCGCTTTTCTTATTTAAAATATGACAAATCAACTAAGGGCAAAATGGTCTTTTACAAAGGTAAAAAATCAAGTTAAATTTGTCAACTAAGGCTATTTAATTATCATGTAGTCTAACTCAAGTTAAAACATTGCAATTAAATGAAAATCAACTAAATACTAAACTAAAAATACTAATTTCACTATTTGCTAAGTCCGGGAAACATTCCTCTATCTCTCGTTTTCGATTTGCTATGAACGAACGGTCAATGGTTGATTGCTATAAAAATGATAAGGAATATTATAAAAATATAATTTTTGAAAAGTAGAATAGTTTAAAGTTCACTCCGGCTCGGAGCTACTTTTTCAATTATGTGAAAATAAAGTAAATAAATGCTCGAAAATGAATCCGATTATTATAAATAATAAAAATAGTTAATATTCATTTCATATACCTAGTTTAAATGTAATTTGAATACCTTTGAAGAGTTTATGAAAATAATGCCAAGATATGAATGAATAGATTAATATAAACACGTAATCAAATTCAATTAAATGCTATTAAATGCGTGCCGGGTTTGGGGTATCACATCATTCCCCTTTAAAACAATTGCGTCCTTGCAATTCTTCTTTCAATAGAACTCAGCACCATCTGAAATCCAACCCTGACCACTCTTTATCGGTTGCTAAGCAAGTATACTAAACAAGAAGGCCAATAGGGAAGCCTAAGAAAAAATTCCAAGTAATAAGGCCAAATAAAGGCTCAGATGAAGATTCCGTCCAAAAATCCAAACAAGAATCCCGCTGGCACGAATACCAAAGAAGAATAAAATCCCAACTAAGAGCGTCGAGATAATACCAATAAGATTAAAGCAAAGGTACTGTAGAGATTACCAATAAGAGACTGAGCTTGAATACAGTAGATGCTACCGTATAGAAGACCGATAAGAATCCCAAGAGGAATGCTAAAAAGGATGCCGTAAAAGAAATCCACGTAGATTCCCAACTATTCCAAGTACCAGTTCCATCAAGAAGTGCCAATAAGAAAATCCAATTGTGATCTCCACAGAATACTATAGGCAGTGTAGAATAATAATTCCACATAGAATCCCAAATACGGAACTTATTAAGAAATGCCAATAAGTAAGTACTAGATAAATGGCCACTAAGAATTCTAGAGAATGCCATTAAAGAATTCCAATCAGGGATGCCAGTAACACACCAATAAAGACTGAGGTACATATACCATAGATAATACCATGCAGTAAGTCCGATTGAAATCCCATTAGCCAAGTCCACTGAGAAGTGCCAACATAAATTTCCAAAGAATGCCCAACAAGCGAATACCAGGAGAATGCTCCGAAGAACCAACATATAAAAACCTAATAGAAACTACTCTTTTATGATTGCTGAGCAGAGAGAAAAATATTAGAAGAATACCAATAACTGAGCTTCAAAGGAAAACACTAACTCCCAAATAAAGGGCTAGTCAAATACTGCTCATTCTCGCCAATCCACATAACCTGGAGGGCCCGCTACTAATCACTTCTCTTCAGGGAGAGGAAGAAGTCTTCTCACCATTTCAACAGGACATGTATGAATGCCAATATATCACATTTATACATATATACTTTAAACTATTATGCAAGCATGTTTATAAAAGAGTTTATAAATCAGTTTGATCATCAAAGTCATTCAAGCACGACAATCAATTCAATCCACAACCAATTCAAGACTTTCCAATACACACATTACAAGCAATACTCAGGCAAATAACAATTCACGAGGTCGATTCGATTCACGAAGTCAATTCGATGCAACTAACTACTTCATTTAGCACATGTTTAGCATATAACACATAACTATATCACATAGGTACACACATTCAATTCAAGACATACAGTCTCACATACAAGCGCACACTTTTAAGACACACTTAACAAGTACAAAACCAAGGGTGACTACCCGACAGACCGAAGACCCTGTCCCAGCTTATGAGCTAACTAAGCTCTGTACCACTTGCAATACCCCGACCCTTCACAGGACCGGGAATTCTATTAAACAATCTATCTCAACCTAATACTAAACCTGTGCATAACTTTTAGGGAAAACGGATGGAGTCTCTCCTATTTCTAGGGCATACCGAAACCTGCAAATAGAATATAAATGGACCAGTACCGTGTCCAAACATTCATCAACTCCTTAAGGGCATCCGAGCCCTGGTTCTCAACAAGTATACCAAACAAATCATACAATTCTAAACCAAACACCAAACCAACCTAGCTCTATTCCTTTAGACAACACATTCATGCTTTGCATTTAAACTATACTAACCTATTACATAAAATAGGCTACCATACCACTCTAGTGTTCTAAGTAAACTTAATTTACATTTCTTTCTACATAGATTTCATACAACTCAAATGAACATCTTTGCAAGCCACACCATGTAGCACATTGACTCCCAAGTAAAGGGAAATCAACATAAGCACGAACATTCCTTCTAACATTGCCATGCCTAAAATGTGGTGGTGAGGAGTGAGTATACAAAACACGTATACTCAGTGAGGGCGGAACAGATAACGAGGTGGAGAGAGAAGAAGATCGTGCAGTGCCATTAAGAACAGTTAGGCAGTATAACCAATAAAGGAATACATCTATACCACACATTGAAGGCTACGGTTAGCTCACACGAGCAATTTACCAATTCACGAGCAATACATCAATCTCGAGCTTGATGTTGACAACGATGACAATAAGCGTGCAACCTCTTTATAACTTCGTTTGGGTGTACTCTGGATGTACCCCGACACATCTACGACCCAAATCTCCTAGGGCAGCATCCTTAGCTAGAATGAGAATAGGACATAGAGCTAGAGCAACCCAACCCTGGCAGTCCAAGACTGCCCAAAGAGGCCTATCACTCACGCGCTTGACATTATGCAATGCAATACAAGAAACATGACGATAATCGAGTGAGGGCACCAAAGTGCCGATTAGTAGCAATAATTCCATATAACGAGCATTTACAATAAACAATAGCAACTAGAACAATAACAAAACAATCATTATAAGTTCAATATACAAAACCTACAAATAGCACCATTCAATCTCTAACTTCCAAAGGCAATTACTAGCAAGCGAGCTACGAGATTGAGAAATCATCTTCACTACCATCACCTAGGCACTACAATGCACGTTTCTATGGCACAAAACCTCACTTTCCCAATCGAAGCCCGAAAGTCCACCTAGTGCATTTGAACTACAGCTATGCTAACCAGTCACTCAATCAATGTCACAACAGCGCTAAAAATGTTTCCATGCACTCACAAGCTAAACCCCCAACTCAATTCGAGCACGATCAACACTTGGTCAAACGGCCCCTTTACGTATCAAAGCTAATTTCTCAATTTTACCAAAGGGTAGTCCGTTTTTATTACACATTTAATCTTTCTAACACCAATGGCACCTAACCAAATCAAGAAAACGCAATTCGGATAAAAAAATCCGAAAAGCTAGGGTTTTACTATTTAAAATACTATTCATTGTTCTTCCCCAATTCAAATACGCAATTCTAACCGTAAAAATCTCTAAATAACTAATAAGCAATGCTCTACGAACCCTAAGGAGGCTATTTCAAGCAATTATAGGCATTATAATGCAATATATATCAAATTTAAAAATTTGAAACATAAATCAAATTCTATTAAAAATGCACAGAAATATGAAAACCCTCACAGAGATTGAAGAGGAAGCCTTGCAAGAACCTTAGCCTCGATCCCTGAGCAATTCTACGCAAAATCCTAACTTAAAAATGCAAAGAAATCTTTTCCTTTTTGGCTTGTGAAGTCACGGTTTGGGGGGGGGGGGAGGGGGGACTAGGGAGGCATTTGTGAAATTGTTTTGTT
This sequence comes from Ehretia macrophylla, assembly GCA_037974665.1. Lineage (NCBI taxonomy): Eukaryota > Viridiplantae > Streptophyta > Magnoliopsida > Boraginales > Ehretiaceae > Ehretia > Ehretia macrophylla. The sequence goes on from CM075777.1 coordinate 1,951,238, forward strand.
CTTATTTTGCTTGGCTTTTCTTATTTAAAAGATGACAAATCAACTAAGAGCAAAATGATCTTTTACCAAGGTCAAAAATCAAGTTAAATTGGTCAACTAAGGCTATTTAATTTTCATGTAGTCTAACTCAAGTTAAAACATTGCAATTAAATGAAAATAAACTAAATACTAACTAAAAATACTAATTTCACTATTTGCTAAGTCCGGAAAACATTCCTCTATCTCTCGTTTTCTATGCGCTACGAATGAACGGTCAATGGTCGATTGCTATAAAAATGATAAGGAATATTATAAGAATATAATTTTTAAAAAGTAGAATAGTTTAAAGTTCACTCCAACTCGGAGCTACTTTTCAAATTATTTAAAAATAAAGTAAATAAATGCTCAGAAATGAATCCGATTACTATAAATAATAAAAATAGTTAATATTCATTTCATATACCTAGTTTAAATATAATTTGAATACCTTTGAAGAGCTTATAAAAATAATGCCAATATATGAATGAATAAATTAATATAAACACGTAATCAAATGCAATTAAATGCGTGCCGGATTCGGAGTATCACAATTACCCCTGTATTTAGCCACAATTTCAACATACAAACACTAAACTCTAACTATTACAATCAAAGACTTACTACACATGCTCTACTTGATTGATTCAGTTCACCTATCTATAGCTTTCCAAAAATTTTGAAATTTTGTAGAGACAGCCCTTCAAATGTAGATAGTTGTAGCATCAAACAAAACTCAATTTGGAGTTAAATTTAGTGAGCTATACCCCTTATAATAGTCTACGTGCAACCTAAAAAATCTGGACAGCTCCATTAAAAATGCACTAACCACTATTTATTTTGCTCCTAAGCTAAGAAACTATGCTATGAACATATACATATGCATATGAACTTCTTACTTAGGCTAGGAATAAATATTAACATCATATTTAAGACAAAATTCCACCACCAAGAATTAAGCTATAACCAACCCTTTTTCAATCCAACAACCATTCAACATCAAATTTGCCCAACAACAAGAAAATCCTTGGCAAGACAGCCATGAATGCACTCTTTTAACACTAAAAGCTCAATTCTCCCATGAATCTTAATAAGGCCTAGTATAGCTAGGAAGGATGCACCTTCAATGGTATCAGAGTCACACCACATTATAATATGAATATTGCAATCTATACATGTGTAGATTATGAAGTTTAAGAACTTTTGGTGGAAGTTTTTAAAATTTCATGTTTGTTGGTATTTTTGTTTAACATATAGAATTATTCATGTTCATGTTAAGAAACAAAAAGAATTCTAGACCAAATAAAGTTTTAGCTTACATGTTTTTGCATGTTTAATTCAATATAATTAAAGTTAGATGAGTAGTTTCATTTTATCGCAAAATTACAGGACATCTTAGTTTTTAATTAGATATATTGAATTTATGGAAAAAGTAAAATCTAGTTTAATTTGGAAAATTAGAAACATTTATAATAGAGTAGGATGCCCAACCCCTTGCACGCGTCCCTAAGGACACATGAGAGGGGGTGGATGGCCCTACCATGGTCTTTTGTTAGACCATGGTGTTTTATTTCAATTGTATTTGTTTTTCTTGCATAGTTAGAAGTTTAATTGTGGTTAAATTCATAGTTTGACTAAACTTCTATATCTATCTCGAAATTATAGCTAAGATAATTAAATTTAATTATTTAATCCTATGCTTTAATATTTATATTTAATTATGTTAGTTAAATATATGGAATATTATGGATGCATGGAATTCTAGCACCATTAGGATTTAGGGAGGCAAATCCTAATATATTTAGGTAATGGATAATTAAGAATTAATCTAGGATAAGATTAATTTATATTAATCTTAGGATTAATTATTTATAGCAATAATTTAAAATTGGTTAAAGATAAGATTTATCTTTTAGGGCCTAATTATTAAATTAAATACCTAAGTACACCTTACCTATGGTTTTGGAGACTAAAGCCTAATATAGGTAATATATTTAAAAGTATACTTAAAAGGTTTTAAATATCGCCTACAATATTCTAGGGAATAAGGAACCCAAATCCATATTCTAGAAGATATATTATTAGCCTTAGATTATTTAGATAAAATATGAATTTTAAGTATTAAGGAAAAATATATGAAAACCCTTTTATTTAATAAAAATTCAAGTGGTAGAGGGGAATGGAAAACCCCAAGGATTTCTAATTTTGGTTTGTACTAATAAATTAATATTGCATCGCCTTAACATGCGGTATACTCCTTACGGAGGGTAATATTTAATTTAGACATTAATAGACAAACTAAATGTAGATAATTATAAGATAAGATGATAAGTGGGCTCGACCATCCTAAAGATGGAGTTCTTCACTAAAGATCATTTTATAAGATATGGACATAAGTAACTACCCTACGGCGGGGTTAAGTCTAGGACATTCTCGGGAATATCAACTAATGAATGTTAATTCAGTCGACTCTAGAAGAAATAGTTATTATGCAAAGAAAATCTATTCTAAAAAAGCCCAATAATATAGTGATTGGATTATTATTTGGATAGTGTCTATTAAAACAAAATAACAATCGAAATGAAGCATGGGCTTGATTCAAATTTACTACAAGTTTAGCCATCCTAAAGTTGAAGGACTTGTAGGTAAATTGAGACATTGTTGCATGTAGTAGTTTAAGGGTCAACTACTTAAGCAAAATGATTAGTGTGTATTTATGTATTTTTTCCATGTTTACAGTATACACGATATACTTGCGTTGCACATGAATGTTCTAATAATTACAATAGATATGTATCCAGAAATGCCTAATTATTTTTAGCCCATTGGCCATTATTCTCAAGGAGAATAAGTTAACTGGCCCAATTTTTGTGGACAATAAAAATAAAGTTTGGACATAGTACTCTAAGCTAATAGAATACAAGTATGTCCTAGCCTAACATGGTCCTCTAGTACTAGCTAAGTCCATACTTGACCGTTGAGAGGCATAAAGACAATGGAAGAAAGCCAAAGACATGGTTGTATGACACATTTTGGTTTCCATGTGAGATACTCTGTGTCCGAGCACAACGACATGGATTTTACTGCCAAGATATTGACCTTATTGACTACTATAAGTCAGATACCAACAAGTAAGGATGGTAGAAGGGCTAATCCATCAAAGCATCGTATGCTTAGGACAATGGACCTCCTAAGACTACCAGAGTCCTTGGAGCTAAGATCAATCTTGCTAGGCAAGTAGACATTATCTTAGAGGCTCTGCCAAAATCCTTCAGTAAGTTCAAGCCCAACATGAGCAAGTTGGACATGATGTTCCAAGAGCTAGTGAAGGAACTTCAGGCGGTAGAGACTATTCTAAAAGCCCAAAGTCGAGCCCACATAGCTCAGGTTTCCACTTAAGGCTTAAACCCACGTGGGAAGAGGCCTAAAAACAAGGGGAAGCAAAAGATGAGCAAAGGGCAACGAGGTAGTGAAGCTAGTAAAAACAAGGAGGTGCAGGTGACAAGCCCAAAGGAAAAGTGCTTCAAGTGCTATGGCACTAAAAGAAGGACTATTTTAAGTACCTTGCTAATAGTGAGAAAAATACTTCCTTTAGCGTTTTACATTGAAACACGATTGGTGGTAGATTCTATAGAATCTTGGATAGTAGAATCATGACCACCAACTAGGCCTGCAATTCATTGCAGGTGTTTTAGATAATGTGAACTTAAGACAGGAGAGTTTGCTCTAAGAGTTTGTAGTAAGCAAAAATATAGGCTACTACAGTGGGAGATGTTTTACTTTCTTTAAATAAAGATAAGATATTAGTTTTGAACAGTTGTTATTATGTACTGGATTTTTCTTAAAATTTTAATTTCAGTTTTTGTAACTTTGTAAAATTATTAATTATGCAGTTTTTTCATTCTAATGAGGACATCAGTAGATATGAGAGCATAATTTATTCCAGTAGATTACACAATAACTAGTTCTATTTATATCCTGAAGCATCTTCATTGCATAATATAGAGTATAGTAGTAATAAGAGTAAGGTTACTTAACTAATAATTCTTATCTATGGCATATTCGTTTGGGCCATATTGGCTCAAATAGGATTCAGAGGTTGATCAAGAATGGGCATCTTGGCCCATTAGAACTTGAACAAAGTTACCTCAACATGAATCATGTCTTAAGGAAAAGATGACCGAAAGATTACTTTCTTCTAAGGGACAAGAAGCCAACAAAGTATTAGAAATTGGTACAACACGGATATGTATGGTAGTAAGAGCATACTAGCTCGAAAAGGTTGTGCAGTACTTCATCAATTTTTGCAAATGATTACTCAAGATATGGATATGTATTCCTAATGCAATGCAATCAGAGTGCTTTGATAAGTTCAAAGAGTACAAGGCTGAAGCGATACAGTAATTAGGAAGACATTTCAAAGCCTTTGAGTTTGATCCAAGAGGCAAAAACCTTTCGGGTTTGCTCAAGTGGTATCTCACACAATATAGGCTTGTATCTTAGTTAGCTGCACCTGGGATACCCCAACAAATGGTGAAGTTGAGAGAAGAAACCAAACACTCTTAGATATGGTAAGATCCATGATGAGTCATATAATTTTGCCCATGTCCTTTTGGGGATATACATTTGAAACAACAGTATATATTTTGAACTTGGTTTCTTCCAAGTTAGTACCTAGAACACCACTGGAAATGTGGAAAGACCGCAAACTCAGTTTGAGGCACCTTTATGTTTGGGTATGTTCAGCCTATGTACTGAGTATCAATGCTACAGAATTAGAACCAAGATCGAAAATGTACTATTTCATAGGCTATCTTAAAGGAACCAGAGGTGGGATCTTTTTATCACCCTAAGGAGCAGAAAGTGTTAATTAGCACTCATGCTTGATATTTAGAAAATGATATATCGATCCAGACAACACCAGATTATGAGATTGTTGTAGGAGAGATTCTTCCAGGATCTTCAAATGCACCTACACCAAATAAGGAAATGAATGGACAACAAGCCATAACTAGTACCCCGGAGCCTCGTCGTAGTGGGAGAAATGTCAGACAACCTAATAGATACTATGGAGAGTCTTTTTAGGCAGACTCTATAGATCAGACTGCTGACCAGACTAGTATTGAGGAAGAAGTAACGGACATGGAAGCAGAGTGAAGACACAAAGCAATGTAATCATAATTAAAGTCAATGTATTCTAATAAAGTCTAGGAACTTGTAGTTGCAACTCAAGGAGTAAAACCCATAGGGTGCAAATAAATCAACAAAAGAAAGAGAAACGTGGAAGGGAAGATGGAAACCTTCAAAGAAATGTTGGTTGTAAAAAGATATACTCAGAAAGAAGGATCGATTATGAGGAAACCTTTTCACCAGTAGCCATACTCAAGTCCATAAGAATTCTTTTAGCCATAACGTGTCATTATAACTATGAGATTTGACAAATGGACATCAAGACAACATTTCTTAACAGGAATCTAGACAAAAGCATATGTATGATGCAGCCAGAGGGGATTGTAGCTAAAGGCCAAGAAAACATGGTTTGTAAGCTTAAGCAAACATCAAGTGAGTGGAACATCAAGTATGACCAAGCAGTCAAATCTTTTGACTTTGATCAAAACATTGATGAACCATGCGTGTACAAGAAAGGTAATGGTAATGCTATCGTATTCTTAGTCCTTTACGTGGATGACATCCTATTATTTGGGAATGACATATGAATGTTGTCATCCATAAAGGTTTGGCTATCTACTCAATTTCAGATGAACGACTTAGAAGAAACTAGTTATATTCTTGGTATCAAGCTTCTGTGTGATCGTAGAAATAAAACACTAGCATTATTCCAATTGTCATACATTGAAAAGATTCTTGTCAAGTTTAGCATGCAAGGCTCTAAGAATAGTTTGTTACCTTCTAGTTATGAGGCACCTCTATCCAAGGATCAGTGTCCGAAGACATCTGAAGAGATAAAAAGCATGAAAAATACTACAATAAAAAAAGGTTGGCGTTACGGACAGTTTCCGTAGCCTAATAGTAGCCAACTTGGGATGGGCTACGAATAGGCTACGGAAAGCCGTCTGTAGCTAAAAGCCCCGTACCCAAATCGATAGTCCATTACCCATCCGTAGTAAATTCCAAAATTAATTTGTATTTATTTTTTATGGCTTCCGTAGCAAAATGGCCGTAGCCCATCCGTAGCCAATTAAAATTTTGACTTTTTTTTATTAATAATTAACGTCCGTAGCAAAGCCGTAACTGTTTCGGTTGTAAATCGGTTGTCACCCATGGCTACGGATTGGTATCTGTAGAAGTTTGGTAGCCCCTTATTCCGTAACCAATCCGTAACCAATTGTTGCCAAATATCCATAGCCAATCTATAGCCTTTTGTCGACATATTTTCGTAGCCAATCCGTAGTCCTTTGTCGCCACATATCGGTAGTCAATTGTTTGCCCAATATTTTTGAAGCTAATTCATCGCCCAACTTTCTATGGCTAATTCGTCACCCAACTTTCGTAGCTAGTCTATAGCCAATTAATTATTTTAATTTTAAAAAATTAAAATATAATAAAATTAATATCTACAAGAAAAATTAAAATTAAAGATATCAATTGATATTTACAGTAAATTTAAAAACTTTACAAAAAAAATATATATAAAATACTGTACAAAATTAATTTTTGAAATTTTTTTAAAAAACCTAAAATCTACTGATTGTTTATCTCGACCTTTCAGCTGAGTCCGTAAAAACACCCCTTTTTCACCCACTTGTGGACTTCTTTGTCATTTTCCATGTCAAGCCTTTATTGGGTTCAAGACCAAGTTGATAAATCTTCAATCCATGTTTCTTAACTAGTTGAATAAACCTGACATAGAAAAGAGTATGTCAAAACCAAAATAAGAAATAGAAAATTAAAAAAGTAGGTAAAGAACTTACTTCTTTGCATTAAAATGTTCAACTCCAAGATCCTCGTCCCAAATAAAAATGAATTCATAAGGAGGTGCATCTTGCTTGCCACATTACTCACAATTAAGCTAGTGGACATTCTTCATTGATAATTACTGCACCAAAGCAATTCATGTCCTAACTAAAATTGTAAACATAAATATCCCACGACAGTGAAATTATAACAAAGATATGAACATGCTACCTGAGCCCCTATCTACTAGAAAATAAATTGTAATAAGATTTTGAAACTTCATCTGCATGTTATATTAATGGAACGAAATCATCATAAGCACTCAAATACAATTGTGAAAAGTAACAGAATTTAATACCAGATGCCGCCTACAAAATCCTAGTGATGGTCAATCAAAGTCGCATTTTTTCCTGCTCCTAAGAAATATTTCATCAATATAAACATTAACATTATTAGATCTTCAACTATGACAGACTAATGATTTATACCTTATTTCCTTAAAATGAGATCCTTACATTGCTAGCACTAAGAAAAAACAAATACATAAATATGAGAAAATTTTAAAATATAAGCAAACCAATGCTCAAATGTATCAGCTTATATCTTTTCTCTAGATATCAAGGGTTATGAACTAATTATCATATTCACTATTTCAACAAACCTTTCTGTAAAAATTAAACTTTAGAAAACAAAGTCTCTCCTATATTTGGTATCTAAATTAATACATATGAAATCACATAAACCAATACTCAAATGCCACTCCATCATGAAATATCGACTAATTACATGGGAATTCAATAAATCATGCTAATACATCAATAATTTACAAAAATGCTCCAATATCACATGAAGTTGATATACCATAAGAAGAATTGGAGTCATATTGATGGTTCAGAGGATAGTGAAATTTCATGCTTAAGTTGTGTAACTTCATAGTAGTAGTAGGGCTACCTATTGAGAAAGTTTGCCAGGGTGGTTTAGTTATTCCTGTAGCTCAAGGCTTTTCTGGAGGTGTTACTACTACTCTGACCCCATGTTGTACTTATTGTGCATGTAGGGGTCACCTAGAGATTGACTGTTGAAGGAAGACAAGAAGGTGTAACGGTTACGGTAGCAATCAACATAAGGTCAAAGAATGCCCAAAATGGCAGAGGGTGCAAGGGCAGGCTACGGGATGAAGTACCCAGGGTTAGGGCCAGAATCTGGGGAAGATAGCTACTAACAGATTACAACCCGGTACCACAATCAACCAATTTAGTCATGGCACATCGAGAGGCACGGCTAACCCCCAGCCTGTTACATGTAACTATTGCAACAAAAGGGGGCACACGGAAGCCCAGGGTTAGAAGAGGTCTAGTAGATGCAAAGGATGTGGGAATGATCAACATCACGTCAAGAATTCTCCAAAGTGGCAAAAGAATCGTGCCCAGATTACAAGCAGTAATCACGGTTGAAGGTAAACTTACCTATTAAACCTATAGGTTAAAATATTACTTGACCTCGGTGTCTTCTATTCTTTTATTACATTTCCTTGGAAACAACATATTGTTATGCAAGTAGAGAGATTGCTTTATACCTTGGAAGTAAACACATGCATAATGTTGAATTGATGACTGAGTTGTATGTGAAGTTGGAATGTGGTACTTTTATTCGGGGATACTTATTGGGACATCTTACCGGTAACTATTGTTTGGAGATCATATTCTTATCCAGTATGGTATTCGTACTTGGCATTCTTATTCGGTATTCTTATTATTGATTAGTATTCTTACTCAGGAATTCTTATTTGGTATTCGGTCTTCGGCATTCGGCATATTTATTTGGAATTCTTAACTGACATACCTTAGGGTATATGACATCCAGTGTTGGTATTTTCGGTGATGGAAATTAGGAATTCAGCTCGGAAATTGGTATTCGGGTTCAGCTTGGCATGTGATATTCGGGATTCAATCATCAGTATTCTATTTCATGCAGTCAGAGTCGTTGCAGCTCGAAGAGGAGTAGTTGTATAAAGAAATTGCGAGGATGCAATTCTGTTAAGGAGAGGAGGATGTAAAACCCCGCACACATTCATGCATCTATATAAATAAGTTATAAGTATTAATGTGTGCTTGTATTATCTTACTTACCTTCATGGACTTCTTTGTGCATTCACCTAGTTTTACGTGCATTAAGTGTTAGATAAGGTAGACATTAGTTAAATATCTTTTAATGCCCTCTATATATATCTTAAATGTTTACTAGGTGCAATAGAAATAAGTTAGAGTTATAAGAGTTAAGTAGAGTAACTTCAGGGTAACATTGCAAATATTAGAAAACTTTGGGGCCAAAGTGCAATTAACTAAACTTTGACTTAGACACTAATTAAACTACATAGGATTAGGATTAGCTTATAAACTACACTTGAAACACCCAGCTATAGGAAGAAAAGGAAAAGGGAAGAATGACAAAACTAGAAAAACACTTGGGGTCAAATAGCAAAACTTATAAATTTTTGGGGTCAACTTGCAATTATGAAAAGTTATACTTGGACACCAATTAATCGCTTTAAATCAAGAATTAACTCTCCGAAATCCCATTAGAACCCTAAGACTATAAGAAATTAGAAAAGAAAGTCAAGATCAAGAGCTCTTTAAGAATTAGGGGCAAAAGTGGAGACTTTGGAACTTTTAGGGTCAAAATTACAATTATGAGAACTAATACTTGGAGACCAAGTTTGGCAGTTTAAACTGGATATCGCATACACTAAATCGTGCAAGGAATACCCCGGTCAAATTAGAAAAGAAACGGAGAAACTTTTACATTTTAGAAAACACGAAGGGTCGATTAGCAAAACTCACAAACTTTAGGGGCTAAATTACAAATATCAAAAGTTAACCTTAGAGACCAAGATTGCAATTACAACTAGGATTTAAGTTGGCTAATTACATAAGGGGCCCCACAACTAAAGCTAGGTAGATTAGGGGTCAACTTATAAGAAGAAAAAACAATAAGGGCTAAAAGGCAATTAGGCAATAGTTTTTAACCTAGCTTCCAAGAGGAGTATAAGAATACTTTTCATCATCTTTTCCTCTTCATATGGCCGCCACCACCCCTCCTCCCTCTCCCCTTTCCCCTCCCCCCTCATGAGAGACTAAAGAGCATTTTGTGCTTATTTTGCAAAACCTTGTGAAGAACAACAACATCAAAGTTGATATTCAAGCTTGCTAGGTGATCTTAAGGCATTATCAATGTGGTTCTTGCATTTCCAACCAAAAATCAAAGGTGAGGGTTTTTTCAAAATGGTTATTGATGAGATTTAAATGCATATTTATGGATTTGTGAGGCTTGTATGGTGATATATTAACTAATCCATGGATGAAAATTGTTTGGATCTTGATTGTTGAAGATTTGAATCAAAGTTGTGGTTGCTGAAATTTTGAATGTCCTTGGATGATGAAGGTTGTATCTAGCTATACTAATATGGTTGATTGTTGCTTATTTAAGTTGCTAGAGGTTGCTTGAATGAATAGGTGTTGTTCTTGGTAATATGGTATCAAAACATACAAGAATTTTCGGATTAACTTTTCTGGACAGATTTGTGCAATCAGAAATTTTAGCCCGTTTTGAGGGCTGGATGATTTTAGAAAAAATTGGAAAAAATTTAGGATGTAGTAGACTCATAGAGGAACATTTATTATGTTGGACAAAACCAGAGAAAAAATCGTTTTCATGCTCAAAAACACACGAGACAGTAGGTTACGGGATTTTTATAAAAATCTGACAACTCACTGCCTTAAGTTTCTTTTGAGCATGAAAAATAGTAAACAACCTTAGAATCGAACGAAACTTTCACAGAAGCTATATTAGGAAGTTAAGAACAACTTTCATGTTTTACAAAATGTCAGATTCCATCGTTAAACTACTTTGAATTTTCCATTCCCGAAATGACGCAAGGATAGCTTGCAATCTAGTCAAATAAACGCAGTTGCACGGATTAGGTTATAACTCTGTCGTTCTAGATTGGAATTGAGCGTTTCTTGATTCCAGAATTATCTACACTTGAAGAGATTTAATTCTATAAAAAAAACAGAGTAATTGAAGTCCGGGAAGATAGTTAACTGATTTGCTAAATTTTGATCAATGCAGTGGCTTAGAAGAATTAGATAAGTTCTAATGCTTAGCGTATTTGACGAAATGGCTAAGTTGCTTGTTCCTACTAATGTGCAATGATATTATATAACTTCTAGATATGTTAGGACACTTGTATGATCATTTATATAGATTATATTGCTTCTTGCTCGATAATTACCTGGTTTGCTATAAATGTATAACTGTGTGAATGTTTTGAACTCGATGCTTATCTAAATGCTATAAATGCTCGTATTATGTGAACTTGGATTGAAATTGGTGTTAAAAGGGGTTGCAACCACCTAGTCTTGGCATAGTAGTGTGCATACTACGCCGAACATCCTCGGGGTGTCGGTGATCTTATGTCTACCATGGTCCTATTCCCCTCTCACTCGGGAACATTGATTTTCTTAGAGAATCGGGTCATAGGTTTGGGTATTTTCCGGAATACTCTATTGGGAGATAAGGAAGGAGATGTTGAACATCTCAATTAATAGCAAGGTAGGCCACCTCTACCGCTTGATATACGATATATAATCACCCTCTCGCTTGGGCGCATTGACTTCCTCGGAGATGTTAGAAAGAGTAAGTTATTTCTTACTTAGTATGTGTTATATGACTTGTATATGGATACTTGATTGTTTCTTGATTGCATTGCATCCATGGATTTACAAAAGATTTATGAAATGGAAAAAAAAATGTATTCGAAAACCCTTCCCAGATTCCCCCCTCGCTAAGCTTTGGTACCGGATAAGCTCACCCTCGTTTTTTTCCCCCTTTTAGGTGTAAATGAGCTGGAGTACGATACTGTGCTAAGGGAAAATATGTTCGTGGCTTTAAACTCTAGTGATGAAGTTTGTATAATATATGATATTTGAATTAATGTAATGGTTAGATGTCGTACTTATATATAAGTTTTTGGTTATACAAATGATATATGATTTACTTTGGAATTAGATTGTCGATTTAATATGTGTTGGACGAATTATATTGTGTTGTTAGAAGTTGGGGTTGAGGATTTGTACTGAAGGATTTGGAGTTGTCGGTTTGAGGCTTTTCCGTTTACAGGTTAAAACTGAAAAATCCAAAATACAGATGTTGAGCTACCTGATTTTCGAGAAAACTAATAATAGGCTGAAAAGTTGACTAAGTATGGATTGATAATTAAATCAACTAAGTTACAACAAGATTTAGTCTCTCGACTAAGGTAAAAGAAATTGAGTAATTTAGAATTTAGTAATTGGGATATAATTATTTAAAAGTCTTAAACTATTGAATTATGATAATAGTACTCGGGCTATTGTGATCGTGCCCTAGTGGACTTAGGCGGAGCGATTTTTTTAAGCCTGTGGCATCACGATCCTAGGAATGTTGGTGGTTTATTTATGGTATCAGAGATTATATTAGCGATTGAAAATTTGGGGTCATGACACGACTAGTTCTAGAGAGCAAAACCAACATTTAGAAAGGAAAAAAACGCAAGGAAAACTGCAAGATTGACGAGGAATGATGGATCAGAGACAAGACTTCGTCACGACTTTATTGAGATTTCTAATTTTTTTTTCTTTCTCTCTTCATGAGCTATAATAGATTTTGGATTTTATTTAAAATTATTATGAGTTGCTAGATTATTTTTCTAGGGCTATGATGTAGCTAGATTTTGATCACTCGGATTTGTGGTTTAACTGATTGATTGGATTATTCTATTTTTATGTTGAGTATTTCATGCTATGCTTAATGCTTGTGATTGTCGGGCCAACAATTGCTTGTTCTGTGGTTTGGTTTGAGACTGAGAAGTGATAACTAGATTAGACCACGTGTGGAATGCCATTAAATTATCATAAGCTAGAGATAATTATGAGATCTAGTGCAGCAGTTAAATTTCTAGGGTTTAATGAGTTCCCTAAGTTCATAGTTATCACAGAGATGTAGGTAACTTGCTTAGCAGAATATGTTATTAATGCTTGAGAAAGATTAGTAATTACATTAGTGAAATTACCGGCAGCATAAGGAATAGTCATCAATTGGATTTAATCAACAGATTCGAGTAGGATAAATCTTGGTAAAATTGGAACCCCTAAACCTTTCCAATTATTGAATCAACTTTTCCATAAAACTTGTATTTGCTTAGTTGAACAATATCCCACGACCTCTTTGAAAAAGCAAGAGTTGAAGTCATCCAGGCCAAGGCTCTTCTCAAAAGGAATAGAGAACATGGCATCTCTGATATCCTCAGGAGAGATAGGTTTAATTAGATCTTCAGCCTATTCCTAATTGAGATATCTTCCAACAAAAGGGCTAATGTCAGAAGAAGTAAGAGAATGATAATGGTGAGAGTTGGTACCAAAAAGACTAGTGAAATAGCTGATTGTTTCTGAACTAATCCTATCCTCAAAAGTGATGAGATTACCATTTTGATCATTCAGAGTGGTCAAAGAGTTTGTAGCATTTAAGCTTTTGGCATAATTGAAGAAAAATGAGGTATTAGAATCTCCTTCCTTAAGCCAGTTGATACGGGATTTTTGCCTCCAGTATTGTTCCTCAACCTCAATAATGTTCTTGAGGTTGTCATTCAACTGTCTTTCATTCCTTCGGTCCTCTTTACTACATCTGTCCAAAAGGATATTGTGTTGAATAAGCCCAATCTGAGTACGGTAGTCTTCAATTCTCTTATAAAGATTGTTGAAGTGAGATTTGTTAAAAGCTTTGAGACGAACTTTCAGCAATTTAAGCTTTGTGACAAGGCGAAACATAGGACACCCCTCAACATTTCCATTCCAAACCTTAGCAACAATCTCCTTGAAGTTAGCCTAATTAGCCCAGAAGTTGAAGAACTTGAAAGGAGTTTTGCGGTGGTTACAAGTGGAAAAGGGGGACAAACAAAGTGAACAATGATCAGAATTCTCTGGAGATCCCACAATAAGAGAGGAGTTAGTGAAATCCAGATGCCATTCACCATTGATCAATACTCTATCCAATCTACTCTCCTTAAGATTAAGACCACTTGACATATTTCTCCAAGTATAATGCGACCCTGTACTTCTATGTTCCATGAGACCACAAGAATCAATACAATCTTTAAAATCCCAAGCTCCAACAGGTAGCACCTCACAACCCAATCGATCTTCCACAGCCAAAATTTTATTAAAATCGCCCACAATAGCAAAAGGAATATTCACACAAGATGAACTCCAAAACTTAATCATGTCCCAAATGAGCTTTCTCTTAATCACATCATTCGAACCATAAACAAAGCAGAATCTGAACTCTTACTTATTGGAAAGATTCACGATTGAGCAAAAAATAGCCTGATCAGTTTCATCCAGTTTGTTAATGGAGACAATCCTCGCATCTCACAAGACCCAAATTCTGCCATTACCAAAACTGTTATCAATTGTATTCCATCTTTTGAATTTAGAATTCCAAATTGTGATACCCCGAACCTGGCATATAATTAATAGTATCTAATTACATTTAAATTAAGTGTTATCTTAAATGCTAGCATAGAATTATGTGTTTACTTTACTTAATTCATTCATTTTTATAATTATTTTCATAATCCTTTAAAAATATTCAAACAAATGGTTAAATTTATTATTTGAAATGAATACTAACTATTTTATTATTTACTAAAGTCAGTTTCATTTTCTTGTGTTTATTTATTTTGTTTTCAACTAAATGGAAAAGTAGCTCCGACCCAGGAGTGAATTTTAAACTATTTTACTTTTCAAAAATTATATTTTTCTATCATTACTGATCATTTTTATAGCAATCGTTCATCGACCGTTCGTGCGTAGCACATCGGCAACAAGAGATATAGAATTGTTTTCAGCTTTTAGTTGAATTGAAATTGTTTTAATCTTGCTTAGCCTAGTTTAATTGATCTAAATAGCCAAATGTTGACCATTTAACTTGAGCATTGACCAAAGCCTTTGACCTTTGACTTTGGTTGTCATCTTTTATAACCAAATACCAGCCAAAGCAAAACAAAACAAAACAAAAAAAGAACAAGAAAGCTCCTCAAAGCCAAGGGAAAGAAGGAAAAAGAAAAAAAAAATAGAAAACTAAATCTTTGTTCATCCTATCTTCTCCAAGCTTGTTTCTAGCATCCTAGAGCTTTCTCAAGCCTTCTTCAACTAGCCATGTGAGGAATTTCAAGCTTTTTATGCATTTTCTATAAATCTTGATTTATGTTTCAAATTTTTAGATTTGCAATATATTGTGTTTAAATGCTTATTGTTGCTTGAATTAGTCTCTACGATGATCGTAGAGCATTACTTGATAGTTATTTAGAGATTTTTACGGCTAGAAACACAAATTTAATTTAGGGAAGAACATGAATAGTGAATTTGAATAGTAAACCTACAATTTTTGGATTTTCAATCCAAATTGCATTTTCTTGATTTAGTTAGGTGTCATTAGTGTTAAGAAGATTAAATGTGCAATAAAAATTGGTTCTACTTTGATAAAATTGAGAAATTAGCGTTGAAATGTAAATGGGTTGTTTGACCAAGTGTTGACCGTGCTCGTTTTGAGTTGGGGGTTTGGCTTGTGAGTGCTGGGAAGCACTTTTAGCACTGTTTTGGCGTTAATTGGGTGTCCAGTTAGCATGGCTGTAGTTCAAATGCACTAGATGGACTTTCGGGGTCCAATTGGAAAACCAAGGTTTCGTAACATAGAAACGTGCCTTAGTGTGCCTAAATGAGGGTAGTGAAGTCGGTTTCCCAATCCCGTAACTCATTTGATTATAATTGCCTTGGGAAGTTAGAGTTTGAATAGTATTTTGTTGATTTCGTGTATTGAACTAGTATTGCTTGTTTGGCTATTGTTCTTATTGTTATTATGGAATATGAATGCTTGAATATCAATTGTTGCTACTAATTTGTACATTCGTGCTATCACTCATTTATTGCTTGTATCTCGTATTGCATTGCATGATGTCCTCTCTGGGCAGTCTCAAGCTGCCAGGGTTGTATTGCTCTAGCTCCATGTCCTATTCTCGTTCTCACTAGGGATGCCGCCCTAGGATATTTAGGTCGTAGATTTATCGGGGTACATCCGGAGTACACCCAACTGAAGTTATAAGGTGGTTGCGTGCTTATCGTTCTCTTTCTCGTCATCGTTGCCAACATCAAGCTCGAGATTGGTGTATCGCTCGTGAGATCAAACTATAGCCTTCAAAGTGTGGTATAGCTTTGTTGGTCATGTTAATGATTATTTTGATTGTTTGCTTTACTTGTGTTAATGTTATATAGATTGCTTTCTTTATTGCTTATAATGTATAATTGCTCTTATTTGCATTGCATGTTCTCCTCTATCTCCACCCCAATATTTGTTTCCTCTCTCGCTGAGCATAGTGTATGCTTACCCCTTTCACCCACAATATTTTAGGTTGCTATGAAAGAAGAAGAGGTTCGTGATTTCACTGTTAGTTCGTTGCCTAAAAGAGATGCCCTATGTGTTATGTGGCTTGAGTTGTAAAGAGATGTAAGATGACTACTTTCATGAGTTGTATGTGTTCATTGTAGAGAGGAAATGTAATTTAAGTTTAACTAGGTCATTAGAATGGTATGATAAGCTAGTCTATGTAATCGATTAGTAAGTTTCCAATTCAATGCATGTATGTACTTGTCTAAAAGAAAAGAGTTAGGATAGCCTTTGATTTGGAAATAGAAATGTATAATTGCTTGTGGACTTTTGTTGTGGACCAAGGCTCGAATGGCCTTGAAGAGTTGTTGATGGTATTGGACAAGGTATCGGTCCATTTCTCCTGGTTGTAGGTTTTGGTTTGCCCTGGAAATAGGGGAGACTCCGTCCGTTTTTCCTAAAATCTGTGCCCGGGTTTGTTATTGGGTTGAGTTTAGTTGATTAATAGAAGTCCTGGTCTCGTGAGGGATCAGGGTGTTACAAGTGGTAGCAAAGCTTAGTTAGCTCTCAATCAGGACGAGGTCCTCGGTCTGTCGAGTAGTAACCCTTGCGTGCGTGCTTGTGAAGTGTGTCTTGAATATGTATGTACTTGTATGTGAGATTGTGTGTCTTGAATTGAATGTATGCACCTATGTGATATAGTTATATGTCATATGCTAAATGTGTGTCAAGTGTTGTGAAATAGCTAATCGTGAATCGAATTGAACTCGTGAACCGTAACTTGCTTGAACTCTTGATTGTAATGTGTATATTCGAGTGACTTGGAGTGAGTTGTGTTGTGATTTGTATTTGTTGTATTGTGATTCGTAATTGAATTGTCTTGTTGATTAAACTAGTTTTTATAAACTCTTTTATAATCATAGTTGCATAATAGTTTAAAGAATATTTGTATATATGTGATATCCTAGCATTCATATTTAGTCGTCGATATGGTAAGAAATATTCTTCCTCCCTTGAAGAGGGATGATTGGTAGCAAATCTTTCGTATGTGGACTAGCAGGAATAAGAAGCATTTGAGCAGCCCTTTATTTGGGAGTTGGTGTTTATAGTTGGAGCTCGGTTATTGGCATTCTTCTAAGGTATTCTTCTATGGTCAGCAGTCTTAAGTGATGGCTTCCTTTGGGGTTCTGTATGACGGTTCTTATTGGCGTAGTATTTTGGTACTTGCTTATTGGTACTCCTCATTAAGTTCCATATTCAGGATTCTATGCGAAATTATTATTCTATACTGCCTGCGGTATTCTGTGGATTTCACATTAGGTTTTCTTATTGGTAAGTTCATACTATGATTCTCACTCGGCAAATGGTAATGAGGCCTTGGAGTTTGGTCTTGTACATGTTGTATCTTCTCGAGCCTCTCCCTCAGTTTTCTCATTCAGGGAATCTACACTTGGTGTTTTATTGGCAAATTGTGGTAGGGATTCAGTGATTCGAGGGTTATACTTAGTAATCGGCCTTTGGTATTCTTTTATACATTCTTCTGAGAAATTTTGATTTAAGTCTACATACGGTATTCAGTTTTGCATGATGTGCATCTACCCTGGACTATCTTTTGACTTTCTTATTTGGTACGTTCATGGTATTAAGCTTGGGGATCTTACATGGACTTCTTGTGTGGCATTTTCCTTAAAATTCCCCTTGAAATTCTTGTCAACAATCACACACAGTAATTTCAATTCAAATGCTTATTGGACTTCTATTGGAGATTCGTATGTGGGATATTACTTCGGTATTCTTCTTGTCATTATTATGTGGTATTGGTATTATCTGTGGTATTCGTAATTGAGTCTTGTATTGGTGTTTTCCAACCTTCTTACTCGGAATTCTGAAGTGGACTTTCCGTTGAACACTTGCCTTTGGAATTCTTGTAGAGTATAAGTATTCAGAGGAGTTCTTATTCGAAAGCTGTTGACTGGTATTCTTAATGAGAACCTTTATTGGGTCTCTTATTCGGGATTTCGTATGTGGTAACATTGTGGTATTCTTAAAAGGGATTCATGTCAGTACTTTTGTTCGGCATTTATGTTGATGTTCTTCTTCGGGTCTTACTGGGTATCTTACTTGAAATACTATTCTGGTTATTTTCCTTGGTATTCTCTTTGACATTCTTCTCAGCATTCGATAGCGGTATTCGGAATCTATTTGGTTATTCTATTTGGTATTTCATTTGAGGACTTTACTGATATGTATATATACTAGAATACATGTTTGGATTTCTTATGTGGGTACTTCTGGAGCTCTTATTTGGAAAACTTCTATGGAACTCCTTATAGTATAATTGACCGAGTTTCTTGCTTGGGTCTTCTTGGGATGTACTTGGGTTCTCGTCAGATTTCTGCTCCGGACTGCCTATCTAGTATCCCTTTCGACATTCTACTTGGCATATCCATATGACGTTCATTTGAGGAAATCAATATGCACTTATGGGATTCTTATTCGGATTTCTAAGTGGTATTCTTGTTGGAGCCTTTGTTTGGTCTCTTTACTTGGGAGTTCTCGTTGCGGTGTTATTTGGATTTCTTATTTGGCTTCTTACGGGCATTCTTATTCGGTGTTCTTGCTCAGCAACCGATGAAGAGTAATTAGAATTGTATTTCAGTTGATGCTGAGTTCTCTTATGAAGAAAAATTGCGAGGACGCAATTGTTTTAAGGGGAAAAGGATGTGATACCCCGAACCCGGCATATAATTAATAGTATCTAATTGCATTTAAACTAAGTGTTATCTTAAATGCTAGCATAGAATTATGTGTTTACTTTACTTAATTCGTTCATTTTTATCATTATTTTCATAATCCTTTAAAAATATTCAAACAAATAGTTAAATTTATTATTTGAAATGAATACTAACTATTTTATTATTTACTATACTCGGTTTCATTTTCTTGTGTTTATTTATTTTGTTTTCAATTAAATTGAAAAGTAGCTCCAAGCTCGGAGTGAATTTTAAACTATTTTATTTTTCAAAAATTATATTTTTCTATCATTACTGATCATTTTTATAGCAATCGTTCATCGACCGTTCGTGCGTAGCACATCGGAAACAAGAGATATAGAATTGTTTTAAGCTTTTAGTTGAATTAAAATTGTTTTAATCTTGCTTAGCCTAGTTTAATTGATCTAAATAGCCAAATGTTGACCACTTAACTTGAGCATTGACCAAAGCCTTTGACCTTTGACTTTGGTTGTCATCTTTTATAACCAAATACAAGCCAAAGAAAAACGAAAAAAATAACAAGAAAGCTCCTCAAAGCCGAAGGGAAGAAGGAAAAAGAAAAAAAATGGAAAACTCAATCTTTGCTCATCCAATCTTCTCCAAGCTTGTTTCTAGCATCCTAGAGCTTCCTCAAGCCTTCTTCAACTAGTCATGTGAGGAATTTCATGCTTTTTATGCATTTTCTATAAATCTTGATTTATGTTTCAAATTTTTAGATTTGCAATATATTGTGTTTAAATGCTTATCGTTGCTTGAATTAGCCTCTATGATGATCGTAGAGCATTGCTTGATAGTTATTTAGAGATTTTTACGGCTAGAAACACAAATTTAATTTGGGGAAGAACATGAATAGTGAATTTAAATAGTAAACCCTTGAATTTTTGGATTTTCGATCCGAATTGCATTTTCTTGATTTAGTTAGGTGTCATTAGTGTTAGGAAGATTAAATGTGCAATGAAAATTGGTTCTACTTTGATAAAATTGAGAAATTAGCATTGAAACGTAAAGGGGCCGTTTGACCAAGTGTTGACCGTGCTCGTTTTAAGTTAGGGGTTTGGCTTGTGAGTGCGGGGAAGCACTTTTGGCTTTGTTGTGGCATTGATTGGGTGTGCAGTTAGCATGGCTGTAGTTCAAACACACTAGGTGGACTTTCGAGGTCCAGTTGGGAAAGTGAGATTTCGTAGCATAGAAACGTGCCCTAGTGTGCCTAAGTGAGGGTAAAGAAGTCAGTTTTCCAATCCCGTAACTCGTTTGATTGTAACTGCCTTGGGAAGTTAAAGCTTGAATGTTATTATGGAATATGAATGCTTGAATATCAATTGTTGCTACTAATCTGCACTTTCGTGCTATCGCTCGTTTATTGCTTGTATCTCGTATTGCATTACATGGTGTCAGGCGCATGTGTGATAAGCCTTTCTGGGCAATCTCGGGTTGCCATGGCTGTGTTGTTTTAGCTCCGTGTTCTATTCCCGTTCTCGCTAGGGATGCCGCCCTAGGAAATTTGGGTCGTAGATTTATCGGGGTATATTCAGAGTACACCCAACTGAAGTTATAAGGTGGTTGCGCGCTTATCATTCTCTTTCTCGTCATTGTTATCAACATCAAGCTCGAGATTGGTGTATCACTCGTGAGATCGAACCATAGCCTTCAAAGTGTAGGATAGCTTTGTTGGTTATGTTAATGCTTATTTTGATTATTTTATTTACTTGTGTTAATGTTTATATAGATTGCTTTCTTTATTGCTTATAATGTGTAATTGCTCTTATTTGCATTGCATGTTCTCCTTTATCTCCACCCTGATATATGTTTCTTCCCTCACTGAGCATAGTGTATGCTCACCCCTTTCACCCACAATATTTCAGGTTGTTGTGGAAGAAGAAAAGGTTCGTGATTTCATTGTTAGTTCGTTGCCTGAAAAAGATGCCCTGTGTGTTATGTGGCTTGAGTTGTAAAAAGATGTAAAAATGACTACTTTCATGAGTTGTTGTTTATTGTTGGGAGGAAATGTAATTTAATTTAACTAGGTCATTAGAGTGATATGATAAACTAGTCTATGTAATTGGTTAGTAATTTTCCAATTCAATGCATGTATGTACCTGTCTAAAGGATGAGTTAGGATAGCCTTTGATTTGGATATAGAAATGTATAATTGCTTGTGGACTTTTGTTGTGGACCAAGGCTCGGATGGCCTTGAGGAATTGTTGATTGTGTTGGACAAGGTATCAGTCCATTTCTCCTAGTTGTAGGTTTTGGTTTGCCTTGAAAATAGGGGAGACTCCGTCCGTTTTCCCTAAAATATGTGCCCGGGTTTGTTATTGGATTGAGTTTAGTTGATTAATAGAATTCCCGGTCTCGTGAGGGATCGGGGTATTACACAAATGCCCTTGGATTTAGTATGATTCACACGAGTTTCAGTCAGACACCCGACTGAGATTTGATTATTGGAAAGAAACTTCGAAAATCAAAATTTGTTTGTAAGGCTTATTAATGCCCCTGACATTCCATAAAAGGATCTTCATTGGTTGGGATGAGCAAATGGGGGAATGTCTGGGGAATGATCCCCTAATTCACTGTCAAAATTGGTTATAGAGGGCTCACCAACTTCATGAACAGAGTAGTCATCAACTTGGTCAAGAGCAGCAAACTGGTTTGCATTTGACCCCACCTCTTTAGCTTTTCTTTTAGGACTAATCATCCTTCCCGTAGGTGATATGGGAGGAGAACTAGCTCTGATCAAAGGATAAGGTGGCATAGAAACAACTCTCCTTCGTTTCTCCTTCTGTTTCCCTGATCAAACTGGTTAGCTGTAGGTTGCTTAGGAGGACTAGGATTTTTTGATGGTTGGGTAGGACATCTGTCAGCAGGGTGTCCAAAAGCTTTGCAATGCAAACAGAGGGAAGGCTTCCAGGAATACTCAACAGGAATCATCATTATTTTTCCTTTTGCAACTTCAAGCTCAAGAGAATCAGGTAGCTCAGCTCCCATTTCAATCTCAACACAAACACGAATAAAAGATAGTCGAGTTCTCATCTCAAGACTAGCCTCCATCTGGAGGGGAATTCCAACTCCACTAGCCACATAACTGACTCCTTCCGGCATCCAATATTTTGTAGGCATATTCCTAAGTCTGACCCAAATAGGAACTGTTTCAAATCAGTAATTGATAAGTTCAATCCCAGGTTTCCATCAACGAAGAAGAAAGGGTATTTGATTAACATGCCACTGTTGTTGAAGCACTGCAGTACAACTTTGAGATGTTTCAAACCTAAAGAAAAATAGGCCTTCATTTGTAGCTTTGACATCAACATTACCAAATTTCTTCCAAAGGGTATTGACCATAAAACGGACTGAAGAGAAAGAAAGTGCCTTATCAAAGAATTGCCCAACAAGGGCGTTTTTCCAAAACTCACTCCCTTTAGTTTTAACTGATTCTGGAGCAATAATTCTGACCTTACCATCAATCTTAAGTGGTTTATGGTATTTAAGATCTAGAGAACAACTAGTTTTACTAGCAAACAGATTAGCCCAACTAGAGTTATTGGGGTTAAAAATCGATTCTGAATGAAGAGGAATTGGGACTTCAGGCGACTTACCAGGACCCATATTTGTAGTTGCTGGGCCCAAATCTTGGCTAAGAGTATGATCTGAGAGTTGTCCTCAGGAATGGGAAGTGCATCTGAAATAGCTTGGGCATGAGCTTCCTGAATCTGCTCCTCTCCATATTGTTTAACTTTATCACCAGAAGCTTTACTTTTGGTGAGAGGTACGGCCTCAAGGGTTGAGGAAACAGGGGAAAGGTTTTGAGGACCTTTCACAAGGGAGTCCTCAATGCCCTTAATAAACTCCTTAGAGCTAGAACGAAAAACTGAAAGAACTCGTTGGTGCTTTTTGTGAGCCATACCAGTGGGGTAAGGCCAAGATAAAGGGAAGATGGTAGTGGTTTTACAACTGTATAAGGCTAAGGAGCGGCTGCTATCGGATGTTTTAGGGTATGGTGCACGTTAGTCGAATGTTTTAGGGTATGGCGCACGTTAGAGGCTAACGTGCGCCGAGGGAATTTAGTGGGTGCAGTTTATTATTGGTATTAATTTAGCTACTGTAAGATTAATGGGGCATATTGCTCTTGATATTGCAACATCAGGAATTGCAGCATCAATACTGTCAGGAGGCCGAACTGCCAATTCAAGATTTAAAACTCGAATTGAACTTGATGATAAAATGACTTGCAAAATTACAAACAAAGTGCTATAGGGAAGTTAATTATATGGGATGAAGCTTCTATGGCTAATAAGCATGCAATTGAAATATTTGATCAAATTTTACAAGATTTAATGGATTCATCTGAAATTTTTGGAGGAAAAGCAATTGTTTTTTGTTGTGACTTTAGACAAACTCTCCCAGTAGTGAAAAAATGAAAGAAATAAGATTTTATAAATGCTAGCTTTGTCAAATCATTATTGTGGTATAAACTTGAAAATTTTAAATTAGCAAAAAATATGAGAGCCAAATCTGATCCTGTATTTTGTGAATATCTAATGAGAATTGGAGATGGATAGGAAAAAACAATTCATGAAAATGTTGTAAAAATTCCTAGATCTTTTATTGTACCATTTGAAAATGATGATGATTCTGTAGATGTTTTATTTCATTGTGTTTTTTTTTTTTATTCTTTTGCCAGTAATCCTTTTGAAGTCATTAATCGGGAATATTAATGACAAAATATAATAAAGTTGATTAAATTTACGATACTTTAATTAAGCAATTTTCAGGTAATGAGACAATATACTTGAGTTTTGATGAAACTAGAAATATAAATGAACAAGTATAATACCAAGATTTCATCCATAGTTTGACACCAACAGGTCTTCCTCCTCATCGTTTAGTGATTAAAAAGAATTGCCCTATCAATCTTCTAAGAAACATAAATCCTCATGAGGGTCTTTGCAACTGTACAAGATTAATTTCTCATAGTTTTTGGAACAATATAATCAGTGCATTCATAGCTTATAATAAAATGTGAGGAAAACATGTCTTTATACCTCGAATACCTTTAGAACCACAACAAGATGAAAAGTGCCCAGTTGCATTTAAAAGAATACAATTTCCTAGTAGACTTTATTTTTCCATGACCATAAATAAAGCAAAAGGTCAAACATTGGATTTTGTTGGTATATATCTTCGAGAGCCTATTTTTTCTCATGGGCAACTCTATATAACATTATCCAGAGTGAAAAAAGAAAGATGTTGTTAAAAGTTTGATAAGACTACTTACAATTGATAGTATGACTGATGATGAAACAAAAAATGTGATTTACAACGAAGTCTCGACACTTGCTTCAAATTGTGAAAAAAAAAATTGTGTTTACTTGTAAGAAGTTTCTCATATAAGTTATATACAAAAATTATTATTTAAATTAGTATTTTAATTCTTTTGCTAATTAATTCGTTATTACCCACATGAGACTTACAGGATTCAACCAAAATGGAAGTGTTTACTCCTATTCTCAAGATCAGTCCAGCCACACAGAGTTGGAAAGCAAAAGTCCAAGTTGTTGACAAGATAAGACCTCTAGATTCTTCATCGTCAACAGCGACAAAATACTTAAACATCATATTAGAAGATGAAATTGTAAGCTTGGATATCTTTTTTCTTATAATTTCATTTATCTAATTTTCTACACTCCTCTCAAATTACTACATACATGCAATATATGTTACTCACAACAAATTTTCTTCATTTATTACAGGGTACACGAGTACTTGCTTTCATTATAATACTGATCTTATACTATTTCGTGACTCTCTTGAGTTGTGCAGAACATATGTCATAACTAACGCATAAGTAAAGGATCCCAAACCCATGATGAAGCTTCCAGATTCTCAATATCTATATGTGTGGACATCACTGGTTCCACTCCAATTGCAGATATAAAAAGTGATAACTATCTTCCATTATTCCTCACAACAACTTTTAAACTATATGATTGTTTATATAATTGTTTTTCATTTGAAGATATTCTAGTTGTTGTCATTGATAAGCTGCCTTTGAAGACGATTAAGAATAAGGCAGGAGGTTTATCTGAAATCAATGAATTTGTACTTGTTCATCAAGACTAAGATCTATCAAGAACTCATTAACCTTTATATGATTTATATTAAGTTATTTTTATTGATAATATATTATACTTTTTTCTCAATAGGGCAAATCATTAATTCTTACAACGTGGTCTGATTTTATCAATCATGACAGGAACTAGATCACACAAAAATTGAAAGGCAAAACACATAAGCACTTGCTGGTTGAAACTTGAAAGTATAATTCTCACTACTGTGGCTTACACAATGACAACGGATTAACAATATGTAAAGAATTTAATGGAACCGTCTTTCTTTGAGAAGTACATGAAAGAACATTTGCTACAACATGATATGCAGAGAACGAAACCTTTTAGATAATGCTTATTTGCTTGTACTCCCATGTACTTTCATAAGTTAGGGTTTTAAGAGATGGTTCCACCAAATTGGATTCATCTTGGAAATTTTTACTCTTGAAGAACATCTCAAATATTGAAATTTTCAACTGCCCTTGCCAACAGTAGTCTTATCTATATACTTGCAATTCAAAATCTCGTCAAGATTACAGGAAACTGGAGCAGGATATCTTATCGTTTTGCTTGTGCACTTCTAGATTTTCATATCAAGGTCCATTGACTGTAAAGTGAGCTTCAATTCTTTGCAAATGCTAAATATAATCTGTTAAAAGGTACAATATTATGGTTAGTATCAATGAGTGGAATCTTTCTGAAATGTGTGAAATTACTTGGAAGGACCAGAGAAGATCATAAAATAATACTAAATATACGGAACCTAGAATTTGATCTCCGTTGAATTCTTTGAATAACTTCATGTCAAAAGCAACACAATATGGATATTAAGTAGTTTCACTAGAAAAAAGAGAGAGATATAAAAGGAATAACTATCTATGATCAAAATCAATATTTAAAAGGTGCTGGTTTTACCATTACTATTTTCCTTTTTACTGTGATATATTCATCATTTTATAAGCAAGCTAACATAGATGATATTTTCTGAAACACAAACTTTATTCCGTTTCTTAGTTTTTCTTCATAACATTTCCAACATCTTATCATCATCTAATATTCCTATTATTGCAGAATAATTGCATTTGTACAAAAGGAAAATTAATGATCATGGATGAGGAATAATCATTTTACTACCTTGCATGTGATCCTTGTGGCAAAGCAACAAGAGCTGAATACAAAGAAGCATTCAGTTGCATGTAAAGCACACAAAACACAATAGCTATGCCAAGGTAAAAACACATTGCTTTTACAATAGAATGTTCTTTATTCATTTTATCTTCTTTGTATTCGATTTCAACTCTCATTTACCACTTTGATATCTTCTTTAGATTCAAATTTTAAGTCGATATCATTTATCACACTGAAAGTGTAAGTGTAGCAGTATTTAGAAAAAATGGGGAAAAGATTTTCTCACTTGAAGCTGATGAGATAGCATCAAAATAACAAACTGTGAGTAATAATACCTTACCAAACAAGCTTAGATTTAACTCATTCTTTTCTTTTACTAAGTAAACTTTCAAATCTAGGGAAAAAAAGTGACAATTGAGGAAATCAACAAAAAAACTATGGAATTAGGCATTTATCATATAAGGTCATTCACCTTTGAAGTCTATGGACAAACACAGCCAAAATACAATATTGTTTGGTTGTATGATGATGAAGAATTGTCTCATAAATATGGTAAATTGCACCGAACTCTCCTGTGGTGAGGTTTAAGTGCGCACGACCCTCCTATGGTAAAAAAACTCTCTCCAAACCCCCATGTGGTCATATAAAAGTGCACACAACCCCCCCCCCCCCCGACCATAAAAAAAAGTGTATTTTATGACCAATATACCCCTTGTTCCATGTATAATAGTCAACCACTCATTTAAGCCTCAAGAACCACTCATTTGAACTTCAAGAACTATTCTTTTGAGGTTCAACACCCACTCCTCCCTCGCCTGAGATGCTGTCGTGATGAGTTCCTTAATATTTTTTATTTATTTTTAATAACAACACTGTTATTACTATGTAAAATCATTGTTGCGTTCTGATAATTGATAAAATCATAGAGCAAGGGGTATATTGGTCATAAAATATACTTTTTGATGGTCGAGGGGGTCGTGTGCACTTTTATATGACCACGGGGGGTCTGGAGAGAGTTTTTTGACCATAGGAAAGTCGTGCGTACTTAGATCTCACCACAGGAGGGTTGGGTGCAATTTACCCTAAAAAAATTGCTCAATTGGAATCTTCAAGCAGAACACTCCCACGAGCTTTGGCATTTGTTGACAATTATGATGAATCAAGTTTGCAGGATGAAAAAGTCAAAAACCAAGAAAAAGAAGAATCCTCTAAGGATTTGGTCTACTCATCTCAAGACATTGAACATAGTAAACTTAACAAAGATGGACTTAACAAAGATGGTGTCGTAGAATAACCAAAAACGCAAAAATTTCAATAGAAAAGAAGCTTTCATGTGTCTTATGTTCCTTCAATCTTTTTGTAAATTCATAGGTTTTTGCTGACGATAACTCCATCAATATCCTTAAACAGGATTCAGTGGAACAAATTCCACAAATGACCATTTCTTTGTAAAAATAAATTGTCAATGACCATTATTTTGGAAAAATGACTTCTAATTTTGAAATCCTCCCTACTGTAGACTAACTTTTTGCCTCCTTAGCCAGCTTTTTGTAAATCACTACTTTGTAAATATGAATTGTAAATTTAATCTAATATCTACTTTATATTCAGAAGTCTATATTTCTTTTTGGCTCCGTTTGTTTGCAGTAATATATTTTTAGAATTTTTTGATATTTGGTAACACAAAAAATTTGATCAATTAAAAAATAAATTTCGCTCAAGGAAAAATTTTAAAACAAAAAAGTGAAATATTTTTTTGTCCTATAGGAGAATAATTACCCTACGCTTACCCCCCATCCCACCCGACCCCACCCTTTACCTTACCCCCACCCCCACCCCTACCCCCACTCCACCCTCTACCCTCTATTCTCTACCCTTACGGTTCACATATTTATTATGTGTGTGTTTTTTTAATAAAATCTTATGTCGAAAAATATTTTTTACTGTACATGTAAACACCAAAAAATATTTTCCAATATTTTATTTTTCAAAAAAATATTTTTTCTCAACAATTTATTTTACGGCAAACAAACAGAGCCTCTGTTGCAGCAAATGAATTCTATTAACTTTTTTTATAAACATTGGGTTTAGTGCACGACAGTGCTCAACTAGTATATTTTAAAAAATATTGAAGTCAATAAAAACTGACCATTATGTACATCCACCCTTGTCTCCGACCAAACCCAAGAAACC
The DNA here is from genome assembly GCA_037974665.1 of Ehretia macrophylla. Classification (NCBI taxonomy): domain Eukaryota; kingdom Viridiplantae; phylum Streptophyta; class Magnoliopsida; order Boraginales; family Ehretiaceae; genus Ehretia; species Ehretia macrophylla. Next base: position 1,979,844 of record CM075777.1, read on the forward strand.
ACTTGGAATATCTAAAGGTCTATCAAAAATTGATAAACTCTTAGGCCACTTTCGTCCGCACACTACGAAACTTCCTTTTAAAAAAAGAAAAAGAAAATTTCTACCCCTTATGGCTCACATGATAAAATTCTAGAGTTCAAAAAACTGAAAATACCTGAAAAATCAAAATATTATATAATACACGTGTAATTATCGTCGTCAATCAACCCAATACATTAAAATCTATAATCTCATGTTCCTTAATGCGTCATTCTATGAAAAGATAATACATCTTTATTGAAGTTCCAAAAAGCAACAAACAATGAAGAGGTTTGGATAATATATTTCTAAGGTGTTAATGGATTGCTCAAGATTTACAGGATCACACCACTTATTCTCTACAAAGAGATAGGGTGCGTGTACACAGCAATTTTTACTACACCAGTAATTTTAAGAGCACAAAGATGCCAGTTGCTGAGTTACTTAATAATACATAGATATAGATATAAAGATCACTTACAAAAAAAAAAATCGAAAGGGTCGCAACAATAAATAACCCAAAATTCAGCCTCATTACAGGTCTATTTGATTTCTTGAGAGGCAACAGTTTCAATTTCACCGTTTGAAGTCCTTGACTTGATATAAGAACGCGCGACATCTAACATTAGCTCCACCTCTTTTTTATACTGCATAACACACCCTTGTAATCACTTTATCATATAATAATAATAATCAATGATGAACAAGAGAAGATTGATCACATAAGAAACTACCAACCTCATTAATAGCACCTGCTCTGATCTTCGATTGCATCACACACCATTTCTTAAAGTGTGCACCTGCCGAGATAGTGAAATGTCAAACTAATTTAATCATCTAACTGAAAAACCTAATTAGAAGACATCGTCCTGGTATTAACGACTTCAGAGTCCATTAATAAGATGTGAGATGCAGCGATAAAGCATTTTAGCGATCGAATTATATACAAACAATAAGCACAAAAAGGGGATATTCAAAAACCCTCAGTTACAACTGATTTGGTAGCTATTAATAAGAACTTTGGCATTCGCTGCCTTCATAAGTTGAACTTTTAACATAGCACTGCTGGGAACAACTATGAAACAATCTAATTGTGATAAAACAAAAGCAATAAAGTTCGTCAGTATTGGGCAACATTCTCAGAAGCATGAGACACCAATGACGGTTCTAGAGACATCCTAAAGCAACAATGAGGTCCATCTCTCGCACCTTGAAAGCTTGTTATGTCACAAGTAATTGCTGCTAGAGAACTAGTATGGGCGGTTTTGACACCTACATGATGAGCAAGAACAGCTCTCCTGAAGCAGGAAGAATACAGGGCAAAATGTCTTAAAACACAACATCGATATCTCCAGCATTTTGAACTTTTTCATAGCCTTGTGATGTGGAGCACAGATTACTTCTGTGTAATTCTTTTCAACTCTTATAAAACCAAAAGAGAAAAGGTCATGCTCTGCGTAATAGTCAAGTTCTCACTTGAAAACTTGGTATCAGATTCAAATCTTAGAAACAACTTCTCTGGCAACAAGGGTAAGGCTATCTATATTTACCTTCGCAGACCCTGCTACTTGTAAGAGCCTTGTGTATCGGGTAAGACCTTATAAAACCAATTAAAATAAAACCTGGGAACAGGGTGGAGAGAGCTCCATACAGTTTTCCTTTGGCAGGTGATCCTAGAAATCAAACATGTAGCATTCCATCTAACATTGATTACTCATGTTCCTATGAGCTTGGCACCCACTTGTAAACACCACTATGCTTGGATTCTCAAGGGAAAGGAAAGGAGAGTGATATAGAGGAAAAAATCATAAAGTAAAGGAAAGGAAAGGGCTTCTTCCTCGTTTGGAAAGGAAAACATCTTATTATTCTTTTGTTTGGATTGGAGAAGGAAAGGAAAGGGAAAGAAATAGTAAATGGAAATTTCACTTAAAAAGTACATATTCATTGTTATATTAAAGACATATTCATTTTTATGGTTGGCGCAATAGTCAAGTTCTCACTGGATTTCATATTCATTGTTATGTAATAGAAGTACTTGGGACAATCTAAACCTTTTACTCATCAAGTTTTCCTTTCCCTTAATAAAATGCCAGATTGAGCGAAATGCAAAACCCTCTCATTAACAGTCTGTTTGGATTGGACAAAATGGAGGGAAGCGAATGTATGGGGAGGAATTGGGGAATCTCTTCTTGTTTGCTTTCAAAAGTTTGGGAGAGCAAATGACATGGATGAATGGTCAATATCCTCCCAAGCCCCAGATTTGGTTCCCTCCAAATTGTGGGAAGGAGGGGAGGAATTCTCGAATTTTTGATAAACCCATTTTATCCCATTTCTTTCTGCATAATCTCAAGCTTACTTTCAATTATTAAATGGCAACAACTCTCATCCTTTGTTGCTCTTCACGTTCTTCATTTTTTCTTCTTCAATAGCTGTGCCTAAGTACAATGTATACCTGTGTGTGTGTGCGTGGCTGTGTGGCTGTCTATGGTGGAACTTGGTGAAACGGTGGAAAGAGGTGATGTCAACTACGTAAATCTATGTTCTGTTGGGGGCTTTTCTGGCAATAATGAAATAGTCACACGGTCTGTCTAAGGTGGGGTAACCTATACTTTTCCTAGGCCTCCCTATACATTTCTTACAGTTGGGGTAACCTTCACTCCAGACCTTCTCACTAGGACATAGTTCCAAACATAAAAAAACCCGACGGAATATTAACTCTTGATTTGCAGCATGGTTATCCCACTTGATAGTTGCAACCAACAAGACCTGTACACGTGTATGTGATACCAGTTTAAATTTTGTATTCATCAAGACATTTCAATCAGAAGTCTATCAGCTAAATTCTCCTTCTCTCTGTTTTCTTCTGCAGTGGAAAAAAGCGTAATTACAAGCAGTTAATTTTATAAAATCCAAAAGGCAAAAGAAAGGAAAGAAGGGTTGCTAGAATAATTATAGCTATCAAAATCGATATCTTACGATTCGATTCATAAGCAAAACGATTCAAATTTTCATGTGAACAAGAATGAGTATGAATCACAGCTAATTGGATTGAAGCATACAGTCCAGCGATTCGCTGCTATGTTGCATGTGGGTTGGGTCAGTTTTGTCCTTTCCCTTTAGTCCAAAAAAACAAAAAATTGTTTAAACCATAACAAAGCTGAGCCCATAATAACGAAAGCCAATGATGAAACAACCACCTTAAAGCCATCAATCAAAATCAATATCAAGAAATTCGTGCCAACACCAAACACTTCCTCTTGTGCTGCCGGCCAGAATCCTCGATGAAGAAGAAAATGATGAAGACAAGGGGTGGTGGTGGTTGTTGGTGATGATATTTTTCTAGGTGATAAATATATTCTTTATGGTCTTTCTATCAGTCTAATTTTAGGGTTCATGCCAGCATAGAATCCTAAATCTATTTTTATAATGTGACAAAATCATTAAGATTCAGGGATCCCATATGACTCACGATTAGGAAGTATTATTTTGATTCACGATTTAATAACTATGGAATTAAATGCAAAAAAGATATCCTAATTCCAAGCACTAATGCAATCATCTACAAGAGCCACTCAAGAGAAATGTATTAGGGTGATCAAAAAATTATTGAGTGAGAAGACAAGGACAGGAAACACAGAGAGATGGAGCAAGAAAATGCAACAAAGATAAAAGCATAACCGCTACCGCAAAGGGAAACAACATATAGCATAAAAACAAAAAAATTGAAAGATTACAATCCTGCAGGGTCAGTGCCTTGGATGAACTTACCCACTTTTATGTCAATATTACAAGATGATTCAGATTTAGTCTTCAATGACCATCTGCAGTGAATCTGAAGAACAAGCATTTTTCAACATCAGAGAATCCAATTAAGTAGCAATGCGGCACATGATTAAAACTTGAAACTGCAGAGGATGGTAACAGAACAATATAGTCTCTTCCTTAATAAATAGAAAACAGTTTGAGCTATCCCCTGTAATTTACTACATATGCATGGATGTATGAAAAGATGTATATGCATAATCTGTATGATGATATGATCCATTATGTCATGCTGCAATGCTGAATTAGAAACTAAAGATTTCACCCCCAAACTTCAGGAGTCACTGGTTACAAAGATATAAAAAGATGTCCGTCTAGAACATGAGTTATTGTCTTCACTTTTTCTTTTTTCTTTTTTTGTTTTTTCCTCGGGGCTTCCAGGGTCTTCTAGTATAAAAAGGCACAAAGATAATCTGTTTTTGTAAGCTTTTTATTGTCCTCTTGGAGGAAATTCCTCATTTGAGGAGAGCAATATATAAGTCACATTAACTTAACAAAAATGATGCATCAAACTAAATAGGCAACATCCTCAGAGTTAAAACAATTCTGTTTGACATAATCGCATCAGCACTTTGCAACAACAAATGTGAAAGATTGCGGTTAGGGGAAGGGAATTTTAAGATTTAAAACATTAATTGCCTGCCAAATTCTGATATCTGAAGAACGAAATTAATAATTATGATATCTGAAGAACAAAATTAATAATTAATACACAGAAGCACTTTCTCATTCATTTTAATATAGAGAAGACAACTCTTGAATTGAATATCTTCATGATACGATAGAACTGCTAGATTTCAAAAAAAAAAAAAAAGGATAGAGAAAGAACAACGGGAATTCAAAAGCTCATACAGATGAAAGACTGGAGAATCTATATTATGACGGCATGTAAATCACTCTACAATAACCAATTATTTGCTATTTTTCATGAGGACTATCCAGAATGTATATGTTCACATACAGAAACAAAAACCAAAAAGAAAAAGTCCATTTAATATTTCTATGGGGATCAAGAATTTATACAAAAGAGAGGAAGTAAAATTTTCAATATGACTTCATAAGGAGAATGATATAAATATTCACATAATGACACAATATGATGTCCTAAGCATAAATCATAGCATTTTACTCTTGTATTGTATTCAGAAAAAAATGTTCCAGGCATAAAACATCTTAAGTTAAGAGAAGTAAGCTGGTGTAAGACAAATCACAGGCTGAGAGAGAATGGTGGATGCAGTTCAGAACATATGACTAAACCTGCATACAACATAAAAAGAACACATGCAACATATCCACCGCGAAACTCTATAGTAACAACACTTTCTATTAAATAAAAACCACAAGTGTAATATCGAAATCCTCGATACCTCAAAGTATGACCCAAATGGAACGTCATGAGCCTGCTGTACGGTCTCAAACACCTAATTAAAAGAAAACTACATAAGAAAATAATTTATATTCATAAAAGAAGGAAATAACTTAGAAAGTCAATATTAGCATAACAGGATTGAAAAGGAACAAAGACAGTCGAGAAAATATTGCAGACCAGCTTTTCTTTATCCGGTGATAAAACAGCATGTTGATACTCTGTCATTGCAGTATCTGGAGGACACATGGGACTATTACACAGAGACCTGAAAGTGATTTCTCTGACCTGACCATCATACTCCTCTGCAGCATGCCATTGACCCATCTGAGAAAATTGTAAAACCAATTAGTAAGATGACTAGACCGTGTTTCTGGATCACATTTTCACTTTCCTGCTTCTTAAATTAGAAATAAGACCAAGGCAAAAGCTGCAAAGGAGAGTTGTTTCAACTTATTACAAGAACACATCATATAAATGCACAGAACTATTCAATAATTAGGTTGGGGCATCAAACTACAATAACAGAAAAACTATATCTTCTCTCACATTTCCCCATAAACCCATCAATCTTACTGACCCCAAGCAGAGTTTACAGCTGGTCACAAGCAGCATCAACCGCCGGCCACGTGAGCAAAGCATCATGGCCAGGTAACACTGTAAACAACACCGTCATCGCTACTGATGCCACTGACAAACGCCACCAACCCACGTCACAGCAAATTCAATGCTCAAAACAAAGAAGATTTCCAATTCCACAACTGGGCTGAGTTATTGTGCCATATCATTTTGCTAGGTCTGGTTTAAGATCATTGTCAAGCACCTAGGAGAAATACCATAACTTTGACAATTATGCAGCATTTCAACCAAACAGAGCTGTTGGGTGAGAACTAGCATAGGAATGGATATGATTTGGTTGTAAGTGGAGCACCAAAGCTCCACCAGGTAAAGCCATGAAAACACACAGCTTCGTCCAAAGCAGAAAATACACTGGTGGAAAATTTAAAAGGAAAGAAAAATGATATGGCTATTATACATTTTTTGTTTTAAGCACTTAGTGTACCAATCATGTTTGTGTTTACGAATAACACCAAAGATATCTTCATTTTTTTTTTCCTTCTTTAGAGATAATAAAAAACAAAAAGCATATTACCAGTTTCAGTACTTGCAAAAAGAAAACAACAGCAAGAATATCATAATATGAAATAAGGACGTCAGCCTAGAAGGACGTCAGCCTAGAAGGACACAGCCTCCACAAAAGTATTAGCTAATTCCTGGGCAAAATGTCCAACAAAAGATAACAATAAATTCAGAACAATTCCTATATTCAAATTATGTTCTTTAGTAAAGTATAACAATCACTAGTAAAATATTAATCATGGCATCTGATGCGTGCATCTTTTGTTGGATGCAAAAGCTAGATATATCTGCTTAATATTTGTTTCTGTTACATAGTATGTTCCCAGGTAATGAATATAAAAGAGTGTTCACACAGAAAAAAATAAGTAACCCATTAAACCAAAGCAAAACTTTCACCCGCAACGCCAAAGTGACCACCATTTGAAGGCTGTTTCTATATTTAGGTAGTGTGGGGTAATCAGCAGAGGCTAACAGAGCCAGATCCAAATATGACTTGTATTCATAATAATCAAATGTGAATCAGTTGCCATCTTGAAGTACTTCACAAATTTCAGTCTGTATGTGAACATTCGTTTAGTTTAATTACCCTATCCTTGTCTGAGCGACACATTAATTTCCTTCTTTACATGAACCCCCGGTTTAGAAAGAACCAGAAACCCCTTCCCAAGTTGTTGGACGGTGTGTGGCTGAGCCAGCAAATAGTACAAGATCGTCTAGAGCTGGAGCCTGGTTACATATATATATGTATGTATTATAATATGTGAATCCAGTTATCACACATGGATACATCTCTCTCTCTCTCTCTCTCTCTCTCTCTCTCATATATATATATATATCCAATTGTCCCATATGGCTGAATCAGGACTTTCAAGGCCAGTATATAAGATTTTGGGCTACTCTCTTAGCACCAATTTATTTTAGGATAGAACCTAAGGTTCTTTATCATGTATCAAAACTTGGCTTTGGTCGTATGTTATCCATCCACATGCAATACTTATGTGTTTCAAGAATTGACACTGGTACGCAATTTTCAAATTCCCTGCTCTTGTACCAGCTATTCATTAATTGCACCTTCAATAATTTACTTTGGTTGCAGCTCTTCCAAATTCTACTTCTTCGACCACGTCAATCAATTAATCATTGATCACACGTGAAGGGACTATTGGAGAATCCAATTGTCCCCATGGATAATGTAGGACTTTCAAGACCAATATATATAAGATTTAGGCTACTCCACTTAGCACCAATTAGTTTGAGGATTGAACCTCAAGCTAATTCACAATATATATATATATATGTGCACGGATGAATTATTAATTTAAGTTGATCTAGCCCGCACTTAAACTCAGAGAACGTGACTATTGCTTGAAATTAGATTCTTAATGCACCTATATGAATATCACTGTAACTCAAAACTGGTACAGCTGATTAACTTTTACTGCTTTCTGAAAGTATTTGAAGTTGTTAACAAAAACTTAACCCACGATGCCACAAATAAAAGGCAATTGACAGTCAGCCACAACTACAACAGAAACTCAATAGTACAAAAAGAGTTTGGTACTTACTATCAAATTAGAATCCTTTCTTGCTGTACGATACTCATTTGTAAAACTTGAACCATCATTTAACAATAACTCAAAAAACTGCTCAGCTGTGCATGGGAAGATATCCTGAAAAATTCAGGTAGGAGTTATTAGCAACACAAAACAGTCAAAACCCAAATGAGATGGAGCAGAGCTGAATCATACATCGTATATAGGGGAAAGTACGTCTTCTTTGATGAATGGCTGGAACTTTCCAGAATCGGGCACACTTTCCTCAGGAACCTTGTGGGTTTTACCACCTTTCAGAGAGCTGCTATGTGCACGCAGTGCAGACTGCTCCTTCTCCTGCAAATGATGCAAAACATTAATAAATGGAGTTCACTAGGGCATTCAAGCATCTTATACTAAGATATAAAGAGAACAAAGAGCACCTATCATTTCATTTTAACCATTCTTTTACTGTTCAATAGCAACCAATTTATCAAATTTCAGTGAAAGAAACCACATGCAATATCAGCAGTCAAGGATCATAATGAACATGAGCTCACTTAACTAAACAAAAACTTGACAATAGTATTGAACATACAAGCAATTCTTGCACATAAATTAAATAGTTCACTAAAGTAGTAGTCATTTTTGTTTTGAAGAAACAGAGTGTCCAAGGATTCAAACTTAGCTTGTCAAAGCAACTAAATGCTATCAGAATAAAGATAACCATAGAACTTCCATCAATTAAACTTGACCTATAAGTCAAGCCAACTAAGAATCATGCAAAAGTGCCACATGAGACATCTAGCAGCTTATTACTATTTCATCTAACAAGGGACTTCGCCATTACGAATATCATCTATATAAGTCAACTTTGAATGACAGAAACACCTCCTTCAACCATTAAATGACAGAAACACCTTCTTCAAACATGAAGGGAAAAACAACAATTCATTTTATAGCCCATGTGTTGCTTAAACATTAATCATGATGCTTAAGCATTAATCATTAACTCATGAGAAATTACATATGCATACGTAGGGTGCAGCCTGCCTTAGAAAGGACAGTGACAAGAATGCTAAGCCAAAGCTATATATATGTTAATTGCTTCCTACAAGTCCCTGTCCTTCTCAAACCTATGTAAAAAAGAAGACCAACACTAGCGATAGAAACACAAAACTGCATTAACATTGCATCCAACTCACCAAAAGGTAGCAAAATATGTCTTCCTATTATTCAGTACATCTTCAGTTAATTAACCCAAATTCAAATAATTAAAATGTAACCATCACATTTTTATATCTGAAGCAGCTAAGAGGATAAAAGAGAAAATACCAAAAATAGAGAAGCAATACCTTCTTCTCAGCTTCTAACATAGCATGATAGTTCTTCACTGCACGTTGTAAAGCTCGCAATGCATGATTTCTGTTCCAAAATGAAGCAAATTTATATCTGACTCTCCCTGAAAATTAGAAACAGCCAACCTGGCTTATATGCAGAGATCAGAGTTCACAATAAACTCAAAAAGAACATTTGTATATTGCGTCCAAATGGACTCCAGCGTGAAAGAGTGAAAAATGAGCAGTCATTTCCAGCAAGACACAATGATTCACAATGTTATGCCATCCAATGTTCACTCACATGTGTTCACACGTTTACTCCACAATGGATATGTGGGTGAAAGATAGTGGCCACTGCATCAAAAGTACCCAAACGATGATAGAACACTATAATAAATGTTCTCCCGCCCAAATAACATGTGTGACAAAAATAAAACAGGAAAAAAATAAAATAAAAAAGGTTTGATATCAGTAAGAAAACATGCATTCTCATGGCTATGGTATCTGATATTCACTAATATGTACTCATATTATTACTCCACAAAAGATAAAAAAAAAGAAAAAGGATAATGGGTCATGGCCACTGCACCAATAATACTCCAACAAAGTTAGAACACTATAACAAATGAGAGTGCATCATTGACTCTTAAACACTGTATCCAGCTAGAAGCCTAGAACAGAACATACAAGAAGGATGAAGGACAGTGACCAATGCATCAAATGTACCAAGGTGAACAAAGAGACTAGAATAGAACACTAGAAAAAAGAACCAACAGAGAATTTCAGAAGTTTTACAAAAAGCTAGAGGTGATGGAAAACTGCCACTAAAAAGCACAAGGTGATAAAACACTGCCACCCAAAGACTTTATCATTCCACAAGGACTGGTACTTTCTCAAGTTGAAAAGCATTAGTACATGTCATATCAACTTCAAAACCCTTACAGAACCAACTTCACAAAGACATCAAAAGTGTAAGAGATAAATGATAAGTCTACCACACCCAATCATCGACAAGGAAAACAAATTCTAAGCAATAAGTCCACACTTGCTACACAGCCATGATCACAGCTATAGTGCTTCAGATATTCTTCCTCCAGTTCTTTCTAACAAGATCATTGAGAACAAATAACATGAATGCCTCTAAACTAGTAAATAACTACCATCGCTAATAGCTGTTACCGAAAGCCCCTTGGGGAAATATCATAGACATAACCCTCAAAAAGTGAAAATGTCAAACAGCCTGATAAAAGCTAACTTCACAAAAGATATCTCCCAATAATAACAGCAAAAAGCTCGTATCACCACCCATATTTACCCAAAACCCAAGTCAGATTAATACATCATCCAAGGATGACATTTGCATTATGTATAAAATCAACAATCAAAGAAGCTAAAATATAAGCAATTTCTTTTTCACTACAAACTCGAGAGGAATAAGTCAACAATAACTGTCATCAAAAAGCAATAGGACCAATTCAATGACTAACCATCTGGACTTCCTAGAGGGGGCACACCATGACCACCAGCACCCATCCGAAGAACGATTGTGATAGCAGGATTAATTACCGCATGCTGGCTTCTTTTTATCTGGCAAACAAAATAACAAACTCACAATATTCAGTCTCCAGTGAGTCCTTCAAGTGTACAAGCATCACAAATTCAACAGCCCACAGGAAACTTGCAAACAAAATTAAGTACCTCATCTATATCGCCAAAAGGTATGATCACCTGCAAAGAAATATCAGAAATTTAGTCACACAAGCCATCCACAAATTATTCAGTCATTGGGTACTCAAGTAAATTACTTAAAAAGCAACTTTATCAGATGAAAGATGACTTGAACAACATGCTTACTGTTAACATATATATCATGACCTGAATACAAGGCATGGTGCTAAGTTGATCTAACTATCACATGACGACACTGGTGTAATATTAAGAGGAGTTAATAATGGCCCATCCTATTAAGCATCTGAAATCAATTAACTGCGATAAGTGCTTCCACCCAGGGAAGAATGAGAATCAAAACCTTTGAAGTAATTGTTCTCCCAAGGACATTCTCCCAAAACGATGTCCTTCAACATCATGTTTAAATGAAAATCACAGAAACAAAAGCTACAAGAACAAATAGAGAATTCCCCCCATTGGCACAAAAATATAACAGCGCATACTTCACCAGGACACCTTATGCATGGCAACTTCATAGGAAAGAAGAAAAATTTCTTCAGCCAAAAAGTACATTAAAAAATGAAGAAGTCCCTTGCACAAGGTCACAGATTCTAAACGAATCCAAACCAAGCCTTATCCCAAACTCGGCTATCATTTGGGAGAATGTCCTTGGGAGAACAATTACTTCATAGATTGTAACATTGATCACCACATTTGATTACAACACTTGATTATAACTCTTGACACTACATAGTAGTTTATATAGCCCTAAAAGGGGTAGACAACCTTTCCTAATATTAAGGAAGAAAATAGGGAAGACAACTTTTCCTAATATTAAGGAGCAAAATAGGGAAGACAATAAGCCTAATTTTATGGAGGAAATTACTCCTTACAATAGGCCTAATTTTAGGGAACTAAAGTAATATAAACTAATATAATATTTCATATTTCAACACTCCCCCTCAAGCTGGGGCGAAGATATCGACGAACCCAAGCTTGACAAGAGCTGACTGGAGAAGTGATGGTTGATATTACGATGAACTGATAGCTCCCATCAAGAAGAACAAGTGACTGCATGCAAGCCATGTGCGGACCCAAGGCCAAAGGCCACCTATGACTGGACCAAAGCCCCAACATCAATAGCGCACCACCAGTGACTGGAAAGACCATGAAACCATGGCAAGGCGCCTGAAAAACAACAGGCGGACAACAAAAGATACGTGACAGAGGACGTACCAACCCCTGGTACGTGACAGAGGACGTACCAACCCCGAGTACGTGACAGAGGACGTACCAACCCCGAGAGCTAAGAGAACAAATTGAGTCTCAAGCCAAGAAAGGTGGAGAACATATCCACCGGAAAACCTTCACACAAATTTCCACGAACAATGGTGGAAATCACAGTCAAAAAGTGGGCCAACGATGAGAGATGCCGGTCAACAGATGGTTGGTGAGCACTTCAACCCATATCTAAACACAATATGCTAGCAACTGTCAACAATTGAACAAAAGAACTATCATTTGGGAGAGATGAACAAACAAGGGAGATGAAGGTAGCCGGACAAACTCGGCTATGATGACGATAAAGAGATGGCAAGAGCAAAGGCAGCCGGACACTTGGCTGCGATGATAATAAAGAGATGACATTGTTTTTGGTTGAGGAAGCCCAAGGAAGCTTTCCCGTATTTCTGATTTTTTTTTTTTTTTTTTAAACTGATGAACAGTGCAGACGATGAACAGTAGCAGAATTTAACTGATGAACAGTGTCGTATGGTGGAGCAGACGATGAACAGTAGAAGATTTTAACTGATGAACAGTGCATACGATGAACAGTAGCGGATTTTTTTTTTTTTTTTTTAACATTTTGGCTCTTGATACCAAGTAGAAAACTAAGGTGAATCAATAAAATTCATAGATTGCAACATTGATCACCATATTTGATTACAACACTTGATTTCAACTCTTGACACTATATAGTAGTTTATATAGCCATTATTACACTTAATTTCAACTCTTGACACTATATAGTAGTTTATATAGCCCTAAAAGGGGTAGACAACCTTTCCTAATATTAAGGAGCAAAATAGGGAAGACAATAAGCCTAATTTTATGGAGGAAATTACTCCTTACAATAGGCCTAATTTTAGGGAACTAAAGTAATATAAACTAATATAATATTTCATATTTCAACAAAACCATTTACAGATTGCAAAGACAAATGGATAGCAAGATGGAGGAACCAAAATGCCAAGAAAACTGAGCAGCAATCTTGTCGATTACTAAAACTCCAATTACAGAAGATAATAATGTGATTAATATTTTGAGGATGCAAAAGGAATGAAACCCAAACAGCAGTCAAGTCAATCATTACAACTAAAGAGCAAAGCCAACCTTCATTTGCTTTGAGAACACATTAGAATGGAAACAAATGCGCCACGTAGAGACATACATACGACCATGGTATAGGAATGACCTCTCAAGTGCACATGAATAGCTATGTTCAACAACCTGCAGTGCCATTTTGTCAGCAATAGGAATTACTAAATTGGTCCAAATCTCAAGTTTATACATTGCCAAGAACCATAGTAAGGTAAATTTGATATAAAGGGAAAAAGGAATCAGAAAAAATAAAAAGCTTTGCCTCATCCAGAGAAAGACCGAATATAGTTTGCAGCGGCCCGGGCTTCTGATGAACAACTGTTGGTCCTGGTTTGTCTGAGCGTCTTCGAGTATTAGCACCAATATAGCCATTCAACCCCCTGGAAAGGAATAATTTTCTTTCACTGATACTCGTACTACATTAAAACTTATGCTACCAGAAACTGTCACAAACTTCCAGAATATTGCAGTTATTTTGAATTCTCAAAAAGATATCAAATAGTAAACAACATCAATGCAGATACTCTATAGGTTCTCATCAAAGTTGAAAAAGGTTCTATTAGGGCACTGAACGCCAATGAGGACAAGTAATATACTGTTAAGTTTGCTAGGGCCAATAATGTCTTTTATCTATTACACATTTAAGATTTCCTGACAACCAGAAGCTACAAAAGAACCCGAAAAGTATAGAAGATTGTTTGGAAAATCAGATTTAAAAACAACTAAAATACCAGATATTACCTTCCTTGTGAGTAAGCTCGGTCAATTCCTAAAATCTCAAGGGTCCAACCACTTAGACAATGTGATCCAAACTTAAGATCTCTTAAAGAGTGCCCCAGGCATTGGAATATCTTTTAGAGACTGGCTTCAGATGAATTGAAGGGCACAGAGATGCATAATATTGTCTATCTGTCAGCTGTGATCTAGTCTCATGGACAAGAAAGAAAGAAAGAGAGTGTGCTGGCTTAGATCTAATGCTGATTCGAGTATCTGATAATGAAATATACAGCAAGTTAATATGGTAAAACCATTGTTCAGAACTTGGATATGACAATGACCATCTTATGGATTTATTTTGTGACAACCAATTGCATCTAACGCTGTTTTACATATGACAAGACGCAGATTTAGGTTGACCTTCAATTTCTGCTACCAAACCAAAGAAATACCACCTCTCTGAGATCTATGGTTTATGTCGGAAACTTGCAAAAGTGCTTATTTGGTTGGAAAAAATAGGACTTCCGACTCCAAGCCTACCCTATCCGAAAAAAATGTTCCAGCTATTGATGTAGCCCCTTGCCGATATTAAACATATACAAATTGCAGAAATCATTTAAACTTGTTATATAAAAACAGGGGAAAAGTTAGCAGACTCGTTTTACAAGGCCTTTTGAGTAGTTCAAGATTTGAATATCTATTACAAGCTACACAAAAAATATATATGCGTATTGAGGATAACTATGTCTTCCATGTATTTTTACATCATTAAGTATAATATGTGAGTGAAAGGCCTTTATGACACAGTAAATCTCTCTTATTTTCCTCTCTTTGCTTTCTCTCATCCTGTCCTCTTCTTATGAAACTGAACCCTACAAGATAGAGGAAATTAAGAAGCCATCTGGTGACATGCTGGTTGTCTGTTTTTCTTTTTTTGTTCAGAAAATCTTGAAATGCTAAACAAAAGACATGTTCCTTTGATATTTAGTTTTTCCTTTCACGTAAATATAAACAAAACAAAGCCTAAAACTCAAAACAAAAAAAACAAAAAACAAGCTCTTTTTGTTGTTTATAAAACATCTGTTTCTAGTGGAGAGCACCATGAGCTTAGACGTAGCATAATGATCAAACTTTGTCAGCTACATGTTTTTCCGACATTGTACCTCCCTTCCCAGCAGCCTTCATCATCACAGTTTGGGGTGTCTCTTCCTCCCCTGCCATGTATCATCCCTTCCGACTTCCAATCCAACACTCAGAGACCACATCTCACTCAGCCATTAAGCAACCCAGACACCCTATTGTTGCTATGAGTTAAATCCCCATCCACACTACTTGCTTGTCCCTAAATTCAATCACAATGTTGTCCGCTCTAAGCTTCTAACATACATTAGAGAAGGGTCTTCGAGATTTCAAGTATTCCACTTTAGTACAAGAGCATTTATACTTTACTACCACATGCCTCATCTCAAAACTATTAGCCAACTAATTCATAACTGCAGATGATGGCCTGTTATAAACTGAAAGGTGAAGGTGGTCTCAAGTTGTAAGGAATGTTTTTTCCCTTAAGAAGTTGTGAAAATATTTGCTCCATAATATCATGAACTTGTAAAAAGAAGTTGATATAAAAGTTTATATTGTTTAGGTGATATGAATAATGGGTTAGATCTGGTACAGGTTGTATAAGGTGCACTGAGGACCAGCTCGAAGAGGAGATGGCGATTAAAATGGCCATAAAAATTTGATGGCTGGGGGTATGTGTCTGTGGAAAGCAGAACATGGAAAGGAATAGAAAACGAAGAAGCTTTCTGATTTACAGATCTCCTTCAATTCTGTTCCAAACATATTTTTGTTTATGGTTTTCTTCCCGGAAAAACATATATATGTTACTCTTTCTGTTCTAAAACTAACTAAAAATAAAAAATGAAAGAAAACAAAACAAGAAAGTTACCAAATGGACCCTAAGTATAGGCTTACGTGCCATGTGCAGTAGACGTAAACGTAACTTCAACACAGACAAGTGCATATAGACGTGTTCGTGAACAAATAGAGAGAACAATAACTGATCATCACATAATCCAGAGTAGATTAAACTTGATTTATGTCAATGGAGAACTTTGCCCTTCGATAATTGAATCATCACTATTCCCTTCTCTCATTCTCACAGCCTTCCTCACTTCTCCTAACTTCCACTCCCCCACCCCCACAAAAAAAACCCCGTTTCTCCTGAGTACCTGCTTTCATGTTGAAGCTTCACTTGTTAAGTTGAAAGCCTCTTGCTTGTGAAAAGAAATTGCTTTTACTATATACTTGATATAGCTACATGTAGATGCACGCATATATTTCTACCTGGAAGAAAAAGATTGATGCTACAGGAGACAGAAGAGGATTCAAGCAGTATGTTGTAAATGTTAATATTATGTTGTAAATATTCATATTATATTGTAAATATTCATACAGAAAAATAGTTGAACATATATTTTTAAAAGAAATGGAAAAGAAAGGGAAAAAGAGAAAAGGAAAAGAATGAAGTTTAAAATTCGGACTATAATGAAATAAGAGGAGAAAAATTTTAAACCTACCTGGAAGAATTCATGTGCAGTTTTATTGTCTTGATATGAAGACAAACCTTGCAAACAAAGCACAACAAAAAAATTTTAAATGCCCATCCAAAGGAACAAAATTACATTCCAAAGAGGAAGCTCAGCTTTAACAATTAGCTTACCTGCCCTGATGAGCTATCCAATGTATACCAGACGGCACCAGTCTGGCCCTCATTTTCAATTGGAACAGTCACCGAGCCAAGAACTGCACTTTTCCAAATTATATCCCAATCATATATTGTCACGTTAATCTGCTCATACAATTGGAGAAAAGTATTAGATCAAGAAACCCAAACTAGAAGTAGGATAGACAATTCAACATATACATGCTTACAAACAAAAATACCTATTTCCAAAAAAGAAAAAAACATTCCGACTCTTTTCATTCCATGCAATCAATGATTTCAAATCATGATTATGAGCTACAGTCACCAGGACATCAACTTCCTATAAACAGGCACTCACATCAAGGGATGGATGCATATATCTCAGAAGAAAAAGTGGTATCCAATATACAGGATGGTAAGGAGTAGAGGATTGAGAATCTCAATTACATGAGAAAACAAAAAAATTAAAAATCTTGGGGTATAAATAGGAAGCACCTTCCAAACACATTATGAATCTGGAAAGAGAAATACAATCCACCAAAATCTGTAACCTTTGACCATAAGGAGGATTCAAAAGAGGATTATTATCTACATGGATTATTATCACTATACATAAACAATGAGCAGATATACAGCAATCTACATGGATTATTATCTTAAGGAGGAGCCTAAAATAAACAGAAAATCAAACACAGCACAGGGGACTTCAAAAAGCTGTTCCCAATTAGTCAGCACTATGACACACATCACCACAGACTAACTTCCTTCTTCCACTAATCATCAATCAGATGGTTCAGACCATTTGTAGCGTCTTTCTCTTATTACAGGCATATTCAGATGCTGCCACGACTAATTTTGATGCCGATAGTCACATTTTTCAGTACAGTATTGCTCTTGTTCTATAGTAAGTACTCCCTCCATCCCAAATTAAATGTCCTACTTTGCTTTTAAGATTGTCTTAAAATAATGCCCACTTTCCGTTAATGGCATTTTTTATGGAGTGTTCTAATTATATAACATACTAAACATACTCTAATGGGACCCACTATTCTCCCATTTCTCAACTTTCAAAAGCTTAAAAATTTGGTTGGTCCAACTTTACTCGATGCCAACAAAATATTCATTCCAATTCAAACTTTCCTTAAAACTCCATACCAGGTCAAACTAGAATATCTAATATGGGATGGAGGGAGTAATATTGTTTTCGACAAAGAAAAGACATGTTAGTCGGGTATTCTCCATATACACGGATAAAACAATTCTTGGACTTTTCAATTTTTGCCATCACAAAGCCATACAACAATATATATTCTGTTTAGCGAGAGCAAGTTATGAATTCTTTTAACAGAAAATATCTCCAACTTTGCTTAATGATATTACAATCTAAATTTGTCATATAGTATTCTTTTAAGCTCAAAATGATCCAGGCATGAAAGGCTTTTAGAACAAAAAGTTTTCATAGTCATGAAGGCTTTAAAACATCCCAATATTATTGGACTCAGAAAATTTGGCTTCAGGCTTTTGAGGGACAGTTGAGCATACCTGAATTCAAACAATAATTAAAACATTAACTTTTTGACATCTGCATATTTCATTCAGTGTTTTAATAAAACTTTTATCTTTTATAAGGAAATATATCAACTACCTTCAGTTTAAGAAGCAATTCATGATAGAAGTTAACAAAATGACATTTATTGTATATAGCAAAAAGGCAGAAAAATCATCCTGAATAATCATCAAAAGCATATTTTAGTGCCTAATGGGTTGGTAAGATGGATATTACATTGTCTTTCGTCCTTAAGAAGATTAAGGATCTAATTTGCTGCAACTTAAGCTTATTGAGAAGAGATTATAAAAACTATACATCTGTGTTTGTGCATGCAGGGGCATGAGATAACTTCAAAAGCTTGATTACAGCAATTTTCAACTAACTTAAAGCTATAAGCAGTTTTACAGCTTATTTTAAGCTATGAACTATACGCTGCAAAAGAAAATAATCAGCAGCCAAACCCTACCACTAATAGCATATTACATGTGAAAAAACCTTATAAGGCATCCACAGACCATTCACAAAAATGGATGAATACTGTTGAGTTCTTCTATTCAGGAGTCCCACTTGACCCTAAGTGCCTAACTTGCAACCTTCATGGACTTACTACTTGGTTGGGATGCTCTACTACCTTTAGTTTTTACTTTTCTCGACTTTCCTCTTCAGTACTTGTTGAAATATTATATTACTTTAATTCCATAATTTTAGGCTTGTTGTAAGGAGCAATTTGCTCCATGAATTTAGGCTTGTTGTAAGGAGCAATTTGCTCCATAAATTAGGGAGTAATTTGCTCCATAAATTGCTCCATAAATTAGGGAATATTGTCTACACCTTTAGGCCTATATAAACCACAATGTAGAAACACAAATTGTATCATCAATGAATTACATTGTTTCACATTACTTTCTTCTTGGTATCTAGAGTCAACAATATACAAACACCAAAAAAAAAAAAAAAAAAAAAAAAAATAATACAAATCTGTTCATTCTTTTTTTGTTTTTTTTCCTCCACAGCCATCCAAATTCAGATTTCTTACCACAATGACCAAAATTCACTTTATATTCTCTTTTTTGTCTGATTATTTCATGATTTTTTTGTCGGTTTAAGCCCTTTTCTTCTCTGATGTGGTGAGAAATAGCCACTTTACTCCTTAGTTGCCTATTGTAAAGGTTGCCAAGTGTCCGGCTGCTTCCATCGTCGTCGTTTATTAATGGCACCTACTGATAAGATAGAAAATCAGTCTAGCACTGTGACTCGTGTAGATCTCTCTCGGAACCTAATGCCCCTACACAACGGGTCACTAGTGTATTACTGAATGGGAAAAATTTTCATGCTTGGTCCCGTTCGTTCCGTCTTTATCTTGGTGGAAAACGAAAAATTGGATGGATTTTAGGCAAGGAGAAAAAGCCGAAAGAAACTGATCCTGATTATGCTCACTGGGATGCAGACAATTGTATTATTTTGGGTTGGATATTCAATTCCATGGAGACTCAGATTTATAATATGTTTATGTATCACGAGACGGTTCATGATCTATGGACTGCCCTGACAAAGATGTATGCCCATGCACGTCATGATTCTCGAATCTTCGAGCTTTACCGGGAAATTTCTCACGCTTCTCAGGCTACTTTAGGACTATCTGTTGCGGATTATTTTGGGTACCTCCAAACTAGATGGGAAGAGCTAGCCCAATATGAACCTTTGAGTGACTTCCCGAATGATGCTGAGGTTGAGTCTAAACGTCTTGATCATCGTCGGACTTATCAGTTCTTGATGGGTTTAAAACCTGAATTCGAGAATCTTCGAACACAGATTTTAAATACATCTCCTTTTCCATCTCTATATGAGGCATTTGCAACTGTGGATGGTGATGAACGAATACGTCTTCTTCTTGCACCCAAGCCCACTCCTTCTATTCCGGACCAGATGGCATTTGTTGCTCCTTCCAGTTTTCGGCAAACCAGTACCCGTCCTTATTGCCAACATTGTCGGAAGATTGGTCACCTCATTGACCGATGTTTTATTCTATATCCTGAATTGAAACAACAATACTCTAACAACCGTGGTGGTGGACAAAAGAAAGGAGCTCCTCGTATTGGGGTTGTTGCCGAATCAGCACCCCCTTCAGCCTCAACAGAATTAGTCTTGGCCCAACCGGATTATAGTCAGCTTCAAGCTCAGATTGCTCAACTTCAACTCCACCTGGGCCTCACTTCACCATCTGGCTCCACGGCTACCCTTGCTACAGGTACTCCTACCGCACTTCATGGTAAGTTAGGCCAACCATCTTGGATTCTGGATTCCGGGGCTAATAATCATATGACTGGTGAGCTTTCTGTCTTTTCTTATCCTGTCACTTCCATAAATCAATCGGTTCAAATTGCCGATGGAACGTCTATTCATATCTATTGTCAAGGAGATGCCTGTTTATCCTCAGATATTACTCTTCGCTCTGTTTACTATGTCCCCAACTTTGCTTATAATCTATTGTCTGTCAGTCGTCTTGCCAAGAGTTTTCACTGTGCAGTTGTCTTCTTGCCTGACCGTTGCTTCTTGCAGGACCTGACTTCGAAGAAGATTTTTGGCAGGGGATATGAGCACGATGGACTTTACTATTTTGGAGAACTTCCAACCTCTACAGTACCCTCGTCAAGTCTGCATGCTTCTGTGTCTCCAGTTTTTGACACTCCTATTGGTTCTGTCCAAAATTTAGATTTGTGGCATGCTCGTCTAGGACATGCAAACTTTCAATATTTATGTTTGTTATTTCCACTTTTTAAAAAAGCATGCAAGGATTTTAAGTTTAATTGTGTGACTTGCGAATTGTCAAAACACACTCGTACTACATATATTCCTCGCATGCATCGAGCTTCATGTGCTTTTGATCTGGTTCACTCTGATATTTGGGGTCCCTCTCCTGTCACGGCCCTCTCTGACCATCGTTACTATGTGACATTCATAGATGATTATAGTCGGTGTACTTGGGTCTACCTAATGAAGAAAAAATCTGAAGTTTTCACTCATTTCACTCACTTCCTTCAAATGGTGAAAACCCAATTCCACACTGTTGTCCGGAATATTAGGTCTGATAATGGCAGAGAATACCTAACCAATGACTTTCGGGCCGAACTCAATAAAAAAGGGATTCTTCAACAACTTACCTGCCCTTACACACCTGAACAGAATGGTGTGGCAGAACGAAAGAACCGCCACATTATGTCTATGGTCCGATGTCTTCTATCTGGTATGAATGTCCCGAAATATTTCTGGCACCTAACTGTACTCACCGCTACATATATCATCAATCGTACCCCTAGTCGTGTCCTCCAAGGTCAAACACCCTTGCATATTCTCCGACCAAATACTGTCCTATTTCCTCTTCTCCCACGAGTCTTTGGTTGTACATGCTTTATTCAAAATCGCAGCCCGACCCGCACTAAGCTAGATGATAAAGCTATACGTTGTGTCTTTCTTGGATATTCTTCCATGTCTAAAGGATATAGGTGCTATGATCCTGTGACTCGCCACTTTTACCACTCGATGGATGTCACATTCCTTGAGACTATCCCTTTCTTCTCTGCTTCTTCCTTAGAGCAACTTCCTGAGGTACTTTCTGCAGAGGACCCTCCTTTACCTCGTCCAGTTCCTATTCTTGACACATCTCAGCCTACTACTGAACTACCATCTAGCTCCAATAATACTCTCTCATCCGGTTCCTCTCCAGTTCCATTACAAGTTTATTCTCGGCGTCCTCGTGCTCCAGCTCCACTGCCAGATTCTTATCCGGATTCAGGTAACCCTCATTCTCCCTTGGTCCCTGAACCTGCACCTTCTTGTTACCCCACTCGTGAACGGCGTCCCCCTTCCCGTTATTTACCTTCATGTAGTACTAATCATCCAATTGCCAAGTTTGTGTCATTTCAGGGTCTCTTCGATCAGTATAAATCTTTCCTTAGTCAGGTTGATTTAGTCTCTATTCCTCGTTCCGTCCATGAGGCTCTCCAGCATCCTTTATGGGTGACTGCTATGAAAACAGAGATGGATGCCCTGCAACAGACTCAGACGTGGGAGTTGGTTGATCTTCCAGTTGGTGAACGGACAGTTGGGTGCAAGTGGGTGTTTAGTGTGAAATATCTTGCTGACGGCACCATTGATCGGTATAAGGCACGTCTTGTTGCTAAAGGGTTTACTCAAGTACCAGGCAAGGACTTTGGTGCCACATTTGCTCCTGTTGCCAAATTAACTACTGTTCGACTCCTGGTCTCCTTGGCCGCTTCTCATTCTTGGCCTCTTCACCAATTGGATGTGAAGAATGCCTTTCTTAATGGTGATCTTTCTGAGACTATTTACATGGATCCTCCACCAGGTTTTCGGGCTCAGGGGGAGTATTCTGGGAAAGTTTGTCGCCTTCGTAAATCTCTCTATGGGCTTAAACAATCCCCTCGAGCTTGGTTCAATCGTTTTAGTGAGGTGGTCCTTACTATGGGGTTTATTCGGTGTCATTCAGATCATACGTGCTTTGTTCGACGTCACCCTCAGGGTAGATGCATTATTATCTCAGTTTATGTGGACGATATTATCATTACTGGAGATGACACTCAAGGAATTGTCCAAGTGAAGCAAGATCTTGGGACAATCTTTGACATTAAAGATTTGGGTATGCTCCGATACTTTCTTGGTATTGAGGTAGCTCGAAATTGCCAGGGTATATCTTTATCACAAAGAAAGTATGCATTGGATCTTCTTCAAGATACAGGTATGCTAGGTTGTCGACCTGCCTCTACTCCTATGGACCCTAATCTTAAATTGACAGCAGAATCAGGGGAATTGTTAGTTGAGCCATCAATATATCAAAGACTTGTGGGTCGGCTTATCTACTTGACTAACACAAGGCCTGACCTTACCTATGCAGTGAGTATGGTAAGTCAATTCATGCATGCACCTCGTACCTCTCATCTGGATGCTGTTTATCATATCCTCCGGTATCTTAAATCTTCTCCTGGTCTTGGTCTCTTCTATGCAACGGGTGTACAAGAAGGATTGTCTTGTTACACAGATGCTGATTATGCAGGGTCAAAGACTGATAGGCGTTCTACCTCGGGGATGTGTACTTTTCGTGGTAATCACCTTATCTCATGGAAAAGTAAAAAGCAAGCAGTTGTCTCGCGATCTTCTGCTGAAGCCGAGTACCGTGCTATGGCCCAAGGAATATGTGAACTTCTTTGGTTACGTTATCTTCTGACTGAGTTGGGGTTTTCGGTAACAAACTCGTCTACCTTGTTCTGTGATAATAAATCTGCGATTATGTTATCCTCTGACTCAGTCCTTCATGAAAGGACAAAACACATCGAGGTTGATATTCATTTCATTCGAGAGAAAGTTCGCTCAGGGGTGATCACACCTTGTTTTGTTACATCATCCGAGCAGGCTGCTGATATGTTCACTAAGTCAATTGGACCGTCACTTCTCCAATCAGCTCTTGTCAAGCTCAGGCTCATTGATATCTTCGCCCCAGCTTGAGGGGGAGTGTTGAAATATTATATTACTTTAATTCCATAATTTTAGGCTTGTTGTAAGGAGCAATTTGCTCCATGAATTTAGGCTTGTTGTAAGGAGCAATTTGCTCCATAAATTAGGGAGCAATTTGCTCCATAAATTGCTCCATAAATTAGGGAATATTGTCTACACCTTTAGGCCTATATAAACCACAATGTAGAAACACAAATTGTATCATCAATGAATTACATTGTTTCACATTACTTTCTTCTGTACTAGAGAGTATTCTTTTCTGCATCTTGTACCCTTTCTCCACTATCAATAAATTTTAACTTCTATTAAAGAAAAAGACCAGCTTTCCTGATCTCAATTTCCAAAAGAAATTAATGATAGAAGTTAACAGAAAATTCTGCATACAAAGAAAAATATAAAACAACAATCCAGTTTCCAATAATGGTTAATAATATGGAGGACTGTATTTGAGAAAAAAATATTTAAGTATCAAAGTTAAACAAAATGGCCATGTAAAATATTTGTATAAGGATGCACGCCCCCTGCTATTCCACTGTTTTATTTATCAAAGAAAAAGGGCCAAGTAAAAGAATACCTCAACAGGCAGCTCATCAACAGAAAAATTGAACTCCTCCCCCCACATGGGATTTCTTGAACCAGGAACCATTGAACTGCAGAACTTGAAAGGAAAAAAACTTCAGAATTTGTATATGTTATAACTACAATACAAAAATAATGCCAGAATTTTCAAATAGGAATTGTTTGTATAGCAGGAAAGGGGAGGAAAGGAAACGACAAGGAAAGCTAGTTATCTTTTGCTTTCCCGCCTTTCGTTTGCAGGAAAATTGTGGGAAAGTTGTAGGTTAACTTTCCTGGAAAAGTGATTTTCCCGCAAAAAGGACGCAGGATAATGATAACTACTCACTCTAGCTACCCTATTTTTCCCCTTCAAACAAACACATATAGGAAAGTCATTTTCCTTTTCTTGTCCTTTAATTTCACACACTTCTCTTAGAAACCTTTTCCAGCATGACTTTTCCATTATTCAAATACGCCCTCGTAAATCACACTTTCACAATGAGATCAAACCTTAATTCCCAATTTCCACCAGAAATCCTTAATAACACAAACCCTAGCCCCAATTCCCAAATTCAAAACACTAGGTTCCAATCATCTGGTATGAAAGCAGGAGACATCAAAAAGAAATATTAGGAATCATATATCTAGACTCGTAAACCATGCCTTACGCCTTCCCCTTGTGTCTCTGATTTCACTCCATCAAAGGCCTATGTTGATTCTAACCAAAACAAAAGTCATATGTTGATCAATGCTTGATGATTTAAATAGATGTCTTGGACAAAAAATTGACAAAATTCCTATCAAAGTTATTTCCAAACTTAAACTTGATACAAGCCTCTGTTTCAGAATCTGCAACTAGAGGATGTGTGTAGCATCACTCTGCAACTAGAGGATGTGTGTAGCATTATGGAACTCCACTTGATTCCTCTCAAGATCGCGGAACTTCAAGGATGAAGATGGAGTTCCCTTGTTAAGATCATGATGATCCAGCCAGGGGAATTTCCTGATTTGAGAAGTATTTTCGTTACCACAAAACAATTGGAGGCTTCCAAAATTGATATCACTACCATATTCTCGAAGGTGATACTATTCAATGGTATGACTGGTATGTGACCTTGGACTAATTTTGTTTCTGAATGATTGGTTCAATTTCAGGCCACTACAGTGCAACAATATAAATAGAGAACTTGCTAAAATTCGACAAAGCCCTACTGTATCAGAATACCAAATTCATTTTTAGCGACCAGCCAACCGAACCAGAGGTTGGAAAGAGCATTAGTTGGTAGGAACATCAATAGAAAGTTTACTACCTGATATCCGACATGAAGTCAAGGTGCAAAAGCCTACAAATATAATGCTATATCTTTAGGTCGACTTGAAGAATAATAAGTTGAACGAGGTACAAACCGTTACTTTCAAACTTTTAAATTAGACTGCTTCTTTGATGTCAGCTCTTAAGATTGACAAGGGATCAATTGAAATACAAATCAACTAAGGGATTGTGTTACGATGTGATGAGAAGAAGCACTTCAAGGCACAAATACAAACAAGGGATGATGTCAATGATTGAGCACATAGTTACCAGATTCGTGGTACAGTCCGAGTCGTGGTACGAATTCGGGTACGGGATACGACACTTAGAGTTTAAAGGGTACGATAGGGGCATACTTCTTGGTATGCTAATTTTTGTTCACAATACGGTATGAAGAATTATTGGGTTCCATTATCAAATATTCTGTAGAGCAATGGTATTTTATGTTGATTAATTACTAAAATCAATTTGCTGTAACATTAGTCTAAAGTCCAAAATCCAAACCCAACAATTAAAATAGTTTGTTAATATTGTATCTAATATTGTATATCAAACACAAGACACAAAAGCAAACTAGAAAATTTTTATATGTTAAAGGTATGCAGTCTGTATATGTTATAATTTTAGGATCTTTATTCTTTTTCATTATTTTTCTGATAAAAATTTGTATGTTTTTCAAGTCGCTAATTTTAGTGAACTAGAATGCAAATCGTAGAGTTCCGGTACGCAAATGTACCGTGAATTGAGACTTGGAATCCGATACACAGTTCGAGGGAGGTAGGGCGAATCTGGTAACTATGATTGAGCAAATAGTGGTAAATGATGATAGCGCAAAATCAAATGAAGATTCAAAAGTTTGCCTACCATGTGCGTAGTGGGTCCCTTAAACACCAATTCATGCTTTAGTTGGGTCAATTGATTCCTTAAACACCAACTTATCACCACTCTAATTGACACCAGTCTAATTGAAGCGGGCAGCATTAATAATTTCATTGATAAGAGGATTGTGAAACAACTAGCCTACTCCATAGAGCTTTGTGAGAAGTTTGATCTGAAGGTTGCCGATTGAAGGATTTTACATATGGTAAATCTCAAATGTATGACAATTAATTAACTTGAGATTTTCATTTGTTGCCTCTAGAAGATTATGAGCTAGTGCTTGGAATTGAATCACTTCAAAATTTGGGGCATATATATTCGAAGCTTCCAAAAAAAAACGAAAGGGAAGCGGCGGGGAGGGGGGGGAAAGGAAGCGGGGGAGGGGGAAATTTTGGTAAGAGTGATGTTATCACTAGTCAACAAATGGAGAAAATTCTTAAAAATGAGTTTCTAGCTATTTGTAAGATTGGCTTTCACTGTCATAACAAGATTCTTCCAATTCATTTTGTAATTAATCTTGCATCAGATGTGCAGTGGTATCCTGTGACGCCCGAGAGCTTCACCGTTCACATATTAACTGTTGCATCCACTATTTGCGCATTTTTACTGTGCATTACTTGTTGCTTTATGTGGCTACTATTCATCACATTTTTCAACTGTTTAATTACTTCGAATTAGCATTTTTATTAAATCATATTAATTATTTTAGGAATGAGAAAAATATGCATTTGAACGATTAGCGTCGAGAGCATCCGTTTAGAAAATGATTTATTGAAACTAGTGAATAGTGTTATGTAGCTAGACTTTATGTTTTAGTTGGCTAACCTATTATTGCACCTCTAGACTTATTCTAAGCTAACTAAACTCATTTTTATAGGCCATATATACACCTAACTTAACACTTCACTTGTATACTCAACACATAACACATAATAGCTCATACATAACATAACAAAAAATAAATAAAAGCTGAAAAACACTGTGCAAACCCAACAGCAGCATAGGAGGAGAAGAAGAGGTTTTTGCTCATCAAATCTTCAATTCAAGCCCTACCAAGCTAGGTTCAAGCCCTTCCACAAGTGTTCTAGCCTTTCCTTAGCTCCTATGCACGATTGGTGAGGGATTTCATGCTTGTTTTTGCATTTTAAAAATGTTACACTTTTCTTGAAATTCTAGATTTGATAGTAAATTGTATGCTCAAATGTGTTGATGCATATGTATACAAGTAGTAGAGACCATATTTATGCTATCATTTCGTATTTTAAACGGTTGAAATCGTAATTGATTCATAGGGCATGAATAGTGACGAATTTCCTAGGCTTTGTGAAAATGAACCTTATAGCTTGATTCAATGATCCAAATAGATGCTCTAGGTGCTAATGAAGGTAGTGTAATGACCCGTAAGGTTTATTTGCTCGTAACTTGGCTAAAACATGAAATAGGCGACTTTTAGAAAGGGGTTTCAGGGTTATTTTGGCCATCATATTTAGTGTCCTTAAGCTATTTAGGTGCTAGATATGCTTTGTACAACTTCGGATGAGTCCCGGACAGGGTACTTGTAGTACAAACTTACAAGGGGGAAATTGGGACTTTTGTGCTAAACGCGGGTAATTGGGTAACTTCGAGGGTCCTAAGGGTGCCTTATGGGTTAATTAAAAGTATGGTATAGGCCACTTGCTAAACTAGAACAATAACTTGAGTTTAGAAGAAAAACGGATTGTGTTACAAAGGGCTTAAAGTAGAAAGTCAGTTGTCTCACGCTACTATGATCTTGTAACTGTTCCTTATGTGTTTAAACATGTTTTTAAGACATTCTTGAGCTTTTGGTAAAGTTCTATGTGAAATATGTTGATGTCCCTTTGTAATCTGTTTAATTGCTATATGCTAATACTTCTATTCTAACTGTTTTGAGGACAACCTACTTTATTGTTCCTCCCATGTGTTAATGCTTCCACTGTTGTTATTATATTGTCATTGATAAAGTGCATTGCATAGTGGTTGCGCAACCATAGTGTCAGGGGCGGATGTATTGAATATCGGCTGGGCGGCAGCGGACTTGCCAGTGGATATTCGATCTCCGTGCTCTAGTCCCTCACTCGCCTGGTCCGGAGATTGCAGGAGGTGTTGGGTCGTAGGTTATCGGGGTACATCCGGAGTACACCCACTGGAGTGATTAGGAATATGTCGGCACATCGATCGTGGTTCGTGGTTCGTGGTTCGTGGTCCGTTATCGAAGATAAGAGAATTCTAGAGTGCTGGGGTTAAGTGTATTGTATCCTTTGATTTGTGTGGTCTTGCTAATTCTATTGTCCTTTACTTGCTTTTATTGCTTAATTGCTATAATTGTTGCATTGCACGCCCCAGGTAGACTTTATCCCTCACTAGGAAATTATGGTTGCTCATACCTCGCTAACATGTTTCAGGAGGTTCTGAGGCTGAACCCCAGCTTGATTTAGTTGAGGGTGAGGAGCAGGAGGTGGAGGAGGAACAGTTACCATAGTAGTTGTGTCTGTTTGCTTGAGGTGGAAGTGCTTCTTGTTGGTTATTATGTGGAAGCTTGTTGTACTACTTTGTGCCTATTTGGGAGCCTATGAGCTCATGTATATGTTTGTATGATTGTAAGCTTGGTTGCTAAACAGAGGTAGTATGGGAATGAACTATGGCATGTAATAACTTTTATTTCCACTTCTAGTATGTTGTATGCTTGGGTGTGATGAAATGGTTAGATGGTTGACTGTAATACTTAAGTATGTTTTAATGGTATCATAGAGTGGTATGATAAATGGTCTTTTGTAAAGAAGTTAGTGGTGCGGAATTGCATGCTTGTATGTATTGTAAACTATTGATAATACTTAAGGCTCGGATGGCCTTGAAGCAGGGTTTTTAATTAGTATTGGTGTTATTGTTGTTTTGTGGCTTTATTGAATATTTACAGGTTTTCAGAATATTCACGGTACATATGAGACTCTGTCCGTTTGTTGGGTCCAGACTTAACCTTTAGCGTGGGGTTGGGTCGGGACGTGACATATCCTCCTAAGGATTGGCTAGAGGTATCATTCTTGCCTTATAAATTCTGCCAATAAAATATTAGAACAGTATTGGAACAACTCACAAGAATTACTATTCAAAAATTAGGGGAATCGTCAAAGCCTAAGGGACATACAAGCATGAAAGAGTCGTCGTATAAATTGCTTATTTTTTTTAAATAAATATAGGCTCCATGATTTAGCAATTGATGGAAAGGAATCCCTGATAAAAGAAGCAGGATGTTAGCTTTGATGACATGGCTAATTTGATGATGATGGGAATGTTAGTATTCCCTAATAGTCAATATTACTATTTTAATTTTATTGAATTAAGAAGCTTTGTTTGACCTTTTTTAGGAGAGTCCTTTTTGCATAAGGAACTCTTATTTATTTTGCTTTCCTTATTGTGAAGTTGACTAACTTTAAGAAACTCCTATACAATGCAACCCCTACCACTATTTGTTAGAAATAATACAATTTTAATTTTTCAGAAGGCATATCGCCCTCAAAGTGATTATTGAAGACAATCCCCTCAAAGAGATCACCCTAGTCCCAATTTCAAACACAAATCCTTAACATAATAACATGGAAACCCTAATCCTATTTCCCAAACTCAAAACATTAGTTTCTTATCATGAATATCTTCTTCTTGCAAACATGCAAAGTGGGCTGCACATAAGCAAACGTATAGAAGTATTTCAATCTAAAAATCTCCCAATCACAACCATCAAACAAATTCAGCGAAAAAGTGCTGTATATACTAGATCTTAGACCATCAACTTATTCATATGAATTTATTGGAGAAACAGAATTTACACCTCTATTATGATCTAAAACATCATAAACAAAAATCAGAATTAGATACGATAACCTGAATCGTTTTTCAGCACCACAAGTGATAATTGCATAAGGATCTGATGTGCCATTCAAATTCGCACCAATAAGATTTTTAGCTGCTAACAATTCCACCTACAATGTAAGAAATTCAATTACCAGTCATCTTGGGATGACCAAACTCCAAAGAAAGTAACAACGTGCAATTTGATGTGGCATTACTACCTACAGTTACATAATTACAGAGACGGTAGCACGCATCATTAGTCGTTACAGTCCAAAGATAACTTTTTGACAATACATTGAACAAACATCAGCTACCTTGATTAAATAAGCAGAAGTGGCTTGAGCATCTCCCTTTAACTGCCCTATCTACAAAATAAGTGCACAACTGCATGTCAAACAAGTTGAAAATTATTCCATGAAACAAATGGTAAGAAACTCTAGAGGACCACAAAACATGCCAATCCAAATTATAAACAGCTGAATTCATAAGCACATCTCAAATGAAGCAGCAATAGTAGAAACTATAAAACTCCAATTTCTTTATAGTTCCTTGTAAGTATATTTCTTGAAATATATATATATATATTCCCACATATTTAACATCCAATTCATCCAGACAGATCAAATTTAGCTCGTATAAGGATTAAAATCTTAGACCATACCATCCTATCTAACTATAATTTCAATGAACGCTTCCAATATAATTGTAAATCATATAAGAATTTTCAAACCATCACATTACTTGAGATATATATATTGGAAGACACGATCACATTACTTGAGAAAAATATATTGGAAGATACGATTACACTAAACCAACTATGGGAAACCACAACAATATATTGATTTCTGATCTTCTAAACATTCCATCTCAACTTTCAACGTAAGTTTCCTGGGACTTTATGGAGTCAAAAAATACTGTTAGATTCAAGATCTTGTTATAATTTGCACCTAAATGTTTCTTCCTCTATTTGTTTAATTCTTTTGTTTGTATGCAAAAAAACACTATCCCTATATTTACACACTTGAGGACAATTGCTTACCATAAACTAGCAACTATAATAACTACAACAAAGAATGATAATTATTTGTGATGGCGGATGGTGTTGGCCGGATTTCCCCCCCTTTCGAAGCGTTGCTGTTGAGTCCCAGTCCCTCCCTATCATGCTTGGCGATGACAAATGGAAGTGGTCTGAAAATGGTAATGGATCTTTTTTGTTAGCGTCTGCTTGGAACGTTATCCGAAGGAGACACGAGATAGTTAAATGGCATAGTTTGATCTGGAGTAAGAGAAGAAACCCGAAACATAATTTTATAACTTGGCTGGCATTGCTGAACCTACTGCCTACCAAGGTTAGACTTCTCTCTTGGGGTGTGATTGACGATAATATTTGTGGTATGTGTGGTATTGCTGCGGAGGACCGTGATCATTTATTTTTTCAGTGTGGCATGAGCAAAAGGATTTGGAGACTTGGTTTGGATAAAACGTGCATTCACGATTGCCCTTCTGACTGGGTTTCAGTGGAGGATTGGATTAGTAGACACTGCATGGGTCAGGATTTGCAACCTTCTTTATGAAGAATTTTCTTATGTGGCGTCATCTATGAGATTTTGAAAGAAAGAAATGGTAGGATTCATGGTGGATCCTTCAACCCCGAGGAGCAGGTTTGGAACAACGTTTGTAATGCTATTAAATATAAAATTTGTATTGGTAGGAAATTTTTTAGATGGTCAATCAATGTAGATATATGCGATAGGTGGCAACTTGGCGACTTTTGTCTTTCCAGTTGAGTATTTTTGGATGATTGATGGTGCTTTGTATTTTGTTTGAGTTTGATTTTAATGAAGACACTTTGCTTTCCCAGCCAAAAAAAAAAAGAGCGATAATTAGAAAATGCACGAAAGGCAATTTGCTGCAAAAGTTAGAAAGCAATAGCTGATGTCAGCATCAAACACAAACATTTTAGACCTTTTCAGTTCTCACCACCGTCGCTATCAAAAAACATCCCAAAGATCACTTATTTAAGCAACATAATTAACAACCAATAATCAAAACAATAATTGAATTTATGATTCCAGAATACAATTCAAGAATTAATTAAATTCCTATTCAAGAAATTAATTACTAAAGTATCTCTCTCGTGATTTCTAATTAATCAAAGAACAATCGTGAAGTAACAAAACTCTTAACAAATTTCACGTGAAAAAATTGACAATAATTTCCCATAAACTAAAAGAAAATAATTGATGGTAGTCACCCTGTGACCGAAAGTAACCGAAAGTTCCAGTATTGTTTTTAAAAATAAAATAAAATAAGAAAAGCAAAATTCAGGAGAAAAAGTGGGAAATTTTTTTATAAAAAAAAAATAAATTGTCAAAATTATAGGATTTCAGTAGTGAGATTAACGGAACCAACCTTGTCCTTGTCATCGCTAACGTCAGCTGCATGACCACTGGATACATTCTGATCATCATCGGTGGTCCCCGCTCCGGCGGCGGAAGTGAAGAACCAGTAGGTGGCGATGACGAAGGCCGCGGCGGCAACCGTCACCTGCACCTCCCACCACGACGGCAATAAAAA
The DNA here is from genome assembly GCA_037974665.1 of Ehretia macrophylla. Classification (NCBI taxonomy): domain Eukaryota; kingdom Viridiplantae; phylum Streptophyta; class Magnoliopsida; order Boraginales; family Ehretiaceae; genus Ehretia; species Ehretia macrophylla. The sequence continues at coordinate 2,012,807 of CM075777.1, forward strand.
CTCCAACGCAGTTTCCACAATCATTTCTGTATTGTAATTGTATGTAAATTCTTGCGCGTTAAATTTTTAATTTAAATGTTGGCGAGAATAGAGAGAAAGAGACACACAGTTAAACGCGTAGTGTGTGCTATGCACAGAGGGAGACTTTACATTTGATTTCCTGTAGAGGGGAGAGAGAGTCAAAGAAGGGAGGGAGAAAAAATGATGAAGCAGAGAGAAAAGTCAACATGTTGAGAGGGACATTTGGAACTCAATGTCCATACTACCCTTCCGTTTGTTGTAGATGTGTGCTTTAAGGTTGTAAATAATTACGTAACCTTAGGGGTATATTAGTGAAAGAAGTAGTTTTCTTGGTTCTTATTGTTAACGCCTTGAAAGTTTGGAATATAGGACAAGACAATGGATACATATTTAAATGATTTGAAATTTCAAATGACTAAAATGCCCTTAAAGTTTGACATTACAATACCTTCAATGATGTAAATATAAGATAATAGAAGGGGTTTGTTAGTGAAAAAGAGTAGGTTTGGTGGTTTTTGTTGTCAACGGCCAGAAGATTTGGAATTTAAAACAAAATTATGAAATATATAATTAAAAGTTGGAATTGTAAATGATGAAATTACCCTTCTTTTTTTGGGTCAAAATTACCCTTTTCATTTGATGTGCATTGTTGTTTTCAAGCGTGTAAATATCGGCTAAGCGAGGGGTTTGTTAATGAAAACGAATAGTTTTGTTGGTCTTATCTGGAAGGTTTGGAATAAAAAACAAGATTATGGATAAGTTATGCATATTTATTTATTTATTTATTTATTTATTTATTTAAAGTGATTTGTGTAAATGCGTCCCATGCGGTTTTTGATGTTTCTTTAATCGAACCGTGCATAGAGGGGAAAGAAGATTAATTGGTAGTGTCGTAAAATTATTTTCAAATGACAATAAATAAATAATAACATGAACGTATTTGAGAGAAAGCAAGGAATGAGAATTCTATTGTACTTAAAAATGAATTACTTTTTTTTCAGAAACTCCATCTATTTATAGGGAGAAATTCAATATTTAAATTGTGACTAATACTATTCATTTTGTGACTTTCACTATTTATTTGGTGGCTTTCAAATTGTTAACATCGTCCCCGACATAGGCACAATGCAGGCACTGATATTATCGTGACACAAACGCTGGCATCATCCCAACACAGACACTGACACCATCTGACGCCCGAAAATTTTATCACATTTTTAAATAACTGTTGCATAACTTTTGAGCATTTTTATGTGCATTTCTTTTCTTGTTTAATTGTTTTATTTGGAGGTCACTATTCATAAGAAATTTAACTGTCTTGAATGCTCGATTTAATATTTTTTTCTAGACAACATGACTTATAAAAAAAATCGAAAACTTGTAGTTTTGATCTTTGGAGGCCGGGAACATGCATTTAGAAAATGTTTTGTGTTTCGTGGAATAGTGTAACATGAGTGTAAATACTAAAGAGCTAGCTAGTCTTTTAATTTGAGTTTCTAGCATAGTTTGACTAAGAAATTATAGCAATTGACTTAATATAATATAACATATACATATTATATCATACATACAAGCCAAACACACTCAAAACAAATTGCTTAATTCCCAAAATGTACCCCCCCCCCCCCCTTTTACCCATCGACCATAAGAAGGAAAATAGAGGTGAAATTTTTTCTATTTTCTTCATATTTGCTCAAGAATCATTAACCTATACCTCATTCCACCTCTCAAAAGTCCTCCTCCACCCTCCACAAGGCTCCTAAGTGAGAGAGATGTATCATCCTTGCTATTTAAAATTTATGTCATGATTTTGAATTTTCAGAATTTGTTTGTTTCATGCCATAAGTTATTTGTTTCTTATTCTATATAGTATTATTACATGCTAGAGACCTTGTGTATGCATTGGTATAGTTTGAAATTAAGTTTTTAGCAAGAATCACATGAGGAAGATGATGAATAGTGTCAAACTAGGGTTTCCAAAAAAAGTTACAATTTAATTCGATTCAAGTCTTCTAGTAGTTGCTAATTAGGTTCATGAGCATGCGAAAAATATTAGTTGCGCTTGCTATGCACAAAAATTGGGTAATTTGATCAAAATAGACTACTTTAATAAGGGGTTTCAGGGTTAACTCGAATCTGAGCATGTTTCGAGGTTATGGCTAGTCTTTATTAAGTATTGAAGCCTTAAAAGTGTCTTTGTTTCGCTTGTTTGGCTTCCTGAATTGGTACTTGTAGTGTAAACCCACAAAGAGGCATTTTTGGTATTTTCGTGTACTTGTGCTCTAGGTTATGATTTGGAGATTCTAAATGAGATATTTAAGTATCATTAAATTGGTAGGATAATTATCTAACTTAACTTGATCCTTGAATTTCGGTAGGAAGCTAAATAGCCTAGTTGAACAAAGGAGAAATGAATGAATTAATTATTTTAGTACTTATATTGTCTTATAGTTGCTTCTAGAGTGTTTAAATGCAGTTTTGAGGCATGTGTGAGCTTGTGGTAAAGTGTTGGAAAATGAATAATATTAACCCTTTTGTGTTCGCATAGTTAATTTCATGATAATTATTTTATAATTGAGTAATTAAATGTTTATATGTCTTTGTGTAGCGTACGTATCATAGTAGTGAAGTTTTGTGAATTAAGTTATTTAGTTTGTATGACTTTAGTTTAGTATGAACTTGAAAGAGGACTAAAGGAACTAGTTATGAACCATGTTGATAATTGTTGTTATTTGACTTATTAATTGATTGGATAAGTGTTTAATTGTTCCTGTATAGCATGTTCATCTATTTAGAGAAGGTCGTAAGTTGAAGTACATGTTACTTGTTAAAGATTGAATGAAAACAATTATATTTAGTTTATGTTGGTTATATTGCTTGTTAATTGTATTATATGTGTAAGGTTATGATTGTAACTGGTAAAGAGCCTTTAATTACTTAGCTAAGAGTTTAAATGGGTTGCATAGTATGTTTATCCTTCTGGGTGAAGTTTCTAAACTAGCTGGCATGATTACTTGTTTAATGAGTGACTGTATCTTGTTGTGTTGATAAACTGATTATGTGATGTGAACTTTAGTGCATTGATTGTGGGTGACATCTATAAGATTTCTTGTGATAAGTATGTGTTTACTACATGATAGGATTTGATTCTTTGAGTCAGTATAAGATGTTGAGAATAAATTGGCGTTAGTCCTTGTATCATTGGCTAGATTCTTACGGGTTTGGTTCACTAAGGTGAAGGAGTCTTCAACGCTTTTGTGCATCTTAGTTTATTTATTGTTTTTAGATTGTATGGTTTAGTTTAAATTGATAAAGTTTATATGTACTATTTACATGCTATCTTGTGAATTACTTGAATTAGTTGCAAGAGTAATTGTTTATATTGCTATAATTGCTCTATTTGATTATCAAATGTGTTATCAATATATGGGGTGAGGCTAGCCTACTTTGCTACATCCCCACTTGATTTGAAAATGAGATTCGTGATTTGTTACTCGAGGTTGCGCAACATTTTCGGGCATGGTAGTGTCGAGTAACACGGGCAGCATTGGGCTTGCCAAGCTCCCTCGGCTACCATGTTTTCCCAATCCCTTTCTCGTTGAAGCATACTCCCCTACCTCAGAGGCGTGATTCACCTCGTTGGGGCATACGGACCTATCTCGGGAGATATGGGTCATAGGATCAGGGTATATCCGGAATACCCTATTTTTGGAAGAATAAGGGTTTTGTCGGCACTTGCCTGAAGATCTTGGCTCGTGGCTCGTGATGGAGACAATTGGGACCGTAACTTTTTTATACGTGGTTAAATACTTAATTAACTTGTTTATTTTTGTTATTAATGTTATTATCTTGTTGCATCTCACGAAAACACACCCTGGTTTACTGCATCACCTCCCTCACTGAGTAACTTTGGTTACTCATTCCTCGTCTCAACATGTCTCAGGAAAAATTGGAGATTGGATTGCCTCTTGTGTGGCCTGTCTGCTCTATCAGTGTGTAGAATAAAGAAGAATGTGTACATGATATGCTTGTATACTATTTGAGACCTTATGGTCATGTATGTATTTGTGTTATCTTAAGAAATATAATTTTAAAATTTTAGTCTTGGGTGATGGTTAGGTGCTAGTGGTTTGTAATAACTTCTATTGTTTTACTTTATTGTCTAGTTGACTTACATGCTTGTAGGGATGAAAGGGATTGAGGTTGTGAATTATGCTCTTGTGGTTGTATGTTGTTATTTGCAAGTTTCCAGATAGTCCTATATATAGGGAAAACTCCGTCCGTTTTTTTCTAAATTATGTGCCCGGGTTTGGATATGGGTTGAGAATAACATGATCTATAGAAGTTCCGGTTTTGTGAGGGATCGGGGCATTACACCATCCTATCATAGTTTCACATTTGTTCACATGTAACACCCCGATCTCTCACAAGACCGGAGTCCCGACCCAAAACCCAAGATCACAAAAAATGAGAAAAATGATAAAAAACGGATAGAGTTTCCCCTGTTTCTAGGCCTAACCGGTTACTTGCAATTAGAAGTAACAGCCACAAAACTATAAACCACCATTCAACGCCAATCCCAACTTCCAACATCACAACATTCTTCAATCCTTTTGGCCAACCGAGCCTTTTTACTAACACAAAATAAGGCATGCAGACATGCATTATACTAACTGTTGAAATTCTATGTTTATAATTTCACTTATCATACCATTCTAATATTCTCTATTTAACTTTTTTTATAATTTAAGTCATCAACCATTTTCCCTTTAATCCTACACAAGCATGCAAGTTAAACGTAGACAATAAAGTAAAATATTAAAGTTATTACATGCCCTCTACAACTATCTAATTATACAAATCTTTCAACTCATATTACAATCCTTTAAACAACACAAATACATACAACTTTGTACTATCAATATACTTTACTTCATAACACATAAAATACTCATCCACAGCTACAAGCAAGCAATGGAGCTTCCGAACTTCCTCAGGGACCTAGTTACTTCTTTACCTATAAAATGTTAGAAATGAGGGGTAAGCATACAATACATGTATACTCAGTGAGGGAGGAAAAACAGTTAGCTGGGGGTTTTCAAAAATTCTTTCATGCAATGCAACAATTAATTCAAGGTATAACAACTAAACAATAAAAATCAACAAAGCAATTGAATCCCACATATTTTAAAAGGATACGATTTCGATAACCTCATACACTCCAAAGTAAATCTTCAATCACGAACCTCGATCCACGAACCACAAACTCGATCAATGTGCCGGCATAACCCAAAACACTCCAATGGATGTACTTTGGATGTACCCCAAAATTCTACGACCCAACACCCTCTGGCAATCTCTGGACTAGGCGAGAATGGGAATAGGACCATGGTAACCGAGGTATACCGGTAAGCCTGCTACCACCAGGAGTTCCCCGACACTACTATGCTCAAATGGTTTCACATCCGTAATATGATTCGATACAATAATATATAATTTCAATAACAATTATAAACACACAGTTCGATAAGTACACAAACTGATAAGCACACAATGAGGACAAGAAAAGAGGTTGTCCTTGCACATAAGCAATTACAATCAATAAAACTTAAAAACATGTTCTAACCAATGAAATAGATCAAACACACATTAACCACACAATATTCATTATACAAATGGTAGTAATTCAATTAAAATGCCAAGTAAGATGAATCACTCACCTTTAGTAAATAAACCTGTAAGAATTTAGCCAAGAACTCCTTTAAATATTCTCCGAATGCACCATTTCCTTCAATTACCACTACCTAATACAACCAACTATTTGCATGAGAAGTCATACAGTTATTCTACAATTGGTTTCCACATTTACCTTCAACTAAAGCTAGCTCTACCCATAGTAAGTATCTAAGCATGATACTTAGCAAGTTCATATAAGTATAACACTTAGCATATACCAATTTAACATATAACTTCAATAGATAAGGGACTAACTATTCTTAGCTACTTGCTTCAATTAAGTTCTTATCGAGTATACAACTTTCTTGGCATGAAATAACCATTCTTGTCCACATGAGGAAGACAATAACACAACTAATTCCATGGATTAAAATCAATTACACAAGTTCTATACTTCACTCAAGCAATTATACAAACATTTGTTCTTCAACTCATGCATTTAATTAACTAGACTTCATACACATTTCAACTATTTGATTAGCTAGCAATACCCCCAAAGAACGTTATACTAACATTATGAACACAAATAGTTAAGTTCACAATTTAACCAAACTAGCTTCACAATAACACTCTAAATAAGCTGTACAACTCAAGGAAATCACTTAGAACTAAGGCAATACACTCAAATTCATGAAACACCTCCAATTAGTACTATATTTTAATCAAGCTCACCTAGACATTCAACTAGTCAATTCCTACTCAAATGTCATCACTCAACCTAACTTTCTCCCAAATAGCCCCTTATACTCCATAACTATAAAACTAGCCATCTATCATCGAAGACACATTATAGACACTATAGACACTTCACAATCACCTATAAACCACAATCAAGCTCTATAAACACACATAACACTCACATGACCCAAAACTACACAAATGGCCTTTTTATGCTCAATCAATCCACTCCAAGTTCTAGCCACATTCTAGCAATTCAAAGCATTAATTTAGTCATCTCCGAAGAGAGGTTAATGACACTATCCTTTAGCATAATCCGGATATAAAAAGCCGTGGGATTTCTTAGTTCCCTCTCCCGCTGGATTATTTGAAACAAGGGTTTCTAATTATGTGATTTTTGCTTAATACTTAATTTCTAGTTTTTTTTCCAAAATTTCTAGATTAAAGTCCATAACCAATTTTTGTCTAAAAAAACCTCTAAGTATACTTTAAATCACATAGTCTTAATCTAGATTGTCATCTTTATCCTAGGTTTGGCTTTCATGACTTTTTTAGTCAAATCTAGGTTTCTAAGGAAAAATAATAGCCATGTAGATTTTCCTTAACCAATTTCTAATTAATCTTTAGACTATAGTATTACTAGTCTAATTTCCAAAATTAATAATCACCTTGACCAAAAGCTCTAACAATTACAACAACGGAAATGCTTGTAATTCATTCACATATATATTATTTAATGCCAGTACAATTTATAATTATGTACTACAAATTGTTTCTCTTGCAATATATATATATATATATATATATATATATATATATATATATATATATATAAAATACATATTTGTAACAAAAGAAATTATGCTATGACACATAATTTCATAAAATTCCATTTCAAATAATATAATGCCACACAATTAGAACAAATAAATTATGCTAAACCACATAATTTCACAAAGTTGTATTTTTGGCATTAAAAATAAATACTATACAATTTTTTATAAAATAATTATGCAAGAAAACATAATCAAATTAAAATTGTATTCTACTATTTAATTAAAATTTATATTCCAAAAAGTTTGCATATTTAAACTATGCAAAAACAACATGAAAGAATTACAAAAATTGAAAAACGGCCTCCCCGTGCTTCACCGCGTGTCACGCGTGGCCCACACGCGTGATCTTCACAGCCTGCGTGGGCCTTAAATTTTTTTTCTTTCGCTTTTTTGTTGTTGTTGATTAACATGGATTTACCTTGAGCAAGAGTCCAATCCATATCCATAACCAATTTGCAATAAATACGAAAAGCTAGAATCTAGGAATCTTATCCATAACACTTCAAGTAAACCTATTCTAATAAAATTCTTTATTTATCTATGATTTTCTATTAATTGTATTTCTATTAAATTACTCTACCTAACAAGTAATTTAATTAATACAATCAATATCATAAAATCACATATAGAATTAATTACAAAATAATTCTAAATTATGTAGAAATAAATTACAATACAAAAATTCTTGCATCTAAGATCAAACACAAATCTGAAATTTTTCTAGTGTTCATGTAATTTCTAAGTTTCTATCATCCAAGAATCAAAATGTTCTTAACTATTCTTAACTATTTGCATGTTTAATTCGCAGTGACTTTGATACCACTGAAGGAAAACGGTGTTAAGTTACATGATTCATATTCAAAATTTCTATGAACATGACAAAAACAATCACATAGGATCTTACTGCGATTAAACATGTGATAGTAAAAAAAATAGTTTACAATTTAATTCTCAATTGAAACCAAGATCTAGGCATACCTCTTGTGAAGAACAATGCAAGAACACCAACTACCTTGATCTACAAGCTTGGGAGATATTGCTTCCACTCATCTACTTTGATCTTGTCATCTATGACCAACATCTTTCTAAAGTATAATCTAGTTGTGGGACTAGATTTTGCTAAACTAAAAGATATAAACTAGAATTGAGTTTCTTCACAAAGGTGAAGCTTACTCAAGAGAGAGAGAAGAGAAATCTTTGAAGAGATGGTGTGTAAAACATTTTTCTCAGTTAGAGAAGAGGTCTACATATAGGCAGAAGATCTAGAGAAAAATTTCTGAAATTCCGATGTGGGATTTGGTCAGAGAAAAGTCCAAATCTCTTCCACAAGTAATTTTTTATTTTTTCTCCTTCTCCCTTCTTTTCCTCCCTTGGCCGATTTTCCTAAGGTAAGTGGTCCTCACCTTTTACGTCCAGCCTAGGCTTGAGAGCCATGGTCCTAGTTCAGCCAGCTTGCTCCAATTTTAATTTAATTCAGACAATAAATAAAAATTCGAAATAGAAAGTCTATTTTTAAATATCTAATTGCCAATAAATTAAATACTCCTTGATTAATTCCAAAAGTCTAAATCCAAACTACTATTTAAGAATAATCTATTTTTTCAACAGTGAAAAATTATCTTAAATATCTTAGCAGTCTTCTAGACTTTAATTAATCAATTAATTACATAATCTAATATCTTGACAATTCTCAAAATAGAAACTCCTTCCTGAAATGGAAAGTCTACTTTGATTCTAACCGTCAAAGGATTACATCCTCTCTCAAAATAATATATATCAACCTAGCTTAGATACTTAACAAGGTAGATGGCTAGAAGAGGGACCAAAGGCATAATTAACCTTTCTTCTGGAGATGAATAAAATATTCTCGCTAGTCCCCTAATAATACTTTACCATCTTAACCAAGTCTATCCCATTAAAAGACTTTGGGTACACTCAAGGATAATTACTGTAAGTATAGGAGTCAGTCAATCTATACATGACGCTCTGTCTTTTGACTATCTAAGTATTATATTGACCATAATGCCCCTTCTATACTCACTCATAGCCAAAGACAGGTTCCCGAAGTGTACTATCACCTCTTTGACTACATCTTGTCTCCTTAGAACCTCTAATCCACAATCCAAACATCTTTCTAAAGTTATCTACTTTTCTAAGGGAGCTACCCTTAAGTGTAACATACAACACCTCAAGTGTTACTGCGGCCACAGATTCAGGATGATCTAGCTTGGATCATTCTAAGAGAGTGATTAATGTATAGACTCTTTATTGCATATGCACGTCCCTTATAATCAAGTCCTATACACTCAAACCATAGAGGATGTGATCTAACTATTAAGACCACACTCATAATAGATCAAAGTGCAAGCACTCAACTTCGTCGGTTCATCTACATATGCTCAAGATTAAGAGCTATGGTCTACTTAGAAGCTTGTAGGTTTAGGTGAACTCTTTCTTTGATAGTCCGTATTCAGAGCTCATACCTACGGGGTCCATCCAATGCATACACATGCATAAATGTAATAAGTTTGGAATAAATCCATTGTCAAGCCCACAGCCTAGAACCCCGGACCCACATGCGCAAATAGTGTTGTAGGCATAAAAAATAACTACTTTGGCCTCTTTTCAATTAGCCCAAAATGGTTAACCCAAGTTATTCCTTATACCCATAACACCCATTTATAAATCACACAAATATACTATATTCTTCCGATGTGGGATGTCACATCCATGATCAAGGTAGATCACCTTTCTCCTAAAGGGAACTTACTCCACTATGACTTCTACCATAGTAAAGCGTCCAACTTTACCACTTAGTCATGGATAAAGTTACTTTGCTTATTCAAGTGACCATGACTTAGACCTTCTGTGCGTAACTACCCCATACCTAAGTCACTCCTTGAAGCAATGACCTTTATATTCACACATACACACAGACACACATACATATATATATATATATATATATATATATATATATATATATATATATATATATATGTCAATCCACATAATGAGAGAAATATGCCCATATGAATATAATGACACTAATTAACTTATTGTAAACCATCCAGATGTTCTAATGACTAAGTGCTATTGGTCTTTTGGGTATACTAATCCTAACATTTTATGTGTTGGAAGAATAATATGCAAGCATATATTCAATCTGTGGACTACACATTGTGGACAATTGTTGAGCATGGGCCATATAAAGTTGAAGATGAGTCAACCGAGCAAAACATTGCCAAGCTAACCGAAAATGCTCAAGCCATGCATCTTCTCTATTGTGCATTAAATGAAGAAGAGTTTATCTGAATCTATGAATGCACATCTGCTCATAAGATATGGAATCTCTTTGAGGAACTATATGAAGAAGAAAGAGAAGATGAGGAAGAAGAAAATGTGGTATACTTTGTTACAATGGATAAAGAGGTATGTCTACCTTATGAATCTTATTACTTCTCATCTAGTAACAATGATATTACTATTGATGAACTAGAATAAGCCATATTAGATGTTCAAAATGAATTGATGCTTAAAGTTTCTAAAAATAAAAATTTTCTTGAAAAAGTAGAATGGGCTTTATTTGAGATTAATGAGCTTAAAAAGCAAAATACTTTAGTTGAAGCTAACCCTCAATTTGAAATGTTTGATATTTTCATGTTTGATAAAGGAAAAGGGTTTGAAATCGGACTCTCCCCCTTTTGACTTTTCTAGAATCTTCAATAGCTAAGGATCGGCTTCCCTGATTCTAGACAACAATAAAGACTGAATTTGCAGGCTTGCAAATAGAATACCTGTTTCTGAAGCTGCCGGTCTCCACAAACATAACTCTTCCATAGTTTCCCAATTCTTTATAATCAAATTGGCCACATTAGCCTTCTGGCTCAATGCATCTGCAACAGTGTTAGCTTTACCTGGCAAGTAGCTAATGGTACAATTATAATCATTCAACAACTCTAGCCAGCGCATTTGCCTCATATTCAAATCCTTTTGAGAGAATAGATATTTCAAACTTTTATGATCAGTAAATATCTCAAATTTATTACCCCACAAGTAATGTCGCCATTTCTTTAAAGCAAAGACAACAGCAACAAGCTCAAGGTCATGGATAAGATAATTAAGCTTATAGGGCTTCAATTTTTTTGAGGCATAAACTATCACCTTACTATTTTGCATAAGAATGCAACCCAAACCTTCTTTCGAAGAATCACTATAAATCTCCAAATTATCAGTCCCCTCAGGCAGTACAAGAATAGGATTAGTGGTATGTCTCTTCTTCAGTTCTTGAAAACTCGCTTCACATTTGTCATCCCAATTATACACGGTTTTCTTTTGAGTTAAGGAAGTCAATGGTCCAGCAATTTTAGAAAAGTCCTTAACAAACCTCCGGTAATAACCAGCCAACCCTAGAAAACTACGAACCTCCGTAACGGTTTCGGGTCTTTTCAAAGACATCACAACGTCAATTTTTGAAGGATCAACAAAAATCCCTTCTTGTGATATTATGTGGCCTAAAGAGGCAACCTGTTTCAACCAGAACTCATACTTGCTGAATTTAGCAAATAGTTTATGTTCCTGCAAAGTTCGCAATACAATTCTCAAATGGTCTTCATGCTCTGCCTCAGACTTTGAGTATACCAGTATATCGTCAATGAAAATTACAAGAAACTGGTCAAGGTACGGTCTAAACACTCTCTGCATTAAGTCCATAAAAGCAGCTGGGGCATTTGTCAATCTAAATGGCAGTACAACAAATTCATAGTGGCCATACCTGGTTCTGAAAGCAATCTTGGGCACATCTTCTTTCCGAATTCTCAGTTGGTAATAGCCCTGTCTTAAATCAAATTTAGAATACATAACAATACCTTGCAACTGATCAAACAATTCCTCAATCAAAAGCAATGGATATTTGTTCTTCATAGTCACCTGATTGAGACTCCGATAATCAATGCACAATCGTAAAATGCCATCTTTCTTCCTTTCAAATAAAACAGGAGCTGTGATAACCCGACCCGGCATGCATTTAATGGCATTTAATTGTATCTAATTAAGTGTCATCTTAAATGTTAGCATTGAATTTTGTGTTTATTTTTAGTTAAACATTCATTTGTAGCTTTATTTTCATATTTATGTTAATCGGTTTAATTTTTCTTGCACTTAAATGCTCAGATTTCAATTAAATGAAAAGTAGCTCCGAGCCGGAGTAAATTTTGAACTATGTTACCTTTCGAAAACTATATTTTCTTAAATTCTTTGAGGATTAATTGTTATTCTTTTATTGCCGCAAAGTGCATAGCATATCGAGAGCGATAGTTAGGAAATGATTTCTAGTCCTCAGCAAAGAGTGAAAACTAGCGTTTGGTGTTTTAATTTTAGTATTTTAGTTGTTATTAACTGGAATTGGATTTATGTTAGTTGTTTTAACCTTAAAATGCCTAAAATTAAGCTTATTTGACCAACTTAGGTTAGCTTTGACCAAGCCTTGACTTTTGACTTGAGTTACATTTTATTTAAAGCTTAAAATAGCATAAAACAAAAAAAAAGACTGAAACAGAACATGAAAGGGCCGAAAATATGCAAGAAGAAAAAAAAAGATTTTCAAGCCAAATCATCAAAGCTTCGCGTGAGCTTGCACGGGGTGGTTTCCGAGGCATCCTATGAGGTTTTCCTAGCGTCTAGGAGCGTCTAAGGTGAGGGTTTTATCATTATTTGTGCATTTGAAAAATTTATGTCTAAACTTTAATTTTTGGAAATTATGCGTAGATTGTTATTTTATCAGTTTTGTTGCTTAAAGAATGTTCCTTGTTGATTGTAGAACATGTATTTATAGCTTTTTAGCATTTTCTGCGGTTGAAAATCGAAATTGCAATTTAATTGATAAATGAATAGTAAATTGTGAATAGTAAACCCCCGTTTCGATGAAGTTGCTCCGTTATGCGTTCGGTTGATGTAGGAAGGTGCTAGATATACTAGAATGCTTAAATGTGTGGTTTAATTGGTTTGTGTAATGGAAAAATAGAGAAAAATGGCTTGGTGAAAGTTGGGGACATTTAGGTCGAGTTTAGCATTTTCTCGTTTTGCGTGATGACATTGTCTCGGGAGGCCATGGAAGCACTTTTGGTGTGGTTATGGCGTTGGTTGGGTGTTTGGTTAGTATAGTTGTAGTTCAAACGAGCAAAGGGAAAAATCGGGGCTTTGCGTGAATTCTAGGGTAAAGTAGGGTTTCGGGGTCTTTAGACGTGCCTTATGGTGACCTAGGAGGATTGGTGAAGTCGGTTTCCAAAACTCATGGCTCATTTGAAAGTAGTAGCGTTTTGAAAGTTGGGGTCATTTTGTGATTTTGTGTGTTTTCATAGCATAATGCCTATAGATTGCTTAATATTGCTTGTTATGCTTATTAAAGTTGGTTATGATTGAATTGTATATCAATTATTGATAATGCTTGTTAGTGTTATTCTTGTTACTTTATTGATTTTAAATGTTTGTTATCTCGTTTATTGCTTGTATCTTGTATTGCATTGCATAGTATCAGGCGCGTGGGTGATGGGCCTCTCTGGGTAGCCTCGGGTTGCCAGTGTTGGTTGCTCTAGCTCCGTGTCCTATTCCCTTTTCTCGCTTGGGTTGCCTCCCAAGGAGATTTGGGTCGTAGAATTGATGGATACTTCCGGGGTATTCCAAACAGAAGTTATAAGGTGGGTGAGCCGGCGCGTCATCGTTAAAGTCATCAGAATCGTGATTGGTACATTGCTCGCTCGAGTGAACCATAGCCTTCAAAGTGTGGTATAGCTTTGATTGGTTGTGTTAATGCTTTCTTTAATTGTTTATTGTATTGTTGTTTATATTGAATGCCTTTATATTGATTGTATTGCTTAACTGTACCTATTTGCATTGCACGATCTTCTTTCTCTCCACCTCGATATCTGTCTCGCCCTCACTGAGTATACGTGTTGTGTATACTCACTCCTCACCACCACATTTCAGGAAATGTCATATTAGCTGGAAAGTTCGTGATTTGGTGAAAGTTCGTGCTTGAAGAGTTGTCTTGCGTGCCTATGTGGCTTGAGTTGTCGAAGTTGTAAAGATGTATGCTTTCATGTATTGTATGTATTTAATGTAAAAAAGAATGTAATTTAAGTTTCATTAGATCGTTGAAGTAGTTTGATAAGTTAGATTACGTATCTAGTTAGTATAGCTTAACTTTAATGCATGATTGTAATGTACAAAGGAAAAGAGATAGGTTAGCTTTTAAATTGGAAATGTATGTATACTTGCTGAGTTTAATTGTTGAGAACCGAGGCTTGGATGGCCTTGAGGTGGTTGAATGTTTGGACATGGTATTGGTCCACTTATATGCTGTCGCAGGTTTGTATTTTGCCTAGAAACAGGGGAGACTCCGTCCGTCTTTCCCTAAAATTTTGCCCGGGTTTGGAATTGGGTTGTGATTAGATTGATTGATAGAACTCCCGGTCTCGAGAGGGATCGGGTGTTACAGGAACCCCACGGCGAAGAGCTAGGCTGTATAAAATGTTTTTCAAGTAAGCCCTGTAGCTGAATTTTCAACTCCTACAAGTCAGGGGGAGCCATTCTATATGGGGTTCTAGATATAGGATTAGTTATTGGCAACAGATCAATTACAAATTCTATTTCTCGGTTAGGTGGTAACCTAGGTAATTCTTCAGGAAATACCCTCAGAAAGTCTTTTATAATAGGCACTTCATTCAATTTCAGTTTATCTCCAGGCTGATTAATTAAATAAGCTAAATATGTTTCACAACCTTTACTTAACATTGTTGTGGCTTTAATGGAAGAAATGATGCAAGTTCCAGTGGATTTTTGACTCCGAACAATTTTAATGGTAGGTTGTTTAGGTATTTCTAAGGTCACAATTTTTCTTCTACAATCCAGGTAAGCATAATACTGCCCCAACCGATCCATCCTCAGAATAACTTTGAAGTCTCGGAATGGTAAGAAAATCAAGTCAATAGGATACATGCACCCCTCAATGCAAATATCACAATTTTTACACACAGACTCCGTAATGAATTTCGTACCCATAGGATTACCTACTTCAATTTTATACGGCAGTTTATCAACTTTTAAAGCAGTAGATTGTGCGTACATAGGAGTGATAAAAGAATGTGTAGCCCTGGTGTCAATCAAAACTACTACTGGCTAATTATTAATAAGAAAAGTATCTTCTACCACCATTGTCGTATCTGGGAGCTCCTCCTAGTCTAGAGCAAATACTCGTGCCTAGCCTCGTGGAACTAGAGCTGCACCCGAAGCTCTGGTGTGAGCACTCTGGCCGAATGTCTGACCCTGTCCCTGCTTAAACCTAGGGCAATCTCTAGCTCTTTGCTGATCACTACCACAACCAACGCATCGGCCCAACTTTCTCCAACACTCTGCCTCCGTATGGCCCTTGCGATTACAGTGACTGCACTGCTGGTTTTTTCTTGCAGCAGTGCCTCCCGTAGGGGCTCTGTAAGTGGATGTAGCGGTGTTACCTTGCTGAGATCTAGTGGTAACTGGTCGGGTTTGTGCCTGACTCTGTGACTGGCTCTAAGCTGGCCTCATCTGT
Source organism: Ehretia macrophylla (assembly GCA_037974665.1). NCBI lineage: Eukaryota > Viridiplantae > Streptophyta > Magnoliopsida > Boraginales > Ehretiaceae > Ehretia > Ehretia macrophylla. The sequence continues at coordinate 2,028,662 of CM075777.1, forward strand.
GTCTGAGTCTGGGCTAGCCCCGGGTAACTCTGAGTCTGTCTCTATTGCTGAACCTTAACAAGCTACTGATAGTGTCTCTGATAACCCTGACTCTAGGACTGGTACTGCCGTTTACTCGGCTAACTGGACTCTGCCAACAAATTAAGCTAAATATTGCCTCTCAAACCCCTGATGAATTTCTGAATTTTTATGTCCTCAGGCTGTACTAAAGATGGCACATAGCAGGAGAGTCTAGTAAATGTAGCCTCGTACTGATCAACAGTCATATTCCCCTACCTCAAAGCTATAAACTCTTCCTGATGTCTTTCACGAGCTACCACTGATACATACTTGTCCCTAAATTCTCGAACAAAGTCAGCCCATGAATGTTATACCCTCTCGGCATCCCATTTTTCTCTAACAGTATACCACCATTCCTCGGCGTCACCTTTAAGCAAGAATGCAACATAAGTAATCTTCATCTCGTTATTATACTCAAGTACAGCAACAACCTTCTCAAATTTATTCAACCACATTTCCGCTTTCATGTCATATGGTTCCCCATAAAAACTGTATGCCCCGTGATGTAGAAATTTATCAAGTAGATTACCCCCTATAGTTCCGCTACCCTTAGCTCTAGCAGTTGGATTACCTCTACCAACTCCTGCCTGACCTTGCTGAGTCACAAACTGAGCGATAGTATTAATAGCAGTGGCCATTGAGGCCATAACCTAGGCATTTGTTGGTTCCTGCCCTGGCAGTACATTCCCGGCTACCCCAACATCCTGGCTAGGAGCTTTCTCTGGCTGCCTTCTCAGCCTTCACCTCCTCATCTCAATACTAGAAGAATCTAGTGTTATAATAGGCAAATAGATAGCACAAAAGATAACCTATTCATATTTCAAACACCTTGTACACATAAAACAACATATAAAGCATTTAACATGCATCATACACTAAACCTTTCATATTCACACATTTTCATACATTAGACACTTCTTTTACATGCTAGCATATTCTTCACTTAACAGTTACTCACTTAGACAACTAATCAATCACATAGTCATACAATTCAACTTCTACATAAGGACCTCTACCCTACATACCAAGGAACTTAACCTGGCTTCATGAATTCAAATAGCTCTGATACCACCTAAATGTAGTACCCCGAACCTAACCCCACACTACAGGTCAAGTTCAGACCCGGTACACGGACATAGCATTCTCTATACTATGGACTAACTGTCACATACAACCCCCAATCTACAACCAAGTTTCTCATACAAACCCATCCTTCAATATCAACATAATCAACAAACTCCTCAAGGTCATCCAAGATTTGGAACTCAACAAAAGTATGTCATACAAGCATACAAGTCATATTACAGAAACTCTAGTTATATTAACAAACTTTATTCATGTTTAAAGTCCATCTACCAACTACTAACACACAAGCATGCAAATAGAGCCGTAAGGTCTATTATTAATTATTACATAATAACTAAGCTATCAAACCATACAAGATTACAACTTTGCTACAAACTGCCAAATCTAACACCAAATACATATAAGACCACAAAGGTGTCAAAATGGCAACAACAACATCTTCACATAGTCTGTACATAACATCCAACCTCAGCACACAAGTAATCACGGAAGCTGATCAACTTGTACTTCTTCCTCTTCTCCTACAGCTATTAGCTGGGGATTCACCTCAGCCTCTCCTGAAATATGTTAAAAGAGGAGTGAGCAACAAAGTTGCCCAACGAGGGAGGGATCACAGTAAACTAGGGTGTTTTCGCAAATGGTTTTCAAGCAATGCAACAAAGACAATACATAAATAACACAATATAACAAGATAATGGAACAAGTATTTAAACACATATAAAAATGATACAGTTCATCTTCTTATCTTCAATCACGAACCACGAGCCACGATCTTCAAGCAAGTGCCGACAAACCTTTATGATTCCAAATAGGGTACTCCGGATGTACCCTGATCTTACGACCCATTTCTCCCGAGGTAGGTCCATATGCCCCAACGAGGTGAACCACGCCTCTAGGGTAGTGGAGTATACTTGGCGAGAAAGGGAATAGACACCATGGTAGTCGAGGGAGACCGATAACCCGATGCTGCTCAGAGTTTCTCGATGCTACCATGTACGAAAAGGTTGCGCAACCTTGAGTCAAGATCACGAGAGCCAAAAATATCAATAATCACGTAAGAGGGATGGCAAAGTAGGCCGCCTTCGCAGTTAATCACAATATAAGTCATTAAACATAAAATAACTGTATAATTACAAAAGAGACAGATAACATACTTTTCCACAAACCCTTCAACTAGTTTAATTATACCTTAGACATCCATTTAGACACATAACAAACATCTACAAGTTGTAAAGTACAAAGGCATCCATTTCGCACATTTTCCCCTTTGATGGCTATACAATTCTTCTTCTATATGCAATTCAAGGACCCGAATCTATAAACCATTCATACTACACTCCTAAGGATACTAAAAGACACCTATCTAGGCCCTGAAAACCCGCTTTGGAGACAAAAGCTCGGGAAGGCCCCGAGTAGGTTTTAACTACAACTATCCTATCTGACCCTCAAACCAATGCAGTGAAAGCACCAAAAGTGCTTCCATGCCCCGTGGATACCTAATCTAAAGTCCAAATGTGCCCGGATTACATTTCATGAAAAACCCCCTTTTGAAATTTTAGTTAATTCGCATTATAACTCAATCCAGGCAAATTAATTACTCGTGAGCCTTTCACTAGTTTCAATAATGTCTAGAGCACCTAAAGGAAGCATCAATTCACTCCAAATAACAAGTTATAGTAAAACCTTAAAATCAAGCACTATTCATAATCTCTTTCATGATCTCAAGCATTCAACCATGGTGATAGCCAATAAACTACTCAAGCATGGTCTATATAGCACGTAAAGTATGAATAATACAATATTTAAGCATTTCAATAGCCATAATCACCAAATCATAAAGCCTCAAAGTTGACATAAACTTAAACATGAGAAATATGCAAGCTCCCTCACAATATATAAGTGTAGACAAGTTGGTGATGCTCCTAAGTGCTCCAAAAACCTTCCAAAGTCAAGCTAGGAGGCCAAGATACAAGGATTGAACAATTTTTCTTCTTCTTTTTCCTTCTTTTTTCCGTCGGGTATGGAGGGGACAAAATGAGAATTTCTTCAATTGTTTTTGTGCTAATTTGCATGTATATGAGATGTATTAAGTGTATATGTATGAGTATGTGTTATATTATAAGTCAAATGCTAGCAAAAACTTAGTCAAACTAAGTTAAAAACCCCAATTAAGCTAGCTAAATAAATTCTAACACTATATTCATGATACACTATTCCTACGGACCAAGTTTTATTTTTCTAACGTATTTTCCCGGCCTTCAAAGCTCAAAACCACAAGTTCTCGATTCTTTTTATAAGTTATACTGTGTAGGAAAAAAATTAATTTGAGCTATTTAGACAGTCGATTTTCTTATGAATAGTGACCATCAAATAAACATATTTAAACTAGAAATAAAATACTTTAGAATACACAAAAGATAGGCTACAGTTATTGATGAATATGATGCAAATTCCCGGGTATCATATTAGGAGGTACTGAGGTTGATCCCCAGCTTATAGCTGTAGAGAGAGAGGATGAAGATGTGTAGTTAGAGCAGTTACCTTGATTGCTGTGTTGCTGTGATTGCTTGTCTTACTAAGGTCGGAGTGTTTGTTTGCTGGATTATGTGAAGACTTTGGTTTATTATTATGTTGCTTGCTTGTGTGTTAACGGAAAAAAGTTGCTTGGTTGAACTTACTTTACAAGAAAGTTTAATTGATAAGATTAGTATGGTAAGATAAGCGACTTTAAAACATAGAATTTTTAGAGTTGTCAAAATGCATGCATGTGTGTTTATTATGTCTTGATTAAGGCTAGGATGACCTTGAAGCTGGGAGAAGTTGTGGAGTTGAAGTTGGAGTATGTTGTTGGGAGTGTTGTAGATTGTGGTTTGTGGCCTTATTGTCTGTTTACAGGTAACTAGTTAGGCCTAGAAACAAAGGAAACTCGTGAGAGATCGGGGTGTTACAGGTGGTATCAAAGCTTAGTTAGCTCTTAGTTGGGATGAGGTCCTCGGTCTGTTGGGTAGCGAACCCCGAGTGCGTACATGTGAAGTGTGTTTTGAATAGGTGTGTGCTTGCATTTGAGACTTGTGTGTCTTGTATGAAAATGTGTTTCTATGTGATTGTTTATGTGAAATATGAAGAATGTGTTAGATGTGCAATTATATGACTATGTGTGCCTCTATGTAGTGTATTTGTTAATATATGTACCTTACATGCTTTCCACTACATGCATATATATATTACCCCTTTGAAAATGTTAGTAAACACTCCCCTAATAGAGCAAGTCGGAAACGGATCTCCTGAATATGTGGACCAACAAAAAGAGGGAGAAGTTGATCATATGCTTGTTCAATAATCTTACAGTATTCTTTCTGGTATTATTCGTTGGATCTTGATATTCGGATACTCTTATTTGGGAATTTTATTTGGTATTTTCTCAGGGATCCCTATTGGTATATTCATACGTAATCCATAGCTGTATGAACATATGAAATTCTTACTTAGTACTTGGATGTTCTACTTGGGTTCCTTGTATTGTCCATTGGCATTTTTCCTCAGAGATATTATCGGGATTCTTATTTGGAATTCAGAATTGGTAATCTTAATAGGAGTCTTTATTTGGCTCCTCACTTTGGATTTTCTTTTATGGTGTTCTCGTTGGTATTCATACAAAGATTCTTGTTGGTACTCTTATCAGGCATTCGAGAATGATGGTTTCCTTTGGAATTTTTATCTGAAGGCTCTTACTGGTGCATCCCCTCGGTACACTTCCTTGGTATCTTTTGTGGTATTCGCATTCAAGGCTCTTATCCAGGGAGTTTAGAGTACTTATATGGAGGTTCTTTTGAAAGAAGAATTGTGCGGACGCAATTGTTTGAAAGATGGGAGAGTGTAACACCCGGACCTAGCTTATAGACATTTTATTAATTTGCATATATTTATTTTATTAAACTGCACCATTCTTGAAAAACGTGTCACGATAACTGTTTGTATTCATTTAAATTATATTTAATTGACTTTCCAGAAATAAATATTTTATTATTTTATTTATTAGAATTTATTTTACTAACAATTTAAAATGATTTAATTTTACTATTTGAATATGAAGCCCGAACTTGAGAATAATTATTTTTATTTTTATCGCCATTTGTATTTATTTAAATTATATTTCATTGATTTACATAAAGTAATTAATTTCTTATTTTTATTATTTTTATTTATTTAATTTATATTTAAATGACTTGCCCAGGACAATTATTTTATTATTTTATTTATTAAAATTATCTTACATGCCTTTTTAATTAATCCATTTTACCTTTCGAACGGGAAACTCGGGCTTGGACCCGAAGGAGTTATTATTTTAATAATTATATTTATTTAATTGCCCGGACCTATACGAGTTAGATTATTATATTTAATAATTACATTTATTTAATTGGCCTAGAACTGAACGGGCTGTCTTAATATTTTTAATAATAATTTTATTTATTTAAATTGCATCTAATTATTAGAAATGATTATCTTAATATACTTATTATAAGTCTACATTTAATTGACTTGTTTTTCCGAGCCCGGAGAAGATTTTTGATTAATTTATTTATTTTATCTGTTTGCGTATTTGGTTTAATTATTTTATTTCGTGGCTTCGTTTAGTACTCCTTTTGTGTATTACATGCCCGGGAGCGTAGAATTATGTGATTTTGAATTGTTCGGGGCTTAGATTTATTTTCGTTCGAGCCTAGTTTATATTTCGTTTAGATATTGGAAACAATTTAATTCATTAGATTAGTTTTGTTTTACATCAGTTAACTAGTTGGCTTTAATATAAGACAAAACAAAAGAAAGAAAGAATTTAAGTTGGTGTTTCGGTGGAGCTTAGCTAAATAAACTAAAAAAAAAGTCAACCGTGTTATCTAGCCTAGCTTTTATATTAGTTTGTATTGGTTTTAGTCTAGTTAGCTTCAACAAAACAAAAGCAAAACAATTGAATTGGTGGCTTTGTTGAGACTTAGCCGAAACCAAAAAGAAAGGAAAAAAAAAAAATAATTGGACCGAGCCAACCAAAGGAAAAAAAAAAAGAGAAGAAATCGGTGAATGTTCCTTGAGGCGGTGGCTTTTAGCTTTGATTTGATTGGCTTTTGGTTAGTTTACATTATAAGTTAGCCAAAGTTACAAAGCAAAAAAAAAAAAAAAGAAGCTCAAAGGCCTCTCAAACCCGACGACAAGAAGCAAGGGAAAATAAGGGAAAATTTTGCTATTTTGATCTTTGAAGGTTACTTTGATGTGATCTTGAGCCTAGCTAGAGTATATTCAACCTTCTACCACACCTTTGGTGAGGGATTATAGCCATTTTGTGCATTGGGCATTTTGATGTAAATATATATTTTATTAATGGCATTTTGAGTTGACATTCATATTTTCCGTCTTATATTGTATGAATGTGTCTTTGTTTTTCTTAGAAGAAATATATTCTAAAAATTGTTTAGAATATCTTGGCGTATTTCTTTAATATGATTAGCATTAAAAGTTATTCATAGTCCTTAGATTATTCAACCGAAACTAGAATAATCAATTATGGACTATCATATGTAGTTACTTTTGATTAATATATGATATTAATGATAAAAGATAGTGAGCCTCGAGCCATAGTAACATGTGATGCTATTAACTTACATATGAATGATTATTAGTGGAATAGCTCATTGAATGTGGCATGAGTAATAAACTACATGACTTTGGATTAATAGTTTTATTACTCGTTGCAATTGTGTAAGTAATCCTCTGACTTAAGAAATTACGGTTGTCTGATATATCGGGCTTTGGATTTTAGCATTAGGACAATACTTATCTTTATTTATAAAGATAGGTTATGACCTTTTGCAGTTTACTCCTTTGGTATAGAGATTGACAGGTAATTTTCAAGATAGGATCCGTTAACTTCTTATAGGAAGCGATGTCCTATGCGATCTATTTTTGATAGTTGAATGAAGAAGTCCTTGGCCAAGGCGTGATAATGGAAATGAGTATTTCCATGAATGTCATCTCTCATTCTATCGTTTAGATATGAGCTTAGAATCGAACCAAAGGACTTAATCATATCATAGTCCTTATTTGATCGGGACATATTAATGGAAGGATCGGACTGCACGTTAATTCGCGACTGTAAATAGATTCACAAGGGTTCGACTTCATTACCGTATATATTGTCTTGATACGTTACTAGGCGTCACTCTAGAACATAAGGGTATTCCGAGAATGACGATGACATTTTCAGAATAGATTAAAAGGGTTTAATGGTCCCTCATTATTATACGGTGGTGAATCTAGAGAGTCACACACAATCGAGTATCACGAATAGAGTTTCTGTAATGAGCTTACAATGACTTTGGAGACGTTAAGGAGTTAATGTTGTTGTGTTTGATCATTAAGTAGTAATGGACTAAAAGTATAATTATTGAAAGTGTTGGGGCCAAAGTATAATTATAGAAAGTTAGTTTCTAATAAATTAATCTAATATCGATTAGGATTAATTTAATCATATATATATATATATATATATATATATATATATATATATATATATTTAATGGAAGAAGATGTATTCTTCCATTAAAATAAGTTGGTTTCATCTTCCAACAAAGGATAATCCAAGGTCCAAGATTTGATCAAGTTTGAATTCTATGGCTAGGATTAAATTGGCAAGTTAGTGGAGAATTACATATTCTTCCACTATAATATACAACACAATATATATATATGTATATATATAGAGCTATATATAAGAAACATATATATTATATATCTACACATTACACAAGGATGCATAGGAGACATAAATGCATAGAAAGTTACAAAGTGCATTACACAAGAATGCCTAGAAAGCTCTTGTGGTGCTTCTTCATTTTCTTGGCTGAATCTTCAAGAGATATACCTAGATAACTCTTATTCATTCATATATATGGTTATATATGTAGTAGATATGTTGATTACATGGACTAGACATAAGGTATTATGGTGAATACAAATGTTATGATGCTGAAAATTTTGCAAATCATGGTTTTATTTCCATCTAACTCATTATATGTTGTGATTCACCTATTACAATGGTCCTTTCTCATATGCCCATGATATTGAGCATTGGTCACTTAGTAGCTTAAGATGCTTTTAGTTCTCTAACAATAATAGTAATGTCACTGAGACTGCATCTTAGTATAGTCCTGTTCAATGCACCATAGTGCACTAATGAGAGAAGTCCGGAAAGCTCCTCCAATGACTAAAGGTAAGTCATCCTACCAAATAGAAGACTCTCTCATTATAACCTTACCATAGTGAAGTACCCAGCTTCACTATTTGGTTATGAACATATAGTTTTGATCCAAGCCTCATAGCATAGACCTTCTATGCGGATCACCACACACCTATGCTATTCACTTGTATTAAAGAACCTTATTGAATACAAATATATCATATAAAAGAAAGAATATAGCATGCTTATGATTAATGCACTGATTTCATAACTGAATGTATTCATTTACATGAGATGTCTTAGTGCTCTAGTGGTTTTAGGGCATACCATTCCCAACATATGCCTCCCGGAAGCTAAAGCCCTATGAAATGAATTACCCCACTCATGACTTAGAGTTGGCGGTGATAGTGTTTACATTGAAAATGTAGAGGCATTACTTGTGGGGAAGCAAGTTCGGGATATTTACCGACCACAAAAGCCTAAAATACTTGTTCTCCCAAAAGGACCTAAATATAAGACAAATGAGATGGATGGAACTTTTGGAAGACTACAATTGCACCATTAACTATGTGCTCGGAAAAGCTAATGTGGTAGCAGATCCGTTCAATTGAAAGGCAAGCTTGGCAAGATTAGGGGTAAATGCTCATTTAATGATTCAACCAACGTTGTTGTCTCAAATCAAAGAAGTTCAACAACAAGATTAGCAATTCCAGAAGATAAAAGAAGGCAATCCAGATTTCAAGCAACAAGATGGATTATGGAGATTTTGAAATCAGGTTTGTGTGCCAAATGATCCAGAGTTGAAGAAGATAATACTTGAAAAAGCTCATACTTCAAGGTGTACGATACACCCTAGAGGAGCAAAGATATATCAAGATTTCAAGCAATTCTATTGGTGGAACAATATGAAGCGAGAGATTGCAGAATTTGTGTGTCGTTGCTTGACATGTCAGAGAGTTAAGGCAGAACATCAAAGACTTGTAAGGGTTTTGCAACTTTACAGATTCCACAATGGAAATGGGAGCATGTGACAATGGATTTTGTAATAGAATTGCCGAGGTCGCCTCGAGGATGTGATGCAGTGTGGGTAATTGTGGACCGATTGACATTGCGATGAATAAAAACGATAGCTTAGAGAAATTGGCTAACTTATATGTTGATAACATTGTGAAGTTGCATGGAATACCAGTTAGCATAGTATCTGACAAGGATCCTTGGTATATTTCTCATTTCTGGGAGGAGCTACATGAAGCTATGGGGACAAAGTTGAGTTTTAGTACAGCCTATCACCCACAAACAGACGGGTAATCTGAGAGGAACATTCAAATCTTGGAAGACATACTGAGAGCGTGCGTGTTGGATTTTGGTAGTACATGGGAGAAACACTTGCTATTGGCGGAGTTCGCCTACAATAACAGCTATCAAGCAACGATCGGCATGGCACCTTATGAGGCCTTGTACGGACAGAGGTGTAGATCGCCCTTGCATTGTGACGAGGTTGGTGAAATAAAGGCAATTGACCCTACACTATTGTCGAAAATGATGAAAAAGATTTAAAAAAAAAGTGCATTTGATCCGAAAAAGAATACTCATCGCTTAAAGTAGACGAAAGGCTATGCCGATAGAATAAGAAGAGATTTGGAGTTTGAAGTGGGAGATAAGGTGTTTCTGAATTGTCTCCATGGAAATGACTGATTAGGCATGGCAAAGGCGGCAAACTAAGTCCGAGGTACGTGGGACCGTTCGAGATTGTGGAAAGATTTGGCAAGTTAGCATACCGGCTGAGTCTACCTCCAAATCTCTTCGGTATACACAATGTGTTTCATGTCTCAATGTTAAGGAAATATCAGCCCGATCCCTCTCACATCTTGGAACAGGAGTCGCTTGAACTTCAAGAGAACTTCTCCTATGAAGAGAAACCCGTGCAAATCTTGGTTGAGCAAGAATAGGAGTAGCGTAACAAGAAAATTCCTATGGTGAGAGTGCTTTGGAACAATCATGGGATCGAGGAATCGACATGGGAGCTACAGGAACCTATGGAGAAGTAATACCCAGAGTTATTTTCAAGGTATGAAGAAATTGCGAGGATGCAATTCTTTTAAGGAGGGGATGATGTAAGACCCCGCACGAGAGTTTATGCATAATTATATTATTCATAGTGCATTCATATCATTTCATATGCCTTAGCATCAATTAGTAAGCATTAATGTCATTTAACATGCATTTTATCGTTTTACGTGCAAAAATGTCCATTTACGTGCATTTAGGTATTTTACGTGTCGTGGGCATTAATTATACTTTAATAAGTCAAGACTAGTAACTATTTAGTCACAATACAACTAAAAAGGGTAAACTAGCAATACATAATCTAGTTGGAGGGCACTCTCGTCATTTGGCCAAATTAGATTTTTGTCTACCTACCACTACTATTCTTGACCAAGCAAAAACACACAAAACACACTCAAACACACACCTATACATGGCTAGGAGAGGGAGAGAAGAGAGAGAGTAGAAAGAAGAAGAAAAAAAGGGTTATCAAGCTATAGTAAGCCCTTTTTTAGTCTTTTCTTGCCTTCTACCATCTTGAACTTGCAATTTCACTACATTAGAGGTGAGGGTTGTTTTTTCTCAAATGCTTTTCAAAGCCATACAAAGCATAAGTTGTGAATATATATGTATATTAGGTTTGATTTGGTGGATATATAAGTTTATGTCATGCATTTGAGCTCATTTGAAGTAGCTTGAACTTGTTTTGATTGTTTGATGTCTTAAAGCCTTAAACCTTGCTACTACTTGTTTATTTATGCTTATATAAACATTTATAATGTTTGAGTTTGAGGATTACACTTGTATTTGAGTTAGAAAGTTAGAAGTTACTAATCTAGAACACAAACTATGCTTTAAGACCAAGTTAAGTGATTGCTGATTGTTGCTAGCCCTAGTTGTATCATGTGGTTGTTGAGCTTTTAAAAGTTGTAATGTATCTAGGATTTGCAATTAAGGATGCATGTGAGGAGGCTTGAGGCTTGGAAGTGATGATCTTGGAGTTAAGAAGAAGAAAGTAGCAAAGAATGGCCATTTTCGAACTTGGTGTTTTCTTTCAGCTCCCACGTCCGACTCAACCATTAGGAGTCGGTCAAGCGAATACGTCGAGGCCCTCAACTGACTCCCTCACCCGACTCCCCTATCTCTCTTTGCATACTTAGCCATTTTTGTCCCTTTATTTGCACACTTTGCACCACTACTTCTAACTTGTTTCATGGATCCGTTTGAGCTCTTATTTGGTAAACATTGAACATATATGTTAGCATATATCTTATATATGTAAATACATTATGTTAGAACCTAGTTATGAACACCGAATTAACATGAACTTCTTGTAGCATTCATGACTATGTTTGCTTATTTGATGAACCTTACTTTGTTGATCTTCTTATGCATGTTTATATGCTAAATGAACTCCGTTGAGATCATGTCTATATTATTATGTGTTAAATTGCTAATACTAACCGGTCGCAACCTACTTTGTTGCCTTTGAGTTTGTTTGTTATGGTTGAATTCCTCTCTCGCTTGGTGTGTCTCCTTGGAGAGAAGATTTGTAAATAAATGGTACAATTAAGTTAATGAATGCCATGGTGGAAGTTCTGGGCGGCGTTGGGCTTTCCAAGACGGTCTCGGCTACTACAGTGGACTGGCCATCTCCAACAACAGTTCGAGCTCTTGTATCATTTGACATATGTTATCCTACTCTCACTTGGTCCCTTGAAGTCCTCGGAGAGTAGAGTTACACGCTAATTATTATGTCATTACTCTATGCTATTAGTTATGATTATTTGCATGGCATCACTTTCATAAACGGGTTTTCAAATGCTAAAACCTTGCAAAAATCCCCATTCCCTTTAGGCTCACTGAGCTATGAGTTGTTTAGCTCACCCCTCTTTATGACACTTTCAGGTGAGGCCGAGTCTGAGCCAGCGACTCAAGTTGAAGGCTAGGCTTATTTGTGTGACGAGTCGGATTTCTGCTTGTCGTGACCATGTTTGCTAGGGATATTTGTCCATGATGTTGAAAGCTATGTTAATGTTGAACAACTTTATGTATTGTGATACTCTTTTGAACATGCACTGTAATACAAAACATGGAGATCACTAGTTGTAACCTAACTTAGCAGTTATTCTTTTGAGATCTAGTGATGTTGATAGATTGTATCTTGTACTAGTTGGGAACCTAGATCTTGTACATTAATAGGTAAAATAAATCTTATATTGCCAAGTGCTTAGGCACCCTTTTGGAAGTTACTTGTGGATACTATATGAATGTTAGGTTTGTAATTGGTGATCTTACAAGTATTGATATTACATGCCGTGGCGTTCCGGCCTTATCTAGCGATGGGTCGGGGTCGGGGCGTAACACCTATTTAGGTGGTATCAGAGCTAGCATAGGTTAGCGTAGTCTGGGTTTGGAACTAGGGCCCGAGGGAAGGATTCCTAACAAGAAGATGTCTCAAGTGATGATGAATGTACTTATGTGACTTATGTGCTTATATGTGGTTTATATGAGCTTAATGTGCTTCATTTGTTTTTGTTTGAAAAATACATAGGTGTTCGATGTGTTCACATTCCAAGCTTGTAGGAAACATTGGGGAAGCACATTTACTTATCTATATAATGCATACTTCTATATAATCGTCAGTGGTGTCTATATATATATATATGGATGGTTGGACCAAGTACCCGCAGGATTACAAGGGCTCAGGAAGCAGAGAATGTCAATCAACCTAACCCCGGGATAGCAGGACCTAGCACCCGTAGTCATACTAGAGCTCAAGCAACCGAAAATGCAGAACTATCCAATCTGGGTATAACGATGATCAACATGATGGCAACAGCCATAGACCGTATGAGTAGGGTGATGGAGCAGCAAGCGATGGGTGGGGTAAGAAACAATAATAACAATGGTGTAAGTAGTAATACTGTGGGTGGTATTGGAGGAGTAAATGATGGAACTTTGAACGATTTCTTGGGCTGTGGCCCTCCTAAATTTCAAGGTGAGCCGGATGAGGAAAAAACAGAGTTTTGGCTAGCGAAAGTGGAAAATATATTTGTTTCCCTTGGTTATACAAATGAAAGGAATGTGGCGTATGCGGCGTTCTTGTTTGAAAGTGATGCTGAGAATTGGTGGCACATAAAACATATTCGTTGGGAGCAAAGACACATACCATCTATGTAGGCTAACTTTGTGAGATCTTTTAAGGGTAATTATATTTCAGCCGTGGCCCGAGAAAGGAAGGAGGAAGAATTCTTCAAAATAAGACAAGGAGGCTTGACTGTTGTTCAATATCAAGCCCGATTCAACAAGCCTATGCCCGTAATCATTGTGAAATTGGCAAAATTTGTTCTTTGACCTCCTCTCGGGCTGACCACCCATCTTAGGCAGGAAAGGTATATTGAACATGAAGGTTTATGAAATCTATCCTAGGGTGGACATATTTTTCAAAAATGCATAATAAGAAAAGCATACGTAGGCATTCATAAATAAATCTCCATAGATCATTGCAATAAATCATTCTAGAACCCGATATAACGCATATAGTCCTTAGTTTAGTGCAATACCTTCACGTGTTGGCATAAGAACTCAACACACATGAGTTCCACAGATTGTAAACTTGTAGGAAAATGCATGCAAGGCTTGAATATCTCCTAAAGAACGAAACTCCTTGAGTCTTCTCCCTTATTCCACGATCTTGGCCAATGGTGTGTGAAATCGGTGAGAGATTTCTTCTCTACATTTTTCTTGCTTTGGCTGAGTTTCCTTGTGTGTGTGTGTGTGTGAGTGTGTCGTATGGTGTGTATAGATAGGCTAGGTATAGACGAAATCCCTAGAGATAGGGTTCCTAGAGTCCTAGATTGCGTAGGATAGTTTTCTTGATTATCTTCTTGAATTATTTAAAGATAATTACATTATTTTTGTAATTCAAATAATTCAAACTTATCCTTTAGCAACTTACTCAGCCCCATTCGCCTACACATGCAATCCACATGCCAGAGTGTGCCTGGCACACACCATCTGGACAATTCGCGTAAGGACAAACATTCTTGTCTTAAGAATGTTTCTTGTCCTGATATCTTGGCCTTTCTAAATTGACCTACATGTTCCCAACTAGGAAACTATACTCAATTTACACACAAATGCCAAAGTAAGAAACAAGCAGTCCACCATAAAAGAAAGTGGCTAAGAGAGGGACCCGAAGACATAGTTGCTTTGGCTACAAAATGACCAAAACAGCTTGCCAGACACTAGCTGTATTTTAACCATTTTAACCTTAACTTATTCCACTAAAGAGTTAGGGTTGCACTCCATGGCAACTAATAAACTTCCAAATGAGGTTTTGTCTTTGCCCTACTAAGCAAAATGACCGAAATGCCCCTCTACATTTTCACAACAATCAAGGATAGGTCTTGCATTCAAACTATCATCCTATCTTGATTACATCTACTACTTGGACCTTTATCTTTCCTATAATTACCACCCAGATACTATACCCTTGTTCCTGGGAGCGACCCACAAGTCTAGCATGTAATATAGCCCGAGCCATATTACTAAGAGCTTAGTTTTTGGATGATCATATAGATAATTCCAAGCAAACAAATCACTATCACTTAAGATAGCATAAAATCATGACTCATATGTATGCCATCTAATAGATCTAGTCCATATGTCCAAAACACCGAGTTGTTGACCCTATTATAAGATCTCACCCATAGTGAATCAAAACACATGTCCTAGGATACATTGATACATCCACATATGCTTATGATATAGAGCATTGGTTACTTAGTAGCTTAAAATGCTTTTAGTTCTCTAACAATAATAATAATGTCACTGGGACTGCATCTATTGTAGCCTCATCAATGCATTCACATGCACTAATGATAGAAGTCCAGAAAGCCCCTCCTATGACCAAAGACAAGTCATCCTACCAAATAAGAGACCCTCTCATTATAACCATACCATAGTGAAGTGCCCAGATTCACTATTTAGTTATGAACCAATAGTTTTGATCCAAGCCTCACAACATAGATCTTCTGTGCGGATCACCACGCACCTATGTCATTCACTTGTATTAAGGAACCTCTTTGCATACACATATATCATATAAGAGAGAGAATATAGAATGCTCATGATGAATGCACTGATTTCATAATAGAATATATATTCATTTACATGAGATGTCTTAGTGCTTAGTAGTTTTAGGGCATACCATCCCTAACATACTCCCACTGGCACTAAAAGCCACTACCACTAACCTAATTTAATACCCATAGCCTCAACATGAGTATTAAATACTCTCTCTGTAAGACTCTTAGTAAATGGGTTCGCGAAATTATTTACCGAAGCAATCTTATCTACCACTATGTCGCCCCTCTAGACAATCTCCCAAATCAAGTGGTACTTCTCTCTACATGCTTCCCTTTCTTGTGGTTTCTCGGTTCTTTACACTGTGCCACTGATCTACTATTATCATAGTACATGATAATAAGTCTCTGGACCATTGGCACTACTTCCAATTCTAAAAGGAATTTCTTTAACCACACTGCTTCTTTTGCCGCTTCTAACGCTACAACTTACTCTGCTTCCATGGTGGAGTCCGTAATACAGGACTACTTTATACTCATCCAAGAGATAGCACCTCCAGCCAGAGTGAAACATATCCAGAAGTAGACTTCCTGGAATCTCTGTTTGATTAGAAATCAGAATCTGTGTACCTTACGGGTACAAGATCATCCACTCGGTAGACTAGCATATAATCCCTCGTTCTCCTAAGATACTTCAGTATATGTTTCACAACTACCCAGTGAGCTAAACCTGGGTTTGACTGATATCTGCTGACCATGCCAACGACAAAACAAATATCTGGCCTAATACAAAGCATGGCGTATATGAGACTCCCAACCGCTGACGCATATGGGACCTTCTTCATCGCTTTTATCTCCTCGTTCATTTTCGGACATTGATTCTGAGATAGAGGAACTCCATGTCTGAAAGGTAACAACCCTTTCTTGGAATCCTGTATGACAAACCTTACTAGTATTTTCTCAATATATGAAGCCTGAGAAAGAGCTAGTGTCTTAGCTTTGTGATTGCGCAAAAGCTTAATGCTTAGAACATAGCTCACTTCTCCCAAGTCCTTCATTTGGAATTGAGACGACAGCCAAACTTTTATGGACGACAACATCCCTACATTATTACCAATGAGTAGAATGTCATCCACATATAAGACCAAGAATGTCACAACATTCCCCTTCAACCTTTTATATACACAGGGCTCATCAACATTTTGATTAAAACCATAAGCCTTAATGGTTTCATCAAATCTAATATTCAATGCCCTGAATGCTTGCTTAAGTCTATAAATGGACTTGTTAAACTTGCAGACCATATGTTCTTAACCCTTGGCAATGAACCCATCAAGTTGTTCCATATAGATGTTTTCCTCAAGACTTCCGTTAAGGAAAGCTATCTTGACATCCATCTGCCATATCTCGTAATCATAGTGACATGCGATGGCCAAGAGTATCCTGATGGACTTTAGCATAGCCACTGGTGAGAAGGTTTTCTTATAGGCGATCCCTTCTTTCTAAGTAAAACCTTTCGTTACTAGTCTTGCCTTAAAGGTTTCCACTTTTTCGTCCACCTTTCTTTTCCTCTTGTATACCCATTTGCACCCTATAGGCTTAATATCGCTGAGTGTGGGCCCAAGTTCCCAAACCTGATTCGAGTACATGGACTCTATTTCAGATTCCATTGCTTGGTGCCATTTGTTTGCATCCACATCGGATACTGCCTCGTTGGAGGTCCTGGAATCCTCAACCTGATCTACAAAGTTAGTCTAGAAAAACTCTCCATAGTATCTATCAGGCTGTCTAGATACTCTCTCACTACGACGTGGCTCCGTGTGTGGGCTAGAGGTCGGTTGTTGTGTATCTACAGCTTCGCTGTTAAGATCTGGTGATACTGAAGTTCCGGGTTGAACTTCTTCTAGATCAACTTCAGAATTAGGTACCAGTATATTTCCATAACCTTCATCCAAGTATTTAGCATTAGTACTAACCAATATCCGTTGTTCTTTGGGATCAAAGAAAATACCTCATCTCGTACCCTTTGGATAGCCTATGAAGTAGCACATTATTGACCTTGGTTCCAACTTCTTAGCCTCACTATCTAATACATAAGCTAGACAACCCCAAATATGGACATGTTTAAAACTTGGTTTCTGGCATGTCCATATTTCTTGTGGAATCCTAGGTACTGACTTAGATGGAACTAAGTTCAAAATGTATGCTGCCCTTTCAAGCGTATATCCCCAGAAAGATACTAGTAAAGATGCATGAGCCATCATGGATCTTACTATGTCCAAAAGCGTATGATTTTTCTTTTCTGACACACTATTTTGTTGGGGGTACCCGATGCTGTTAATTGTGACACAATGCCATACTGTGCCAAATAATCCTTGAATTCTCCATAGAGGTATTCCCCTCCATGATCAGATCAAAGTACTTTGATCTGTTTACTTGTCTGACATTCTGCCTCAGCCTTAAATTCTCTGAATTTATCATAGGGTTTAAACTTACGTCGCATCAGATATACTTAACCAAACTTCGAATGATCATCTGTGAAGGTAATGAAGTATTCATAACCTCCACGAGCTGGTTTATTCAAAGGACCACGCACATCTGTGTGTACCAATTCTAACAGGTCATTTACCCTATGGCCCTTCGAGGTAAATGGCCTTTTGGTCATTTTTCCCTTAAGGCATGCCTCGCATTGAGACCATGGTTCAAGTTCCAATGAGTCCAATAACCCATTCTTGACCAATCTCTCAATGTGTTTTAGGTTAATATGACCTAAATGCAAATGTCATACATAGGTTTCATTGGTAGGAGATGCTTTTCTTTTCAAGAAATTCTGTACCTGTTCAGTATTATGCAATGTAGAGTCAACAGGTTTTAAAACAAATAAACTATCATGCATTCTACCGGAAATGATGGAATTATCCTTGGTAATGACCATACCAGCATTATTGAAATTACCAATAAAACCATCCAAAAGTAACTGCGATACCGAAACTAAGTTTCGTCGCAAATCCGAAATACATAAAACATTTTTTAAAACCAAGACTAAATTATTCTTAAAAGATAATTAACCACTCCCACTACGGTAGCCTATACTTTCGAGCCATCTCGAATCCGCATTTCAAGTTCACCCCTATGTAGCTTCCTGGTTACTTGAAACCTCTGCAACGAATTGAAAATATGATTAGCGATGCCTGAGTCTACTATCCACAAGGAAGTAGAATCTACCACTAAAGATGTTTCAATATACAAGGAAACATAGGTACCTACATTGCCCTTGGCCTGGTTGAGGATAATCCTTTTTCAAGTGTCCTTTCTGGCGACACTTAATGCACTTCCCTTGGGTTTATCACCAGTATTCTTTTTCTTCTTTTGCTGCCCTTTTGGGCCCTTGCCATGTTTCTGCTAGTTTCCCTTCTAATTGAACTTCTTACCCTTTAGGGCAAGTCTAGAAGCATTCTGGGCCATCAGCACATGTCCCTTGGGCTTCATTATAGCCTCTGCAGCTTAGAGCTCTTTCATTAACTTTGTTAAGCTCACGAGTATCTTGCCCATGTTATAGTTCTGCTTAAAGTGAGCAAATGATTCCGACAAAGTCTCCAGTACCATGTCAATCTTGCTTTCCCCATAAATTTCTGCACCTAGAATCTCGGCAATATTGAAGTTGTCCATCATCTTGAGCATATGATTTTTGACAAACGAACCTTCAGCCATTCTAGTGTTCATGATGGTTTTAATAGTAGCTTGCCTTGCGGGCCTACTTTTGTCAGCAAAAATTTCAGCAAGATAATACATGATATCCGCTGCAGTCTCCATTCCCTCATGCTGAGACTAGAGCACATTCGACATGGAGGCTAAGATGTAGCACTTAGCCATCTTATCGGCCTTTAACCATTATCATTCTAACTCTCGCTCCTCTTCGCCTGATTCAAGAGTGACTATTGGGCACGAGTTTGTAAGAACAAAATTATACTCTTCAGAATAATATCTAAGTTCCTTTTCCAGTCCACGTAGTTTGGGCTAGTTAGCTTACTCTCATTAAGAATACTGACGAGTGGGCTAAAAGAACCTTTCGGCACCTTTGAATATATTAAACAGTTAATTAGTTTATGAGCTACATGATATGTATGCAAATGAATGATTGTTAAAGGAAAGTAAACATTCATACTTTTGACATCTACTTCTAAAATAGAATCTAAACCCTTAAACTACTTGAATGTCTCGGTGTCTTAATCCTACTCACAATATTCCACCGAATGGATGGTCATATTGCAGTTTTGATTAAGTTAAGATACACTTATTTGAAATATCATTAGCTAGATAAGCGCTACCCAATGATATTTCAATCACTGATTCAAGTTTGGCTTTATTAGAGCAATGGCAAGAACTCCGAAGGGAGGATACCATCTTTTAATGTCAAGCGATTAACCATTTTTTCATGAGCCTTTTCACATAGAATATTCTTAATCTAAGCCTACTGAAGGGTAGTTAACCCAAATCAATATTCTATGAGGTGGTCTATGATGAAAACCCTACCAAAGGGATGGTTGTTCCTATCAACACCTCAATTGAAAACTCATTTTAATCTATTCTTGCTAAGTCGTAGTTAAAAAGACTACCCTCCGAAGGGATGGCCCACATGCAAGTGAACTCAGAGTAGCTCCCACTATTAGCATAGACCAAAATGGAAAGCCTTAGGATTATTTCCAAAATCCTTCTCCTGCTTGATATTTTGATTTGAAAGGGTTTTTAATTATAACTATGTCTTTGCAATTGCACCTTTGTTTTAATCCAAGCAATCCTAGTCCAGAGCCCCTTGGTTATTAAAACTCCTTTTATTGCAATAGTTATACACCTATTCGAGTGAGGTGAGGCCACTTAGGAGTATCTAGGCTAACTAAAGCACTTAGGTTCTTACAAGGCTTTTAATCCTAAGTCATCCCATAATCTCTAGTTCTTAATAGAACTAGTTCCAGATTATGACTTTGATTAGCAGTTTAATTAATCTGGATTTAGCCTTTTTTAAATCCTAGTGGAATTACTAGGATTTGATTAACATACAATAATTACGCATTGACCCCAATTTTGATGGCTACTTGCAAATTTCATATTTCTACATTTGGCCCCTAAATGTTATGGAATTACTCAATCACCCCTAGGAGTCCAAAATTTGAACCTAGACCCCAAAGGTTTGCCAAAATATCACAAGAGCCCCAAATCTTTGTCTAGTTGCACCAATTCACGAAATTAGAAGTCCTTTACCCATGGGAAGCTCCGCCACCACGTACCACTACCTCTACCACCCTTAGAGGTGATAGATCTACATCATGGAAATCACGAACAATGTAAGGACCTGTACCTGCATCCCGAATAGTAGTATATGAAATAAGTGTTCCTCATGTGTTTGACTTATATCACTTTTGTACCTGGTACTTTTATAATAAGAAGATTAACATATCAAGCTAAGAATTCATTTCAGTTAACAAGTAACTTGTGCTGGAAGTGACTGGAAATGCTAAAATATTAACCACCTTAGCTGGATTGAATTTGCCAAGAATTGGAACGGCGATAGGATATGAACCCGGATTTATATTCTAGCTTCTATCATTTGAGTTACTAGAATTGGCTATTAGAGCAACAGGATAACCTAAGGCACTTGGGGTTATCTGGATTATTAATTGAGCCTGCGGCAATAGTCTATATTGAGGATTTATATTGAATGCTTGCAGACTATCATCTTTTAATTGAATTACAATTTCGAGTGGCATGGTAGTTTGGTCTAAGAATAAGCCTCATACCGATAGGACTGTGTTTATTGTTACATTAAAAATAGCTAGGGTGTTTGTTCATTGTTGCTTAATATTATTGGTAGCTAGGAGAATTAGGTTATTAATCCAAGTCTTATAATCTATTAAGGGTTAGTTAGAAATAGTCTAGCTTTAGTAGCATAGTTTTAATAATCATGGAAGTACATATGGATAGTGATTGGGAAACGAGGATTGGTTACTGAAAGCTAATTAGGGAAATTTTGTTGATATATTAAACAACTGGAGAAGAGTGTAGAAACAAAGGTAAACTTAGCCGGTGGGAAATAGTCTACTAAACGGAATTGGACTATAAAGTTATGATGTTCATGGATATGGTAGATAGCTTGGTCAATAGTAATAGGATATCAAATTTTAGCTTATAAAATATTTGAATAGAGTTCTTGTTCAAATAAGGAATTTTGTCTATAAAAGATTTTAGTATGTTAGCTCAAGCTACATCATTTTAATTTATTAAGTTCAGAAGCTTACCAACTTCCATGATATAGCATGAGGGGTTATTCAGAGAGATTGATATATTAACTAGGCAATTTTGAGGTACTTTAATATTTGGATTTATTGGTAGGTAACCTTAGAATTATACTTTACCACTTTTATTTAGGTCAATATAATTTATTATGTGTAGACTTATAGTTTATTGAAGCATGGGTTATAGGTCAGTAGTCTTCGAATAGGATAGCAAACTACATTCTACAAACTAACTATTTTTATATTAGCATCACTACTTTAAGCTAAGTAGCAAACCAGCCATCATTAATTTAAGTTGAGAGTTTTTCTCTTCAAACGAGCAGCCACAGCCATGCACCACGCCAAAACTCAAGTCACTTTCGTCACTCCGCAATTAATGTTCATCATGTTGGAGCATGATGTAAGCTCTCGTCGAGCTATAGTGGTGCACCAAGGCTGCACCTAATTAGTTCATTTCATCTTTAGTTATTAATTGAGCAATCAGCTTAACGTAAATAGGCTATGATTACCATTCGACTAAGAGCTGGTTGTATCACCTGTGTGCATCACATTGTGCTTAAGTCGTATCTTCAAATTGGCCTTACACGCAGCAGCTTACATTAAGAGACCTTGCTTCATCATCAGGCACGAAGTTGGTGAATCGCCGAAGCTAAACATACTTGTGAATATAATATATGTATAATACATAGTCTGTTCCTATTATAGCATTGACCTTTAATATAATTAGTTACATATGCAACAACTTGTTCTTTTAACGTTAAGCAAGGTATACATGTAAACAGAATCTGCGTGGGTAATTTTATCAAAATAAAATAATCTTTCTAGTTAAATAAAAGAGCCTATAAATCCGATAAGTTTTGATTAGGTACTTAGACTATTGGATTATACTTTACTTAATTATAGAAGATACTATAGTTTTACTCCACATTAAAACATGTATATGGCTTGTCAAGTGAAAGTCTTTATTTAAGATACTTGCTTCTACTGGGAATATGGAAACTATAATCAACGGTATATGTAAACCGAAACTTAGCTTGGGTTAAACTACTGGCCCTAATTAAGGATAGAATAACTACCTAAAAATACTAATGAACCAAGGTAATGAAGTATGAAGAAAGAGGAAGAAGTTTTATACCTAACTAATTAGGGTTTACCTGAGAGTTTTTCTAACTTGAATATCAACTTATTATTGATTGAATCTATCTCAAAGTTTTAACTATCTATCTGTTAATAGTTAAACCAGATATTTTAAGTGACAACAATGAACATAATTAAGCAATTTACTTTTACTATTCAATCACTAGGAGTTGATTTTATCAAATGAATATACTTGTCTGGGACAACCTCTTTTGTTGATCCCATACTATGTGTGTTATATGAATACTTGTGCATGCTTGTGTGTACTTGGGGCTTGCAACCTTAGGCGCGATAGCTTGCACGAACGCCGGGCAGCATAGGTCTTGCCGGTCTCCCGTGTCTATCGTAGTCCTATTCCCTCTCTCACTTGGTACCATCTTCGGAGAGTTGGGTCATAGAATTCGGGTACAATCCGGAGTACCCTCTTGGGAGTGATAAGAAGTTGTGAGCTTGATCCGGCCAGCCACCTTGTGAAGACAAACTATATCATTTACAATGTGATATGTATATGTTACTTATATATGGTTATACTTGGATTGCATTGTATCATGGTTTTCAAAACTCGAACATATTTTCAAAACTCGAAAATATTTTCAAAACCTCCCCAGTTGGCTTCCCCGCATTGAGTTCGTTTGAGCTCACGACCCTTTCCCCCCATTACAAGTAAAAGATGAAGATTATAAATCCAGGTAGTGACAATATGTGCCTATTTTGCTTTATGGGCAACCCTAATCTTTTCATTCCAAGGTTTATTGAGATCAATCCACGTCAGCAGGGCTCACACAGTGAAGACTACGAGGACCTTAGCATACCCCACCATCTAGTCTACGATGTTATAGTTAACGCTGTACCAACTGACTTTGGTTTTGGACCATGGGAGATAGCCTATGTACTTTATTTTAATCCAAACTACGAGATGTAAGCCTTATGTAGCAATTGAGTTATCCAAGCTCGTTTTGACTTAGCTGAATCTGGGCTAGGAAACAATTGTAACTTGGGATATAATCAAAGGTGTGATGTAATATATATAGTACAGATCTTGCCTTTTATATGTTTAGATTTGCAATTGCAGACTTTTTATCCAATCTTGGGAAGGGTTGGGTTTGGGGTCGTTACAAACAGCCAATGAAAATTCTGGAAAATTCGCAAAATAGCCAGCCTATGCACGCGAATTCACCCCTCTTGTATTTCGTTGCTTTGGTAATCAATTCGGTAGGATTAAAATCCTTGAGTCTTCTCCCCTATTCCACGATCTTGGCCAATAGTGTGTGAAATTGGTGGGAGATTTTTTCTCTGCATTTTTTCTTACTTTGGCTGAGTTTCCTTGTGTGTGTGAGTGAGTGTGTCATGTGGTGTGTGTAGATAGGCTAGGTATAGCCGAAATCTATAGAGATATGGTTCCTAGAGTCCTAGATTGCGTAGGATTGTTTTCTTGATTATCTTCTTGAATTATCTAAAGATAATTACATTATCTTTATAATTCAAATAATTCAAACTTATCCTTTAGCAACTAACTCAGCCCCCACATGCCTACACATGCAATCCACATGCTAGAGTGTGCCTGGCACATGCCATCTGGACAATTCGCGCAAGGACATAAATTCTTGTCTTAAGAATGTTTCTTGTCCTAACGTTATGGCCTTTCTAAATTGAGCTGCATGTTCCCAAATAGGAAACTATACTCAATTTACACACAAATGCCAAAATAAGAAACAAGCAGTCCACCATAAAAGAAAGTGGCTAGGAGAGGGACCCGAAGACATAGTTGTTTTGGCTACAAAATGACCAAAACAGCTTGCTAGACACTAGCTATATTTTAACCATTTTAACCTTAACTCATTCCACTAAAGAGTTAGAGTTGCACTCCATGGCAACTAATAAACTTCCAAATGAGGTTTTGTCTTTGCCCTACTAAGCAAAATGACCGAAATGCCCCTCTACATTTCTGCAACAATCAAGGATAGGTCTTACATTCAAACTATCATCCTATCTTGATTACATCTACTACTTGGACCTTTATCTTTCCTATAATCACCACCCAGATACTATACCCTTGTTCCTGGGAGCGACCCACAAGTCTAGCATGTAATATGGCCTGAGCCATATTACTAAGAGCTTAGTTTTTGGATGATCATATAGATAATTCCAAGCAAACAAATCACTATCACTTAAGATAGCATAGAATCATGACTCATATGTATGCCATCTAATGGATCTAGTCCATATGTCCAAAACACCGAGTTGTTGACCCTATTATAAGATCTCACCCATAGTGAATCAAAACACATGTCCTAGGATACATTGATACATCCACATATGCTCATGATATAGACCATTGGTCACTTAGTAGCTTAAAATGCTCTTAGTTCTCTAACAATAATAATAATGTCACTGAGACTGCATCTATTGTAGCCTCGTCAATGCATTCACATGCACTAATGAGAGAAGTCCAGAAAACCCCTCCTATGACCAAAGACAAGTCATCCTACCAAATAGGAGACCCTTTCATTATAACCTTACCATAGTGAAGTGCCCAGCTTCACTATTCGGTTTTGAACCAATAGTTTTGATCCAATCCTCACAGCATAGACCTTCTGTGTAGATCACCACGCACCTATGTCATTCACTTGTATCAAGTAACCTCTTTGCATACACTTACATCATATAAGATAGAGAATATTGCATACTTATAATGAATGCACTGATTTCATAACTGAATATATATTCATTTACATGAGATGTCTTAGTGCTTAGTAGTTTTAGGGCATACCATCCTTAATAGTATAGGATCTGTACCTCCATCAAGATCTGTTCCCTCGGAGTGTTGAGGGGTGTGAACACTGTGAACCTCGACGCTTGTCCCCGCTGCTGCTGCTTTTCCTTATTGTCACCTTGGGCTTTATTCCCGGGCTGACTCTTCGGCACAGATGACTCCCCTTTCTTTGCCGACTCCTTCTCCTTATCATCATGTCTCTTCGCCTGGTGGATCTCCTCAGCATGGATATACCTTTGGGCCCTGACCGTCAAGTCAGCTATGGTGTCCACTGGGTTGATAGGCAATGACGATATAAGAGCTCCTGACCTAAGCCTACTTTGGTAGGCCATCAACGCCATGGAATCCTCGAGATGAGGGATCCTGAGGGACTCTTCATTAAATTGGGCTATGTATGACCTCAAGGTCTTCCCCTTCTGCTGCCGAATAGCCAACAACGATGAAGTGTGCCAAGTCAATCATCGGCTACCAGTAAACTGACCCAAGAAAGCCTCCACTATCTTGGAGAATGCGACAATCAATCCCGGCAGAAGCCCCTGGTAGTAAGTCAATGCATTTCCCACCAATGTGATCGAGAATACCTTACACTTCACTATGTTGGTCATATCATGGAGAGTCATGTGGTGGTCAAAATTCCTGAGGTGGCTGGAAGGATCTCCATCTCCACCGTACATGTTTAGATTGGGCATGCAATTACCTGGAGGCAAAGGAGTGGCCAAAATGTCTGGTGTCAAGGGACTAACCCCGAGCTGATGAATGACTTTGGTGATCGTTGCAGTAGTTTGAGTAGGTTTGGGCTCAGCATAGACTGTCCTCTTCTCATTCATCCCTTCAGGGCAGTTAACAGACCCAGAGGAACCCCGATCATCAGCTTCATTCCAATCTCCCTGCGTCTATTGCCGCACAACTCCTCCATACCCCGGGTCGACTATTTGAACCTAGGGTCAGTGCTACGGTAGAGCAGCCTGATTTGTAGCGAGGCGACTCACCGTGTGTTGGAGCTCTCTAAACATCCGGAACAACAACTTCACCTTGGGACTTATTGAGGCGTTTAGATCCACCACTTTAGGTGGGAAAATATTGGTGGCTAAGTGTATACACTGGCTCGGTCCAGAGTAGGCTTAGGTTAAGTTTGTGGGGTCATTTCAAGTATCCCCTTTGAGGGTAGAGGGTCACCGACCACACGGTTATGGCTTCTAGTGCTCACCATAGTAGTTTTTCTTAATGGGTTGGTGGGAAAACAAAGCAAAGGGTTCCGACAGACGGCGCCAACTGATGAGGATGGAAAACTTGGATCCGCCCGAGCTCAGGAGCTCGACCTCAAGAATCTGACCTGCAAAAGTAGGGAAGGAACCACGGGGGTAGTGGCCCGTGTTTTCCCTCAGGTGTAAGAATGATTAGTATGCCCGAGCTGAATGGTAGGTAGTTGAGAGCAATAAATATGCACGAGTTACTTGATAATGGCTAGTGAGTGGACTATTTATACTAACATTGATTACAGGCAGCAATTAATGCTTAATGCTGCCCGGAACTGTTCATGCCTGACCGAGCTCAATATCCAGCGGACAAAGCTATTGTCCAGGGGAAAAAACTATTGTCCAATGGTTAAAGTCGAGTATTGCCTTTATGTCACATCAGAGGTGATTGCCAGGCTAGGTAAGTGGTGCGGGTTGGATACGGGCTAGGTCACACCGCCCCAAGTCAGGAGGATCTACCCCTACTCGGGCTTACACTCATATCAACAGTCATTGCCACAAAGGGGCCTTAAGAAACTCTAATATAAGCCAGCCTTTTTACGAGGATGGTATAAAAGAGAAAAGGTATTCCTCCCCATTAAAGAGCTTAGCTATAGTGTATATACATATATGTGTATGTATATTTATGAGTGTATATGTGCGTGTGTTGTATCATAACAATAAGGAACCATCTACTAGAAAAAAACAGACAAGCTAATTTTAATGTAGACACCGTTTTCCAATTGATATGATGCAAACCAATTCTAGCTTTCACGGAGGTAAAAGTGTCTTGCAGCCTACATTGTTAGCCATTGTTGTCGTAAAACCATACTAAGGTGCTAAATCCTACATCTAACACTACAAAACTGACTTAGTATCAATTTGTTTGAACCTATTCTACTGCATCATGTCACTGGCTATCAGGTTCACTTGGATGCTGTCGGCTCCAATTACCAGACCCAGCTTTACGTTCTCCCCGCTTCCTTTTATTTCTAGGGACATGAATATCAGAGGCTAAGCAGGATTTTAGAGTTGATTGCTCCTGAGACACGGAAGCTCTTATAATCGTATCAGATTCTAATGCTATTGGAAGCGGTGTATCACTGCTCTCTTCTTCTCCGCTGTTGTCAGAATCTTGATGCTTCTCAAATGATAGATTATTGTTCTTTCTGAAAGCTTGCCGTTTCATCTCAAGTGATTCATTGTGTATCAAAACATTGTCCACAATCTGTAGAAATGAACATTTCAAAATGAATAACAGATAGACCACTATGAGTTGTAAATTACTTTCACTTTTTTCCTTTTCTTTCTTTTTTCTTGTTTGTGAGAGCGTGTTTGAAAAATAAAAAGGAAGAGCGACTGTTGGTCTTATAAATTAAATTACTTCATAGCATTAGGAAGAATCATTAATAACATTTCATTTACCAACTCGAGTCCAACTAAATAAACAATTGATGATGAAAGAGCAAAAGACAAAAAGAAAATTTCACATACTAATATATGCATTTTCTCAACCAAACCATTTCTCTTGTTTTGCATATTCATCTACACTATGATTAATTGTATTATATTTGTCATCACCGAAACCAGTACATGTTTCAAAGTTAGCTTATAAATTGAGCATACCGTTTAAAAAACAATAGTAGAATTGAAGGTTTGAAGTTAACCTTTCTTTTTCAGATGACACTTTACCATTGTTCAATGATAGCATAGTCAGTTGCATAATATAAACTGATTAAGACAATCATTAACATGATTTGGTGACGGAAGCCTGAAAAATCATGAAAACATCTCACCTTTTCACATGAATCTCCAACTTCTGCTTGTTGTTGTATGACATCAGCAGAGGATAGAAGTCCTGTTGTACTCTCAATTATGTCAGGAATGAGTATAGCCTCTCCATAGCTGGAAACCACAGAGTCGGGAATAATAAAATCTCCAAAATCATAGTCTGGTATATGCCGTGGTGAGCATAAACCTCCCACTGACATAGCATCTCCATTGCAAGTAGAGAAAGTTGGGCTACGAATAGAGTTAACCTGAACATCTCCAAGCACAAGATGGCCCAAACTCTCAGAGGAAGAAAACTTGCTAGCATATCTAGTCATTATCGAATCAAGTTGAGCCTTCAGCTTATGTACCCGGTTATGGATTAACTCAATATTTCGAAGGGTCTGCTCTTTAATATTGTTATTATCTTCAAGGAACGACCAATCATCATTATTAACAAAATCATCAGTACCAGTGGCATTCTGTTCTTTCAATCCTGCCCATTACAATGATCAATCAGGCAAAGAAAAAACAAAGACAAAAAACAAAGAAAAATAAAGAAAACTATTAAACCGATTCTGAAGAAGTCACCATCGTGACACCAAGACAATGAGATGAATGGCGAAGGCATATCTCAAATTAAGATATGATAATGATGTCTTCTTGAATGACTTCATAGGATTTAGTAATATAGAATGTGTGCTTGTGCATATGCATCTGCATGCTATGCTTGCACCTTACCTTTTCCCCCTCTCCCGCTCCCCAATGCCCACATAAAAGAAAGAGAAAATAGTCATTTAGCACCCTAAAAATATAAGGTAATGGAGCAGATTGAAGAATATGAGAGAAGCAAAAGTTGTACGACCCAAAAACATGAATATATGCCATATCAAATACTCGAAAATAGCATCCTTGCACCATATGTCCAAGCATGCCTGGTGCATATTAAGATTCAATTTAACTTCATATTTGCACATAAAGCCTCAAAGTCAAGTTCAACACTGAGGACAAAGAGGAAGCCCTTAAATTAGCATCTTGACAAATGGATGTGTATTTAATTGGTGGTCCTAGAGTAAGCCTTAGAAAGACTTTTGGGTTCAACTATATAGGTTGGGAAAACGAGCCTCGTTTATTTAGGAATCATAAGAAAAAGCTTTTTCTAGAAGAGGGTAAAGAGCTGATGACAATGAAAAGAGTTCATTATTATGGAATACAAGTCTACATATTCAAAATGACTATATTCAAGAATGTATTTATTCGAAGCTCCAGCAGATCACAAGAAAAGACCCTCGTTAAGCTTACTGGAGGGAGCGGGAGACATGTTCTTGTGAAAAGTCGAGTCTATCAACATTTATGTATAGGAAGAAAGTAACATAATGTTCCTCCAACTCCTGTCTATCCAGTGGGAGGAAATCATGGTTTCTTCGAAACTCTTGTAGGATAATGGAAAATAAAACTTTCACAAAATATAGTCTAAAAGATTCTCTATACATTTGTTAATAGAGCAATTACCAAACAACTGATGACTTTACTCGGTTAATTTTCAAGAATTTCATACATCACCCTATCAAATCAAGTATCAATACTATGATACTACCAGTTCAACATTGACAACTAGTGGCTAGAGGTTGGGAGACTTCAAGAAATCCAGAATCCAGAGACCCATGGCATGTCCAATAGTTCATTTCCTTATATAATTTATCTCATTCGTTTTTTAGGAATGAACTTTTTTTTGTTGTATTCTACACTTTTGCTACTGCTCAGGGGGAAGTACTGTCAAAATCTATCCTTCCTGTAACTGAAAGTTTGGTATTCTTATTTCAAGTATAGATAGACAGTATGAACAATGGCCAAGTTTAATTGACTTTCAAATGTGAAAGTTGAACAACCAAAAGATAACAATTAACAACATTTTTGTAGCAATAACAACAATGGGTGCTAAAACAATGCTCAATTGCAATGTGGTCAACATATACAAGGTGCTTATTGCCATTAATCAAATCAATTTCCATAGTAGAACATTTGTCCAGACGGTATCCCAATTGAAGTAAAGAGGTGCATGGGCAATGAGGGTATAACGTGGCTAACAAGGCTTTTTAACGTAATTTTGATGAGTAAAAAGATGTCTGATGCCTGATGGAAAAGTACCTTAGTTCCAATATACAAAAATAAATGAGACATCCAGAATTACGCCAATTGCCAAGGAATTAAACTAATGAGCCACACTATGAAACTCTGGGAAAAAGTGATTGAAAGAAGAATAAGGAAAAATACAAGGGTGTCAGAAAATCAATTTGGTTTTATGCCTGAGAGATCAACAATGGAAGCTGTCTTTTTACTAAAGAGGTTAATAGAACAATATCGAGGGAACCAAAAAGACTTACACATGGTGTTTATTGACTTGGAGAAAGTATATGACCGAGTTCCTAGGGAAGTTCTGTGGAGAGTGTTAGAGAAGAAAGGTGTGCGTGTAGCATACATTGCTGTGATAAAAGAAATGTATAATAGAGTGATGACTAACGTAAGGACGAGATGAGGAGAGTCTAGTCTTTTCCAGATTACAATAGGACTACATCAAGGATCTACCTTGAGCCCATATCTTTTCGCACTAGTCATGGATGAACTCACTAGCCAAATCCAAGATGCAGTATCGTGATGCATGTTATTTGCGGATGATATTGTTTTAATAAATGAGTCTAGAGAAGGTGTAAATACTAAGCTAGAATTATAGAGATCAACTTTAGAATCTAAGGGCTTTAAGGTAAGTAGATCAAAGACAAAGTATATGGAATGTATGTTTAGCAAAAATAAGTTGATAAATGAGATAGAGGTAAGATTAGACTCAGAAAAAATACAAGAAAAAGAAAATTTTAGATACTTGGGTTCTATGGTTCAACAAGATGGGAAGATTAATGCGGACGTTTGTCATAGAATCAAAGCAGGATGGACGAAATTGAGAAATGCGTCAGGAATCTTGTGTAATAAAAAATACCACTTAAGCTAATAGGGAAGTTGTATAAGATAGTCATTAGGTCTGCTATGTTTTATGGTTCGGAGTGTTGGACGGTGAAATATCAACATGTTTATAAAATGTCGATGGCTGATATAAGAATGTTGAGATGGATGTGTGGCCAAACTAGGAAGGACAAGATTAGGAACGAGGTGATACGTGAAAGAGTAGGAGTAGCCCCAGTTGAGGATAAGATGAGGAAAAATCGTCTGAGATGGTTTGGCCATGTCAGTAGACGACCTGTCGAGACACCTGTTAGAAAATGCGAAGGTTTATAAATAGTACACCAAAATAGGGGTAGTGGTAGATCTAAGACTTGGACGGAGACAATTAGACGAGACATTGCGTGTATGGAGCTTATAGAGGAGATGGCTCTCAACAGGAACGAATGGCGTTACATGATCTATATAGCCAGCCCCACCTAGTGGGACAAGGCTTAGTTTGGTTTGGTTTGATTTAGTTTTATTTATTATATAAAAGAAAAGAAACTTTTAATTAGTTTTGTTCTCTCTTGATTATCTGATAGAATGCCACATAAACCAACAACTCGTAACCTTCATATCTCATACAGAGGAAAGAGTAAAAGAAGAAGAAGATAAAAGATAGCAACAAAAAGGTCCCCGATGATTAAAAAAGAAATGAAAAGACATTTACCTCTGGAACTCAAGGTATCCAATATCAAAATAGTCTTAAAACATTTAGAGTCTATACATATTATGCAGACAATTAACTTCTATAATATTATGCAGACAATTACTTCTATAAGAATAAATACATATACATACATACACCCACACAAATATGTGATTGTATATCGTTGGTTGAGCAAACTCTCAAAATTGACGGTCTTACGATATCTTCTTACAATGTCATAAGAGTATTTTGTTTCTCTGTTAAGAAAATCTTAGTGAAATGAACCAAGGTTGTATACCCAAAAGGAACATAAACAATGTAATGATGCCATTTCAAACACCAAGGTACCTGGATTTCCAAAATCATCACTAATTGAAGTTCCATCTAGATCAGACATTTTACTTTCTGCAACATGTCACATGGAAGGGTTGATAATTTCCTTTCAATGATTAAAAGAAAACCAAAATACAATAAAGTTTTGCACAGATATATAAAGGAAATATCCGTACCTCGATATGAGAAAAGGTAATGGTTTGACATAAACAATGTAGCATCAGTTGTATTTTCAATTTTCTTTCTTTTTCTCCTCTTCATGGGCTTTCGCCGATGGCTTTGGAATGAAAATGGCAGTGACCTTGAACCATACTCTTCTAGTGTAATTTGATCTGATGCTGCATACTTTATTTGATCATATGCAGCAAGCTCTTTGGTATAGTTTGCAGCCTGTGATTGGAATTCCTTTATTTTTAACTCTGCCCACTTGCATCTCCACATCAGAGGATGTATAAAACTTCTCCAGTGACCAGTCAACCTTTTCTTCCTGGATCAACAGAATCCAATCAGTTATAGTGCAAAATGTAAGAAGAAAATGAATAGACAAGGCAAAATATACAAATTCACATGATCTTTTTGCACTGCTATCACTCCAATAATCTGTTACTTGAAATTTCTGCATGAGTTTCCATCTAATAGTAGCTGAAAAGTTTTGTATGAAAATGTATATGCAGAATAATGGACTGAAATCTTCTCCTTGTCATTTTACAGTTGATAATGTATTGAAACTCATGTAAGAAAAAGAGTAGATTTCTGCGAGTTTTTAAAGTATGCCATGAGTCTTCCTATAAACCACTTAGACTTTAGAAATATAACTATCTTTTAAATTAAAAAATGAAGAAATAGTGACTAAACAGGCTACACCAACAGATGGTGATTGAGCAAAAGGCAAAGGAAAAAAGGAACAGGAGAGTTGAAAATGAGAGATAGATTGACTTAAAGGGCAGAATGTTATATCATATTACATTAATGACTAAAATATAATGAATGCCTGAGCAGTTATAGACTAAATATTTGAGAAATCTAGTATTGCTCAAGATTGTACCTCAATTCCCAGATGACTTTTCAAGTCAACAATTGAAGAATGAAAAATAGGTAAAATAGTTGGGAGAGATACTAATGTCAAATACTAACATGATGAATATACTGTTCATTTGTACTTAACAGTTTTCTGACCCACTTAACACCCTGCTTCTGTGGCAGATACTAGCTCTTAATGGAAATAGATACAACATGTGCACCTTTAGACTCAAGCATTGATGTTGTTCCATACCCTAACTCCACCCATCCTTTTTTTCACCAAAGAAGCAGGCGTGTATAAACTTGCTTGTAATACTACGTTTTTTCTTTTTAGTTCCCGCTCAGGCAAGCTATCCTAGTATAGGGATGAAAACTCCCTGGAATCCTCAAAATTGGTATTTTCCCCAAAGTTCAAGAATAACATGCATCATAAAGTTTTCTCTTATCATAAATAGAAACTTGACTCTCTTCCTTGTGATCAATATTTGGATACAGTGTCCCACCTCAACTATAAGTTAAGAGGAAGAACTATGAAGATACGGAAAATTTCACCAAGAAATCAACTTTGTTGAAGCAAGAATAAGGGTGAGACTGAAGTACAGAAAGAGTGACAGCAGATACTTCATAGATGATTTGTTCATAACTTGGAAATAACTTCCTGGTGATCTCTGTTGGATTCTAAAGGCTAGTGAAGCATTTCATGCTTAAAGGAGAAGGATACAGTCATACAATACTTGAAAGATTTTAGTCTCAACATTGTTGACTGCAGTGCTTCAAAGGTTTCAGCAGCTTTTCTAATTATGGAAGTCCTTCGCCATGCAAAAGAGGATGAACTACCTCTCCTGCATAGTGTTGGAAGAATTCGGAGAGCTATTTCAACATTTACGAGAGTATATTTCGACTGTTACATTGAACAGGGAGAAATTCATTAAATTTTTCCTTTTCTACTTCTGCTGTGCAGCAATGAAAATAGATCATATCTAGAAGATGCATGGTAAACTCCGTGTAGATGTATGGTGACTTCAATTATGAGTATGAACGGTGCAAGCAGTCATAACATGTATGGCAATCACCATCAACAAAATCAAAGCAGACCTTTAGACATCATTTTTATGTCCATCAAGCAGCTATGATTCAAAGTGTAGAACATAACAAGCATTTTTCTTAAAATTGAGAATTTTCATCTGGGGAGAACAGAGAAAGAAAAGGAGTTCTCTGTAACAGAAAATATATTAATACCTCATCGGAAACAAACTGCTAAATCCGTCAAACGCAGAAGCCAAAGAACCATCTCTACAAAATTGGGACTCAACTTCAGCATCACTCAGTCCAGAACAATTATCAGTTCCTGATGAGGTGTCGGCAAATGAGCTGGAATATTCAGTTTGGTAGGGATCTTCTTTGGCTGCCACACTGCAGTCACAACTTCTTTTGAACTCAGTTACATCAACAGCCATGTCCTCCGTCCCTCTAGGAGCTTTAATTTGTTCATTCAACATATCTTCCATAAGATAAGTAGAATCCTTAAAGTTATTCGTGCACTTTAAATTCTTCCCATTAAAATTCACAGATTTATTTCCTGCATTCTGATTAGCCGCAACTTTTGTAATTACATTTGGTTTAATATCTGCATCAGTATCTACTGAAAACCGAGCAGGAGCCATGGCAGAGATTGCCCAAATTCACAATTACCCTGCAAATAGTACATAGAAAAAAAAAAAGGGCAGAAGCTTGAGATGTTTGTTATGGATTGAAGTGTGAACATACACGAGTTAATTTGTTACGAGTTTTCTAGTGACATATTAAGCCAAAGAAATGATATAACAGTAGTTGAACACCTATCCTGACATGTCCAAGTTCGTGTCTTTACACAATGTTTGAGTGAATAGTTGGTGATGCTATCAAGTCCTGTGGGACTGAAAGATTGGACAATTGACACTCGCAATCGATTCATCTTAATAATACATTTCTCTAATCAGAAATGAAAGAAAACAATTTACTAAGCGAGAATTAAAATTTATACAGCATCTTATTCATTTGAAGAGACAAAGCCTTTCACTTGACAATGTGGGGGGGGGGGGGGGGGGGGGGGGGGGGAGGGGGGTGAAAGGGAAACAGTGATGATAAGCAAGATTGACAATTCTATTCCCCATAACACCAACTACAGTTTATTGATCTCAATATATAACAAATTCTCAGTAACTTATTGCAACAAACTCGTACAAAATAGACAAAGCACCCAGACACATTAATTACGCAGTTGGGTGGTGTCGAGGTTCCAAGATCTACAAATATCAATATTAATACTAGATCAATCAAGACTTATGCATAAATTACATTAAGCATGTATGCATAACTGCCAATTAAGTTTATGATTGATAAATTATGCGAACCATTTTACATTTGAATTTGAAAAAACACCCCCACTTTTAGCATAGCTAGCTAGCTTTATATATAGACTACTCCTATAATATATATATATATATATATATATATATATATATATAAGAAATGATAAGCTCTCAGCTGGAAACATGCATGTAAAAGCGGTGGAAGGTGTGAAAGAGAAAGAAGAGTAAAGCATTGGTGTGAGCAAAGGAAAAGTAGTGCAGCATGCAAAAGTTAAATTAAGTTGAATAAAGCAAAACCATTTTTGTATAAAGCAAACAAAATATGTATGATGCTGCTATACACAACACAATTGTAAGAGAAGAAGATAGAGAAATGCATGTGAAAGATGATGAAAGAAACATGCAGAGAGAGAGAGAGAGAGAGAGAGAAAGAGAGAAAGAGAAGAGGGAGTACGGTGTACCAACCAGTTTGAGGTTTGAACAAGTAGGCGGCGTGTGAGTGTACCAGCGAAACCTTATGTTGTGTTTTTGTGTGTACTTTTTAATGTATGACCTAAGAGTGAGTGTGTGTGTGTTCGTGTTCAGCGCTGTCCAATACTCCAACTTACTCTTTAGGACCAAAATAGAATGCATCTTGTAAATATATATATATATATATATATATAATCACAACATCTTGTAAATATCAAGACACTGATGTTTGGATCAAAATGCCTGGCCAAACTTCTCAAAATGCCACTAAAGTTTCTACAAGTTAAAATTACCCTATAACTCTCCCCCTTTTTTTTTCTTTTTTTTTTCTTTCTTTGGTCTCAAATCATATATTTTGACTGTAATTTGAACAGAGTTGCCTATTAAGCTATTTGTCAGTTAAATTGACTTGAATGTGGCTTGTAATCAAAACTCTAAAAGATGGAACCAAAAGAATTAATGAAATGGCCAATTGGCCATTATAAACGAAACAAATGGAGATAATAACATGAAGGGAAGCATTACTAACAAGAGGAACCTTGGCTAGTTTCACAGGACATGCCCACCGAGCTGAATGGGTCATCAACCTCCCACTGACGCTGGAAGACGGAGATAAGCGGGTTTCGATGCAGGTCAACTTCATTGTAATAGATTACAACTCCACTTACAATGGGATCTTGGGGTGAGTGGCACTCAATCATTTCAGGGTCGTTCCTTCTACTTACCACCAGGCCTTGAAATTCCCGATCCCGAGCGGCACAGCCACAATCCGGGGAACCCAACTCTCGGCTCGAGAATGTTATAAAAACTCCATCTGCCCTAAGTATCAGGTTGGCTGGGGACCAGATTTGCCCGAAGAGAAGATGGATGCCAAAAAAGGGAGCTCGGCAGAAGACCTTCAAGAGGTGAAACTTTTCAATGAAGTAAAGAGAGTAAAGATCAGTTGTGAACTCCCTGATGACCTCAATAAAGGTATAAGCCAATTTTTTCTGGAAAATGAACATATATTTGTATGGTCTGCTTCTGACATGATAGGTATCGACCCGAGTGTGATTGAGAATCACTTGAATACCGACCCAAATCACTATTCGGTGAAACAGAGGCGTAGACACTTCCATTATGATAAGCAACAAATCGTAGCAGAAGAGGTCGATAATTTGGTAGATGCCGACCACATAAGGGAAGTCCAATACCTAACCTGGTTATCCAACGTGCTAGTGGCCAAGTCCTCGGGCCAATGGAGATTGTGTATTGATTTCATCGACCTTTATTCATAAGGCCTACCCTAAGGACTGCTTTCATTTACCTTGGATTGATCAAATGATGGATGCCACTTCCGGGTTCGAGCTACTCTCTTTCATGGATGCCTTCAAGGGCTATAAGCAAATTAAGATGGCTTTCGGAGATAAAGAGAAAACCGCTTTCATCACCGATAAAGGTCTCTACTACTATGAGGTCATGCCATTTGTCCTCAAAAATGCTGGAGCTACCTACACTCGGATGGTGAATAAGGTCTTCAAAAATTAGATTGGTCGGAATATAGAGATTTATGTGGATGACATGTTGGTCAAGAACAAGAGGGCGGAAGACCATGTAACCGACCTGGCTGAAGCCTTCGTTGTAATGGAGCACTTTGGGATAAAGTTGAACCCAGTAGAGTAAACATTCGGCGTCAAGGCAGGAAAGTTTTTAGGGTTCATGGTCACAGCTCGGGGGATAGAAGCCAATCTGGAACAAGTTCAGGCGATACTAGACTTGGCACCACTGACCTGTGTGAAAGACGTCCAGGTGCTCGTAGGCAAGGTTACGGCGTTGAGCAGATTCATGTCCAGGTCGGCCGAAAAGTGTGCTCCTCTATTCAAAATATTGAGAAGTCCTAAGAATTTTGAATGGACTAAGGAATGTCAGGACGCGTTCCAAGAGCTGAAAAAGATATCTAGCTTTGCCACCCCTGCTATCCCGACCTAAGATGGGGGAGGAGCTGGTACTATACTTGGCATGATCAGGGACAGCAGTGGTAGCGGAACTAGTCTGTGAAGAAGGGAAGGAGCAGAAGCCGGTCTATTATATTAGCAAAACTTTGCAAGGGGCGGAGGCGAGGTACCCATCCTTGGAAAAACTCACCTTCGCATTCATCACGGCAGCAAGAAAGCTGAAGCCATACTTTGACGCCCATCTAATCAAGGTAATGATTGATGCCCCACTCAAGTCCATCATGCACAAGCCGAAGGCATCAGGTAGGCTACTGAAATAGGCAGTTGAGCTGATTCAATTTGACATCACTTACCAACCCAAAACAGCTATTAAAGCCAAAGCTATCGCGAACTTTGTGGTAGAATGTACTGGCCGAGCTGAATATGACCCGGATGATGTTTGGAAGGTCCATGTGGATAGAGCCTCGGGGAAGTCGGGTAGCGGAGCCGAAGTGGTTATCTCCAACCCAACCAGGCATGAATACCAATACTCCCTAAAGTTCACCTTTCCGGCATCTAATAATGAGGTCGAGTATGAGGCAATGATCGCGGGATTGAAAATCATGGCTCAGCTCGGGGTACAAGCAATTGACTTGAATACCGACTCTCAATTGGTTGCCAGACAGATATCAGGAGAATTCGAAGCCAAAGATAATGCTATGATAGCCTACCTCAATAAAGTTAGGGATTTGACCTTAGGGCTCAAAAGGTTGGCAATACAGCAAATTCCGAGGGAGGAGAATACAAAGCCTAACCCTCTGTCTAAGTTGGCCTTGGAGGAAAACCGACCTGCGCTAGTTCATGTAGAGGAAGTATCCGAACCTAGTATTCAGTTGGGAAGATAAGTCGTAGCCGAGCTCAATCTAACACTACAAAAAACAAGCTGTTTTGCAACGAAATTTTATGACAAAATGAAAATCATCGCAAAAATGCGACGAAATTGGTACGAAATCTTTTGACGCCTAGATTGTGTGGAAATTGGGATGAAATTGTGACATACACTACAATTTGTCGCAAATTCGTCACAAATTGTGATAAATTGTGACAAATATGTGACATTTTATACAAATTAAATTTTTCGTCGCATGTTTGTGGAAATCGGCTACGATTTTTATGACAAAGGCAATTCAGTAGCGAGAATAAAAATATTGTTAATACAAATTTTGTGACGAAAATAAGACGAATATATTTCTGTGATAAAACTGTGATGACTTTAGTATTTAATTAAAAAAATTACAGTGTTGAAAAAGGGGCCAATTAAATGGCCCCTTTTTCACCCATACATTTTTCACCAGCCATCCACCCCCACACACATACACTCCACCACCATTTCACACCGCCACCACTATCACCTTGCACCTTCGGTACTTCGTTCCACTGCACCTCGCGCCACCGCCACCTCGCATCACCACATTTGGAAGTTCTAAAAGGTAACCCTTGTATTTTTTTCTTTCTTCTCCAAATCATTCACTATTTAGTGCTTGATAATAGATAAGCTTTGAATTGTTAGTGGTCCACGTAAGGCTGCTATTCTTGTCCAGTTTTGGTGATAATCTTAAGCCAAAGCTCTAATGACTTCACTATGTCTTCCAACAACACCGCCATGTTGTAATTAATTACGAGTTAGGTATAGATTTTTTATTGTGATTAGCTGATGGTATTTGTTCAGGAAAAAAGATTATTGGGGCTAATTAGGATAAGTTTTGAGTCGAAGGGAAAGGGAGTGGGAATGGCTAAGCATTTGTGGAGGTAGTTTTGCTAGGAGTAGTAAAAGATGGGTGTAAACTTCGGGTTGAGAACAATTACTCATATACATATATTTCTATGATCAATAGTCTACTTAAAGTATCCTTGGATGATTTCTCCATTAATTTTGGATGATGGCTTGTTTTCTTGGAAGTCTAGGCTTCTGATTTTAAATGTGTTTATTTGTTAGTTTCTTTTTACCCTCTTTTGTTAATTTGGTAGTATTTTTTGGGTGGGGCAGAGTGGAAGTTGTGACAAGGTTTTTGGTTACTAGAAGAGATCCTCAAAGTTTTTTACTTTCATCTTGTTTAATCTTGTGATCAACTTCTATGGATAATTATTTCAAATCCTGCAAAATGATTTCATTATGCAATAGGTATATTACCTCATTGATGTATTCCCCGTTTGTTTTGATCTTCTGACACCCTACCTCTTGGAAATGATTTTGCCATTGTTGGTTGCTGTAGTTGACATGATTTTCATCATATCAAGTCTTAAAGCTTTGGGTTGGGTTTACTTTGCTTGTTTTTCTCACATATGTTCCTCAAGAGTAGCTTAATAATATTTCGAACATTGTTGAAGTATATAGGGAGTGATGCTTTGAATGGTTTTGGATGGTATACATATGAGTGATTATTTAAATAGCTTAATAATATTGTAAACATTTTTAGATGTGGCAACTATATTTATGTGTGCTTGCAGTTTATAGTTATCTATAATAGGGGACCTTTTAACTTTGTAAGAATTTTTTATATGGATGCTTTTGTCCTTGACCAAAGAAAGTGAAGGTTGAAGTCCTAAACATTGTGTACAAGTGAATGCAGAAAAGTTGATTTAAGTAGTAATAGTAACATTAGGGACTTTGATTTAAATGACTTTTTTATACCGTGTTGTAGATATTAAACAAAAAAAAAAGCTAACATCGAAACCCATTTATGTTTCTAATAGCTAAATGCAAGCTCTCTGTCTTTTTATTGTTAGCTCTATCCTAGTTGACTCGGTAATGCAGTAATACAGTCTGCGTGCACTGGGTTTGTAGTGGATCTTCTTGCACTTCACTTGGTTATGCATCTTCTACATAGTGAATAGAGGACCTCTAGTTCTGCTGCAAAAATGAGGTCTTGTAACTGCATTCTAAATTGCATAATGTGAACTAGTTAATTTTCTTTTATGTTTTTAACTTTTGCATTCCAAAGATGAGAATGACCATTTATTTTAGGTAATTGATTAATTTAGTTAACTAAGATAAAATATTTTGCATCATGGTTTATGCATTTATTGAAAGAGTAATATTAGACGTCACTCTTCACCTAATTATCACCTCTTAGTTGGGATACTAGTTGGTATACCAACTAGATAAATTCATTTTATTTATTGATCTGTTTTGGAAGGGAAAAAAAATAAGAAATTTCGTTGGGGTTTTGATTAGAATGAGAGCATTATCTCTATCAATGTGTCTTCTTGGGGGATTTGTGTATGTGTTATTGTGTCTAAGATTAATAAGGTAATTTTTTTTTTAAAATAAGATCGATTGACCCCTCAATGAACATGAATATGAGAAATCAAATATATTTCTTTTTCCTATATTAATTTTAGTCTCTTTGTTTATTTTTTGTTTTTGGGTCAGCCAAATGTTTGATGTGCTCAACTGTTAGAAATTTCTTGTGTGATCTGTTTAGTCTCATGTAGGTAGCTGATTGGAACTTAAAGCTTGACTTTCCAAGAAAGTTGTGGTATTCACATCACGTTCTGTAAGTGATGCTCATCGATATGTTATACGTTGTTTGAGCGTGCTTCAAACTATTTTCCATTGTACCAGATTGACATCCATATCAGAGGTATCCATTCACTGACATTTCTCCAATTTCTTTTCTTATTAGTTTTTCACTCTACTTCATTGCCAGCAAGATATAATTTATTGATGGACTGGATGTTCTGTGATTATCCTCCTCTCTCTGAAGTGGTATTCAGATTTTTTGCCTTGTCCATAATGAGCATACCCGATCTATAGCATATAATATAATATGTGGTATACTACTGAACACGATGAATCATGTCTATAGCTTCATGTTTTGCACTTATCTTGATTTAACATGAAAGATCTCTCAAGGTCCATAATCTGAATTACTTTTGCTTAGTAGTTTCCTCACATTAACTAATCTTAATAATGAAAAGATAAGTATACGCAAGTTCCTTATTGTACATATTTGTAATGTCTATGTAATCACTCATATAGGCTGCCTTGAACTTATTAATGGTAGTCCAAAAATTACAATTCTTAGATAAATTCGTTGTCTAATTTATATAATGGTAGTCCAAAAATTACAGTTCTTAGATAAATTCGGGTGCATTGTTAAGCTCATTCATTACTACTTAAAATCCTTGACAATATAATATAAGGTGTCAAATTATATGCTAGAGTATATAAATTCTTTAGTTTAGAGTATTTTATCGGAAAATGATGTTGTGATTCCTAGATTTCTAGCTATATATGATAGCAAAATTGCAAGAATATAAGCAGAAGACATCATGCATCTGTGGAGAGCAAATAAAACATAGACAACAACTCCAGAACTTTGATACTTTAACAATTATAGCTCTAAGGTTTATAATCACATGTTTAAATTCAACAAGAAACTTACAAAAATAAAATAGATAAAATTAAAGCAAGAATGTAAAGACTGTGACAAGAGTATTTAGAATGTAAAACTATGACAATAATGGCATCACAAAATAATTTCAGATAAGAGTGATTGCAACAAAAGAGCACAACTAAGCCACTTAAAAGTCATACAGATCATAAAGCTAATATCACCACACATCTTGACGCAATTGTCAAATTGAATTTTCACCTACTACGAGGATGTACAGAATCAAGTTGATTCAAAAGAAAATCCAAAAAGTACCAGTAGCAAACAACATATATAGCATATAGTAAGCACCTCAGCAGGGAGCTCTTAGCCCCTAATCTACAAGCAAATCCAAGAAGTGGAAACTAAAAAAAGATAAACTAGTATCCACCAATCTTCTCTGCCAGAAAAAAAACTAGTTATATTCACTACCATATTTCAAACTCCTTTCACAAGTACAATCTGTCTTGATCACACACTGACACAAATCCGCAATTCCATTTTTATCTATTAAATTGTTTTGGTTGTTTATTAAGCTTTAAGTTTGGTTATTTTTCTTGTTTGCAGATATAAGACATGAATTTTCTGAAGATGGTGAGAATAGTAGGGTTAGATATGGACTGTCTTCCATGCAAGGATGATGTGCCACAATGGAGGATGATGAAAACTTTTTGCATATCAATTCTCTTTTGGAGCTTATCATACAAAACAAGCTAGATTATATTATGATAGATGTAAATTTGGTATTTCATTTTGAATGTATGTTTGAAGAAGGTAACTTTGTTGAATGATGACTATTATGTATACTTATCTACTTTGGTATGAAATTGTGTTTCTTTTGAATGGATGTATAGGTTGTGTAACTACTTGAGAGTCAATTATGAGGTTGTCTTTAAAAATTGTTTGAGATTCAATTGTGGATGTTTTGTAATTTAGCAGGATAAACAAGATGTTACAAATAGCATTAGAATAGTGGATTTGAAAATTGCCACAAATTTGTGACAAAAGGAATGAAATATGGCCACGTTTTTGCAATGAAAACAATTTGGGACGAATTTGTGACGAAAAAATTAGCCACGAATTTGTGACAATATTCGGCCACAGAATATTGACGAAATGTCAGCTACGAAATTACGACAAATAACTTGCCACGAGTTTGCCACAAAATGGCCTCAACTACATGTCGTGGCATATTAGTTGCATTTGCCATGAATTTGTCACGAACACTTTTAGTTTTACATGTCGTCGCAAATTAGTCACAAGACCACAAAAATGTGACGAAAAATGATTTTGTGATGCCATGTTTGGTGACAACAGACATGTCGTCATAATTTCGTCGCATTTGCTTGTTTGTGATGAAAATGTGACGATTACTGGCCGTCACAAAAGGCTTGTTTTTTGTAGTATAAGCCCAAATTGGACCAAACCAATCAGGACTATTTAGAGGGGGGTATGACCCCGGAGAATGAAAAGGTAGCTCGGAAACTCATGAAGTAGGCCTTAAGGTTTGTCATAATAGTTGGAAAACTCTAAAAAAGAGCATATACCTAGCCTCTCTTGAAATGTGTTAGGCTCGAGGAGGGAAACTATGTACTCAGGAAAATTTATGAAGGGGTATATGGAAACCACTTGGGTAGTAAAGCTCTGGCTCGGAAAGCATTAAGGCAAGGCTATTTTTGGCCAACCATAGAGCAAGATGCCAAGGAGTATGTGAAGAAGTGTGATACCTACCAAAGGTTTGCCAATATACAGAGAAAGGCGTTGGTAGACCTAACTGTGATGGTAAG
The DNA here is from genome assembly GCA_037974665.1 of Ehretia macrophylla. Lineage (NCBI taxonomy): Eukaryota > Viridiplantae > Streptophyta > Magnoliopsida > Boraginales > Ehretiaceae > Ehretia > Ehretia macrophylla. The sequence continues at coordinate 2,073,334 of CM075777.1, forward strand.
CCCATGGTCATTTTATCAATGGGGTCTAGACATCATTGGCCCATTGCCAACTGGTGTCGGTCAAAAGAAGCATGCCTTCGTGGCTATAGACTACTTCACCAAATGGCCTGAGGTCGAAGGTGTTGCTAGAATAACATAAAAGACAGCTTGGAATTTTGTATGGAAGAACATCATTTGCCGGTTTGAGGTGCCAAAGGTCATCATCACCGACCATGGCAAGCAATTTGACAGTGCATACTTTCGAGGAAAATGTGCTGAGATTGGGATCGACCTCAGATTCTCATCTATTGCTTACCCTCAAAGTAATGGCCAAGTCGAAAGGACTAATCAAATCATTTTGTAGGGTCTGAAAACCAAGCTGGAGGAAGCAGAAGGCCAATGGGTATCGATTCTCCCCAAGATGCTATAGGCCTAGCGAACCACCACCAGCTCGGCAACGAGAGAATCACCCTTCAAGCTGACCTTCGATACTCAAGCAGTGTTGCCAGTGGAGATCAGGTCTCCCACCAGTAGAACCCTCTTCCATGATCCAAGAATAAATGGTGTCCTAATCCGTGAGGAGCTCGACCTCGCTGAAGAGCTCTGAGCCAAAGCTCAAATCAAGATGTTGGCTAGCAAAGCTGCCATGCAAAGAGCCTTTGCCAAATAGGTCAAGCCTGAGCCTATTAAGGTTGGTGACCTGGTCCTTAGAAAGGCAATCTTCTTGCCCTGCTCGGGTAACAAGCTCTCCCCGACTTGGGAAGGACCGTACGAAGTCGTTAAAGAAGTCTGACTTGGGACCTTCTACCTCCGTGACAAGTACGGGAAACAACTGAAAAATGCATGGCACACAGAACACTTGAAACGAAATTTTGTCTAAGGTCCCCGAGCTGAAATCTTTTGTAAGGCACCCGAGCCAAAACTCTGCCTGTAGTTGGCTCTCGAGCCCAAGTACTTCATGTACATGATTGCAATACAATATAAATTTCGTATACCGATTTGATGCCCGACTTGGGCACGAACGCCTTAGCTACTCAGCTCTTGTAAACTCGAATTAACGCTTAAGTGGCCACACTTAATTACGAGTTAAAATCATCTCGGACTAGATTCTAGCTCAATTATAATCAATAACAATTTGATTCATTTAATTAGTTCAGATTAATGTCCAACTCAGTATTAATCAACTTCGGATTGGTTCATTACCTTAGTTTGGGCCCTAACCCGAACTCAACAGTAGTCAACATTAGTTTGACCAATTTTAACTCGGACTGACGAGTTGTCACGCCCCAACTCGACCCCACCTACGATCAGTCAGGACGCAACGGAATTTTAGCAGTATAACGACAGTAAATAGGATACCGAGGCTCTAAACCAACCTCATTAGAACATCATACATCAACTCCATAACCATACAATAAACAACTCAATAAAATAACAACATACAATATAACCATATTACACCATAATAATTCTTTGTTATACGCCTCCGTTCCAACATAATACATGAACCTTAATATACATTGCAAATATATATTGATACCAACCTAGCAACCTAAACATAGACAAAAGAAAGACTACTAAGATAGCATCAACTAATTCATTATCTTTTCAACGTCTTTTACATTATGAACTACAAAGCATATAAAAGTCAACTAGATAATTTACAAGATAGTAAAACAATACAACATCAAGGATAAGACTTCGGAACATAAGATTCATTCACGTAAGACACATTTTCCTCTTCAGGAGGCACGTACCCGTAGTCTTGCAAAAGAACACCTGTAAGCATGCAATAATAGAGAGTGAGCTTATAAAATAAACCCAGTGAGGATCCGATAGATCTCTAACAGTATACACTATACTCCTTGGAAATAATCCTTTGAGCAAGTAAACACACAATAACATCAATAATACTATCATCACATAATCTATAATGACCATTCAATAAAGGATACACTAGTTGGTGTAGCTCCAAACGCCATCACGATCATAACAGCCTTCTTGTGACTCCCATAAACTCACGCACCCGAGGTACCCCAATAACCTCTCCCTCCATGACACCTCCGTCATGCGAGCTGGAGGCAGTCTCTGGTAGTCATGCCATTATCAACCCGACAGCCCGATGCTGCCCGAGAGGTGGCACACACATACCAAAGACTCAGCAATAATAATAAACATCAATCATTCACAGGAGGACAGTCTAGCAGAACTGCCTATCTCCCGGCATCAATCATCAATCAATAATCAATCAATAATCATATTATTATCATAATAACATCAATAATCAATTTAACAATTAATAACTAAGTTAGATGACAAAGTAGGCCATTCAACCGAACATGCATTAAACACACAATCAAACCCTAGTTTACCCATCAACAACTCACAATTCAATCACTCAAACCATACCCAATCAACTAAAGGCATAATTTAACATTTTAAAGAAAGACAACCAAAACTTCAAATATTCATAACCTACATTCTACTAGTCCAAACCACTCCAAATCAGTTTCTATCACTTACCCAATCAATCAACTACATTAGCCCCCTCGGAAACCAACCAAAACACATCTAAATCATGTCCAATAACCCTAAAACCTTAGTGTGTCATGGCTGAAATTTCCGGATTTTAGCACCGACCTCAAAATTGAAAATTCGGCATTACAACGGTGCTACCACGTAATTAACAAACTTTTAGAAATCGACGGCAATCGATTTCAACCAATACAACTCAAGATAATCAACATTTAGCAAATTAATCAACTTTAAATACCCGAAAATAAATAATTTTGCTACAACGGTTCAAATCTCGCAAGAATACATATAAATGATCCCTAGCATGCATAGAGCAATAATCTAACTTCAAATTAACATTCTAACGGTTCAATAACTATTTATACGCATAAACACAAAATATGAGTTTTGAGATCTAGAATTTTTCTCTCACCTTTGATGTGATAAAAGCCTAGATATGCGTGCAATGCTTGCCCAACAAGCGGAATCCAACTCGGCATGAAGTTCTACGGACAAAAACTAGCTTTTTCTTTGAAAATTTGCTTTGAAAACTTGTTGAAAACCTTTCTCTTTTCTCCCTTCTTCCTCTCGGAAATGTGTGTGAAATGGAGGGTATTTTTGTTCTTTGTGAGTGTGTGTTGGTGATATATGCATATTAGTCAACATTTTAAATAAAGTCAAAGTTGAGTAAACTTGGTATATTTGTGTTTTCTTGTCTTTTAAATGCATTTTAGCTATCCCTTTACTCAAAACAAATATGCAACACCCAAGATAGCTCAAGTAGGTTATTTTTAGGTGACAAGAAGTTTTACAATCAAACAATTTCACCTGAGTCGGCTTAAAACTCGATTTTCGCAAAAGTCGGTGTAAAAACCCTAATAAATTCCTAAGCCGATTTGAAAACCGTTTTAATCAAACACAGGTCTATTAAAGTCCGAGGACTAGGTCTAGAAAGGTTAAAAAGACCAGTTTCAAAATTTTAGCGAACGTGTTTTGAAAATACTATTCACTAAAAGTCGACGATAAAATTTCTGACTCCGTTTTTTATGAAAATTTCATGAATGCACATTTAGCATGTTCTAGGAGTATTAATATCAAAATTACTATATTCTAAATCATATAGCACATAGACAAGTCATTTCACGCAAAATGAGAATAAACACGCAAAACGAGACAGGATAGAAAAGTGGGGTTTCACATTCTCCCCCCCTTAAAGAAATTTCATCCCCGAAATTCTTACTCGATGTACTGAACAGATCTAGGTACTGCTGTTGCATCTGATCTCGTCTCTCCCAAGTAGCTTCCTCAATGCCGTGATGCTTCCACAACACCTTAACCATCGGAATCTTCTTCGACCTCAACTCTCGTTCCATCTGATCAAGAATATGAATTGGACACTCGTCATAAGTCAGATTCTCACGAAGCTGTAACGACTCTAGCTCAAGAATATGAGAAGGATCCGGATTATATTTCTGCAAATTAGACACGTGAAATACATCATGGACATTGGAGAAGTTTTCTGGTAAAGCCAACCGATATGCTAACTTACCAACCCTGCCGGTAATCTCAAACGGCCCAACAAATCTCGGACTCAGCTTACCACTTTTATCATAATGAGCAAACCCCTTACGAGGAGACAATCTCAAGAAATCCCGATCTCCGACTGCAAACTGCAAGTCCTGACAACGCTTATTAGCATAACTCTTGAATCTACTCTACGCCGTAAGCATTCTCTACCTGATCAACTGAACATTCTCAATCTTCTCAAGAAGCTCTGGCATGATAGTCGGATCAATAGTCTTCATCTCTCCTACCTCGTCCCAATATAAATGTGAACAGTACTTACGACCGTAAAGAGCTGCGAAAGGTGCCATCCCAATAGTAGCTTGATAACTATTGTTATAGGCAAACTCGGCAAGTGGTAGATGTTTCTCCCAGTTCTTCCCGAAGTCCAGAACATAAGCCCTAAGCATATCTTTTAGAATCTGAATAGTCCGCTCAGACTGACCGTCGGTCTGTGGATGATACGTGGTACTGAAGTTCAGCTGAGTACCCAAGGTCTCCTGAAGTTTCTCCCACAAACGAGAAGTAAATCAAGGATCTTGATCTGAGATAATACTAGATGGAGTCCCGTGAAGTCTAACAATCTGATCCAAATAAAGACCCGTCAACTTTGTAACCTCATATCCTATTCTCATCGAAATAAAATGAGCTGTCTTCGTCAAACGATCCACAACAACCCAAACTGCATCATTACTCCTCGGTGTTCTAGGAAAACTAGTGACGAAATCTATCGTAATATGATCCCATTTCCACTCTGGTATAGCCAACGGCTGAAGTAACCCTGCAGGTCGTTGATGCTCGGCTTTCACCCTCTGACAAATCAAACATCTAGATACAAACTGAGCAACCTCTCTCTTCATGTTATTCCACCAATAGTGTTGCTTCAAATCTCGATACATCTTGGTTCCACCGGGATGAATAGTGTACTTAGAATTATGAGCTTCCTCCAGAATACCTCGCCTCAAGTCCGGTTCATCGGGAACATAAACCCTATTCCGAAACCGAAGAATACCATCCTCGTGCACTTTGAAGTTAGACTGATCATCCATGATCTGATCCTTGATCTTTTGAAGTTTAACATCAAGTTGCTGAGCTTCTCTGATCTGAGACAACAATAAAGGCTGAATACGGAGATGTGAACACATCACCCCAACCTGAGTCAACTCCGGTCTCCAATAAGTGAACTCCTCAAGAACTTCCCATTTCTTGAAAACTAAACAAAAGATACTCGCCTTACGACTAAGAGCATCTGCTACAACATTTGCTTTGCCAAGCAGATAATTGATAGAACAATTATAATCTCCAAGAAGCTCCATCCACCTCCATTGACGCATATTCAACTCCTTCTGTGAGAACAAGTACTTTAGACTCTTATGATCAGTGAAAATCTCGAACTTACTATCCCACAGATAATGACGCCACTTCTTCAGTGTGAAGACAACTGCTGCCAACTCAAGATCATGAGTCTAATAATTCACCTCATAAGACTTCAACTTCCTGGAAGCATAGGCAATAACTCGGCCGTTCTGCATAAGAACACATCCCAAGCCCTCCTTGGATGCATCGCTGTAAATAACCATATTATCGGTCCCCTCTGGTAGAGCAAGTACTGGAGCAGTAGTCAACCTCTTTTTCAACTCCTAAAACCCACTCTCACACTTCTCATCCCAAGCAAAGATAGTCTGTTTCTGAGTCAACTTAGAAAGTGGCCCAGCAATCTTCGAGAAGTCCTTTACAAGCCTACGATAATAACCCGCCAAGCCAAGAAAGCTACGGACCTCATAAACATTCTCTGGCCGTTTCCAAGACATCACCGATTCAATCTTAGTGGGATCTACAGAAATACCGCTCTGTGTGATAACATGACCAAGAAAAGATATGCGTTGCAGCCAAAATTCACATTTGCTGAACTTGGCAAACAACTGATGCTCCTGCAGATTCTGTAAGACAAGCCGTAGATGTTGCTCGTGCTCCGATTCAGATTTAGAATAGACCAAGATATCATCAATAAAGATTACCACGAACTGGTCTAAATACGGATGAAAAACCCGATGTATAAGATCCATGAATGCTGCCGGTGCATTAGTTAATCCAAAGGGCATAACAACAAACTCATAATGCCAGTACCGAGTCCTAAAGGCAGACTTCGGAACATCCTCCGTACGAATCCGAAGCTAATAATACCCCTGCCTCAAATCAAATTTAGAATAGACTTTGGCTCCCTCAAGTTGATCAAACAACTCGTCAATCAGTGGCAAAGGATATTTATTCTTAATGGTCACCTGATTCAAACTACCGTAATAAATACACAATCTCAAGGTACCATCCTTCTTCTTCACAAATAAAACAGGAGCTCCTCAAGGTGAAGAACTCTGCTGAATAAATCCCTTCTCCAATAACTCCTGCAACTGAGTTTTTAGCTCCTTCAACTCAGCTGGTGTGATACCCCGAACCCGGCATGCATTTAATGGTATTTAATTGCATTTAATTAAGTGTCATCTTAAATGTTAGCATTGAATTTTGTGTTTATTTTTAGTTAAACATTCATTTCTAGCATTATTTTCATATTTTTTTTAGAAGTAATTAAATAATACTTGAGTTAATTATTTTAACGGAGTATCAACTACTTTTCATATTTATGTTACCTGGTTTTATTTTATTGCACCTTAATGCTCGATTTTCAATTGAATGAAAAGTAGCTCCGAGCCGAAGTAAATTTTGAACTATGTTGCTTTTCAAAAATTATATTTTTCTTATATTCCATAATATTTAGGTGTTATTCGTTCTTCGTCGTTTTGTGCGTAGCATATCGAGAGCAATAGTTAGGAAATGATTTATAGTCCTCAACAAATAGTGAAAACTAGTATTTAGTGTTTTAATTTTAGTGTTTTAGTTGTTGTTGACTAGACTTATAATTGTATTAGTTGTTTTAGCCTTAAAATGCATGAAATAAGCTTATTTGACCAATTTTTAATTAGTTTGACCAAGGCTTTGACCATTTGACTTGTTGTCATCTTTTCAAATAGCATATAATTTCAAAATAAACAAACAAGAGTTGAAAAATAAAGGGAGAAGGCCGAAACTTTGAGGAGAGAAAAAAAAAATATTTTCAACTTTCAAATCTTCAAAACTTCGCGAGAGCTTGCACGGGGTTGTGTCTGAGGCTTCCAGCGTGGTTTTCCTAGCGTCTAGGAGCGTCTAAGGTGAGGGTTTCATCGTTATTTGCGCATTTGAAATAATTATGTCTAAACTTTAATTTTTGTGATTTAGCCGTAGGTTGTTATTTTATCCGTTTTGTTGATTAAAGAATGTTCCTTGATGATTGTAGAACATGTATTTGTAGCTTTTTAGCATTTTCTATGGTTGAACATAGCAATTGCAATTTTAAATGCGAATGGAATAGTAAAATATGAATAGTAAATCCCTGTTTCGTAAAAGTTGCTCCGTTATGCGTTCTGTTGATGTGAAAAGATGCTAGATATGTTAGAATGCTTAAATGTATGGTTTAATTGAATTGTGAAATGAAAAAACAGAGAAAAATGGCTTGGTACATGTTGGGGTCGTTCCGGTCGAGCTTGGCATTTTATCGTTTTACGTGAAGGCATTGTCGTAGTATGCCATAGAAGCACTTTTGGTGCAGTTATGACATTGGTTGGGTGATCGGTTGAGGTAGTTGTAGTTCAAACGAGCAAAGGGGAAAATCGGGGCTTTGCGGGAATTCTAGGGTAGAGTAGGGTTTCGTGGTCTTTAGACGTGCCTTATGATGTCCTAAGAGGAGTGGTGAAGTCGGTTTCCAAAACTCGTAGCTCGTTTGGAAGTAGTAGCATTGAGAAAGTTGGGGTCATTTAGTGTTTTAGTTGATTTTTATAATGCTTGCTTATATGATGCTTATTGTGGATTATTATGCTCGTTATACTTGAATATGATTGAATTGTATATCATTGTTGATAATGCTTGTTAGTGTTGTTCTTGTTATTTTATTGATTGTAAATGCTTATTGAATCGCATGTTGATACTAATCTGCACTTGAGTGCCTTGCTCGATTATCGTTATATTCTTCGTATTGCATTGCATTGTGTCAGGCTCATGAGTGACGGGCCTCTCTGGGTAGTCTCGGGCTGCCAGGGTTGGTTGCTCTAGCTCCGTGTCCTATTCACGTTCTCTCTTGGGTTGCTGCCTAGGGAGTTTTGGGTCGTAGAATTGACAGAGTATGTCTGGAGTACTCTAAACGGAAGTTATAAGGTGGTGAGCCGGCGCGTCATTGTTAAAGTCATCGAAATCATGATCGGTACATTACTCGTTTGAGTGAACCATAGCCTTTAGAGTGTGGTATAGCTTTGAATGGTCGTGTTAATGCTTTCTTTGATTGTTTATTGTATTGTCGTTTATATTGAATGCTTACTTATTGATTATATTGCTTAACTGTATGTATTTGCATTGCACGATCTTCTTTCTCTCCACCTCAATATCTGTCTCGCCCTCACTGAGTATACGTGTTGTGTATGCTCACTCCTCACTACCACATTTCAGGAAATGCCTTGTTAGCTGGAAAGTACGTGGTTACGTGAAAGATCATACTTGAAGAGTTGCTTTGCGTGCTATGTGGCTTGAGTTGTCAAAGATGCAAAGATGTATGTTTCATGTGTTGTATGTATTTAATGTTAAAAGGAATGTAATTTAAATTTAACTAGGTAATTGAGGTAGAATGATAAGCTAGTTTATGTATCTAATTAGTATAGTTAACTTCAATGCATGATTGTATTGTCTAAAAGAAAGAGTTAGAATAGTCTGGGTACTTGGAAATGTATGTATACTTGTTGTGTTTAATTGTTGAGAAACAAGGCTCGGATGGCCTTGAGGTGTTTGTATGGTTGGACATGGTACTGGTCCACTCATATGCTATTGCAGGTTTTGCATTTTGCCTAGAAACAGGGGAGACTCCTTCCGTCTTTTCCTAAAATTTTGCCCGGGTTTGGAATTGGGTTGTGATTATATTGATTGATAGAACTCCCGGTCTCAAGAGGGATCAGGGTGTTACAGGTGGTATCAGAGCTTGTTTAGCTCATAAGTCGAGACAGGGTCCTCGGTCTGGTGGGTAGTGATCCTTGAATGTGTGCTTGTTAAGTGTGTCTTGAAAATGTATGCTTGTATGTGAGATTGTGTGTCTTGACTTGAATGTATGCACCTATGTGATATAGTTATGTGTTATGTGCTAAATGTGTGTTACGTGAAGTGAAGTGACTACTCGTGTATCGAATTGGCATCGTGAATCGAATTGACCTTGTGAATTGTTATTTACTTGGAGTATTGCTTGTAATGTGTGTGTTGGAATGTCTTGAATTGGTTGTGCCGTGATTTGAATTGATTATGTTGTGCTTGACTTGATTGTCGTGCTTGAGTGGCTTTGTTGAATAAACTGTTTTATAAACTTGCTTGCATAATAGTTTAAGGCACATATGTATAAATGTGATATCTTGGCATTCATACATGTCCTGTTGAAATGGAAAGAAAGAGTTTTTCCTTCCCCTGAAGAGAAGTGGTTAGTAGCAAGCCCTCCAAGTTATGTGGCTTGACGGGGATGAGCAGTATTTGACTAGCCTTTATTTGGGAGTTGGTGTTTGCTTTTGGAGCTCGGTTATTGGCGAATCTCTAAGGTCCTCCTATGTGCTTAACAGTTGTGAAAGAGTAGCTTTCTTTGGGGGTTCTATTTGGTTGTTCTCTGGAGCATTCTTTGGTTTTCTTATTGGGTATTCTTTGGAACTTCTGTTGGCACTTCTCGGTGGACTTGGCTATTGGGATTTCAATCGGACTTACTGCATGGTATTATCTATGGTATATGTGTCTCGGTCTTTATTGGTGTGATACTGGCATCCCTGATTGGAAATTCTTCAATGGCATTTTATAGAATTCTTAGTGGTCATTTATCTAGTACTTACTTATTGGGCAATTCTTGCTACTTTCTTATTAGAGCATTGTTTCGGGTATTTCCTTTAGTGTTCCTCAGTAGGTTTGGTATTTGGAATTCTATCAGACTTATTGTATAGTACTACTTATGGTATTCTTTAGAATTCTTAGTGGGAATTCTACTAGTATCTTCCTTGATGGCACTTATTGGAAGTTTTACACTTGGAATCTTGTTCAGACTTATTATCTCATATTGCTTACGGTATGCTGTGGAATACTTTGGGCTTTCTTGGTGGTAAGTTGTATAAAGTTTGCACTTGACAAATGGCGATGAGGTCTTGGAGTTTGGTCTTATATGTGCTGCATCTACTTTGGCTATCCTTGACTTCCTTATTTGGTACTTGTTGAACTTCTACTGGAGATTCGTATGTGGGGTATTTCTTCGCCATCCTTCTTGTCATTAATATGTGATGTTAATTTTATCTACAGTATCTTTGCTTTAGTCTTTATTGGTATTATCTCGGCACTCTTGGTTGGAATTTTATTCTTCTTCGATATTTGTGTCAATGGGATTCTTGTACGATATCTACATTTGAGCCTTTATTCAGCATTACTACTTGGAATTTCTTCTTAAACTTCCTTATTGGTCTTCTTGTTTAATATACTTGCTTAGCAACCGATGAAGATTAGTCAGAATTGGATTTCAGATGATGTTGAGTTCTATCGGAAGAAGAATTGCGAGGACGCAATTGTTTTAAGGGGGGAATGATGTGATACCCCGAACCCGGCATACATTTAATGGCATTTAATTGCATTTAATTAAGTGTCATCTTAAATATTAGCATTGAATTTTGTGCTTATTTTTAGTTAAACATTTATTTCTAGCATTATTTTCATATTTCTTTTAGAAGTAATTAAATAATACTTGAGTTAATTATTTTAACGGAGTATCAACTACTTTTCATATTTATGTTACCTGGTTTTATTTTCTTGCACCTTAATGCTCGGTTTTCAATTAAATGAAAAGTAGCTCCGAGCCGGAGTAAATTTTAAACTATGTTGCTTTTCAAAAATTATATTTTTCTTATATTCCATAATATTTAGGTGTTATTCGTTCTTCGTCATTTTGTGCGTAGCATATCGAGAGCAATAGTTAGGAAATAATTTCTAGTCCTCAGCAAATAGTGAAAACTAGTATTTAGTGTTTTAATTTTAGTGTTTTAGTTGTTGTTGACTAGAATTGTAATTGTATTAGTTGTTTTACCCTTAAAATGCATGAAATAAGCTTATTTGACCAATTTTTAATTAGTTTGACCAAGGCTTTGACCATTTGACTTGTTGTCATCTTTTAAAATAGCATATAATAGCAAAATAAACAAACAAAAGCTGAAAAATAAAGGGAGAAGGCCGAAACTTTGAGGAGAGAAAAAAAAAATATTTTCAACTTTCAAATCTTCAAAACTTCGCGAGAGCTTGCACGGGGTTGTGTCCGAGGCTTCCAGCGTGGTTTTCCTAGCGTCTAGGAGCTCTAAGGTGAGGGTTTCATCGTTATTTGCGCATTTGAAATAATTATGTCTAAACTTTAATTTTTGTGATTTGGCCGTATGTTGTTATTTTATCCGTTTTGTTGCTTAAAGAATGTTCCTTGATGATTGTAGAGCATGTATTTGTAACTTTTTAGCATTTTCTACGGTTGAATATAGCAATTGCAATTTTAAATGCGAATGGAATAGTAAAATATGAATAGTAAACCCCTGTTTCGTAAAAGTTGCTCCGTTATGCGTTCTGTTGATGTGAAAAGATGCTAGATATGTTAGAATGCTTAAATGTATGGTTTAATTGAATTGTGAAATGGAAAAATTTAGAAAAATGGCTTGGTACATGTTGGGGTCATTCCAGTCGAGTTTGGCATTTTATCATTTTGGGTGAAGGTATTATTGTAGTATGCCATGAAGCACTTTTGGTGCAGTTATGACATTGGTTGGGTGATCGGTTGAGGTAGTTGTAGTTCAAACAAGCAAAGTAGAAAATCGGGGCTTTGCAGGAATTCTAGGGTAGAGTAGGGTTTCGTGGTCTTTAGCCGTGCCTTATGATGTCCTAAGAGGAGTGGTGAAGTCGGTTTCCAAAACTCGTAGCTCGTTTGGAAGTAGTAGTATTGAGAAAGTTGGGGTCATTTAGTGTTTTAGTTGATTTTTATAATGCTTGCTTATATGATGCTTATTGTGGATTATTATGCTCGTTATACTTGAATATGATTGAATTGTATATCATTGTTGATAATGCTTGTTAGTGTTGTTCTTGTTATTTTATTGATTGTAAATGCTTATTGTATCGCATGTTGATACTAATCTGCACTTCAGTGCCTTGATCGATTATCGTTATATTCTTCGTATTGCATTGCATTGTGTCAGGCGCATGAGTGACGAGCCTCTCTGGGTAGTCTCGGGCTGTCAGGGTTGGTTGCTCTAGCTCCGTGTCCTATTCCCGTTCTCGCTTGGGTTGCCGCCCAGGGAGTTTTGGGTCGTAGAATTGACAAAGTATGTCCGGAGTACTCTAAACGGAAGTTATAAGGTGGGTGAGCCGGCGCGTCATCGTTAAAGTCATCGAAATCATGATCGGTACATTACTCATTCGAGTGAACCATAGCCTTCAGAGTGTGGTATAGTTTTGAATGGTTGTGTTAATGCTTTCTTTGATTGTTTATTGTATTGTCGTTTATATTGAATGCTTACTTATTGATTATATTGCTTAACTGTATCTATTTGCATTGCACGATCTTCTTTCTCTCCACCTCGATATCTGTCTCGCCCTCACTGAGTATACGTGTTGTGTATGCTCACTCCTCACCACCACATTTTAGGAAATGCCTTGTTAGCTGGAAAGTACGTGGTTACGTGAAAGATCATGCTTGAAGAGTTGCCTTGCGTGCTATGTGACTTGAGTTGTCAAAGATGCAAAGATGTATGTTTCATGTGTTGTATGTATTTAATGTTAAAAGGAATGTAATTTAAATTTAACTAGGTAATTGAAGTAGAATGATATGCTAGTTTATGTATCCAATTAGTATAGTTAACTTCAATGCATGATTGTATTGTCTAAAAGAAAGAGTTAGAATAGTCTGGGTACTTGGAAATGTATGTATACTTGTTGTGTTTAATTGTTGAGAAACAAGGCTCGGATGGCCTTGAGGTGTTTGTATGGTTGGACACGGTGCTGGTCCACTTATATGCTATTGCAGGTTTTGCATTTTGCCTAGAAACAGGGGAGACTCCTTCCGTCTTTCCCTAAAATTTTGCCTGGGTTTGGAATTGGGTTGTGATTAGATTGATTGATAGAACTCCCGGTCTAGAGAGGGATCGGGGTGTTACAGCTGGTGCTATCCGGTATGCTGATTTAGAAATATGTTGAGTACCGGTAACAAGATTAATCACAAACTCTACATCTCTCTCTAGTGGTAACCCTGGCAACTCCTTGGGAAATACATTGGGATATTCCCGAATAATAGGGACTTCCTCCAGCTGTAGCTTATCAGATGGCTTGTTGATCAAATAAGATAGATAACCCGAACACCCCTTACTCACCAACTTAACAGCTTTAGTTGCTGAGATAACAAAGCTCGTCTTAGCACCCCGGTTCCCTACTACCTCAACTACTGGCTGATCTGGCAAACGAAACTGTACTACCTTGGTTCTACAGTTTAACTGGGCATCATACTTAGAAAGCCAATCCATATCCAAGATAATATCATACCCCCGGATAGGAAATAAGATAAGGTCCGAAGGAAAACTGTGCCCCTTAACATGTATTTTACAATCCTTACATACTAAGCCAGTCACATACTTATCAGTCAAAGAGGTACTAATCTCAACCACATAAGGCAATCTTTCAGGTTGCACATTAACACGTTGCACACAAGCAGGAGTAATGAAAGAATGCGTAGCACCAGAATCAGTCAACACTTTAACAAGTTGATCAAGTATAAGGAAGTTACCTTCCACCACTGCAGTCTCCTCAGGCATTTCCTCCAAATCAACTGCGTAGGCCCGAGCCTGAACCCGCTGCTGCTGAGGTGCACTGCTCGCAGGTCTACCCTGATAACCTTGAGTCACTGCCCGACCCTCAGTCCTCGAATATCTAGGGCAATCCCTCGCCCTGTGCTGATTGCTGTCGCATCCTAAACACGTCCCTACCTTCACTCTGCAATCGGCCTCTACATGCCCCGTGCGCTTGCAGTGTGTACACTGCGGTGATGATGCACTAACACTGCCCCTGGAAGAACCAGAAGCTGAAGAAGCAGCTATACCAGCCTGCTGCTGAGGTCTAACAAAACTAAGCTTGTATTGACCCTGAGACTGGGCTGGCCTATACTGGGACTGAACCTGATATGACCCCTGCTGAAACTGAGGCCGATAATAACTCTGCTGACCCTGTGGCTTGAAAGAACCCTGTTGAGCTGGCGGCCTGTACACAACCTACTGTACGGGAGGCCTATATACTCCCTACTGAAACTGCGGCTGATACAGCCTTTTACTGGGCTGACTAGACACAAGCTGATCCCCCTTCCTCTTTTCTAACCTAGAAGCTGCCTCAAAGGCCTCAGTGAATATATCATACCGATTCAGAGCCATCACATCCTGAATCTCGGGTCTCAACCCCAACATGAATCTACGAGTCCTCCGCTCCTCATCAACCACATACTCTGGTGCATACCGGGACAATCGAGTAAAGGTGGCCTTATACTGAGCCACTGAGGCATCCCCCTGAACCAGAGACAGAAACTCAGCGTCTCTCCGCTCCCTCGCGATCCTCGGGACATACGTTGCCCGGAAAGCTAACAGAAAGGTACCCCAAACATATGGAATACCCTAAGTCGCCTAGCTAGTTCTCACCGTGCGCTACCATTCTTCTGCCTCATCATCCAGCAAGTACACGGCAAAGGAGACCTTCTGCTCATCGGTATAATCAAGAGGATCATAAATTTTCTCTACCTTACTAATCCATGCTTCAGCCTTCCGATCATCGGGTTCCCCCTGAAATCTAGGTGGATGATACCCTAAGAACTCTTTCAGGGTACCACGCCCGTGGTTTCTACCCTGTACATTCAACAACTGAGCCTGCCAAGCCTGAGTCTGGGCAGCCTGCCCTGCTATCAATTGGGCCTGTCAGACCATTAACTTAGCAATCCTATCCATAGCTACCCTCAAACGATCATCACCCCTATCACGGCCCGGTGCCGCATTACCAGGAGTCTCATCTATTACCTCGGGCCTACCTCTGGTCCTTGGTCTACCGGCCATTCTACTAATCAAAGAGTTAGCACAGGTTATAGCACGTAAACAGGTTATAAACAACAAACTCATATTAAGCACATAAATCATATAAATCACTTAAGTATCAATCACATAAACAAACACATAATCACATAAGCACTTTAATCACATAATCACTTATCATCTAATCATGTTAACACATATTTCACTTTTCTTTCTTTTCATACATACTTTCATGCTAAGACCATTACCCACATTCTGAGAATACCCCGGCTGACAACTAACATGCACTCTGATACCACTTAAATGTCATGCCCCAACACGACCCCACCTACGATCAGTCAGGACGCAACATAATTTCGGCAGTATAACGACAGTAAATAGGATACCGAGGCTCTAAACCAACCTCATTAGAACATCATACATCAACTCCATAACCATACAATAAACAACTCCTCAATAAAATAATAACATACAACATAACCATATTACACCATAATCATTCTTTATTATACGCCTTCGTTCTAACATAATACATGAACCTTAATATATATTGCAAATATATATTGATACCAACCTAGCAACCTAAACATAGACAAAAGAAAGACTACTAAGATAGCATCAACTAATTCATTATCTTTTCAACGTCTTTTACATTATGAACTACAAAGCATATAAAAGTCAACTAGATAATTTACAAGATAATAAAACAATCCAACATCAAGAATAAGACTCCGGAACATAAGACTCATCCACGTAAGGCACATTTTTCACATTTTCCTCTTCAGGAGGCACGTACCCGTAGTCTTGCGAAAGAACACCTGTAAGCATGCAATAATAGAGAGTGAGCTTATAAAATAAGCCAAGTGAGGATCCGTTAGATCTCTAACAGTATTCACTATACTCCTTGGAAATAATCCTTTGAGCAAGTAAACACACAATAACATCAATAATACTATCATCACACAATCTATAATGACCATTCAATAAAGGATACACTAGTTGGTGTAGCTCCAAACGCCATCACGATCATAACAGCATTCTTATGACTCCCATAAACTCACGCACCCGAGGTACCCCAATAACCTCTCCCTCCATGACATCTCCGTCATGCGAGCTGGAGGTAGTCTCTGTAGTTATGCTATTATCAACCCGACAGCC
The DNA here is from genome assembly GCA_037974665.1 of Ehretia macrophylla. Lineage (NCBI taxonomy): Eukaryota > Viridiplantae > Streptophyta > Magnoliopsida > Boraginales > Ehretiaceae > Ehretia > Ehretia macrophylla. Next base: position 2,089,725 of record CM075777.1, read on the forward strand.
CGATGCTGCCCGAGAGGTGGCACACACATACCAAAGACTCAGCAATAATAATAAGCATCAATCATTCACAGGAGGACAGTCTAGCAGAACTGCCTATCTCCCGGCATCAATCATCAATCAATAATCAATCAATAATCATATTATCATCATAATAACATCAATAATCAATTTAACAATTAATAACTAAGTTAGATGACAAAGTAGGCCATCCACCGAACATGAATTAAACACACAATCAAACCCTAGTTTACCCATCAACAACTCACAATTCAATCACTCAAACCACACCCAATCAGCTAAAGGCATAATTTAACATTTTAAAGAAAGACAACCTGAACTTCAAATATTCATAACCTACATTCTACTAGTCCAAACCACTCCAAATCAGTTTCTATCACTCACCCAATCAATCAACTACATTAGCTCCCTCGGAAACCAAACAAAACACATCCAAATCATGTCCAATAACCCTAAAACCTTAGTGTGTCATGGCTGAAATTTCCGGATTTTAGCACCGATCTCACAATTGAAAATTCGGCATTACAACGGTGCTACCACGTAATTAACAAACTTTTAGAAATCGATGGCAATCGATTTCAACCAATACAACTCAAGATAGTCAACATTTAGCAAATTAATCAACTTTAAATACCCGAAAATAAATAATTTTGCTACAACGGTTCAAATCTTGCAAGAATACATATAAATGATCCCTAGCATGCATGGAGCAATAATCTAACTTCAAATTAACATTCTAACGGTTCAATAATTATTTGTACGCATAAACACAAAATATGAATTTTGAGATCTAGAATTTTTCTCTCACCTTTGATGCGATAAAAGCCTAGATATGCGTGCAATACATGCCCAACAAGCGGAATCCAACTCGGCATGAAGTTCTACGGACAAAAACTAGCTTTTTCTTTGAAAATTTGCTTTGAAAACTTGTTGAAAACCTTTCTCTTTTCTCCCTTCTTCCTCTCGGCAATGTGTGTGAAATTGAGGGTGTTTTTTTGCTTTGTGAGTGTGTGTTGGTGATATATGCATAGTGGTCAACATTTTAAATAAAGTCAAAGTTGAGGAAACTTTGTATTTTTGTGTTTTCTTGTCTTTTAAATGCATTTTAGCTATCCCTTTGCTCAAAACAAATATGCAACACCCAAGATAGCTCAAGTAGGTTATTTTTAGGTGACAAGAAGTTTTACAATCAAATAATTTCACCCAAGTCAGCTTAAAACTCGATTTTTGTAAAAGTCGGTGTAAAAATCCTAATAAATTCCTAAGCCAATTTGAAAACCATTTTAATCAAACACAGGTTTATTAAAGTCCGAGGACTAGGTCTAGAAAGGTTAAAAAGACCAGTTTCAAAATTTTAGCGGACGTGTTTTGAAAATACTATTCATTAAAAGTTGATGATAAAATTTCTGACTCCGTTTTTTATAAAAATTTCATAAATGCACATTTAGCATGTTCTAGGAGTATTAATATCAAAATTACCACATTCTAAGTCATATAGCACATAGACAGGTCATTTCATGCAAAACGAGAATAAACACGCAAAACGAGACAAGATAGAAAAGTGGGGTTTCACACGAGTCTAGGTCGGCAACGATTATTTGGTTGTCTAATTAACCAGCTCAGATTAGGTTGTTAGCTCATCAATCACATCTAGCTTGGTTCTTTATATAGAAGATTTGTTATTTAAGTTTGAAAGGTCCATTATATTGGTCTAACCCCACTTACTTGAGAAAATTTGCGAAGAAAAAAGTACACTTGTACGAACACGGACAAAACGCAAACAACATTAAAATATTCATTTCATTAAAATTAAAAAAGAGTAGAAATTACAAAAGACCGACCTAGGCGAATTACAAAGCTTATTTAGGCGTTGTGGGAGCAGTCAGAGAGGCAGCGACATTGACCTCTTCCCCAACATGATCCATGCCCTCCTTGACGAAGTCCATCACTTCTTGGGCTTACTACTTCAGGTCAGTTGGAAGCTCAAGAACTTCCTAAAACTCTGGCGGTGGGGCCTCCAAGACTTTGATGCAGTCATTCTTGGAGGCAGGAAGGAAGGTATTTGCTCACTCCTGAACAGCGACTTGGCCGCAGAAATAGTACTCTAGCTTAACGTACTTGGCCATTATCCCACCTTCAGTCGCCACCCAGTCCACAGCCGCGTCACTAGACTTGAAGGCTTCCACCGTCTTCTCTCCATGGGGTCCGACCTGATCTAAGAGCTCTTGGAGCTTCGCCTTGGCCTCGCGCCTCGCGCTTCTCCAACTTGTAATGTTCTACGTCCTTGGCATCCGTCTGACATCAAAATTTCTCCGTCTCGAGCTCATTCTCCTTGATTGCAAGCTCCGCCTTTAGCTGTTCGATCTCACCGGGTCCTTCTTATATCTCCTGGAAGCCTCCTTTCTCTGAGCGTTGAGCTCGGCTCGGGCATCCTCTCATCGTTGCTCGAGCTTAATGCAGTGAGCTTGGGCCTTAGTGAGGAGGCTGAGGATGGAGAGAGCATGGGACTCGACCTGCAAATAAAAACAATAGACGTAATCAGCCGAGCTGAAAAACATAATCATACGAATATAGTTGAGTGTGACTCACCATGATCACGACCGTCTTCAAGTCGAGGGAAAGCTGCTCGGCGGGAACCTTCACCAACTTGGGGTCGAGATCGACTGTGGCTGCCTCAACATAATCTTTTCGGGGACGGACCATTTCTGTTACTTTACGTATCCCGGTGTACTCGGGTCAGGGTCTCTTCTTGGTGTTAGAGCAAGTGGCCGAGTGCTCCTGGATTGTTACCTCGGAGGTCGATTTCTTTTGCAGGGGGGACTCTGGGGCCTTCTTGGAGGACATCTCGGTGTCGACCTCCCGTCCTTTGTCGTTGGGCCGCTGCCTTTAACCTTACGGGGTAGTGGCTCTGTGGCTGGACTGAGTCAAGCCCTCGTCGCTGGCCTCAGCCTTCATCCTCTTGATGTAAGCAAGCCTCCCAGCCTCTGACATGTCTACAAGAGAGAGATTGAGAAATGACCAAGAAGCAATTGCAAATAATAAGTGAGAGGCAAGATGATGGGGAGGTCGGGTGCTAGTCACATAAACTGACCCTCTTCTGAGCTGGACTCTTCATCTTTCTCAGGGTCATACAATAGGTGGGGATGTTCATTTGATAGGTCGGGTTCCTTCTCAAATAGCCCGGAGTCCCAAAAAATCATATCCTATTTCAACACGCTTTTAATATCGATCAGCGATCCCGACTCAAGTCTAAGCACTTTGATCTTCTGAAGTTCCGCGTCCGAGAGCTTGGGGTCGTCGTTCAGCTTCTTCTTTAGGGTGGGATTCCAATCCCTCCTACACCCCGGATTCACAGTCGGCTCTACCCAATAATAGTCGTTCTGCCAACCCTTGCTGGAGGAGTGCCACTTGGTGAATATGGCGCTTCCCGCCAGAGCCACGAAATGGAACCATCCAGGCAGCTTAGGGTTGGGCTTGCACATAAAAAATTGCCTAAACTGGAGCAAGGTCGGCTCCACATCCTTCTCGAGGTAAAACACATAAAATGACACAATTATGGTCCAGCCATTGGGAGACATCTGACCCGGACTGAGCTCTAAATAGTTCAGGATGATGGTGATGAAGCTCGGGAGCGGGAGCTGGATGACATCAAATGCGAGGTCATAGATAGTAGAGTGGTCATGTGGAGGATAACAAGCAAAGTCGTGCTAACCCGGAACCTTCAACTTGTGGTCTCAATCTACCGACCAATTCCTCAGCCTAGCATTCGCTATCTGAACGGTAGAGTGGCACTTGCGCTTATAGCAGGCGAGTAGTTGCTCGATCCTCTTGCCCCGACCTGATGAATCGCTGGCTGTAGCTGAACTTGGGGGCGGAACAGCCCTCATTGGCTCCGTTGTAGAGGCTCTAGCTAAAAACTCCTGCGGCAGCTTGAGCCCCTTCAATTGGTTCAAAGGGGATCTATCCTCTTCATTCCCCAAGTCTTCCAAATCGGCCAAAGGATCCACCTCGGCCTCTTCCTGCACTCGTCTGACCTCAATAACTTGGCAGTCATCATCACTGGCTCTGGGCTCGGACCGATGAGCTAATCCTTGAGATACTCGAGGACTGTCCTCACTTTCACCTCCATCCGAGATGGATTTCGAGCTCGGTGGACTCTCATCATCCCAATAGGATCTCGTCTCCATCATTTGAGAATCTTCAGACTCCGACCTCCCTATTCTGTATATGAATTGAAAATATATGTACAAAATTGATCTAAAATGAGTCGGGACATACCTAACAGCTCTAGTTGTGGATGTGATCCGAGCTAATTGACTCTGAACTGGTTGGTTTCTAAGCTGAATGTGTTGAGTAGATCGCTTGCTGAGTTAAAATGTCCGACCACTCTGGTTGCCAACTTGAAAGCTCTTCAAATTTTGTAAGCAAAATGTGAAATGGATTTCAGACATCAGGGCCCTATTTATAGGCAACTACTGTAACCACCTTTGGGAATTTCTAGCTCGGGAACAACTCCTAAATCTAGATCTTACCCTTTCGATCTCGACTTGGGGGAGGGGGGGGGGCGGACAATTGACGAGGTGGACACCGAGCTGACGTAAAACTCCTAAGGTGTTCCGACAAAGAATCCACCAAATCTTGAATACAATAAAGAAGAAAATAATTCGATTAACTAAAGGGCTTATTAGATCCCCTAAAAGGGATGAAGAATGGTAGAAATAAAAATAACAAAATCTCGATGGCAAGGGAAAGATCAAATGATGCATGTGTGCATGTGTATCTATTCTATGATGAAGAAGTCAATGACATTCGCTTCAAGTGTGTTAGTATGCATATGAATTTTCATGCTAGAAAGGTCATTAGAACCCCTCTAGTTTTATGTGAGTACAATGGAACCCGTCTAGATATATATGGGTACTTGTGTGAAATATACACATGATAAAGGCTAATTAAACTTTTAAATGCACACCTGCATGTGGAGGCTTTGGAATTGCCAAAGGAGATTATTGGAATACCTTTGAAGTGGCCGTGCTCAAATGAATTAAGGTAGGGACTGAGTAAATACATGAATATTGAGATGTATTGGACTAACCATAGAAAAAGAAAATAGTAAATGCAAATGATAGTTTCAACTTCCTGGGTGAATTTCTAAAAATATGTGTGTGATGCAGGAATGCATATATATATATGCAAGAAGTATAAGAAGATCAAAATCTAAATGTTAACAATCTAACTATTATGCATAATCATATTCAAGAGATAAACGTTAATGCAATTTGCCTTTCTCTTCATGCTACAGGATCATCATGTTTGTGACTACATAAATAACAAGCAACAACAAACAAACAACAAACAATCAGTAATTGCAACAATGAACAATTAAAATAATCCTAAGACATGTTATATACCATTGTTATCCCAAATTATCCTAAGATGGGGAGGGGGGGGGGGGTGAATTAGGATAAGAAAGAAATAATACTACTTTTTCAAATAAGAATTGCAATTAATAAGTTCTATCAAATAAAATATCAAACACAATAAGAGCAATAAAGTAAAAAGTAGGGAGAGAAGAGAAAGAGAGATGAAGCCAATGATTTTTAGGTAGTTCGCTACTCTATATCTACCACATAAGGTATCCTCTTAGGATTTTATACAAACTCTACTAGAGCTGCTTATTCAAATGTTGGTAAAACACAAACCAATTTACAACCCACTATTGAGTCCACAAGAGCAATCCAATAGCTTCTTCAAATGTAGGTTAAGCTCAACCCATTATCTCTTTCCCTTTGAGTTCACAAAAGATCAACAACACTTTTCTTTGTACTATGATTATCACAATCTAAGAACAAAAGTGTATTACGAGCAAGAGTATGTGTATATGAAACATACAAAGCTTTAACTCATTTTTGAGTTGGATAATACAAATGAAGCACAAATTGTAGCTCAAGGATTTGCAAGTGTTAGCTCAATAATGTGGCTTTAATGAAGAATAAATACTTTGAAAGTGTTAGAGAAATTGCTTGTATATGGAAGAGGTAAAATATTTTGATGGTGTGTTTGGAAAAATATAGAAAAAAATTTATCGGCTAGTTAACGGCTACTTTTTCAAACTGCTGTGTAAAGGAACAAGATGAGTACCTTGGCCAGTTTACTCATCCGAGGATCGCTGTTAAAGTCAGACAAGGATGTCGGACAAGTCCCTCATCTGGCTCTATCTTCCTTACCTGAATGAGCATGGTTGGTTGAGGGCCACAGCCGACTAATCTCATCTAGACTAGACAAACATAGCTTGACAAGTTTTAGCCAAAAAGACTTTTCCAAACACATTGCAATGAGATTAAAACTTTATGGAACATGAATATTATTTTCAAAGAAGGAATTTTGAAAATCTAAATAATGGTTTAAAGTTTTGAAAATGGTTTTAGCACTTAATAGCTTTCACATTGCATTTTTGAGGCATACGACATATAGTGGCTGCTACCTCTTATGATGTCATATCTTCATCCTTATGACTATCTCTTCAAGATAATCTTCACTCTTCATTTGGTGAGATTTTATAAATACTAACTCTTTATGACTTCAATAGATCTTCACCAATCATAGTACTTCAACTTTGATTTGCATTGATAAGTACGTGCTAGCCATTTCTTTATGCTTGAGTATTACTTGAGCTATCTATCATTCTTGACTAATCTAAAACAAAAGTAACTCATAGAGAGCAAGATTAGTCAATAGATAATTGAACATTAAAAATTTAATTATCATCAAAATATATAATTAAGGCCTTTAGGCTAACAACCATGATGCACTATATTATACTAAAACACTACTTCACCCCCTCATTCTAAAGAACATGTATTACTTTTGGTTGTATGAGGTAACAAAAGGAATTGACATATCTTGTTAGGGATATGCCCTAATGCTATAGATCACATGACCTCATTGGGGATATTTTAATGAGTATATATATTATGTTTTTCTACACAATGGTGTTTTAGGATATTCATATTCTCCGCCTTTATTATATGAATATGTCTTTAATGTTTATTGGAGAAGAAAAATATTCTAAAGTTGTTTAGAATACTTCGCTGTATTTCTTCGATATGATAAACATTAAGAATTGATTCATAGTCCTTTAGATTATTTGACCGGGACTAGAATAATTGAGTACGGGTTATCATATGTAATTACCTTTGATTAACATAGCGATGTTAATGATAAAGGATGGTATGCGAAATGCCAAAATAGCATGAGGATATGGACTAATATACATATGAGTGATCGTCAGTGGTACAGATCATTGAATATGATGATAAATAGTAAACTACATAATATCAGGTTACCAGTTTACTATTTAGTTGAGAATTGTGCAAATTAGTCCTTAGACTTGAGAAATTATGGCTGCCGGATATATCAGGGGCTAAATATGGAGTCTGGACAATACCTGCCATCTTGTAAGATGAGTTACGACCTTCCGCATTTTAGTCTTGTGATATAGAGACTGATAGGTAATTGTCAAGATAGGATCTATTAACCTCCATTGAGAGACGATGTCTTGTGATATCTATAATCAGTTGATAAACGAGGAAATCCTTGGCCAAGACAAGAGTGAAATTGATGGAAAATAGTTTTTCCATAGTAGTCATCTATCGTTTCACCGTTTTGGATCTATTCACAGAATCAAAAATGGACTTAACTTTTTCATGGTCCTTTCCAGATCAGGACGCTTTAATAAAAGGATTGGACTGCACGCTAATTCCCGACAGTAAATAGATTCGTAAAAGACAGAGTCTTCATTATCGCATACATTGTCATGATATATTTGTTGCTAGTGCATCACTCATGAACATGAGGGTATTTTGGGTCATGCCAGAGACTTCTCGAAATAGATTAAGAGGGTTAATGGTCCTTCATCGGTATGCGGTTATGAATTTAGAAAGTCACACACTAATAAATATCAAGAATAAGTTCACCAGAAGCTTATATAATGTGGTTAATGACTTTAAAGGGTTAAGAGTCATCTATAATGGTCAACGGGCCAAAATTATAATTTTACAAAGTTTTGGGTCAAAGTATAAATACCAAAATATTTGGGGCCAAGCTGCAAATATTGAAAAGTAGTTTCTGTGACGCCCTAGCCCGGAAAGGCATTTAATATGATTTATTTAATTTTTCTATTTGCATATTTACCTTAATTGCCATTTTTCTAACTTTTATTTGTTTAAATTCTATGTTTAAAGTGTGTCCGCGTTGAAATTTTAACTATTTTATTTTGCGAACTTCATAATTTTCCCTCAATATACCTCATATATAATGTATTCATTCATTTGAATTATGTGCATTGCATGCTCAGAGAGCGAGATAGAAAATAGTTAGTATCCCTGAGTGAATAGTAGCAATTGAATTATTTTTAGTCCAAGTGAATTTGTCTTGCATTTTTTTCTTAAATAAACTAAGCCCAACACCATTCATTAAAGCCTAACCTATTATCTACCTATCTTATATATCTATATACACATACATATATACATATAACATAGAATAGCAAAAGAAAAACCAAGAAAAAGCTAGAAGCCATTTCGGCCAAAAAGAAAAAGAAAGGAAAAGAAAAGAAAAATTCTAGGGTTGCTCCAATTGATCCATTCCAAGCCTTCTTGAGTCGATTTCTAGTTATCCAAAACTTCATCCTGGCCTATTCAACTTATATTTGGTGAGGGTTTTTGAAAAAATTGCATTTTAGTTTCATATTTTGATTATTGTAAATATTGTATATGTTATATATGCTTGATATAAACCTTATTGATGTTACATATTGTGTCTATAGGAGTAGTAGAACATACTTTTAAGGTTATTGCATGTAGTTTTGTTGTGTATGTATAAATTAAATTTAACAAAGTTATTGTTTGGTACTATTCATGCAGACCTTTAATTTCTTACTTCAATTCTTAATCTAATGCTAGATATATGCTCTAGGGATGCTAAAAGTGTTATTCAATAAAATTTAGCAAGTTTCGTTAACATCGGAATTTATGACCCTTTATAAGTGTATGAAAGGGTTTGTTTAATTCAGACTTATAGGCTTGGGTTAATGATTGGATTAAGTGCCATAAATGTCTAGGAAGTTAAATGTGATGTTAAATTGGCTAGAACATGGCTAGGGGTTGGAAATTCTTGATTGTGATCAAAGGGGCCGTAATCGCGAAGTGTTGACCGGGTGTATTTTGATGTGTTGTAGGGTCCTAAATGTGATGCCCGAGACTTTCGTCATATTTATAATTAACTGTTGCATACCTTTTGTGCGTTTCAATGTGCCTTTTCTTACTTAGAAATATGTTTACTTGTGGTTACTATTCACAATGCATTTTTAACTGTTTAATTTACCCGAATTTGTATTTTTCCTAGGTTACATGACTTGTAAAAGGAATGAGAAAAATGAGATTTTGTGCATTGCATGTAGGGAACGCGCATTAGAAAAATATTTCTTGTATCACATGAATAGTAAAAATATTGGATGACATAGTTAATTAGGCTAATTAGTTTAAATGACAGTTTTGGACTTAAAAATTTAACTTAGTCTTGCATGTTGGCCCAATATAGTATTATACATATATTATACATGCATTATTATACACACACACACACAAAATAACTTAGGAAAAAAAAAAACAAAACCCAACCACCACTCCATTGAACCCGTCGGCTCCAAGAAGCCAAAGGAGAAGAAAAATTCCTTCAAACTTGCTCTTGTATGCTCAATCAAGCCAAGTTCAAGTGGATTCAAGGGTTCTTGAGCTTAGCCCTACCCTTCTACAAGCATTGGTGAGGGAGTTTTTGCATTTTTCATGAACTTGAATAGTAAGGGTTTACTTTGATAATTGTGATTTCTTGTATAATGATGCATTTACACTTATCTATGTTTATTTTGCTCCTTATTAAGCTTGTAAATCATGTTTATGAGATTGTTTAGCTTTGTTAACGGATAGAATGCCTAATCTTTAATTTAAAGTTAGGGTTCATATATTGTAATTAGGGATTTTGGTGAAATCTTGTACCCTAGCTCAATTGAATGTTATTTAGGTTCAATTTAGGAGTAAATAAACCTAGAGTAGAGCTTTGAACGGGTTGGAAATACTTGAAATGCAAGATCAATTACTTAAAGTTAGTATAGCGGGCACTATTCATTCGGGACTATCGAATAGTGACCTGATACTCGTTTTGACACTAGATATGGACTCTAGAGGTGTAAAAACGTTTGAACGATAAAAATTATTAAAATTTGAGACTATAAAAAATTAAAGTCGTAATTGCGTCTAAAATAGCATTCAGTTAAAGTAAGGTACGGGGGTGAGGTTTAGGGTGCTAATGAGACTTAAATAAGTGGTATAGAGCTTATCGTGCTTTTATGGCACTTAAATGATGCTCGATTAGGGTACTTGTAGTTCAAATGGATTAACGGTCAATCGGGGCTTTTGGGTTAGATGTAGTTTAAAGTGTGGTTTCTAAGTTTTAAATGGTGTCATAATGTGCCTTGGATGAGTTCGATAGTTTGTTGGTGAATCTGGAACTTTGTGTTTCGATTATGAGACAAATTGCCTTAGTAGACAAAGGGGAAAAATGGTTAAGTGTCCTTGAGTGATGAAAATAGCTTATGGATTTGTTATTCTTGTTGTTTTAATGCTATTATGATGTTTATATATTGTTTATATATTATTACTTGTGTGTGAGGGAAACCTACTTTGTTGTCCCTTATTTGTGTGTTATTTAGTTATATTGTTATATTGTGATATATCGTGAATTCTCGTGATCGAATATTGGGTTGCGCAACCTTTCAGACATGGTAGTATCGAGAAACTCCGAGCAGCATTGGGTTGTCAGTCTAGCTCGGCTACCATGGTGTCGATTCATTCTCTTGTTAGAGGCATACTCCCATACCCCAGAGGCGTGGTTCACCTTATTGGGGCATACGAATCCACCTCAGGAGTGTAGGGTCGTAGGATTCGGGGTACATCCGAAGTACACCCATTGGGAGTTATAAGGTGGTTTGCTGGCTATTGAGATTGAGTTCACGGTTCAAGATCAAAGACAAAAAAGATGAACCATATCCTTTTAAATGTGTTTAATATATTGCTTAATTAGATTGTTATGTTGAATTACTTAATTACTTGAATTGTTGTTGTATTACATGAAAAGATTTGAGAAATCGCTGGTAAACTGTATCCCCTCCCTCACTGAGTAACTTTGATTACTCATTCCTCTTTTCAACATGTTTCAGGAGAAGCTAGGGCTGGATGTTATGTGCTGGTCTATGCGCAGAAAGTGCAAGTTGCTACTTATATGTGTTCTATTTTGAGGTCATAGAACCTTGTGTAAATTCCTGTTGTCCTGGAAGTTTATAATGTAATGCAAAGTTGTAGTCCTGCATAAGTTGGTAGTTATGGGTGGATTGTAATAACTTATGATTTACTTTTGATGCTTAATTGACCTGTATGCTTGTATGTTTAAGAATGTTGATTGGATGGACCAAATATATAAGAAAGATTCGTAATTAAAGTTAGAGTAGTATGATAAGAGATCTTATGACTTGAAATTTCATTGGCTATTGTAATGCATGCTTGTGTGTGAATTTTGTTAAGTTGAGGCCCGAATGGCCATTGTGAATTATATGATGTTGTGGTATCAAAAGATGGGCTTGATTGAGGATGTTGGATTAGGGTTAGGTGGTTGTACTTGATGTGTGCAGGTTTTTGGCTAGTCCTATAAATAGGTGAAACTTCGTCCGTTTTCCCTAATTTCGTGCCCGGGTTTGGAATTGGGTTGAAGATAGCATGATTAATAGAAGTCCTAGTTCTGTGAGGGATTGGGGCACTACAAGTGGTATCAGATCTTAGTAGCTCACAGCCGGGATAGGGTCCTCAGTCTGTTGGGTAACGACCTTAAGTGTGTACATGTGAAATGTGTTTTGGATAGTCATGTGATTGCATGCGGGATTGTATTTTCTTGAATGAAAATATGTTCCTATGTGTTATATTTGTGTGAAATATGAAGATTGTGTGATGTGCAAAACTATATGATCATGTGTGTAACTACATGCCTTAACTGTACAATAAGTGAAAAATAGTTGATATGTACAAATATATGATTATGTCTGAGTTGAATTGGTGTGTGTGCTTGCATGTAATATTTATGTGTCTTAAATGATCATGTGTATCTATATGATTATTTTTGTAATAAATGAAAATTATGTGAGATGTGTATTGTGTAATGTGATTATGTGTGCGCCTATGTGTTCTAATTGCATAATATGTAAAGGTTGTGTGATAGGTGCATTTATGTGATTAATTGGGCATCTAAGTGATCTATTGAGTGTTTACTTACCATAGTTGCTTGTAATAATATGCATTAAATGTTTATTTTATGTACAACCCACCACATACATACATTACCTTCGAAATGGTAAGTAAACACTCTCCCCTATAAAGTGATGGCTTACTTGAAGATGTGGACCAGTTAAAGAGAGAATCGTGAATCAGCTGGCTATCGGTGATCAATGAAAAGGATTTAGTACTCAGAGGTTTATATTTAGTAAATAGCCGTTAGTGTTCATCTTCCATAATCTTTCTTGGTATCCTCTTTTGCCTTTGGAACTTGATCATTGGAATTCTTATAAGGTATTATCTCAAAATTCTAGTACTGCGCTCGGATATTCTACTTAATATTTTGGTATTTTCATTTGGGAATTTCATTTCAGCTGGACTTCTTATAATAAATCATGATTGAAATTCTTATTCGAGTTTTTGTAAATGGTAACCTCTATGGCATTTCATTGGGAATTCTTGGTGGTACACTTATCCAACATCCATATTTGGTGTGCTTATTGGAATTCTATTGGAAATTCTTATATGGAGCATCCCCTTGGTATTCTTCTTGACATTGATATGTGATAGTAATGTTATCTATGGCATTTACAATCGGATCTCGTATTGGAGTTTACAACATACTTATTTGGGATTTCTTATGAGGATTTCTCTAGTATTCTTATTGGAAATTTTATTGATAATCTCCCTCGACATATGTATTGGTGTTATTCTCTTGGGTATCGTGCTTCTTTGGCTTCAGAACCGAATAGAATTGCTGCAGTTATCGAGGAATCTTTTGAATTTAAGGAATTGTGAGGACGCAATTGTTTGAAAGGGGGAAGAGTGTGACGCCCAAGACTTTCATCATATTTATAATTAACTGTGGCATATCTTTTGTGCATTTCAGTGTGCCTTTTTTTACTTAGAAATATGTTTACTTGTAGTTACTATTCACAGTGCATTGTTAACTATTTAATTTGCCCGAATTTGTATTTTTCCTAGATTACATGACTTGTAAAAGGAATGAGAAAAATGAGATTTTGTGCATTGCATGTAGGGAATGCGCATTAGAAAAATATTTCTTGTATCGTATGAATAGTGAAAACATTGGATGACATAGTTAATTGGGCTAATTAATTTAAATGACACTTTTGGACTTAAAAATTTATCTTAGTCTTGCATTTTGGCCTAATATAGTATTATACACATATTATACATGCATTATTATATATGTACACACACACACACATTAACTTAGAAAAAACAAAACAAAACCCAACCACCACCCCATTGAACCCGTCGGCTCTAAGGAGCCAAAGGAGAAGAAAAATTCCCACAACCTTGCTCTTGTATGCTCAATCAAGCAATGTTCAAGTGGATTCACGGGTTCTTGAGCTTAGTCCTAGCCTTCTACAAGCATTGGTGAGGGAGTTTTAGCATTTTTCACAAACTTGAATGATGAGGACATCAAAGCTGCAAAGACAATTCAAAATCCAGTTCAAGTTTCAGTAGGTCCAGTCACGAGGGCTCGCGCTAAAAGGTTCAAGGAAGAGCTGACTTGGTTCAGAAAGTTCTACAACAAGAGGAAAACATGTTGGCTAGTAATGGAGAAGAAATGTTGGTTGTACTCATCCAAGTAGCCCAGAACCAGCCATGAGCATCCATGTTCAATGAACCATTTATTTGGGCGAATTTTCCAGCAAAGAATCAAGTCAAGATTCTATTTTCAAGATTCAAGATTTTTCAAGATGTTTCAAGAAGCATGGGAGATTTGTTCAAGATTTGATTTCTTTGTAATTCTATCTTACTTTTTAGTTTTAGTTTAATTTGAATTCTAGTTTATTCTCTAGAGTCTCCTATGGACGAAAATTAGGTGTTCATACTAGGAAGGAGTCTTTTTTGGGCTGCAAGTTTGTTTCCTTTGACCTAGTTATTATTCACATTTTGTCCTAAATTGAGATAGGGTTTAGGAGTTCTTTTCCAAATAGGAAACTTATTTGTTCTTTGCCTATATAAGGCTGATTTTCGTGATAATAAAGTTAGATGCTTTTTACTATTAAAATTGTAAGATTATTCTCTCTTGAGTTCTTCAAGAAACTCATCCGAACTTATCAAGGATTCCTTGTGGCGTTCAACCTCAACTTATCAAACGAATTTCTATCCCCGTTTGTGGCGTTATCACCATACCAAGGTTCTTTCCCTGCTAGGCAAAGGATCGTGGTTTCCATTCAATCCTGAAAGGTCTTGGGGTCGTTTGCCATAATTGGTATTGGGTTGCATGTTGACATGGTTCGTATCAGTTGGTAATTAGAGCTTAGGTTTATCAGGTTTGCCTATCATTTTCTTGTTTTCTTGGTCAAATTTGTGTGTCTAGGTCTAGGTTTTAATTCCTTTCGTTGTTCTTGATTTTGTCTTATTTCAATTCTGTTTTCTTGCTTAAATCTGTTTTTGTCGTTCAATTCTTTTTCTTGTTTTTCTCATCAAATCTGTGGGTAGGGTTAAGGTTTTCAATTAGGACAATTGGTTGTGTGCTGAAATCCGATTATTGTCTTAGTGTCAAATCCTAATTCTTGGTTACTTGTTCATTGTTTTCGTTTCTGAAAATCAAGAAAAGAACATCAAGAAAAGAAAAAAAAAGTCAAGAAAAGAAAGAAAAGAGAGAGAAAAAAAAATCGGAGCTAAAAAGGAAAAAAACAAAAAAATGAACAGTAAAAAAAAAATTGTGGAACTAGCCGTCGAGGCCAAGCTTTTCTGAAGGGAAATGACGTTCTGAGCATAACGTACTGCTATACTATGGGCACCACCCTCTTAGGGCCAAAATCCATTGTTTGCTAGGAGTTTTGGGTGTTTTTGTGTTTTCGAATAGATTTTTTTTTAACTTTTCTTATTTTTGTAGGTTTCTTTCTTCCGGTTTTGTTCAATTTTCTTTGTCTAAACTTGTTTCCAGAGTCTAGGGGTCTATCAAAAAAAAAGAAGAGAAAATTCAAAATATGTGACAATTTGATACGCTGCTTGGGTTCCTTTCTTGATATTCTTGGTTAGTTTCTAGAGAACTTACAGAAGAATACGAGTGGTAAATAGCAGTGTGTGTGAGATTAATAGAGGGTAAAAGCCAAAGTGAGTTGAGTGAAACACGTGAGGGAGTGAAATTCAATCATGGCTCATAATCAAGAAGATGAGATTAATTCAGAAGCTCAACAACCAGTCCCGAATTTACAGATTTAGGCATTGATGAGGGAGATGAGATGGATGATGAGGGCTGAATTGGAACAAATACATGTGAGGTTGGATAGGGTAGAAGATAGAGCATAGCGAGGGCAGCCACAAGTTGCTCAAAACGCACCAAGGAGAAACATGGTGCTGAGAAAGGAGGTTTAAGATGTGAATGAAATTGATGAAGAAGGTTTAGAGGAGGAGCTTGACAGATTGTCAGAGACCAGCCACGAAAGACATGGTCGAGATAGAGATGTTAGGGATTATGTTGATTGTATTGATAACAACTTAGGCAGCATCAAGATGAAGATTCCTGCATTCCAAGGAATGAGTGATCCCGAAGCATATCTTGAGTAGGAAAAGAAGATCAAATTGGTGTTTGATTGTTATAACTATTTCGAGTTGAAAAAGGTAAAGCTTGCTGCGATTGAATTTACTTATTATGCTATTGTTTGGTGGGATCAGTTATGCATTAATAGGAAGCGGAATGGATAACGTCCTACTGTAACTTGGGATGAGATGAAGAGAGTGATGAGGCAACGATTTGTACCCAGTCACTACTATTGAGATTTATACCTCAAACTACAAGGTCTTCATCAAGGTAATAAGAGTGTCGATGAGTACTATAAAGAGATAGAGTTGGCTATGATTAGAGCCAATGTGGAGGAAGATCGAGAGGCAACAATGGAAAGGTTTTTGAATGGGTTAAACCGTGAGATTGCTAACACAGTCGGGTTGTACTATTATGTGGAGTTAAAGGATTTGGTGAATATGGAAATCAAGGTGGAAAAACAACTAAAGAGTGGAGGCTCACGACCAAGACCAACCCCGCAATACTCAAGTGTATCACCTTGAAGGTCGAGTTACCTAAGGAAAAAGGAGAGTCCGTCTACTTCCAAGGTCAAGCCCGAGCCCAAACCATCCACCCATGCCATGACCTCTCAAGGTAAAATAGCTCATACTACAACTCGTTCTAGCAATATTAAATGCTTTAAATGTCAGGGACGAGGTCACATCGCGAGCCAGTGTCCAAACAAGCGAGCAATGGTAGTTTTGGAAAGTGGTGAGATTGAATTTGAAGATGATACACATTCTAATGACATGCCCATACTAGAGGACACCGAAGTAGGAGAAGAAGTGTTTGGGGCAGATTATAGAGAGATGCTTGGACTAGTGGCATGACGAGCCTTAAGTTTGCAAGCTAAAAGAGAGAAAGAAATAGTCCAGCGTGAGAACATCTTTCATACTCGCTGCCACGTGAAAGATAAGGTATGTAGTGTTATTATTGATGGTGGTAGTTGTACTAACTTTGCTAGTTCTTCCATGGTTGAAAAGCTAGGGCTCACAACAATTAAGCATCCACGTCCACACAAGCTACAATGGTTGAATGATTGTGGTGAGGTAAGGGTTACAAAACAGGTTGTGGTGCTGTTTCATATTGGGAAATATGAAGATGAAGTATTGTGTGATGTGGTACCTATGTATGCTGGACATCTTCTCTTGAGAAGACCATGGCAATTTGATCGACGTGTGTAGTATGATGGCTTCACCAACAAGTACTCATTTATGTTCTGTAAACGTACAATCACTCTAGTTTCGATGACACCAAAACAAGTCCATGAGGATCAAGTGAGGTTACAAAAATTGAGTGATCAAAAGAACTTGAGTGAACAAAAGAATTTGAGTGATCAAAAGAATTTGAGAGAGCAAAAGAATGAGAGTAGGAAGAAAAGTAAGGCCGAAGATAGAGATGTAGTAAAAAGAGAGAAGAATTTGGCCAAGGAGGTAAAAACAGAGGGAAAACAAAGAAATTTTTATGCAAAACCAAGTGATGTTAAGAGAGCTTTGATCTCAAAACGGCCGATGATTGTACTATTTTACAAGGAGGCTCTTTTAAACACTAACCAACTTGACTCTGCATTGCCTAGGGTTGTTGTTTCCCTTTTGCAGGATTTCGAGGATGTGTTTCTTGAGGAGATACCACATGGTCTACCATCTCTTCGAGGGATTGAACATCAGATAGATTTCGTACCTGGAGCATTAATTCCAAATCGTCCAGCTTATAGGAGCAATCTGGAGGAGACGAAGGAGCTTCAAAGGCAAGTCGAAGAATTGATGGAGAAAGGGTACGTGAGAGAAAGCATGAGTCCTTGTGCAATTACTGTAATTTTAGTGCCTAAGAAGGATGGGTCATGGAGGATATGTGTTGATTGTAGAGCCATCAACAACATAATGGTAAATTATAGACATCCTATTCCTCGCTTAGATGATATGTTAGATGAATTGCAGGGTTCTAGTGTGTTTTCTAAAATTGATCTTAAGAGTGGGTATCATTAGATAAGAATGAAAGAGGGAGATGAATGTAAAACAACATTTAAAACTAAATATGGATTGTATGAGTGGTTAATCATGCCCTTTGGTTTAACTAATGCACCTAGTACTTTCATGCGCTTAATGAATCATGTTTTGCATGCTTTTATTGATAAGTTTGTTGTTGTCTATTTTGATGATATTCTGGTTTATAACAAGAGTTTGCATGAGTATGTCTCACATTTAAATTCAATTTTGGATGTGCTTAGAAAGGAGAAGTTATATGCTAACCTCAAAAAGTGTACTTTTTGCACCGATAAGCTTGTTTTCTTAGGATTTGTTGTTAGTGCTAAAGGTATTGAGGTTGATGAAGAGAAGATCAAAGCCATCCAAGAGTGGCCCACCCCCTCCAGCGTAGGTGATGTTAGAAGTCTCCATGGACTTGCTGGTTTTTATAGGAGGTTCATGAAAGATTTTAGCACCATCTCAGCACCACTTACCGAAGTCATCAAGAAAAATGTTGGGTTCAAATGGGGTGAAGATCAAGAGAAGACGTTTAAGCTTATTAAATACAAGCTTACTCATGCTCCTTTACTTGTTTTACCTAACTTTACTAAAACGTTTGAAATTGAATGTGATGCCTCAGGTGTAGGTGTAGGTATAGGCATTTTTTTTATGCAGGAAGGAAGACCCCTTGCATACTTTAGCGAGAAACTCAGTGGGGCTGCATTTAACTACCCCACCTATGACAAAGAGTTATATGCTTTGGTTTGAGCTTTGGAGACATGGCAGCACTACTTGTGACCAAAGGAGTTTGTAATTCGTACAGATCATAAATCCTTGAAGCATTTGAAGGGTCAACACAAGCTGAACAAGAGACATGGTCGGTGGGTTGAGTTCATTGAGAATTTTTCATATGTCATTCGTTATAAACAAGGTAAGCAAAATGTGGTTGCAGGTGCACTGTCACAAAGGTATGCCTTAATCTCTACTCTTGATGCTAAATTTATGGGTTTTGAGCATATTAAGGACCTTTATCAAGATGACCATGACTTTAGCGAAGTTTATAGGGCTAGTGAAAAATCTACATATTGTAAGTTCTATAGGCATGAAGGTTTTTGTTTAGAGAAAATAAGTTTTGTGTGCCTAATTGTTCTTTAAGAGACTTGTTAGTTCGGGAATCCCATGGTGGTGGTTTAATGGGACATTTGGGGTTGCTAAAACTTTAGCTATTTTGCAAGAGCACTTTTATTGGCTACACATGAAAAGGGATATTGAGAGAACTTGTAGGAGATGTGTCACTGGTAAGCAAGCTAAATCTAGGGTTCAGCCACATGGACTTTACACACTGCTACCTATTCTTAGCTCATCTTTGATTGATATTTCTGTGGACTTTGTTTTGGGATTACCTAGGAGTAGGCATGGAAGGGATTCAATTTTTGTTGTTGTAGATCGATTTTCTAAGATGGCTCATTTTATACCTTGTCATAAGACTGATGATGCTTCACATGTTGCAGATTTGTTCTTTAGGGAAATTGTGAGGTTACATGGTATGCCTAGGACAATTGTTTCAAATCGTGATGCTAAGTTCTTGAGTTACTTTTGGAAGACATTATGGGGTAAACTAGGAACAAAACTTTTGTTTTCTACTACTTGTCACCCACAAACTTATGGTCAAATAGAAGTAGTTAATAGGGCTTTATCTTCATTGTTAAGGCTCTCATAAGTAAGAACATTAAAACTTGGGATGATTGTTTACTACATGTTGAGTTTGCTTATAATCGTACTACTCATTCTGCTACTAAATTCTCACTATTTGAAATTGTTTATGGTTTTAGTCCTTTAATTCCTTTGGATTTATCACATTTACCTGTTTATGAGCATGTGAACTTAGATGGTAAGAAAAAGGCAGAACTGGTGAAACGGGCTCCATGAGAGGGCACGACTCAAAATAGAGAGAAGGACTGAACAATACACCAAGCAAGCTAACAAGGGATGTCGCAAGTTGATTTTTGAGCCTGGAGATTGGGTATGGGTACACATGAAAAAAGAAAGATTCCCAGCTCAAAGACGTTCTAAGTTGCTGCCTCGAGGAGGTGGACCTTTTCAAGTCCTAGAGCGGATCAATGACAATGCCTACAAACTTGATTTACCAGGTGAGTACAGTGTTAGTGCTACTTTCAATGTTACTGACTTAAGTCCTTTTGATGTAGGTGATGATTTGAGGACAAATCCCTCTCAAGAGGGGGAGAATGATTAGGACATCAAGGCTACAAGGACAATTCAAGATCCAGTTCAAGTTCCAGTAGGTCCAGTCATGAGGGCTCGCGCTAAAAGGTTCAAGAAAAAGCTGAATAACTTGGTTTAAAAAGTTCTACAAAGAGCTGAATAACTTGGTTTAGAAAGTTCTACAACAAGAGAAAAACATGTTGGCTAGTAGTGGAGAAGAAAGGCTGGTTGTACTCATCCAAGTAGCCCAAAACCAGCCATGAGCGTCCACGTTCAATGAGCCATTTATTTGGGCGAATTTTCCAGCAAAGAATCAAGTCAAGATTCTATTTTCAAGATTCAAGAAATTCAAGATTCTTCAAGATGTTTCAAGAAGCTTGGAAGATTTGGTCAATATTTGATTTCTTTATAATTCTATCTTACTTTTTAGTTTTAGTTTAATTTGCGCAACCTACTTTGTTGTCCCTCATTTGTGTGTTATTTAGTTATATTATTATACTATGATATATCGTGAATTCTCGTGATCGAATATCGGGTTGCTCAACCTTTCGAACATGATAGTGTCGAGAAACTCCTTTAGCATCGGGCTATCGGTTTAGCTCGACTACCATGGTGTCGAGTCCTTCTCTCGCTGGGGCATACGCCCATACCCCAGAGGCGTGGTTTACCTCATTGGGACATACGGATCTACCTCAGGAGTGTAGGGTCGTAGGATGCGGGGTACATCCGGAGTACACCCATTGAGAGTTATAAGGTGGTTTACCGGCTATTGAGATCGAGTTCGTGGTTCATGGTTCGTGGTTCGAGATCAAAGACAAAGAATATGAACCATATCCTTTTAAATGTGGTCAATATATAGCTTAATTAGATTGTTATATTGAATTACTTAATTATTTTAATTGCTATTACATTGCACAAAAAAATTTGAGAAATCCCTGGTACCCTATCCCTCACTGAGTAACTTTGGTTACTCATTTCTCTTTTCAACATGTTTTAAGAAAAGCTAGGGCTGGATGCTATGTGCTGGTCTATGCGCAAAAAGTGCAAGTTGCTACTTATATGTGTTCTATTTTGAGGTCATTGAACCTTGTGTAAATTCATGTTGTCCTAGAAGTTTGTAATGTAATATAAAGTTGTAGTCCTGCATAAGTTGGTAGTTATGGGTGGATTGTAATAACTTATGATTTACTTTTGATGCTTAATTGACCTGCATGATTGTGTGTTTAAGAATGTTGGTTGGATGAACCTAATATATAAGAAAGATTCGTAATTAAAGTTAGAGTGGTATGATAAGTGATCTTATGACTTGAAATTTCATTGGCTATTGTAATGCATGCTTATGTGTGAATTTTGCTAAGTTGAGGCCCGGATGGCCATAGTGAATTATATGATGTTATGGTATCGAAAGATGGGCTCGATTGAGGATGTTAAATTAGGGTTGGGTGGTTGTACTTGCTGTGTGTAGGTTTTTGGCTAGTCATATAAATAGGAAAAACTCCGTCCATTTTTCCTAAATTTTGTGCTCGAGTTTGAAATTGGGTTGATGGTAACATGATTAATAGAAGTCTCGGTTCCGTGAGGGATCGGGGCGCTACACAAAATGTGTTAAATAATGAATATGGTGCGATTATGGCATTGAATTGAAGGGTTGTTTGGCTAGTTATAGTGTAAAGTGTATATAGGGCTTTTGGGGCTTTTATGATCGTTGTTGTTAAAAGTGAGTTTTCTTGGCTTAAAAGGGGGTCATAAAGTATCCTTTGGAAGATAGAATGGATAGATTGTGGTTTACATGGCTTTGGTTTAGGGTGTCATAGGTATCGGGTATATCCAGAGTACCCATTGGTGTTTGGGATGCTGACATATCGAGTTCGAGTTCGTGGTTCATGGTTCGTGAGTTCGTGGTTCGTGATTCGTGATTCGGGAATTGGAGTGATAAGGGCTATCAAATTTTATCCTTTTGCGTAACTCTCGGTTGGGCCTTTTGTCCTTGAAGAGTTACCATTGATTGTATTCTTTTTTATGTGTTACTTGATTCGTAATATTTGTTTACTTTGAGTTAATTCTCTCGAGTTGGTGTGACACTCAGTGATTGTATTGTTTATCTCTTATGGCTTATATGTAATTTGCTATCTAGCTTTATTGCCTTTAATTGTCATCTTGTAATTGTTGTTTAACTATTACCTTATAATATTTTGTGCCTCGTTTGTCTGTTTGCATTGCATGAAAGTAATTATTTTGAAAACTCCCGGTTAACTGTTTCCCTCCCTCACTGAGTATACATTTATTGTATGCTCACCCCTTCTTTCTAACACTTTATAGGTAAGGCAAGTTCTGTTCCTCCAGAGCCTGAGGAGTAGGAGGCTCAAGAGTCTACTTGATTCCTTACTATTAGTTTAGATTTAAATGTTTCCTGTATAACTCGAAAATGTTTATGTATAACCTTTTGAGGCCTGCGTGCCCTGTGTATATTAGTTGGTTGTAATGAATGTAACTAAGAAAGGCTCTCCTAGTGATAGTGGACTGTAATGTCATCTAATGTCACCTTATTACTTAGTTATCTTGCATGCTTGTGTGGGATTAAATGGAAGTTGGTTGATAGACTTAAAACCTAAGAAAATGGAATATATGAGATTAGATTGGTATGATAATCGAAATCATGATTATAGTATTTCAGTAGTTAATGAGAATGAATGTTTGTATGCTTAATTATGTCATAATAGAAAGGCTCGGATGGCCTTCGGGGATTGAGGAGGTTGTGATATTGAAGATTGTGGTTGTTTATGAATGTTGGTATATTGTTGTTGTGGCTATTTTTTATGCATGCAAGTTTGTAGATAGGCCTAGAAACAAGGGAAACTCTATATGTTTTTCCTCGTTTTTTGTGACTTCGGGATTTGGATCGGGGCTCCAGTCTCGTGAGGGATCGAGGTGTTATAGGTGGTATCAGAGCTTAATTAGTTCTCAGTCGAGACACGATCCTCGGTCTGTTGGGTAGCGAACCCAGAGTGCGTGTGATACCCCGACCCGAGCATGTAGTTAAATTATTTACTTGCATATGTCTGTATAGTTATTTTAAATGTTTGCACCTAAATTTGTGTTTTTCTAATCACTTGGATGCATTTATTAACTTTAACTTCCATAATTCTTCGAAATGTGCATTAGCAATTTTTTGTATCGCATTCCGAGATAGTAGCATTAATGTCGTTAGTAGTGGATTGCATGAGAAATAATATGTATGTGAATTAGTGGGCTTATTGGTGGGCTTTAATGGACCTTAAGAAGATTAAATTGCAAATGGGCCTAGATGATCACATAAGAATATAACTATTGGGCTTTTTGGATCATATGAAGATTAAATAGATTGTGGGCTTACTTGGGTGCATTAGTGGGCTTGCTTGGGTGCATTAGTGGGCCTTCTTGGATCAATAGGAAGACTAAACAAGTGTTTGGGCTTAATTAAATAGGTAGAATTAGATTTAGGCCCAAAATATGGCCCAATGAGCAATTAAGAAGATAAAATTAAAAGAAAGCCCTAGATTTGGCTAGCAAGAATCAGCGGAGAGAAGAAGAAATAGAGAGAAAAAAAAACATGAGGAAGGAAATGAAAGAAAGAAAAAAGAAAGAAGAAGAAGAAGAAAGGAAGGAAGAGAAGGTGATTTTGAGCTTGTTGGTGTGGAATTTCTTCAACTTAAGGTGAGGGAATCCATATTGTTTGCATTCTATTTGGATTATTTAGCTTTATGTATGGATGCTATGTTTTATGCAAGTGTTCAAATATGTTGGAAATGCATGCTTAGCTAAAGTATTAGTATGCTAGATGTTATAATAACTCTCTAATGCTCGTAGAATGAATTCTTGCATGCTATCTTTAGTTGTAGAGTTGCCTTGTTAACTAAGTGTAATTGTGTGGTTTAGATATTTGTTAAATGTCCTAAATGAAGTGTAGGAATATTATATAGGCTAAAGTAATGGTTATAGTTGGCTCAAATGCAAGAAATAACAAGAAGATGTAAGCAAGCAAAATTCGAATTTGGACAGTGCACTGCCTGTCAATTTTAGAGCCATTTTGACTTAGCAACCCTGCTTGGAAATTAACGAAATTTACGCAGCAGCTAGATTAGACAGTTTAGAACAAATGTTGATTTCTAGAGTTAAGGCAAATTCTAATGTTTTGATCCTCTGATTTAAGCATTTCAGAAATTTGTCTGAAAATTGCTGGTGCAGGGGCAGTTCGTGCAGTTGCACGGAAAAGGTTGTAACTTGTGGAATTTAGATTAGAATTGAGTTTTGCTTGAAGATAAACTCATCGACACTCAAAGAAATATGTTTATACATAAAAATCAGTCAGTTTGGAGGTCCATAGCATAGGTAACTGAATTGATTAAGTTAAGCCTCTGTTAGAGAAATTGGAAAATGTTTTAGTGATATTTTAAGGTTTTTGTACAAAGTTGATTCTAGGATTGAGTTGATGCTATCTATAGGTGCTATATGTTCTAATGAGCATAGATTAGTTATTAGATGTGATTGGCTTGATTTGAACTTTAGGAAAATTTGCATAATTGACTTAGAATTCAAATGGACTTTATCCGAAAAGTGAATTCGAGTGGAATCTAATGATGGAAATAATCTTTATTAGGTGTGGTAGTGCTTAATGTGTCTTTTTGGTGCCAAATTGGGGTGTGGTTAGAGTACTTGTAGTTAAAACGTATAAAAGGGGATTTTGGGACTTTCGTGTTGGATGTAGTATAAAGTGAGGTCTTGAGGTTCTAATTGGTGCCATAAGGTGTCATTAGAAGTGTGGAATAACTTACTTGTGGATCTTGTACCTTGTGTTTCGTTTGGGTGTCAAATTGTTTTAGTAGACTAAGGGGTCTTTGAAACAAAGTGTTAGCTATGGCTTGTTTGAATAGGTATATGATATTAGATGTGTTAGGAAGCCTCTAAGATTTATTTATGGCGTGATTTAGATAATCGAATTAGGTAGCTGTAGTTCAAATCACTTAAGGGACTTTTCAGAGTTTTTATGTTAACATGACTTAAATTGTGGTTTTGTTGCGTTTGTATGCATCATAATATGACTACATGAGAATAGTAAAGTTAGATTTGGAATTCGTTACCATGTTAAATTTATAGCTTGTTTTGTAAGCATTTAGATGGAGATGTGTTGGGTTCTTGTGAATTACTTGAATTAGTTGCATTAGTAGTTATTATTGTTATAATTGCTCTAATTGATCATGATTGAGTTATATTTTGTATAAGTGTGAAGTTTATGACCTAAATACTAAGCATGTGGAAAGGGTTTAATTGGATTTTATGTGAATTAGTTGAGCTTGATGCATAGTTAGTTATTTGAATTAATGTAGTTATTATAATTTACTTTTGAATGATTTAAATAAGAGTTTAAATGGTATTGGTATGTCATATGTAGTTGTTTGGAGAAGTTTCATAAAATAGGTTGTATAGCTACTTCATTAGAATATGTTTGTATCTTGTTTATAATGTCGTGTTGCTTATAATTATATGAGTTATGTTGTGGGAAATGACTACTTGGAATATATGTTAATTTAAAGTATATAAAAGTGGCATTTTGTTAAAGATAGAATTTCAATAGATATTATATGCTTAATAAGCGAAACTATAAGTTAACTAACTTAGTTGGGTAATTAATGAATGTTGTAGTTAAAGAGTAATTGAAGTAATGTTTGACTTTATGTTCAAGGTGATTGAGAGTGATGTGAAGCCAATCCTACATTTTGGAGCTTTGTAGAGGCGAGGGAGTCTTCATTCTTATGTGCATAATAGTTTATTTTCTTGTACATAGATTATGTGATTTAGTATAGTTGTTAAAGTAATATGCACGTGTTGTCTATATATTGTGTGAGAGAGCAACCTACTTTGTTGCCCTCGATCATATGTTTATTGGTTTATCTTATTGTTATCATTTTAAGTGCATTACATCGTGGTTGTGTAACCATTTGGGCATGATAGTGTCGTGGAAGCCGGGCGGCATCGGGCTTGCCGGTATACCTCGGCTACTATGGTTGCCCAGTCTTTCTCTCGCTTGGGATGCCGCCTAGGGAAAGTTGGGTCATAAGATTTCGGGGTACATCTAGAGTACACCCAACTTGGAGTTATAAAGGGATGCCAGCTTATCGTTATCAGTGACATTATTCTTCAGAATTTCTGTTCGTGGTTCATGGATCGTGGTATGAGAATTGGATTAATTAGAGTCATCAAAATATATCATTTTTATTGTGTGGTATTTCATTGAATTCTTGTGTCTATTTATCGTACATTACATGTATTTGTTGCGCTACACGAACCTTGAGATACTGTTCCTGTTTCCCTTTCCTCACTGGGTATACGTGTTTGGTATGCTCACCCTCATTGCTAACAATTTTAGGTGAAGCAGGTTCGGCTTCCCTTGAGCCTGCTGAGGACAAGACTCCTGAGACTCCTTGACTACGTGATACCTTGCTGCTAGTTTTTGTGGATGGTTGTATATGCTTCGTGGGCCCTAGCGCCAAGTAGATAATAGTTGCTTATAGTATATTTTGTGGCCTATGGTCTTGTATATATTCTTGGCCTTTTTGAATGTTGTAAAGTGTCATAACTTGAGCCAACATGTTTGACAGGACTGTAAACGGCTATAATAACTTAAAGTACTTTCATTACTCGTCTTTCATGCATGCTTGTGCGTGGTAAGTGAGTGATTGTGGGTCTTTAACCACAAGAAATGTTTATGGACAAGGTTAGAGTGGTGTGATAAGTGATTTTATAACATAGTATTTCAATGGTTGAATCTCACGCATGTTTGTGTGCTTATCTTGTTGTTTTGTCTAAGGCCCGGATGGCCTTGAGACGGGGCTTAGTCGGTTAGTTGGAGTTGGAGTTGTAGGATAATGTTGGATTATGGCTTTGTGATTGTATTCTATTGTTCGCAAGTTTTGGTTACTCTTATAAAGAGGGGAGACTCCGTCCTTTTTTCCTCATTTTTCGTGACTTGGGTTTTGGGATTGGGGCTCCGGTCTCGTGAGGGATCGGGTCGTTACAGTTGGTATCAGAGCTTAAATAGCTCTCAGTCGGGAAAGGATCTTCGACCTATTGGGTAGTGACCTTTGATCGTGTGCTTGTAAAGTGAGTTACGTGGATAGAGTATTATGTACGACTTGTGTGTCTTGAATATATGTGTGTCTTATGTGACTTATTTGTGTAATGTATGAGGATTGTGTGATATGTATGTTGTGTTATTTGATTTGGTATGCACCTATGTGACCTTTTTATGGTATACGTGAAACTTATATGATATGTGTGCTTATATGATTATGTGTACATCAAAGTGATTTCATGAATGACTACTTGCTTCAACTATTAGTAATATGTGTGTTTGAATTCTGTGAACTAAGTTATTATGAGTAACATAATAACTTGTGTCACGCCCCAACTCGACCCCTCCTATAATCAGTCAGGACGCAACGGAATTTCAGCAGTATAACGACAGTAAATAGGATACTGAGGCTCTAAACCAACCTCCATAGGACGTCATACATCAACTCCATAAACCATACAACAAACAACTCCTCAATAACATAATAACATACATCATAACCATATCATACAATAAACATTCCTCGTTATATGCCTCCGTTCCAACATAATACATGAACCCTTAATATACAATACAAAAACATATTGAGCCAATCTAGCACCCTAATCATAAACAAAAGAAAGGCTACTAAGACAACATCAACTAATTCATTAACTTATCAACATCTTATACATTATAAACTACAAAGCAGATAAAAGTCTACTAAGTTAATTTACAAGATAATAAAACATGTACGACATCACGGATAAGACTCTGGAACATAGGACTCATCCACGTAAGGCACGTTTTCCACATTCTCCTCTTCAGGAGGCACATACCCGTAATCCTGCGAAAGTACACCTGAATGCATGCAATAATAGAGAGTGAGCTTATATAAAATAAGCCCAGCGAGGATCCGATAGATCTCGAGTAAGGTCTACTAAACTCCTTGGAATAATCATTTGAGTTAGTAAACACACAATAACAACAATAATAATATAATCACATAACTATATGACCATTCAATAAAGGATACTCTAGTTGGTGTAGCTCCAAACACCATCACGATCATAACAGCCTTCTTGTGACTCCCATAAACTCACGCACCCGAGGTACCCCCAATAACCTCGCCCTCCATGACACCTCCGTCATGCGAGCTAAAGGCAATCTCTGATAGTCATGCCGTTATCAATCCGACAGCCCAATGCTGCCCGAGAGGTGGCACACACATACCAGAGACCCAGCAATAATAATAAACATCAATCATTCACAGGAGGACAGTTAGCAGAACTGTTTATCTCCCGGCATCAATCATCAATCAATAATCATCAATAATTATATTATCATCATAATAACATCAATAACCAATTTAACAACATATAACTAAGTTAGATGACAAAGTAGGCCATCTAACCAAACATGCATTAAACACACAATCAAACCCATAATTTACCGATCAACAACTCACAATTCAATCACTCAACCCACACCCAATCAACTAAGGCTCAATCTAACATTTTAAAGAAAGACAACCTAAACTTCAAATAATCATATCTTACATTCTACTAATCCAAACAACTCCAAATCAGTTTCTATCACTCACCCATTCAACCAACTACATTAGTCCCCTCGGAAACCAATCAAAACACATCCAAATCATGCTCAACAACCCTAAAACTCTAGTGTGTCATGGCTGAAATTTTTGGATTTTCACCCAAACATCATAATCGAAAATTCGGCATTACAACGATGCTACCACGTAATTATCAAACATTTAGAAATCGACGGCAATCGATTCCGATCAACACAACTCAATTTAATCAACATTGAACAAATTAATCAAATTTAAATACCCGAAAAATAAAAATTATGCTACAACCAATAAAAACTCGTAGTATTACAGCTAAATGATCCCTAGCATACAAGGAGCAATAATCTAACATCATATTTGAATTCTAGCCGTTCAATTTTCATTTATACGCAAAAATACAAAAGACAACTTTTGAGATCTAGAATTTTTCTCTCACCTTTGATGCAAAATAAGGCTAGAAATAGGTAGAATGGATGCCCAACAATCAATTTCAAGCTTTGAATCACTCAATTCGGCTTGCCTTCATCTTTCTCCTCCAAGGAGCCACGGTTTTGTGTGTGTTTTTGGGGTGTTTTGGTGCTTTGTGAGTGTGTGTTGGTGATATAAGCTTGTTGGTCAACTATTTAAATGAAAGTCAAAGTTGAAACTTAGCATTTTTTTGTGTTTTCTTGACTTTAAATGCATTTTCTTGATCACCAAAGTTCAAAAAAATTATTCAACACCCAAGCTAGCTCAAGTAAATTATTTTTAGGTGACAAGAAGTTTTACAATCAAACAATTTCACCCGAGTCGGCTTAAAACTCGATTTTCGCAAAAGTCGGTGTAAAAACCCTAATAAATTCTTAAGCCGATTTTAAAACCGTTTTCATCAAACACAGGTCTATTAAAGTCTGTGGGCTAGGTCTAGAAGGGTTAAAAAGACCATTTTCAAAATTATAGCGGACATGTTTCGAAAATACTATTCACTAAAAATCGACGATAAAATTTCTGACTCCGTTTTTTATGAAAATTTCATGAATGCACATTTAGCATGTTCTAGGAGTATTAATATCAAAATTACCATATTATAAGCCATATAGCACATAGACAGGTTAATTCACACAAATCGAGGTAAAGACACGCAAATCGAGGTAAAGACGAAAACTGGGGTTTCACAACTTGCTAATCAAAACTAAGTGTTATTGGTTTCTAGTATAGTTCATAATTGCATAAAAGTCTAAGGTATTTATTGAGCATATATGATAGTTGCATAATAGATTAAAGAATATTTGTATATATGTTATAGTTCCACGGTATGTGAACATTACATCCAATATATCTGCAAACATGCATTATCCAATGAACTGGTAAGTAAACATTCATCCCCTATAAAGAGATGATCAGTAGTGGTTTACTTGAAGGCGTAGATCAACAGAAAGAGGAAGTGTTGATCAGTTGATTATCGGCAGTCAGAGAAAAGAATTCAGTCTCGGAAGGTTATAATCAGTAGTCAACCTTGGAGTTCAATCTCAATATCCTTCTTCGGTATTATCCTATGGAAATTCCTACAGGGTATTATCTTCGGTATTCTTTCCGGGATTCTTATTGGTATTTTCATACAGAATCTTATAGCAGTGTTCTTATTGGAACTCTGGTTGACATTCTTACTTGACATTTATATATGTGTGGCCTTCTTCGGGATTTCTCTATGGGGATTCTCAAGTGGTATATTCCTTGGCATTTTCCATGGCGTCTTTTATGGTATTCACTTGGATTCCATATTGGTATTTTCTCGGCTCTAATTGATATTCTTAATTGGACTTCAAAATGGCATTTTTAAGTGAAGCCTTTATTTGGCGCCCTGGTTCAAGATTTATTATCTGGAATTCTCTTAGACTACTTGCTGGATTCTATCTGAATATTCTAATTGGTGTGGATCCTCGGTACTCTCTCTTAATATCTTCTATGGTATTCACATTCAAGGTCATTCTCCAGAAGGTTCAGGATACTTAGGTGGAGTTCTCTTGTAAAGAAGAAATTACGAGGACGCAATTAGTTTGAAGGAGGGGATAATGTGACACCCCGACCTGAGCATGTAGTTAAATTATATACTTGCATATGTCTATATAGTTATTTTAAATGTTTGCACCCAAATATGTGTTTTTCTAATCACTTGGATGCATTTATTAACTTTAACTTCCATAATTCTTCGAAACGTACATTAGCAATTTATTGTTTCGCATTCCGAGATAGTAGCATTAATGTCGTTAGTAGTGGATTGCATGAGA
This sequence comes from Ehretia macrophylla, assembly GCA_037974665.1. Lineage (NCBI taxonomy): Eukaryota > Viridiplantae > Streptophyta > Magnoliopsida > Boraginales > Ehretiaceae > Ehretia > Ehretia macrophylla. Next base: position 2,120,796 of record CM075777.1, read on the forward strand.
AATAATATGTGTATGAATTAGTGGGCTTATTGGTAGGCTTTAGTGGACCTTAAGAAGATTAAATTGCAAATGGGCCTAGATGATCACATAAGAATATAACTATTGGGCTTATTGGATCATATGAAGATTAAATAGATTGTGGGCTTACTTGGGTACATTAATGGGCTTGCTTGGGTGCATTAGTGGGCCTTCTTGGATCAATAGGAAGACTAAACAAGTGTTTGGGTTTAATTAAATAGGTAGAATTAGATTTAGGCCCAAAATATGGCCCAATGAGCAATTAAGAAGATAAAATTAAAAGAAAGCCCTAGATTTGGCTAGCAAGAATCGGTGGAGAGAAGAAGAAATAGAGAGAAAAAAAAATGTGAGGAAGGAAAGGAAAGAAAGAAGAAAGAAAGAAAGAAGAAGAAGAAATGAAGGAAGAGAATGTGATTTTGAGCTTGTTTGATATGAACCTGGTCAACATGCGATGAGACCCAACACCAAATATGGCAAAGTCGAACCCAAGATCGTTTAGGAACGATGGAAACCATGACCCATTGCTTAGCAAAGAAAGAACCTTGGTATAGTAAAAATGATGGAAACCGTGACCCGTTGCTTAGCAAAGCAAGAACCTTGGTATGGTGAAAACACCATAAACAGGGATGGTGAATCCGTTTGATAAGTCGAAAGTTGAACGCCACAAGGTGATATTTGAAAAGTTTGAAAGAGTCTCTTGGAGAACTCAAAGGAGAATAATCTCACAATTTAATATTAAAAAATGTCTATTATTAATGTTGAAAGCTAGCCTTTATATAGGCAAATAACAAAGAAGTATCCTACTTGAAAAATAACTCCTAATCTTATCCTAACTAGGAAAAACGTGAATAGTAACTCCTAATCTTATCTTAACTACCTTATCCTTATCCTAAGTAGGAAAGGCTCCTAACTAACTAGGAATAGTAAAAATGTGAATAGTATTTTTAGCCAAGAAAGACTCCTTCCTAAGCTAGAAGTTGACTTTAGATTGGATTTAGACAAGAATCCAATCTCCTAAATTCTCCTAAATTCGTCCATCTTGGACTCTAAGCAAGAAACTAGAATTCTAATCAAACTAAAACTAAAACTAAGATAGAATTACAAAGAAATCAAATCCTGACCAAATCTTCTAATCTTCTTGAAACTTCTTGAAGAATCTTGAATTACTTGAATCTTGAAAACAAAATCTTGACTTGATTCTTTGTTCTAAAATCACCCAAAATGGTTCATTGAACGTGGACGACTGGTTCGCATCATTCTCTCCCTCTTGAGAAAGATTTGTCCTCAAATCCACCAGGTTCAAAGACCAGCCTAGGTGGTAGACCATGTGGTATGTCCTCAGGACACACTTCCTCATAATCCTCCTTGGCCGAACTCTTCTCTCTTCTCAATTCCTCTCCAGATCTGGCCTTCATCATCCGTCTTATCTCTCCCAACAAAGCTTGCATTTGTAAGTTCAGAACAACGCTTTGTTGACCTTCTTCGTTTGTGTTCTCACCTTGATTATGAGACATGATTGAAATCACTTCCTTACGTGTTTCACTCAACTCAATTTGGCTTTTACCCTATAATATTCTCACACAAACTGCCTTTTTCCACTTGTATTCTTCCTTAAGTTCTCTAGAAACCAACCAAGAATATCAAGAAGGATCCAAGCAACGTATTAAATTATCACAGATTCTGATTTTTTTTTTTGCTAACAAAGATTCTGGAAAATCAGCCTCTAAGATGTGGAAACAAGATTAGACCAAAGAACTAAGACAAAGCAAGGAAAAGAAGTCGGGAATAATGAGAAGAATTAAGAAAAATCTATGTAAAAACACAAAAATCGCCTACAATTCCTAGTAAACGATAGAATTTAGCCCTACGAGTGTGGTGCCCATAGCTTAGCTATGGATTATGCTTAGACCGTCGTTTTCCTTTAGAAAAGTTTGGCCTCGCGGGCTAATTCAACAAATTTTTTTTTCTGCTTCTGTTTTTTTTTTCTTCTTTTCTTGACTTTTCTTGAGTTTCTTTTCTCCTCTTTTCTTTTCTTGATTTTTTAGAAACGTTCACAATGAGAAAATAACAAGAAATTATATTTTGAAGCACAAGACACCTTAATTCAAGTTTCTATAGTTTTGCAAGAAACGGAATTAAGACAACTAAAAACAAAGTTGAAACAAGAATAAGAAATGGATTTAGACCCACGGATTTAAGACACACGAATTTAAGACACACGGATTTAAGACACGCGAATTTAAGACACACGGATTTAAGACACACGAGAAACGAAATTGTAAGACACAGCAAGAAACGAATTTAAGCAAGAAAATAAATTGAAAGCAAAACTCAATCAAGAACGAAGAAGAAAATTGAAACCTAACCTAAACACATGAATTTGACCAAGAAAACAAGAAAAGGATAGGCAAACCTGATAAACCTAAGCTCTGATAACCAACTGATACGAACCACCCAATATGCGATGAGACCCAACACCAAATATGGCAAAGTTGAACCCAAGGTTGTTAAGGAATGATGGAAACCACGACTCGTTGCTTAGCAAAGCAAGAACCTTGGTATAATGAAAATGATGAAAATCGTGACCCGTTGCTTAGCAAAGCAAGAACCTTAGTATGGTGAAGACGCCACAAACGGGGACGGTGAATCTGTTTGATAAGTCAAAGGTTGAACGCCACAAGGTGAACTTTGATAAGTTCGAAAGAGTCTCTTGAAGAACTCAAAGGAGAATAATCTCACAATTTAATATTCAAAAACATCTATTATTAATGTTGAAAGTTAGCCTATATATAGGCAAATAACAAAGAAGTATCCTACTTGGAAAATAACTCTTAATCTTATCCTAACTAGGAAAAACATGAATAGTAACTCCTAATCTTATCCTAACTACCTTATCCTTATCCTAAGTAGGAAAGGCTCCTAGCTAACTAGGAATAGTAAAAATATGAATAGTATTTTTAGCCAAGAAAGGCTTCTTCCTAAGCTAGAAGTTGACTTTAGATTGGAATTAGACAAGAATCCAATCTCTTAAATTCTCCTAAATTCGTCCATCTTAGACTCTAAGCAAGAAACTAGAATTCTAATCAAACTAAAACTAAAACTAAGATAGAATTACAAAGAAATCAAATCTTGACCAAATCTTCTAATCTTCTTGAAACTTCTTGAAGAATCTTGAAAACAGAATCTTGACTTGATTCTTTGCTCTAAAATCGCCAAAAATGGTTCATTGAACGTGAACGGCTGGTTCGCATCATTGTTAGTGTGCAATTTCTTCAACTTAAGGTAAGGGAATCCATATTGTTTGCATTCTATTTGGATTATTTAGCTATATGTATGGCTGCTATGTTTTATGCAAGTGTTTTGGAAATGCATGTTTAGCTAAAGTATTAGTATGCTAGATGTTATAGTAACTCTCTAGTGCTCATAGAACGAATTATTGCATGCGATCTTTAGTTGTAGAGTTGCCTTGTTAACTAAATATAATTGTGTGGTTTAGATGTTCGTTTAAATGCCCTAAATGAATTGTAGGAATGTTATATAGGCTAAAGTAATGGTCATAGTTGCCTCAAATGCAAGAAATAACAAGAAGATGTAAGTAAGCAAAATTCGGATTTGGACAGTGCACTGCCCGTCACTTTAAGAGCCATTTTTACTTAGCAAACGTGCTTGGAAATTAACAAAATTTATGAAGAAGCTATATTAGACAGTTTAGAACAAATGTTGATTTCTAGAGTTAAGACAAATTCTAACGTTTTGATCCTCTGATTTAAGCTTTTCATAAATGTGTCTGAAAATCGCTGGTGCAGGGGCAGTTCGCGTAGTTGCACGGAAAAGGTCGTAACTTGTGGAATTTAGATCGGAATTGAGTTACGCTTAATACTAAACTCATATACACTCAAAGAGCTATGTTTATACATAAAAATCAGTCAGTTTGGAGGTCCATAGCATAGGTAACTGAATTGATTAAGTTGAGCCTCGGTTAGAGAAATTGGAAAATGTTTTTGTGATATTTTAGGGTTTTTGTGCAAAGTTGATTCTAGGTTGATTCAATGCTATATATAGGTGCTATAGGTTCTAATGAGCATATATTAGTGATTAGATGTGATTCGCTTGATTGGAACTTTAGGAAATTTGCATAATTGGCTTAAAATTCAAAGGGACTTTATCTGAAAAGTGAATCCGGGTGGAATCTAATGATGTAGATAGTCTTTATTAGGTGTGGTAGTGCTTAATGTGCCTTTATGGCGCCAAGTTGGGGTTTGGTTAGAGTACTTGTAGTTAAAATGCATAAAAGGGAATTTTGTGACTTTTGTGTTAGATGTAGTATAAAATGAGGTCTTGTGGTTCTAATTGGTGCCATAAGGTGTCATTAGAAGTGTAGAATAATTTACTTGTGGATCGTGTACCTTGTGTTTCGTTTGGGTGTCAAATTGTTTTAGTAGACTAAGGGGTATTTGAAACGAAGTGTTAGTTATGGCTTGTTTGAATAGGTATATGATCTTAGATGTGTTAGGAAGCCTCTAAGATTTATTTATGGCATGGTTTAGATAATCGAATTAGGTAGCTGTAGTTTAAATCACTTAAGGGGCTTTTTGGAGTTTTTATGTTAACATGACTTAAATTGTGGTTTTGTTGCGTTTGTATGCATCATAATATGACTACATGAGAATAGTAAAGTTAGATTTGGAATTCGTTACCATGTGTGAAGTTTAGAGCTTGTTTTGTAAGCATTTAGAAGGAGATTTGTTGAATTCTTGTGAATTACTTGAATTAATTGCATTAGTAGTTATTATTGTTATAATTGCTCTAATTGATCATGATTGAGTTATATGTTGTATAAATGTGAAGTTTATGACCTAAATACTAAGCATGTGGAAAGGGTTTAGTTGGATTTTATGTGAATTAGTTGAGCTTGATGCATAGTTAGTTATTTGAATTGATGTAGTTATTATAATTGACTTTTAAATGTTTTAAATAAGAGTTTAAATGGCATTGGTATGTCATATGTAGTTGTTTGGAGAAATTTCATGAAATAGGTTGTATAGCTACTTCATTAGAATATGTTTGTATCTTATTTATAATGCTGTGTTGCTTATAATTATATGAGTTATGTTGTGGGAAATGACTACTTGGAATATATGTTAAGTTAAAGTATAGAAAAGTGACATTTTGTTAAAGATAGAATTCTAATAGATTTTGTATGTTAAATAAGCGAAACTATAAGTTAACTAACCTAGTTGGGTAATTAATGAATGTTGTAGTTAAAGAGTAATTGAAGTAATGTTTGACTTTATGTTCAAGGTGATTTAGAGTGATGTGAAGCTAATCCTGCATTTTGAAGCTTGGTAGAGGTAAGGGAGTCTTCATCTTTATGTGCATAATAGTTTATTTTCTTGTACATAGATTATGTGATTTAGTATAGTTGTTAAAATAATCTCACTCATTGTCTATATATTGTGTGAGAGGGCAGCCTACTTTGTTGTCCCTCGATCATGTGTTTATTGGTTTATCTTATTGTTATCATTTTGAGTGCATTGTATCATGGTTGCGCAACCATTTGGGCTTGGTAGTGTCGTGGAAGCCAGGCGGCATCGGGCTTGCCAGTATACCTCGGCTACCATGGTGTCCCAGTCCCTCTCTCGCTTGGGATGTAACAGCCCGATCCTTCACGAGACCGGAGGCCCAAACCCAATACCCGAGGCACAAAAAATGAGAAAAAACGGGCGGAGTCTCCCCTGTTTATAGGACATTGCAACACCTGTTTTCAGAGGAATTAACACATAGAATCTCCACAAATAACATAAGTCATTTATATTCCAAAAGTTAATGCTAGTTATTTAGTTTTAGCAAAATAATTTATAGGGTTCTAGATAGATAGCTAACAGCCTTAAGCCATCCAAAAAAATATTACATACCGCTAGCCTAGGTGTGTTCGAACCTAGTTACATAATTACATCTAGCAAGTATGTACAAGGCACACAGGCCTCAAAAGAATACATGTTAGCTACCATATATATATAAGAACTTCCATTTATCTCAGCATAAGAACTCAAGGAGACTCCCAAGCCTCCTTCTCCGCTCCCGGAGGAACTGAACCTGCCTCGCTTGAAATGGTTTAGCCATCAACAACATAACGGTAAAGTATAGACATCTTATTCCTCGCTTATATGATATGTTAGATGAATTTCATGGTTCTTGTGTGTTTTCTAAAATTGATCTTAAGAGTAGGTATCATCAAATAAGGATGAAAGAAGGAGATGAATGGAAAACATGATTCAAAACTAAATATGGATTGTATGATTGGTTAGTCATGCCGTTTGGATTAACTAATGCACCTAGTACTTTCATGCGCTTAATGAATCATGTTTTGCGAGCTTTCATTGATAAATTCGTAGTTGTTTATTTTGATGATATTCTAGTTTATAGCAAGAGTTTGCATGATCATGTCTCGCATTTGCATTCAGTTTTGGATATGCTTAGAAATGAGAAGTTATATGTTAACCTCAAAAAGTGTACTTTTTGCACTGATAAGCTTGTTTTCCCTAGGTTTTGTTGTTAGTGCTAAAGGTATTAAGGTTGATGAAGAGAAGGTCAAAGCCATCCAAGAGTGGCCAACCCCCACCAGTGTAGGTGATGTTAGAAGTTTCCATGGACTTGTTGGTTTTTACAGGAGGTTCATGAAAGATTTTAGCACCATCACAACACCACTTACCGAAGTCATCAAGAAGAACGTTGGGTTTAAATGGGGTGAAGATCAAGAGAAGGCGTTTCAGCTTATTAAACACAAGCTTACACATGCTCCTTGACTTGCTTTACCTAACTTTTCCAAAATGTTTGAAATTGAATGTGATGCTTCAGGTGTAGGTGTAAGAGCTGTTCTTATGCAGGAAGGAAAACCACTTGCATACTTTAGCTAGAAGCTCAGCGGGGCTACCCTCAACTACCCCACTTATGACAAAGAGTTATATCCTTTGGTTTGAGCTTTGGAGAGATGGCAGCACCATCTGTGGCCAAAGGAATTTATAATTCATATAGATCATGAATCCTTAAAGCATTTGAAGGGTCAACACAAGCTGAACAAGAGACATGCTCGGTGGGTTGAGTTCATTGAGACTTTTCCATATGTCATTCGCTATAAACAAGGTAAGGAGAATGTGGTTGCGGATGCACTTTAAGGTATGCCTTAATCTCTACTCTTGATGCTAAATTTCTAGGTTTTGAGCATATTAAGGACCATTATCAAGATGACTATGACTTTAGTGAAGTTTATAGGGGTGGTGAAAAATTTGCAGAAGGTAAGTTCTATAGGCATGAATGGTTTTTGTTTAGAGAAAATAAGTTGTGTGTGTCTAATTGTTCTTTAAGAGACTTGTTAGTTCGGGAATCCCATGGTGGTGGTTTAATGGGACACTTTGGGGTTGCTAAAACTTTAGCTATTTTGCAAGAGCACTTTTATTGGCCACACATGAAAAGGGATGTTGAGAGAACTTGTGGGAGCTGTGTCACTTGTAAACAAGCTAAATCTAGGGTTAAGCCACATGGACTTTACACACCACTACCTATTCCTAGCTCACCTTGGATTGATATTTTTATGGACTTTGTTTTGGGCTTACCTAGGAGTAGGCATGGAAAGGATTCAATTTTTGTTGTTATAGATCGATTTTCTAAGATGGCTCATTTTATCCCTTGTCATAAGACCGATGATGCTTCACTTGTTGAAGATTTATTCTTTAGAGAAATTGTGCGATTACAGGTATGCCTAGGACAATTGTTTCAGATCGAGATGCTAAGTTCTTGAGTTACTTTTGGAAGACATTATGGGGTAAACTAGGAACAAAGCTTTTGTTTTCTACTACTTGTTACCCACAAACTGATGGTCAAACAGAAGTAGTTAATAGGACTTTATCTTCATTATTAAGGGCTATCATAAGTAAGAACATTAAAACTTGGGAGGATTGTTTACCACATGCTGAGTTTGCTTATAATCGTACTACTCATTCTGCCACTAAATTCTCACCATTTGAAATTGTTTATGTTTTTAATCCTTTAACTCCATTGGATTTATCACATTTACCTGTTTCTGAGCATGTGAACTTAGATGGTAAGAAAAAGGCAGAATTTGTTAAACAACTTCATGAGTGCGCACTGCTTAACATAGAGAGAAGAACTGAGCAATACACTAAGCAAACTAACAAGGGACGTCGCAAGCTAATCTTTGAGCCTGACAATTAGGTATGGGTACACATGAGGAAAGAAAGATTCCCAGCTCAAAGACGTTCTAAGTTGCTGCCTCGAGGAGATGGACCTTTTCAAGTCCAAGAACGGATCAATGACAATGCCTGCAAACTTGATTTACCAGGTGAGTACAGTGTTAGTGCTACTTTCAATGTTACTGACTTAAGTCCTTTTGATGTAGGTGACGATTTGAGGACAAATCCTTCTCAAGAGGGCGGGAATGATGAGGACATCAAGACTGCAAGGACAATTCAAGATCCAGTTCAAGTTCCAGTAGGTCCAGTCACGAGGGCTCGCGCTAAAATGTTCAAAGAAGAGCTGAATAACTTGGTTCAGAAAGTTCTACAACAAGAGGAAAACATGTTGGCTAGTAGTGGAGAAGAAAGGCTGGTTGTACTCTGTGATAACCCAAACCTGGCATGCATTTAATGGCATTTAATTGCATTTAATTAAGCATCATCTTAAATGTTAGTGTTTAATTGCATTTGATTACGTGCTTATATTAACTTATTCAATTGTATCTTAACATTAACTTCATAATTCTTTAAAATATTCTAGAAATAGTTGAATTAATTATTTTTAAATGAATAATGATTATTTTGATTGTTTTGATTATTTTAATAATCGATTTTAATTGTCTTGCATTAAAATCACTCGGTTTTCAAATAAATGAGAAAAGTAACTCCGAGCCGGAGTAAATTTTAAACTATTCTACTATTCTACTTTTCAAAAAAATTAAAGTTTTCTATTATTGCTCATCACTTTATTAGCGATCATTTATTAACCGTTCGATCGTAGTATTTCGAAAATGAGAGTTAGAGAAATATTCTTCAGACTTAGTGAAAAATGTTTTTAGCTTGATTTAACTAGTTTTAGTTGTTTTTCATTTAATTGCATTGTTTTAACTTGAATTAGATTTAAATGGCATCAAAATAAGCTTATTTGACCATTTTTAACTAAAGTTTGATTTTGCAAATGACCAAAATGCCCTTGTCACCCTTTTAAATAATAAAACAATGCAAAAATCAAGAAAAACAATTTGCAAAATACCAATCATGTCCTTGCCATGGCTGAAAGTTTGAGGGAAAAGAAAGAAAAATTGTTTTGCATTTTTCTTCTACAATCATGCGTGGAATTGCTCGGGGGTCGTGGCTCGGGTCCTTGCGGGTCTTGGTCTTCAATCTCTGTGAGAATTTTCACGCTTTTGTGCATTTAAATTCGAATTTGAATTTTGTGTCAAATTTTTAGATTTGATATATAATGTGTTATAATGCCTGTAATTGCTTGATATAGCTTCCTTTGAGTTCGTAGAGCATTGTTTGATAGTTATTGAGCAATTTTTAAGGTCAAAATTGCGTATTTGAAATTGGGAAAAAATAATGAATAGTGAATTTTGAATAGTAAACCCTAGAATTTCGGATTTTGATCCGAATTGCGATTGCTTGATTTGGATAGATGCCATTAGTGATAGAAAGATAAAATGTGCAATAGAAACAGATCAGCCTTTGTTAAAATTAGAAATTAGACAAAGAAACGTAAAGGGGCCGTTTGACCAAAAGTTGATCGTGCTCGAATTGAGTTGGGGGTTTTGCAATTGAGGGCATGGAAGCACTTTTGGCGCTGTTGTGGAGCTAATTGAATGACCGGTTAGTATAGTTGTAGTTCAAACGCAGTAGGTGGACTTTTGGGCCTCGGGTGGGAAAGTGAAGTTTAGAGACATAGAAACGTGCTTTGTAGTGCCTGAGTGAATGTAGTGGAATCGGTTTCCTAATCCCGTAGCTCGTTTGCTCGTAATTTCCTCTGGAAGTTAGAGATTAAATAGTGATATTTGTCGTTTTCATGTTTGAACTGCTGTTACTTGTTTAATTGGTGTTATTGTTGCTATTAATGATAGTTATGCTTGAAAAGTTAATTGAATGCTAGTATTGATTGTAAATGCTTGATATCTCGTTTATTGCCTCTAATTTGTATTGTTGTGCTATCGCTCGTTTATCGCCTTGTATCGTGTCTTGCATTGCATAGTGTCAGGCACGTGAGTGATGGGCCTCTCTGGGTAGTCTCGGGCTGCCAGTGTTGGTTGCTCTAGCTCCGTGTCCTATTCCCATTCTTGCTTGGGTTGCCTCCCAGGGAGATTTGGGTCGTAGAATTGATTGGATACTTCCGGGGTATTCCAAACTGAAGTTATAAGGTGGTTGCGTGTTTATTGTCATCGTTGTCAACATCAAGCTCGAGATTGATGTAATGCTTGTGGAATCGAATCGAATGGTACATTGCTCGTATGAGTGAACCATAGCCTTCAGAGTGTGGTATAGCTTTGAATGGTTGTGTTAATGCTTTTATTAATTGCTTATTGTATTGATTGTTTATTTTGATTGCTTACTTGTCAGTTATATTGCTTAACTGCCTTATTTGCATTGCACGACCTTCTTTCTCTCCACCTCGATATCTGTCTCGCCCTTACTGAGTATACGTGTTGTGTATACTCACTCCTCACCACCACATTTCAGGAAATGCCATGTTAGCTGGAAAGTTCATGATTACGTGAAACTTCGTGCTTGAAGAGTTGTCTTACGTGCTATGTGGCTTGAGTTGTCAAAGATGCAAAGATGTATGTTTCATGTGTTTTTTGTATTTAGTGTTAAAAAGAATGTAATCTAAGTTTTATTAGGTTATTGAAGTGATTCGAAAAGCTAGCTTATGTATTCCGTTAGTATAGTTTAACTTCAATGCATGTTTGTAATGTCCAAAGGAAAAGAGTTAGAATGGTTTGATAGTCTAACTTATGCAATAGGTTAGTATAGTTTAATTGTGAAGGTTGAATGTACTTGTCAAAGATGAGAAGAGACAGGTTAGTTTTTAACCTGGAAATGTATATATAATTGTTGTGTTTATTTGTTGAGAAACAAGGCTCGGATGGCCTTGAGGTGTTTGTATGGTTGGACACGGTGCTGGTCCACTTATATGCTAGTACAGGTTTTGCATTTTGCCTAGAAATAGGGGAGACTCCGTCTGTCTTTCCCTAAAATTTTATGCCCGAGTTTGGAATTGGGTTGTGATTAGAATGATTGATAGAACTCCCGGTCTCGAGAGGGATCGGGGTGTTATAGGTGGTATCAGAGCTTGTTTAGCTCATAAGCCGGGACAGGGTCCTCAGTCTGGTGGGTAGTGACCCTTGAATGTGTGCTTGTTAAGTGTGTCTTGAAAGTGTGTGCCTGTATGTGAGATTGTGTGTCTTGGCTTGAATGTATGCACCTATGTGATATAGTTATGTATTATGTGTTGAATGTTTCTCAAGTAAAGTGAAGTGTCTAGTTGTGCATTGAATTGACCTATCGAATTGGTATCGTGAATCGAATTGATCTCGTGAATTGTTATTTGCTTGGAGTATTGCTTGTAATGTGTGTATTAGAATGTCTTGAATTGGTTATGCCGTGATTTGAATTGATTATGTTGTGCTTGACTTGATTGTCGTGCTTGAGTGACCTTGTTGAATAAATTGTTTTATAAACTCTTTTGTAAACTTGCTTGCATAATAGTTTAAGACATGTGTATAAATGTGATATCTTGGCATTCATACCTGTCCTGTTGAACTGGTAAGAAAGACTTCTTCCTTCCCCTGAAGAGAAGTGGTTAGTAGCAGGCCCTCCAAGTTATATGGATTGACGGGAATGAGCAGCATTTGACCAGCCTTTATTTGGGAGTTGGTGTTTGCTTTTGGAGCTCGGTTATTGGCAAATCTCTAAGGTCCTCCTCTGTGCTTAACAGTTGTGAAAGAGTAGCTTTCTTTCGGGGTTCTATTTGGCTGTTCTTTGGAGCATTCTTGGTTTCCTTATTGGGTATTCTTCGGAACTTCTGTTGGCACTTCTTGGTAGACTTTGCTATTGGGGTTTCAATCGGACTTACTGCATGGAATTATCTATGGCGTATGTGTCTCGGTCTTTGTTGGTGTGTTACTGGCATCCCTTATTGGCAATTCTTCAACGGCATTTTATAGAATTCTTAGTGGTCATTTATCTAGTACCTACTTATTGGTCAATTCTTGGTACTTTCTTACTGGAGCATTGTTCGGTTATTTTCTTTGGCATCCCTCAGTTGGTTTGGTAATCAAAATTTCTATCGTACTTATTGTGTAGTATTACTCACGGTATTCTTTGGAATTCTTATTGGGCATTCTACTAGTATTTCCCTTATTGGCATTTATTGGAAGATCCTACACTTGGAATTCTACTTGGACTTATTATCTTGTATTGTTTACGACTTCTCCTTCGGCTTTTCCACTCAGGGAAAATCTATGCTTGCTGTTTACTAAGATGTTGCGGTAGGGACTCAGTGATTGGAGGATTTCATTTAGAGATTGACCTTTGGTATTCTTCTCTATATACTTTTACAGAACTTTCAGCTAGGTCTACTTGCGGTAATCAGCACTGCATGAGGTGCATCTGCTCTGGCTATCTTTTTACTTTCTTATTTGGTACTTGTTAGACTTCTATTGGAGATTCGTAAATAGGGTATTCCTTCGGTATTCTTCTTGTCATTAATATGAGGTATTGATATCATCTACAGTATCTTTGCTTTAGTCTTTGTTGCTATTATCTCGGTGCTCTTGGTTGGAATTTTATTCTTCTCCGGTATTCGTGTCAACAGGATTCTTGTACGGTATCTACATTTGAGCCTTTATTCGGCATTACTACTTGGAATTTCTTCTTAAACTTCCCTATTGGTCTTCTTGTTTAATATACTTACTCAGAAGAAGAATTGCGAGGATGCAATTGTTTTAAGGGGGAAAGGATGTGATAACCCAAACCCGGCATGCATTTAATGGCATTTAATTGCATTTAATTAAGTGTCATCTTAAATGTTAGTGTTTAATTGCATTTGATTACGTGCTTATATTAACTTATTCAATTGTATCTTAACATTAACTTCATAATTCTTTAAAATATTCTAGAAAGAGTTAAATTAATTATTTTTAAATGAATAATGATTATTTTGATTGTTTTGATTATTTTAATAATCAGTTTTATTTGTCTTGCATTAAAATCACTCGGTTTTTAAATAAATGAGAAAAGTAACTCCGAGCCGGAGTAAATTTTAAACTATTCTACTATTCTACTTTTCAAAAAAATTAAAGTTTTCTATTATTGCTTATCACTTTATTAGCGATCATGTATTGACCGTTCGATCGTAGTATTTCAAAAATGAGAGTTAGAGAAATATTCTTCGGACTTAGTGAAAAAAGTTTTTAGCTTGATTTAACTAGTTTTAGTTGTTTTTCATTTAATTGCATTGTTTTAACTTGAATTAGATTTAAATGGCATCAAAATAAGCTTATTTGACCATTTTTAACTAAAGTTTGATTTTGCAAATGACCAAAATGTCCTTGTCACCCTTTTAAATAATAAAACAAGGCAAAAATCAAGAAAAACAATTTGCAAAATACCAATCATGTCCTTGCCATGGCCGAAAGTTTGAGGGAAAAGAAAGAAAATTTGTTTTGCATTTTTCTTCTACAATCATGCGTGGAATTGCTCGGGGGTCGTGGCTCGGGTCCTTGCGGGTCTTGGTCTTCAATCTCTGTGAGGATTTTCACGCTTTTGTGCATTTAAATTCGAATTTGAATTTTGTGAAATTTTTAGATTTGATATATAATGTGTTATAATGCCTGTAATTGCTTGATATAGCTTCCTTTGAGTTCGTAGAGCATTGTTTGATAGTTATTTAGCAATTTTTAAGGTCGAAATTGAGTATTTGAAATTGGAAAAAAATAATGAATAGTGAATTTTGAATAGTAAACCCTAGAATTTCGGATTTTGATCCAAATTGCGATTGCTTGATTTGGATAGGTGCCATTAGTGATAAAAAGATAAAATGTGCAATAGAAACGAATCGGTCTTTGTTAAAATTAGAAATTGGACAAAGAAACGTAAAGGGGTCATTTGACCAAAAGTTGACCGTGCTCGAATTGAGTTGGGGGTTTTGCAATTGAGGGCATGGAAGCACTTTTGGCGCTGTTGTGGCGCTGATTGAATGACCGGTTAGCATAGCTATAGTTCAAACGCAGTAGGTGGACTTTCGAGCCTCGGGTGGGAAAGTGAAGTTTAGAGACATAGAAACGTGCTTTGTAGTGCCTGAGTGAATGTAGTAGAATCGGTTTCCTAATCCCGTAGCTCGTTTGCTCGTAATTGCCTTTGGAAGTTAGAGATTGAATAGTGATATTTGTCGTTTACGTGTTTGAACTGCTGTTACTTGTTTAATTGGTGTTATTGTTGCTATTAATGATAGTTATGCTTGAAAAGTTAATTGAATGCTAGTATTGATTGTAAATGCTTGATATCTCGTTTATTGCCTCTAATTTGTATTGTTGTGCTATCGTTCGTTTATCGCCTTGTATCGTGTCTTGCATTGCATAGTGTCAGGCGCGTGAGTGATGGGCCTCTCTGGGTAGTCTCGGGCTGCCAATGTTGGTTGCTCTAGCTCCGTGTCCTATTCCCATTCTCGATTGGGTTGCCTCCTAGTGAGATTTGAGTCGTAGAATTGATTGGATACTTCCGGGGTATTCCAAACTGAAGTTATAAGGTGGTTGCGTGCTTATTGTCATCGTTGTCAACATCAAGCTCGAGATTGATGTAATGCTCATGGAATTGAATCGAATGGTACATTGCTCGTATGAGTGAACCATAGCCTTCAGAGTGTGGTATAGCTTTGAATGATTATGTTAATGCTTTTATTAATTGCTTATTGTATTGATTGTTTATTTTGATTGCTTACTTGTCAGTTATATTGCTTAACTACCTTATTTGCATTGCACGACCTTCTTTCTCTCCACCTTGATATCTGTATCGCCCTCACTGAGTATACGTGTTGTGTATACTCACTCCTCACCACCACATTTCAGGAAATGCCATGTTAGCTGGAAAGTTCGTGATCACGTGAAAGTTCGTGCTTGAAGAGTTGTCTTACGTGCTATGTGGCTTGAGTTGTCAAAGATGCAAAGATGTATGTTTCATGTGTTGTTTGTATTTAGTGTTAAAAAGAATGTAATCTAAGTTTTATTAGGTTATTGAAGTGATTCGAAAATCTAGCTTATGCATTCAGTTAGTATAGTTTAACTTCAATGCATATTTGTAATGTCCAAAGGAAAAGAGTTAGAATGGTTTGATAGTCTAACTTATGCAATAGGTTAGTATGGTTTAATTGTCAAGCTTGAATGTACTTGTTAAAGATGAGAAGAGATAGGTTAGTTTTTAAACTGGAAATGTATATATAATTGTTGTGTTTATTTGTTGAGAAACAAGGCTCGGATGGCCTTGAGGTATTTGTATGGTTGGACACGGTGCTGGTCCACTTATATGCTAGTACAGGTTTTGCATTTTGCCTAGAAACAGGGGAGACTCCGTCCGTCTTTCCCTAAAATTTTATGCCCGGGTTTGGAATTGGGTTGTGATTAGATTGATTGATAGAACTCTCGGTCTCGAGAGGGATCGGGGTGTTACATACTCATCCAAGTTGCCCAGAACCAGCCATAAGTGTCCACGTTCAATGAACCATTTATGTGGGCGAATTTTCCAGCAAAGAATCAAGTCAAGATTCTGTTTTGAAGATTCAAGAAATTCAAGATTCTTCAAGAAGTTTCAAGAAGGTTGGAAGATTTGGTCAAGATTTGATTTCTTTGTAATTCTATCTTAGTTTTTAGTTTCAGTTTAATTTGCATTCTAGTTTATTCTCTAGAGACCACTATGGACGGAAATTAGATTTAGGAGTCTTTCTTAGGCTCCAAGTCTACTTCCTTTGACCTAGTTAAGAGGAAGGAGTCTTTCTTGGGATCCAAGTCTCATTCCTTTGACCTAGTTACTATTTGTTCTTTGCCTATATAAGGCTGATTTTCATGAAATAAAGGTGAGACATTTTTTACTATTAAAATTGTGAGATTATTCTCTCTTGAGTTCTTCAAGAAGCTTATCCGAACTTATCAAGGTTTCCTTGTGGCGTTCAACCTCGACTTATCAAACGGATTTTCCACCCCCGTTTGTGGCGTCTTTATCAATTATACAAAGGTTCTTGCTTTGCTGAGCAGCAGGTCGTGGTTTCCATCATTCTTGAAAAGATCTTCGGTTTGTTTTACCATTCTTGGTGTTGGGTTTCGGCACATGTTGACCAGGTTCATATCACCACCTATACCTACAAGCTTCTAAGTAGGTCCATGCTCTTAATCTTTAGGATATGTGGATGAACTGACAAAGTCAAGTTCTTGCACTTTGAGTCACTATAGGTCAGATGTAATATATGGGTCAACAACTCTGTGATTTGGGTGCCTAGACTTGGTTAAAAGGGACATGCATATGCAATAAGGAATCTATAAAATAATCACTCCATTTGAATGATCTAGGTTTATCATCCTGAATCTGTGCGCACAGTAATACATGCCGTATTAGTTGTTACACTTGTAGGACGCTCCTGTGGTCAAGTGGAAAACTTCTATGGTTAGATTATGGGTTAAAGGTTCTAATGTTCCTAAATGTCATGCCCCGACCCAACCCCATACTAATGGTCAAGTTTGGACCAGACAAACAGATAGAGTCTCCTCTGTACTGCGGGCTTTCCACATTCCTGCACTCAGAAGAAATGATCCACAAAACATAGTATAACAATTATATGATATCATACTCAAGATCCTAAGGCCATCTGAGGTTTTCTACTTAGCAAAAGATAAACATACATGCATTATCACTCAAGTTCCTAGCACACTATGATCATAATTCTGCTTATCTTACCACTCTAATATTTCCTACTTATATAACTTATGAATTAAGCTCCATTCAAACCATTCACATAACCTTACTTGATACCAACTATTACAAGCAAACAACTATTTCACTTAACTTTATACAAACCATCTACTTAAACTTAAATACATTCACGGGTCACACAAGGCTCCAAGGCCTCAAAATAGATACAAGCCAACAAAATCTTCATAATCACATGAAAGCCACCTTAGTCAACAAGTAGACAAGCAAGAGCACGATTAAGGAAACTCAGCAGTCTTCTCTTCCTCAGCTACAACCAATACAGGAATCTGTGGATCTAGCTCGGCAACACTTGAAATGTGGTAGAAAAAGGGTCATCAAACACTATGCTCAGCGAGAGAGGGGATAAACAGGAGCTTTTCGAAAACCATTTTCGTGCAATGCAGATAGAACATATAATAACATTAACTAACATTATAGCTACGCTAGAAGATAGCACTTAACATGATAAGCATTAAAGCATTAAACGCCAAATAAACACTTAAAAAAAGGATATCGTTAACCCTATGGAACGCTCCGTCTATGCGGGTTCACTTTTTTTCCCTACGCTTCTCTTTCACTGACTCTTCACTTGCCGACATCACTTATCGTTCTGCTGGGTGTACTCCAGATGTACCATGTGACTAGGGACTAGTCCTCGGCGGGTTAGCATCCACTGGCAAGCCCATTTCCGCCCAGTGAATGATCACCACATCCGGGCTGACGCTTAAGGTTGCAACCTTCGCTACGCTAGATACTTGTTAGCACTGTTAGCTCATTGAGAACAGTTTATATCACATAACACGTAGCCACTTTGAAGCACTTATCATTTGATTACACTAAATGCACGTAAGTGAGAACTGACAAAAGAGGCCACTCTCATGCACATACTCATTCACATGTACTAAGATCGCTAAACGTGCGCTACGCTACTTTACAACCATTATAGTACTCTTTAATTCCCGGACTTAGCTTTTATTCGTATGTAAACCACTTAGCACACACGGGGTTCTAAAGCATTTAACTTCATTAAACCTACTCATAACCTTAATTAGCTAAGCTAGTTCATTTAAGCTACTAAAATACAATTAGAACTAACATTATTCAACTTCTAATTCACAAAGCACTAATACCTAACACTTCAACACAATCTTTTATAGCAAGTTCAGAGCACAGGAAGGGTCAAGAGACCCTTGGAATTGGACTGCCATGCAAATGGGCCCAATGGGCCGAACTTATGCACAATCGGCCCAAAGGCCTCCTCATACATACATTGCATTTCATCCATATTTTAGCTACTCTTTGCATGTAAATAGCTAGGTGAACACTTATATAGCGTTAATTAAGCATTAGAACCAACTTATGGCACAAAATATCAAACTCTAACTAAGTTACTATTCACCTTTTTCTTCATTTCACCTATATATACAAGCTCATACTACACATGTAAACTAAGTTAAAAAGTTCACTCTACAACATCATTAACTAGTATAGAAAGCGTTAGAAGCACCAAAACAACATTATATTATGTATGTATATGTTTTTATATTATGTATATGTAAGGGTAGAATATGGATTGGACTTATTCTAAGTGTATTGGGCTTATATAGACTAATTAAAACGAACTAAAAAGTCCAAATGGCCTAAAAAATAATAATACTACTACTATTCACTCAAGAAACACTAAACATTTCTACCTCGCACTCGAGGCATGCAAAGCACATTCTTTCAATGAGCGAATACATTATTTATGAAGTATAATCAAGGAAAAATAACAATTTTGAGAAATAAAATAGTTTAAAATTTGTCTTGAGCTCAAGTTAAACATAGAAATTTAAACATATAAAAGCAAATAAGGCAAGTAAAAGGCAACTATGGAAATTATGCAATTATAATAATTAAATATAATAAATAAAAAGTCCCTCTAGGCTCGAGCATCATATTCTCTCCCCCTTAAATAAATCGCGCCCTCGCAATTCTTACTTGATGTAGAGAATAACTCTGGATGTTGTTGCCTCATCTAATCTTCCTTCTCCCAAGTGGCTTCCTCGATCCCATGATTATTCCATAGTATCTTTGCCATCGGAATGCTCTTAGTTCTCAATTCTTGCACCTTTTGGTCCAGAATCCGAATCGGCCTTTCAACATAAGTTAATTTCTCATCAATCTACAAAGCTCAAGTTCTAAGACATGCGATAGATCCGGATGGTACTTCCTAAGCATAGAAACATGGAATACATTATGTAATCTTGCCAGACTTAGCGGTAGAGCCAGTCGATAAGCTAGACTCAACTGTAGAGCTAGTTGATAGGCTAGAATTCCAACCCTCTCAATAATTTCAAAATGATCCACAAGCCTTGGGCTAAACTTCCCACTCTTACCATGCTGATTTAACCTTTTTCAAGGAGAAATTTTCAGGAAGACCTGACCACCGACAACAGATTCTAGATCCCTCATACGCTTGTCAGCGTAGCTTTTATGCCTGCTCTGTGTCGTAAGCATTCTTTTACGGATTACATGAATGTTCTCAATCTTTTCTGCTAGCTCAGGCAACATAGTTGGATCAATACCCTTTTTATCACCTATCTTATCCCAATATAGTGGAGAATGACATCTGCGACCATATAATGCTTCGTAAGGTACTATGCCTATGGTAGCCTGGTAACTGTTATTATATGCAAATTCTGTGACTGGCAAATGTTCTTCCCAACTCCTGCCAAAGTCTAGAACATAGGCATGAAGCATATCCTCCAGAATTCTAATTGTTCTCTCAGACTGACCATCGGTTTGTGGATGATAGGCAGTGCTAAAGCTCAACTGAGTCCCCATAGCCGATTACAATCTCTGCCAAAATCGGGAAGTGAAGTGAGAATCTCTATTAGAAACAATACTGGCTGGGGTCCTATGCAGTCGGACAATATTCTCAACATACAATTTAGCTAATTTCCCAATGTTATTATATTTGTGCATAGGTATAAAGTGTGTCGTCGTAGTCAATCTATCAATAACAACCCATACGACATCAAAACCCCTCGGAGATCTAGGCAAATATGTCATGAAATCCATTGTAACATACTCCTATTTATACCTTGGAATAGCCAATGGTAATAATAACCCAACTGGACGCTGGTGCTC
Organism: Ehretia macrophylla; assembly: GCA_037974665.1. Lineage (NCBI taxonomy): Eukaryota > Viridiplantae > Streptophyta > Magnoliopsida > Boraginales > Ehretiaceae > Ehretia > Ehretia macrophylla. The sequence continues at coordinate 2,140,967 of CM075777.1, forward strand.
TGCTTTAACTCTCTGGCAGGTCAAGTACTTAGACACAAATTCTGCAATTTCTCTTTTCATATTATTCTACCATAAATATTGTTTTAGGTCACGGTACATCTTTGTACTACCTGGATGAATTATATATATGGTATTATATGCCTCTGATAGAATCTCCCTCTTCAAGTTAGAATCACTAGGAACACAGACTCTGTTTTTATATATGAGAATACCATCCTCATGAAGCTTAAACTCGGACTTTCCCCCTTTAGTTCTTTCCTGGATCTTTAAGATCTGATGATCATCTTTCTGTGCCTCTCGAATCTGTGACAATAATAGAGATTGAATCTATAGTCGTGCAAATAGAATACCTGACTGGGTAGTCTCTGGTTTCCACAAACTCATCTCTTCCATATATTGCCAGTTTTTGATAATCAAACTAGTAACACTCGCCTTTCGGCTCAAAGCATCAACAACAACATTAGCTTTACCTGGCATATAGTTTATATTGTAGTTATAATCATCTAATAGCTCAAGCCAACGCCGTTGTCTCCTATTCAATTCTTTAAGAGAAAATAGGTATTTCAAACTTTTATGATATGTGAAAATCTTAAACCTGATACCCCACAGATAATGCCGCCATTACTTCAGTGCAAAGACAACTGCTACTAACTCTAAGTAGGATAGTTAGCTGCATAGGGTTTCAATTTTCTGGAAGCATATGCAACCACTTTACCATTTTGCATCAAGACACAGTCCAGTCCCTCTTTCGAGGTATCACTATAGATTACAAAGTTTTCATTTCCCTTTGGCAAAGCCAAAATAAGAGTTGTGGTCAATCTGATTTTCAATGCTTGAAAACTACTTTCACATTTATGATCCCAAATAAAATTCACTTTCTTTTGGGTCAATTAAGTCAAAGGACCTGTGAGTTTAGAGAAATCCTGGAGAAATCGACGATAATACCCAGCTAATCCCAGAAAACTACATACCTCAATTATATTTTCAAGCTTCTTCCATGATAAGACAACCTCAATCTTTCCTGAATATACAGAAATTCCCTGTTTAAAAATAATATGACCCAAGAATGCAACCTGATACAGCCAGAACTCACATTTGCTAAACTTAGCGTACAATTGATGACTCTGAAGTGTTTTCAAGACAATTTTCAAATGTTCTTCATGCTCAGCTTCAAACTTAGAATAAACTAAGATATCATCAATAAAGATAACAACAAACTGATCAAGATAGGGTCGAAATACCCAGTGCATCAAATCCATAAAAGGAGCCGGAGCATTAGTCAAACCGAACGGTAATGAAACTAATCTAGAGTGACCATACCTAGTTAGGAATGCAGTTTTAGGAACATCCTCTTTTCAGATTCTTAATGGATAATATCCCTGCCTTAGATAAAATTTGGAATATACCTTTGCACCCTGTAACTGATCAAATAGTTCTTCAATCAACGATAAAGGATATTTGTTTTTAACAGTTACCTGGTTAAGTCCCCTATACTCAACGCACAACCTGAGAGTGTCGTCTTTCTTTTTAACAAATAACACTAGTGCACCCCACGGTGATGAACTCGGTTGTACAAACCGTTTCTCAAGAGGACCCTGCAACTGTACTTTTAGTTCCTGTAATTCAATCGGAGCTATTCTATATGGTGGTCGAGAAATAGGGTTAGTCCTTGGCATTAAATCAATCCCAAACTCAATCTCCCTCTCTGGCAACAAACCCGACAATTCTTCCAAAAAGACATCCGAAAAATCCCTCACAATCGGGACCTCACTTAGCTTTAATTTATTAGAGGGTTGATTAATTAAATAAGCCAGATAAGCATTACAATCATTTTTCAATAGTTTAGAAGCTTTCACATATGAAATCAAAAGAATGTTTACAGTTTTATGATTTCCTGCTATTTCAACAACTGGTTGATTAGGCATTTGAAAGCAAACTATTTTAGTTCTACAGTCAAGATTAGCATAATATCTAGCCAACCAATCCAGCCCCAATATAACATTAAAACCCCGGAAATGCGTTATGATATGATCAGCAGGAAAATCATGACCAACAATACATACATCACAAGATTTGCATACAGACTTAGTGACAAGTTTTGTACCCACATGAGTACTAATTTCAACCTTATATGGCAATTTAGAAATATTCAACTCAGTACGTTGTGCATAAAGAGGTGTAATGAATTAGTGTGTTGCTCCCAAATCAATTAAAACTTTAATTGGATAATTATTAATAAGAAATGTACCTTTTACAACAGCCGTAGTATCGGGTAGCTCCTTCTAATCAATAGCATACACCTTAACCTAAACCCTCTACATCGGTACATTGTGTCACGCCCCAACCCAACCCCACGCTAAAAGATTAAGTCTGGACCCGACAAACAGACAGAGTCTCCTCTGTACTGTGGACTAACTGGTTACCTGCAAACATAAGAAAAACCACAACTACACAAAATCCAACATCCACAACATACTCCAACTTCAACTCCACAAATTTTCAACACTAAGGCCATCCGAGCCTTAAGCCAAGATAATACAAGCATACAAGCATGCAAAGTAAAAAGCTAATAAATCTTTAACCTTTTTAAACCACTTATCATATCACTCTAACATTATCATTTAAACTTACCTATAATCTAAGGCCAACCAAGCAACTAGCTTTCATTAACCACACAAGCATGCAACAAAATAGTAAAACAAAGTTATAAGTTATTATATGCCGCTACAAATCAAACCATACATCATCAAACTAACTATTACAATCCTGCAACAACATAATATATACAAGAGCTATAGGGCTCAAAATAGATCACATATGCACAACAACTTCACATTTTTCACACGATGAACCAAACAAGCCAACCTCAAACAACAAGCAATACAGCAACACAACACTCAAGGCAATTGCTCTAACTGCACCTCCTCCTCTCCCTCTATAGCTAAAAGCTGGGGATCAACCTCAACGCCTCTTGAAATATGTTAAAACTAGAAATGAGCAAACACAATTGCTCAATGAGGGATGGGATACAGTTAATCAGGACGTTTTCGAAAAATATTTCATGCAATGCTACAGTTAAGTACAAGTATAGCAATTAAACAATTAAAATACCGAATAAACAATAAGATACCACACATTTAAAAATGATACGATCGATAACCTTTATCCTTCTAATTCTCGAACCACGAACTAGGATCTCGATATGCGCATCCCTTTACACCAATGGGTACTCCGGGTGTACCCGATCCTACGACCCACACCCCTTGCCATACTCTATACTAGGCAAGTGAGGGACTCAGGTACGGAGTTAGAACAAGCAACACTGGCAAGCCCGATGCCGCCCAGAGAGGCCCATCGCATCTGTCCCGAACGATGAGGTTACGCAACCAACAATTCGATCACACAAACAACAATGATAAAACAATATAATAGTATAAACCATTAAACATATAGTTGAGTGTCAACAAAGTAGGTTGCCTTCATACATGATTTTCAATGTGCAAACAACCCAATAAGCATTCAAATAACATGATAAGGGAGTTACCAAGCCAATACTAGCACAAAACACAACTTTGACACTTTTCCCCTTTGTCTACTTGCACGTTTTAGGTTCCAATCAAAACTTACATAACACAATCTACAAGCTAACTATCCTATATTTCTAATGACACTTTATGACACCTCTTGACACTAGGAAAACCCATTTTTAACTATGTTATGCGCAACAGCCCTAAAGGCCCCGAGGTGAGTTTGTACTACAAGTACCCAAATTAACCCCCAATTTGGTGCCATGAAAGCACATTTAGCATCCCCACAACTAATAAATACTATCTATGATGTCCAAATGCACCCGGATTCACTTTTCATACAAAGCCCCTTTTGAAATTTAGTTATTTTTGCTTTTTAATCAAGTTTCGAGCAAACTAACTATACACGATCCTCAATCTATCTTTATTAGCACCTAATTATAGCATAAAAGCAATCTCTAAGTCACATTTTATCAAAACCCTAGAATTGACACTATTCATTGTCTTCAACATTGAACATTTGCAAAAATTCAACAAGCAAGCTATACAATTATACTACACAAGTCTATATAGCATATAAATGATGTATTTCACAAGTTTTAAGCATTTCATAAGCTATAGCTCACAAATCTAGAAATTCAAAGTTGTAACATATATATATATATATATATATATATATATATATATATATATATATATATATATATATAATGCATAAAAGCTAAAATCCCTCACATATCCAAGGTATAGATGTCTTGTAGCAACTCTAAGATGCTCCAAATGTAACACCCCGATCCCTCTCGAGACCGGGAGTTCTATCAATCAATCTACTCGCAACCCAATTCTAAACCCGGGCATAAAATTTTTAGGGAAAGACGGACGGAGTCTCCCCTATTTCTAGGCAAAATGTAAAACCTGTAATAGCATATAAGTGGACCAGCACCGTATCCAACCATACAAACACCTCAAGGCCATCCGAGCCTTGGTTCTCAACAATTAAACACAACAATATACATATTTCCAAGTACCCAAACTATTCTAACTCTTTTCCTTTAGACAATTACATACATGCAATGAAATTAAACTATACTAACTAAATACATAGTCTAGCTTTTCAAATCACTTCAATAACCTAATAAAACTTAAATTAAATTCTTTTTAACACTAAATACAAACAACACATGTAACATACATCTTTGCATCTTTGACAACTCAAACCACATAGCACGCAAGACAACTCTTCAAGCACGAACTTTCACGTAATCACGAACTTTCCAACTAACATGGCATTTCCTGAAATGTGGTGGTGATGAGTAAGTATACTCAACACGTATACTCAGTGAGGGCGAGACAGATATCGAGGTGGAGAGAGAGAAGTTCGTGCAATGCAAATAGGTATAGTTAAGTAATATAATCAATAAGGAAATATTCAATGTAAACGACAATACAATAAGCAATTAAGAAAGCATTAACACAACCATTCAAAGCTATACCACACTTTGAAGGCTATGGTTCACTCGAGCGAGTAATGTACCGATCATGATTTCGATGACTTTAACAATAACGCGCCGGCTTACCCACCTTATAACTTCCGTTTAGAGTACTCTGGACATACTCTGTCATTTCTACGACCCAAAACTCCTTGGGCGGCAACCCAAGCGAGAAAGGGAATAGGACACGGAGCTAGAGCAACCAACACTGGCAACCCGAGGCTACCCAGAGAGGCTCGTTACTCACGCGCCTAACACAATGCAATGCAATACGAGGAATATAACGATAATCAAGCAAGACACTGAAGTGCAGGTTAGTAACAACATGCGATACAATAAGCAATTACAATCAATAAAGTAACAAGAACAACACTAACAAGCATTATCAACAATTGATATACAATTCAATCATAACCAACTTTAACAAGCAATAATAAGCATTCTACAAGCATAACACTATGAAAACCAACAAAAACACAAAACGACCCCAACTTTCAAAACGCTACTACTTTCAAACGAGCCACGAGTTTTGGAAACCGACTTCACCACTCCTCCTAGGTCACCATAAGGCATGTCTAAAGACCACGAAACCCTACTTTACCCTAGAATTCCCACAAAACCCCGATTTTCTCCTTTGCTCGTTTGAACTACAGCTACCTCAACCGATCACCCAACCAATGTCATAACTACACCAAAAGTACTTCCATGGCATACTACGACAATGCCTTCACGCAAAATGATAAAATGCCAAACTTGACCTAAACAACCCCAACATGCACTAAGCCATTTTTCTCCGTTTTTTCATTACACAATCCAATTAAACCATACATTTAGGCATTCTAGCATATCTAGCACCTTCCTACATCAACAGAACGCAAAACGAAGTAACTTTAACGTAACGAGGATTTACTATTCACATTTTACTATTCCATTCGCATTTAAAATTGCAATTGCTATATTCAACCGTAGAAAATTCTAAAAGTCTACAAATACATGTTCTACAATTGTCAAGGAACATTCTTTAAGCATCAAAATGATTAAAATAACAATCTACGGCTAAAATCCAAAAAATTAAAGTTTAAACACAATTATTTCAAATGCGCAAATAACGATGAAACCCTCACCTTAGACGCTACTAGATGCTAGGAAAACCATGTTGGAAGCCTCAGAAACAACCCTGTGCAAGCTCTCGCGAAGATTTGAAGTTTTGATGTTGAAATCTTTTTTTTTATTTTTTGCCTATGGTTTTGGCCCTTTCTTTTTTTTTTTTTTCCAGATTTTTGCTTGTTTTTGTAATGTATTATGCATATATAAGATGACAAGTTGAAGTCAAATGGTCAAAGCTTCGGTCAACCCGCTAAACCAAAACAACTATGCGCGACCTTATGAAAACGGCCATAACTTCTTCTAGAAAACTCCAATTCACGAACGGTTTGAAGCCTCAAAAACTAGACTCATAGAGCTTTCCAACCATATATAATTTGCTACCTAACTCTTCTCCAATCGATTCAGATTTAATTCCAAAGTTGACCCAAAATTTGACTAACTTAACATTGCATTTTTTTTATTTCTAATCCCAAGTTTGCCCTTTATTAAACATTTCAAAAATTTTTACCTTGTCCTAGTTGGTCAATGTAGATGAAAAGTCAACTAGTTTGGTCAAAGAAGGTGAAAGGTCAATAAAATGCAATTTAAATGAACTTTAAATGCTATTGAATACATGCCAGGTTCGGGGTATCACACCAAATACCTTCCAAACTCAAGCTAGAGGACCAAACTTTGCAAGACTTGATGAATTTTTCCCTCTTCTTCTCCTTAGGGCTTCTTGGGTTTGGGGGGGACACCAAGGGTATTTTGCAAAATGCTATGTATGCTTGTATATGTATATTGTAATATTTAAGTGTATATATTATATGTGTTGTAGTTATTTTGGGCTAAAAACATAGCAAGGCAAACTAAATTGTAGCCCAAAGGTCCAATAAAAACCTACTAGCCCAATAACTATGTTAGACAATAATTTTACTATTCACTCGTACCACCAACTATTTTCTAAACGCATTCTCCTGACATGCAATGCTCAAAATCTCATTTTTCTCATTCTTCAAATAAATAATATAATATAAGAAAAATATTAATTCAGAGAAAATAAACATTTAAAATTTATGATGGATAGTAACTATTCATGAAAATAGTTAAATGCACATTAAAATGCACAAAAAGAGTATGCAGCAGTTAATTATAAATGTGATGAAGGTCTCGGGCATCACACATTACCCCCGGCTCTACTCTGTGTAGTTTGCCCTGAAGCCTGTCCCTGCACATTCTGATATCGAGGACAATCTTTAGCCTTATGTTGATCGTTTTCACACCCTGGCATCTTCCCGATTTCCTCCAACAATCCTCCTCTAAAAGGCCTCGTCGATTACAATAAGTGCAATACTGGTTTTTCCTTACAATAAGGCCTCTGGTAGAGGCCTTGAATGTCGAGGTAGCAGTGCTCCCCTACTGAGACTTAATCACTACAAGCCTGGCCTGACTCTGCTGAACACTCTGGGCTGGAAACAGACCCCCATAACTCTGAGACTGTACTTGTCGGGGCTGACTACTCACAATTTGAAATTGCCTGGGCTGACCTTGGCTCTAAGACTGATATACTAGCATTGATTTCTTTCTCGAATGGCTCGACTCAACTCGGACCTCAACTTTCTTCTTCTCAAATCTGGTTGTTGCATTAACCATCTCACCATAGTTATTAAAGTACAGCGGAGACAAAGTAAGCTGGATATTTGATCTCAAACCCTGAATAAACTGTTGCATCCTCCTATCGGGAGTCTGAACAAGCTCTGGCACATACTGTGATAGGCGATTAAAAGCAGCCTCATATTGCGCCACAGACATACTACCCTGTTCGACCTCAGAAATTCTTTTGCTCTATGCTCACAAGCCATTGGAGGTATGTAAGTATCTCTGAATTCCCGCACAAAGTTAGCCCACAGATAGGGCGTATGCTGAGCCTCCTATCTCTGTCTCACTACCTGCCACCATTGCTCGGCATCTCCCTCAAACAAAAAGGTAGCATAGGTAATTCTCCGCTCATCATTGTAGCCAAGAGTATTGAATATTTTCTCAACCCTGCCAATCCACAGTTCTGCCTTAACATCATTGGGTTCTCCCATTAACCTCTGAGCCCCATATTGTAAGATTTTTCCTAACTGACTCTCACTGCTACCAGCATCAACATCTCTATTACCCAGTTGACTAGGGTTTTCCCCTGATTACTTGCTGCCCCTTGTCTTTATTCATTCAAATATAGGGTAATTGTGTTAATAGCTATGGCCACATAAGCTATAATCTTCTCATTAGTAGTTGGTTGCCCTTGTTCTGGTTCCTCTGCCCTTAATCACCTCCAGCTGCTCTAGTATGCCTCTTTGGCCCCATTTGCAAATAACTAGAAGCACACAAGTATTACAACAAGAAAACAGCATAGAAAACAGAGATAGCACATAAAACATGTTATACACATTAATTACATATAACACAGTTGATATTAACAGGTTCACACATAAAACACCAAAACTTTCACCTTGGACATTCATGAAACAAAAAAGCTTTCACATTAAACATTCAGATAACATGATATTTTCACATTTAGAAATCTAACCACACGGACCGAGAATCATTTCCCGGCTCATGCACTCTAAACATGCTGTGATACCACCTAAATGTCACGCCCTGACCCAAGCCCACGTTAAAGGTCAAGTCTGGACTCAACAAACCGACAGAGTATCCTCTGTACTGTGGGCTTTCCACATTCCTGCACTCAAAAGAAATGATCCACAAAACATAGTATAACAATTATATGACATCATACTAAAGATCCTAAGGCCATCTAAGTCTTTCTACTTAGCAAAAGATAAACATACATGCATTCTCACTCAAGTTTCTAGCATATTATGATCATAATTCCACTTATCTTACAACTCTAATATTTCCTACTTATATAACTTATGAATTAAGTTCTATTCAAGCCATTCACATAAGCTTACTTCATACCAACTATTACAAGCAAACAACCATTTCACTTAACTTTATACAAACCATTTACTTAAACATAAATACATTCACGGGTCACACAAGGCTCCAAGGCCTCAAAATAGATACAAGCCAACAAAGTCTTCATAATCACATGAAAGCCACCTCAATCAACAAGTAGACAAGCAAGAGCACAATTAAGAAAACTCAGTAGTCTCTTCCTCCTCAACTACAACCAACATAGGAATCTATGGATCTAGCTCAGCAACACCTGAAATATGGTAGAAAAAGGCTGAGCAAACACTATGCTTAGCGATGAAGGGGATAAACGGGGAGCTTTTCAAAAACCTTTTTTGTGCAATGCAGATAGAACATATAATAATATTAACTAACATTATAGCTACACTGGAAGATAAAACTTAACATGATAAGCATTAAAGCATTAAACACCAAATAAACACTTAAAAATAGGATATCGCTAACCCCATGGAACACTCCATCCACGCGGGTTCACTTCTCTTCTGTTATGCTTCTCTTTCACTGACTCTTCGCTTGTCGACATCACTTATCGCTCCGCTAGGTGTACTCCGGATATACCCCAATCCTACGATCCCTTATATGGAATGCTCTGTCTATGCGACTAGGGACTAGTCCTTGGCGAGTTAGCATCTACTTCTAAGCTCGCTGCCGCACAGTGAATCGTCACCACATCCGGGTTGACGCTTAAGGTTGTAACCTTCGGTACGCTGGATACTTGTTAACATTGTTAGTTCGCTGAGAACAGTTTATATCACATAACACGTAGCCACATTCAAGCACTTATCATTTGATTACACTAAATGAACGTAAGTGAGAAGTGACAAAATAGGTCATTCTCATGCACATACTCATTCATATGTACTAAGATCGCTAAATGTGCGCTAAGCCACTTTATGCTACTTTACAACCATTATAGTACTCTTTAATTCCCAGACTTAGCTTTCATTAACATGTAAACCACTCAGCATACACGGGGTTCTAAAGCATTTAACTTCACTAAACCCACTCATAACCTTAATTAGCTAAGCTAGTTCATTTAAGCTACTAAAATACAATTAGAACTAACCCTTCAACACAATCTTTTATAGCAAGTTCGGAGCACGGGGAGGGTCAAGAAACCCTTGGAATTGGACTGCCACACAAATAGGCCTAATAGGCCGAACCTATCCACAATCGGCCCAAAGGCCTCCTCACACATACATTGCATTTCATCCATATTTTAGCTACTATTTGCATGTAAATAGCTAGCTGACCACTTATATAGCATTAATTAAGCATTAGAACCAATCTATGACACAAAATATCAAACTTTAACTAAGTTACTATTCACATTCTTCTTCATTTCACCTATATATATAAGCTCATGCTACACATGTAAACTAAGTTAAAAAGTTCAGTCTACAACATCATTAACTAGTATATAAAGCATTAGAAGCACCAAAACAACATTATATATCAAAATCAACATTTCACCATTGAAAGATATCAAGCAAAAATGTACCAAATCATGACTCCCTCACCTTGGTTATGCTTCTAATCACAAAGATAAGGCTAATTCTACTTGAAATTTGCTTGGAAGAGCTTAAAATCAACACCTAGGGTTTTTGGCTTCTTCTTTCTTCTCCAAGAAGGCCGACGACTTTTCTCTATCTTTTCCTTCTTTTAATTTGTGTTATAATGCTATTATGTATGTATATGTTTGTATATTATGTATATGTAAGGGTAGAATATGGATTGGGCTTATTCTATGTGTATTGGGCTTATATAAACTAATTAAAACCAACTAAAAAGTCCAAATGGCCTAAAAAATAATAATACTACTACTATTCACTGGGGAAACACTAAACATTTTCTACCTCGAACTCGAGGCATGCAAAGCACATTCTTTCAATGAACAAATACATTATTTATGAAGTATAATCAAGGAAAAATATCAATTTCGGGAAATAAAATAGTTTAAAATTTATCCCGAGCTCAAGTTAAACATAGAAATTTAAGCCTATAAAAGCAATTAAGGCAAAATAAATGGAAATTAAGGCAATTATAAAATTATAATAATTAAATATAATTAATAAAAAGTCTATCTGGGCTCGGGCATCACATTTAAGGAGAAAGACATAGTCGAAGATGTGATAGTACAATCGGTGAACCTGTCTTGTGTGTGAGTGAGTATAGAGGGGTAGTATGGTCATTATCACTTAGTTGGTCTAAAGACTGAGTGTCATATATGATTGACTAACTCCTGTTCTTACAGTAATTATCTTAGAGTGCAGTCATAGTCTTTTAGTGGAATAAAGTAAAGTTAAAATGTAAAATTTTGTTAGAAATTAGAGAGAATATTTTGGTCATTTTCAGTGGAAAGATAATTATGTATTTGGTCTCCTTTCTAGCCATTTACCTTATAAGTGTATTTACTAAATAAAAAATTACTAAATTTAGAGAGAATTTAATCTGTTGACAATCAGAAATCATAAATAAACTTTCCTAATTGTGGAAGATATTTTCTATTTTGATTATTTGCTAAATTTTAGAATAAATAATTATTAAATAATAATTAATTGAAGTCTAAAGGTTATTAAACATTTAAGATAGTTTTTCTATAATTGGAGAAATGTTCTATTCTTATATAATAGACTAGATTTGGACTTTGAAAATTAATTAGAATTAATTAATTAAAAAAATAGAGAATAGAGGGCTGAGCATAGCCTTGGCTCGCGAACCAAGACTAGGCGCATGGTGTAACACCCCGTTCCCTCTCGAGACAGGGAGTTCTATCAATCAATCTATTCACAACCTAATTCCAAACCCGGTCAAAATTTTAGGGAAAGACGAACAGAGTCTCCCCTGTTTCTAGGCAAAATGTAAAACCTGTAATAGCATATAAGTGGACCAGCACCGTGTCCAACCATACAAAACGTCCTCAAGGCCATCCGAGCCTTGATTCTCAACAATTAAACACAAGTAAATGTACAATTCCAAGTACTCAGACTTTTCTAACTTTTCTTTAAGCAATACAAAACATGCATTAAAGTTAAGCTATACTAACTAGATACATAATCTAACTTATCAAACCACTTCAATAACCTAGTAAAACTTAAATTACATTCCTTTTGACATTAAATACATACAATACATGAAACATACATCTTTGCATCTTTGACAACTCAAGCCACATAGCACGCAAGACAACTCTTCAAGCACGAACTTTCACGTAATCACGAACTTCCAACTAACATGGTATTTCCTGAAATGTGGTGGTGAGGAGTGAGTATACTCAACACGTATACTCAGTGAGGGCGAGACATATATCGAGGTGGAGAGAAAGAAGATCGTGCAATGCAAATAGGTACAGTTAAGCAATACAATCAATAAAAAGGCATTCAATATAAACAACAATACAATAAATAATTAAAGAAAGCATTAACACAACCAATCAAAGCTATACCATACTTTGAAGACTATGGTTCACTCGAGCGAGTAATGTACCGATCACGATTCTGTTGACTTTAACGATGACGCGTCGGCTCACCCACCTTATAACTTCAGTTTGGAATACCCCGGAAGTATCCATCAATTCTACGACCCAAATCTCCTTGGGAGGCAACCCAAGCGAGAAAAGGGAATAGGACACGGAGCTAGAGCAACCAACACTGGCAGCCCGAGACTACCCAGAGAGGCCCATCACTCATGCGCCTGACACTATGCAATGCAAGACACGATACAAGCAATATACGAGCGATAGCACAACAATACAAATCAGTGACAATAAACGAGATATCAAGAACAACACTAACAAGCATTAACAACAATTGATATACAAATTCAATCATAATCAACTTTAAGAAGCTTAACAAGCAATATCTAGCATTCTATAGGCACTACACTATAAAAACACACAAAATCACAAAATGACCCCAACTTTCAAAACGCTACTACTTTCAAACGAGCCACGAGTTTTGGAAACCGACTTCACTAATCCTCCTAGGTCACTATAAGGCACGTCTAAAGACCCCGAAACCCTACTTAACCCTAGAATTCACGCAAAGCCCCGATTTTCCCCTTTGCTCGTTTGAACTACTGCTACCCTAACCAAACACCCAACCAACGTCATAATCACACCAAAAGTGCTTCCATGGCCTCCCGAGACAATGCCATCACGCAAATCGAGGAAACGCTAATCTCGACCTAAATGACCCCAACTTTTACCAATGCATTTTTCTCCGTTTTTCCATTACACAACCCAAACAAATCATGCATTTAGGCATTCTAACATATCTAGTATCTTTTCACATCAACAAAACGCATAACGGAGCAACTTCATCGAAACGAGAATTTACTATTCATAATTTACTATTCATTTACCAATTTAAATTGCAATTTCAATATTCAACCGCAGAAAATGCTAAAAAACTATAAATACATGTTCTACAATCAACAAGGAACATTCTTTAAGCAACAAAACGGTTAAATTAACAATCTACGCATAATTTCCAAAAATTAAAGTTTAGACATAAATTTTTCAAATGCGCAAATAACGATGAAACCCTCACCTTAGCCACTTCTAGATGCTAGAAAGACAACATTGAATGGCCCGGAAATGATCCTAAGCAAGCTCAAGTGAAGATTTGTTGATTTGTTTTGAAATTTTTTTCTTTCTTTTTCTCTTTCTTTTCCTCATGGCTTCAAGCCTTTATTCTCTTTGTTTTTTCGTTTGTATTTTTCTTATTTAGGAAAAGATGACAAGAACTCAAAGGTCAAAGATTCGGTCAACCCGCTAAACCAAAACAGCTATGCGCGACCTTGCGAAAACGGCCATAACTTCTTCTAGAAAACTCCAATTCACGAACGGTTTGAAGCCTCAGAAACTAGACTCATAGAGCTTTCCAACCATATATAATTTGCTACCTAACTCTTCCCCAATTGGTTCAGACTTAATTCCAAAGTTGACCCAAAATTTGACTAACTTAACATTGCATTTTTTTTTATTTCTAATCCCAAGTTGCCCTTTATTAAACATTTCAAAAATTCTCACCTTGTCCTAGTTGGTCATTGTAGATGAAAAGTCAACTAGTTTGGTCAAAGAAGGTGAAAGGTCAATAAAATGCAATTTAAATAAACTTTAAATGCTATTAAATACATGCCAGGTTCGGGGTATCACACATGGTCTAGGCGCCATTCCCTGGATGGGAGGCCTAGGACAAGTGTGAACACAAGGTGTAAAAGGATTTTCATTATATTTTAGAATTAAAGGATAATTCAAAGTCCTAATCCTTTACCCTTTTGAATTTTGATTGAGACAAAATTACCTAGAATTTTTTTACCTATACAAAGTCATCTACCCCAAGCTCTACAATTGTACAATCTTCTTTGAGATATCTCTCTCTCTCTCTCACACAAGTAAGCTTTAACTTTTTGAAGAAACTTGAAATTGTTTTTCTTTTAGTTTAGTTTAGCAAGATCAAGTCTCACAACTTGATCAACACTTTAGCTAGGAATTTGAAATAGAGGGGAAGATCAGAGTTAAAGAGCAAAAACTTCATCTAGGCCTATGGAGCTTGTTTATCAGCAAAGGTGAAGTTTTTCCTCTTTTCTTTTTCGTGATAAAAGTATTCCTGAAAACTTTATTTGCTTTTATAATTAAACTATGAACTGTTTAGATGTTCAAGTAGCTATTTCATGCTTTATTCGTTTTAAATATCTATGCATGAATGTTTCTGCCTCATTCTTATAATTATAAAATTTGTTTCATGCGATATAACTTTTCCCTACAGGGACGTCCCGCTTGGTAGTGGTTTTCTTCCATGTTCCTTCTCTAGACTGGTCAGGTTGAGAGCATGAAGAAAGTGGAACTCTTGCTGCATCAACCCCCTCTACGACGGATGGAGGAGGAGCATTGCCAAGCAAAGCCCAACCCCGAGGAGAAGATTGTACGTCTTTTAATCGGGGCTTGTTTGAAGGGAAATCCCTCGACGCCACCTCGAGGCATTTCCTTTTCTGAGTTTTAGGTTGTTAGAGTGGTTGTTGCCTTGGAGCTGTATCTTTCGCCTTAGGATGAGGTCAAGGTGATAACCCTCCTCGAGAAGCTTCGCTTGAAAACCCTGCCTAGGCATGAGTTTCTATAAGAATGTCAGGGTTTACAGCTAAATGATCCATTTGTTCTACTAAAAAGAAGGACAAACTAGTCAAAGTTAGGTTCTTGAGGAATGGGAAGTAGAAAAGACAAGTAAGTATGAAAAAACAAAGTCTACGGAACAAGTCTAAAGGAAATAGAAATATCCCAAGGAAGAGAACCCCTAGCTGGGAAACGTTGTTGAACCTCGGGGTAGAAACTAGAGTTGAGGAAAGAGAGAGTATAAAGCCCCGCTTGAGAACCTTGTTCCACTCAAGGAACTTGGGGCAGGAGTTGGGAAAAAAGGGAAGGTAAAGCCCCAACTCGAGAACCTTATCCCATTTAGTTAGATTGGCTCAACTTCTCCATTTTCGCATCAAACAAGATCGGATGGCACATGGTTATCATACTAGGTGGAATTAGGATTCCCTGATATATATAGTCGAGGGACTAAAACTGGTTATGGCTTGGTTGTGTTACGACCCCATTTTTCAATCGCTAGTATAGTCTCTGATACCATAGTAAAACCACAAACACTCCTTGGATTGTGATGCCATGGGCTTCAGAAAATCGCTCAACCTAAGTCCGCTAAGGCACAATTACAATAGCCCTAACACTATTAACCATAATTCAAAATTTCAAGACTATTGAATAATTATTTCCCAAATTCTAAATCCCAAATTACAAAATTTCAATTACTTTAGTCGAGGGACTAAAACTTGTTATGGCTTAAGATTCACTTAACACCTAAGAAAATTTCTAACCTTTTAATAATTTTTTCAAAAATAGGGTAGCACAACCATTGTATTTTGGACATTCCAGTTTTAACCTGCAAACAGAAAACCCACAACCATATCTCCAAATTCTTTACTATAGTACCTCAACTCCCAACCAATAATACAGTAATAGTGCCCAACATACAATCCATAACCTCGTATTATAAAATAATTCAAGCATGCATTTGTAGAATCCAAAGTAACCTAGTTACAATATTTAACTATTACATTAATACAAATAGCACATATTATACAAAGTTCATCACTAAGACAATAATTATACATTTCCAAAACTAAGAAACATAGCATGATGAGCAAGCAATCTCGATTTATGTGTCTTAATCTCAGGTTCATTTGGAAGGGGAAAAATGAGGGTGAACTTATCTGATACCAAAGCTCAGTGAGGGGGGGAATTTGGGAATGGTTTTAGAATACATTTTCTCCTTTACAAACCATTTGAAAACCTTTGAATGCCATGCACATAAATTTACAAGCAAGTCATGTACTTTACATAACAATGAGCAGTTAAATAATGTGTGAAACAATAACGAGTAAGCAGTTCTACTCTCTGAGGGTGGGATACCAAGCGAGAGTAGGAAAAGGATACAATTGCACGAGCATTTGTAGAGATGGTCAGTCCCATGTCTTCTATCAATATCATATCCCCAAACTCCATTCGATAAGGTAAAATCCGAATATACACCACGTTTTACCATGATAGCCGACACGGACCTGATGGCTCGATGCCGCCCAAGAGAAACGAAACTTCTACCATGGGGATCATTAGATTGCTTTGATTCATTTAATGGTTGCAACCTTGCCGTGCGCACATATCAATTGAACAAGTACGTTCCAACTCTCTAAGGGCGGACATCTAAGTGAGAGAAGGCATTAACAATTAGAAGCATATTTGGATGACAACAAAGTAAGCTGTCTCTGTCATTTAAGCATGTACATGCATTTCAATCATTTGATCACATTTGCATTTATCATATCGTATATCATGTAGCATGTAAACGAGTACAATATCCTTGGCATCAAGTTCACAATTTCACATACTTGCACCTTTATAGCATATTGAACGAATCAATGAATAACCATTTAACATGTTTCACGTTAACAATTCTACAAGTATCTTTACACATTTAGGAGCCATTTAATAACATCACACAATAATAGAAATTTGCAATTTGGCCAAGTAAACAACATCTTCAAGAAATGACAATTATTGAGCTAGCTTAGAACAAATTCACAACTACGCAGTAACTCAAATTTGACAGCTCAGTTACCTATATTCCCAATCTCTAAATATTCTGGTTTTAGAATCGAATTAAATATTTTTGAATGTAGATAGTCCTAGAATCAAACAGAAGTCAATTCCGATTCAAATTCATTAAGTTATGACCCAAACAGTACAACTGCACAAAACTGCTTTATTTCTAGTAAGCTTCAACTACCCTACGGTTTTCAATTTTTTAGAGACTGTAAACAATTTAATTAGCACAATCACCCAAAACAAAGTTTGTTCCATACTGGCTAATCTATCCACCATAAAAATTTCATAATTTTGCAGGCATGTTTACTATATCAAAAGGCCTTTAAAATGTCAGATGCACTGTACTATCTAGTTTACCTACTTCTTTTGCGTCATTTCAGAAATAGCAATTTCAGAGGTTTAAAACGTTGAAATTGGCCTTTGTGCAGAACACAAAGTTTGTTCCCAACTTCTTAAGCTAGTTATTAAAAAAGCTTTTTTTATTCCGAGTTCGTTTACTATGTTTGAAATGCAATAGAATTCAGTGCTAACTCTTTATCCATAAATTCCTTTTCCTGAGTCAAGTAAATTTAGAGAATTAAAATGATGGAACTAGCTTTTGCTCAAAACATAAACTTGCTCTAAACTGACTCATCTAACTGCTGTAAGCATTTTATAAGATTTCAAGCAAGTCTACTATGTCAAACGGACTAAGAAAGTCAGCTTACACAAAACTGTCCACTTTCAACAAAGTAGCAGTACCTCACGGTTTTTAGCAGATTTCAGCATGATAACGTTTTTTTCTCAGAAAACTTTCAACATAATATTTGTTCCTCTATGAGTCTAGAATAACATAGAATTTATTCAGATTTGTCTAGCAAGATTTATCTGTTCAAATAACTCCAAGAGTCTAGGCGCTATAGAAAATTCGAGATGTATTCTATGCATAATATTGAGCAAATAAGCAATAACAACTTATCAATACATGCATATTTATACTCTTTAACCTTGTTAAAGTCTTTTAAAAAGAATTCCCTCACCCTAGAATCCAATAAAAATGCAAGGACAAGCTTGTAAATGCAAGAATTCACTTGAAAATGGCTTGAACTTGAGTTGAATGGCTTCCTTTCTTCCTTCTCTTGTTTCCTCTCTATTTCTTTGCTCTCAAAATCTCTCACTTTTCCTTGCTTATGGCTAACGGGTTTGGGGAGGGCTTAGGGTTATTTTGCCTAGATAATTTCTTGGTCTCCAAGCTTGGTTGGCTTACCTTGCAAGATAGTTCTTAGGCAAATTTCATTTTGACCCAGTTAGTTTCTAGGCTTGAATTGTTTCCTCTTCTTTTTATTCTTATTGTTGTGGCCTCCTAGGTAATTTAGGAAAGTTTAGATCTTAGTTCTTATTGTTTGCTTGGTGCCCAAGTATTATTTTTAAATAATTATAATTCGACCCCTATAGCTTCCACAGTTTTCAACTTGACTCCCAATAATTTCTAAAGCTTGTCATTGGTTTTTCTTTCTCATTTCCTATAGCCGTGGGTCACTAGGGTAATTTAAGATAGTTGAAACCTAGTTTATTTAGTTTACCTGGTGTCCAAGTTCAACTATTAATAATTATAATTGACCCCTAAAGTTTTCTAGCTTTACTATTTGACCTCAAATGTTTTCTAGCTTTTGCAAAACTTCCTCATTTCTTTTCTGGTTGAAGCCGTGGGGTTCTAAGTATAATTTAACGAACTAAATCCTTGTCTTTAGTGGCTTACTTGGTGACCAAGTAATGGTTAGGTTAATTACACTTTGGTCCTAAAGGTTTCAAATGCTCGCTAAGTAACCCTGGAAGTTATTCTACTCACTTTTCATGATTCCAACCTAATTTCTAACTTATTTCTATTGCACACAGTAAGCAATAAAAATATATAAGGCATTAAAATATATTTAACTAATGTCTACGTTATCCAAAACACTCAAATGCGCTTAAAACGGTATAAATACACATAGGGGTCCGTGAATGCAAAGAAGATAATACAAGTGCACATTGAATACTTATAAACTCATATAAATTAATGAATGAATGTATGCGAGGCTTCACATCCTCCCCTCATTAATAGAATTGCGTCCTCGCAATTCCTTCATACGACAATTCCTTATCAGGCTGCAATAACCCTGGCTACAAGAAATGGTATACCGATAACTGAATTCTGAATATCATATGCCAAACTGTACCCAAATCGCAATTGTCGAACTGAATCCCAATACCAATCACGAAGAATACCAACATTGGATTTCATATACTAAATTCTGAATACGAATTTTAAGTAGAAATACTCCATAGAAGAACTTCGTATAAGAATTGTACATAGGTATGTCAGTTAAGAATGCTAATTAAAGATGCCAAAGCCGAAGACCGAATACCAAATGAGAGTTCCCGAGCAAGAATACCGCTTGCTAGGTAAGAATACTGAGTGGGAATTCCAAGTAAGAATACCATACTGAATGATAATACGACCACTGAACACTAATTTCATAATAAGATTTCCAAGTAAGAGTCCCAAATAATAATCCTTGATTAAGAGTACCATGTTTCAGCTTCATATACTACTCAGCCACCAATTCAACATTATGCATGTGTTTACTTTCATGGTATAAAGAAACCTCTCCATTTGCATAGCAATATATTGCTTCCAAGGAAATGCAATAAAATGATGGATGACATCGAGGTCAAGTAATATTTTTAACCTATAGGTTTAAAATATAAGTTTACCTTCAACCATGGCTACTGCTTGCAATCTGGGTACGATTTTTCTGCCAATTAGACGCGATGTTGATCACTCCTACACACTTTGCATCTACCAGTCTTCTTCCAAGACTGGATTTCCATGTGCCCTCTCCTATTGCAATAGTTACACGTAACAGGCTGGGGGGAGTAGTTGTACCTCTTACTGAGCCATAAGCTGCTGGCCCTGCCATTCTCTCAGCTATTGTTGCAGTGATAAGGACTTCACCATAGGTGAGAATTGAAAAGGAGCCAAGCTGTTCTGAATTTCAGATCTCAGTCCTCGAATAAATCTTCGGATTCTCTTCTCAGTAGTTTGTACTATTCCCGAAGCATAATGAGACTGTTAGTTCAGTCGGGCTTCGTATTGTGTAACCGTCAAATCCCCTTGCTTAAAAGTCACGAACTCATTCATTCGAAGTCACCCTCTAATTTCGAGAACTCTTCCAGCCATTCTTACTTCGCCAAAAGAGGCACCCCCATGATATGATATGTATATACATGCAATTATGTTACATGAGAAGCAAGTATGTCTTTATGCAGGTATGTCACATGGAAGGAAACTATAACATAATGCATAACTATCATACCATATAGCGTTACCTTTAATGTACAACCTAGCATACAAGAATTAACGGTAGCATAACAAGCACTTAAGCATATAGTGCACACAGATCATATAGGCACATTGATCACATAGAACACATTGTTCACATTGGTTCACATAACACATAATACATGCACATATATCTCTCAAGACCACTTCATATCAAGACTTCTACACAACAGCCGAAAGACCCTATCCCGGCCTATGAGCTATCTAAGCTCTGATACCACCTTGTCCCAACCCCATTTTTTAATCGCTAGTATAGTCTTTGATACCATAGTAAAACCACAAACATTCCTGGATCGTGATGCCATGGGCTTAAGAAGATTGTTCTGCCTAAGTCCGCTAAGGCACAATTACAATAGCCTGAGCATTATTAACCATAATTCAAAATTTTAAGACTATTGAATAATTATTTCCCAATTTCTAAATCCCAAATTACAAAATTTCAATTACATTAGTCGAGGGACTAAAACTGGTTATGGCTTAAGATTCACTTAACACCTAAGCAAATTTCTAACCTTTTAACAATTTCTCGAAAATCGGGCAATACAACGGCTGTATTTTAGACATTTTAGTTTTAACCTACACACAGAAAAGCCACAACCACATCTCCAAATCCTTTACTAAAGTACCTCAACTCCCAACCAATAATACAGTAACAGTCCCTAACATACAATCCACAACCTCATATTATAAAATAATTCAAACATGCATTTGTAGAATCCAAAGTAACCCAATTACAGCATTTAACTATTACATTAATACAAATAGCACATATTATACAAACTTCATCACTAAGACATTAATTACATCTTTCCAAAACTAAGAAACATAGCATGATGAGCAAGCAATCTCGATTTATGTGTCCTAATCTCCGGTTCACATGAAAGAGGGAACAAAACGAGGGTGAGCTTATCCGGCACCAACAGTCAGCGAGAGGCGGAATCTGGGAATGGTTTTCAAATACATTTTCTCTTTGACAAACCATTTGGAAACCTTTGAATGTCATGCACATAAATTTACAAGCAAGTTATGTACTTTACATAACAATGAGCAGTTAAATAATGTGTGAAACAATAACAAGTAAGCAATTCTACTCTCCGAGGGTGGGATACCAAGTGAGAATAGGAAAAGGATAAAATTTCATGAGCACTTGCAGAGATGGCCAGTCCCGCATCTTTTATCAATATCATATCCCCAAACTCCATTCGATAAGGTGAAATTCGGATATGCACCATGTTTTACCATGATAGCAGAGACGGACCTGACGGCCCCATGCCGCCAAAAAGAAACAGAACCTCTACCATGGGGTTCATTAGATTGCTTTGATTCATTTAATTGTTGCAACCTTGCCGCGCGCACATATCAATTGAACAAGTACGTCCCAACTCTCTAAGGGCGGATATCTAAGCGAGAGAGGGCATTAACAATTAGGAGCATATTTGGCTGACAACAAAGTAAGTTGTCTCCGTCATTTAAGCATGTATAGGCATTTCAATCATTTGATCACATTTGCATTTATCATATCGTATATCATGTGGCATGTAAACGAGTACAATATCCTTGGCATCAAGTTCACAATTTCACATAATTGCACCTTTATAGCATATTGAACAAATCAATGAATAACCATTCAATATGTTTCACGTTAACAATTCTACAAGTATCTTTACACATTTAGGAGCCATTTAATAACATCACACAATAATACAAAATTTGCAATTTGGCCAAGTAAACAACATCTTCAAGAAACGACAATTATTGAGCTAGCTTAGAACAAATTCACAACTACACAGTAGCCCAAATTTGATAGCTCAGTTACCTACATTCCCAACCTCTAAATATTCTGGTTTTAGTATAGAATTAAATCTCTTTGAATGTAGATAGTCCTAGAATCAGACAAAAGTCAATTCCGATTCAAATTCGTTAAGTTATGACCCAAATAGTGCAACTGCGCAAAACTGCTTATCTAACTACTGTAAGAATTTCATAAGATTTCAAGCAAGTGTACTATGTCAAATGGACTAAGAAATTCAACTTACATAGAACTATCCAGTTTCAACAAAGTAGCAGTACCTCACGAGTCTTAGCAAATTTCAGCATGATAACATTTTTCTCTCATAAAACTTTCAACATAATATTTGTTCCTCTATGAGTCTACAATAACATAGAATTTATTCAGATTTGTCTAGCAAGATTTATCCGTTCAAATAACTCCAATAGTCTAGGCGCTATAGTAAATTCGAGATGCAATCTATGCATACTATTGAGTAAATAGGCAATAACAACTTATCAATACATGCATATTTATACTCTTTAGCCTTGTAAAAGTCTTTTAGAAAGAATTCCCTCACCTTATAATCCAATAAAAATGCAAGGCCAAGCTTGTAAATGCAAGAATTCACTTGAAAATGGCTTGAACTTGAGTTGAATGGCTTCCTTTCTTCCTTCTCTTGTTTCCTCTCTATTTCCTTGCTCTCAAAATCTCTCTGTTTTCCTTGCTTATGGCTAACAGGTTTGTGAGGCTTAGGGTTATTTTGCCTAGCTAATTTCTTGGTCTTCAAGCTTGGTTGGCTTTCTTTTCAATCCAGTACTTAAGCAAATTTCATTTTGACCCCAATTAGTTTTTTGGCTTGAATTGCTTCCTCTTCTTTTTATTCTTATTGTTGTGGCCTCCTAAGTAATTTTGGAAAGTTTAGATCTTAGTTCTAATTGTTTGCTTGGTGACCAAGTATTATTTTTAAATAATTGTAATTCGACCCCTATAGTCTCCAGAGTTTTCAATTTGACCCCTAATAGTTTCTAAAACTTGTCATTGGTTTTTCTTTCTTATTTCCTATAGTCATAGGTCACTAGGGTAATTTAGGATAGTTGAAACCTAGTTTATTTAGTTTACCTGGTGTCCAAGTTCAACTTTTAATAATTATAATTTGACCCTTAAAGTTTTCTAGCTTTACTATTTGACCTCAAATGTTTTCTAGCTTTTGCAAAACTTCCTCATTTCTTTTCTTGTTGAAGCCATGGGGTTCTAAGTATAATTTAACAAACTAAATCCTAGTTTTAAGTGGCTTACTTGGTGACCAAGTAAAGGTTAGGTTAATTATACTTTGGTCCCAAAGATTTTTAATGCTCGCTAAGTAACCTCGAAAGTTATTCTACTCACTTTTCATGATTCCAACCTAATTTCTAACTTATTTCTATTGCACACAGTAAGAAATTAAAATATATAAGGTATTAAAATATATTCAACTAATGTCTACATTATCTAAAATACTCAAATGCACTTACAACGGTGTAAATACACATAGGGGTCCGTGAATGCAAGTAAGATAATACAAGTGCACATTGAATACTTATAAACTCATATAAATAAATGCATGAATGTGTGTAGGGCTTCATATCCTCCCCTCCTTAATAGAATTGCGTCCTCGTAATTCCTTCATACGACAATTCATTATGAGGATGCAACAACCCTGGCTGCAAGAAATGGTATACCAATCACTGAATTCTGAATATCACATGCCAAGCTATACCCGAATACCAATTGTCAAGCTGAATCCCAATACCAATCATCGAGAATACCAATACCTGGATTTCACATACTAAATTCTAAATACGAATGTTAAGTAGAAATAATCCATAGAAGAACTCCGTATAAGAATTCTACATAAGTATGCCAGTTAAGAATGCCAATTAAAGATGCCAAAGCCGAAGACCGAATACCAAATGAGAGTTCCCGAGCAAAAATACCACTTGCTAGATAAGAATACCGAGTAGGAATTCCAAGTAAGAATACTATACTGAATGATAATACAACTATTGAACATTAATTTCATAATAAGATTTCCAAGTAAGAGTCCCAAATAATAATCCTCGATTAAGAGTACCACGTTTCAGCTTCACATACTACTCAGCCACCAATTCAACATTATGCATGTGTTTACTTTCATGGTATAAAGAAACCTCTCCACTTGCATAGCAATATATTGCTTCCAAGAAAATGTAATAAAATGATGGATGACATCGAGGTCAAGTAATATTTTTTAACCTATAGGTTTAAAATAAAAGTTAACCTTCAACCGTGGCTACTGCTTGCAATTTGGTCACGATTCTTCTGCCATCTTGGACAATTCTTCACGCGATGTTGATCGCTCCTACACCCTTTGCATCTATCAGACTTCTTCCAACACTGGGTTTCTGTATGCCCTCTCCTATTGTAATAGTTACACGTAATAGGTTGAGGAGTAGTTGCACCTCTTACTGAGCCACAAACTGTCGGCCTTGCCATTTTCTCGGCTATGGTTGCAGTGATAAGGACTTCACCATAGGTGAGAAACTAAAAAGGAACCAAGCTGTTATGAATTTCGGATCTTAGTCCTCAAATAAATCTCCGGATCCTCTACTCGGTAGTCTGTACCATCCCCGAAGCATAATGAGACAATTGATTCAGTCGAGCTTAGTACTGCGCAACCGTCAAATCCCATTGCTTAAAAGTCACGAACTCATTCATTCGAAGTCTCCCTTTAATTCTAAGAACTCTTCCAGCCATTCTTACTTCACCAAAATAGGTGTGACGCCCCGATCCCTCACGAGACCGGAGGCTCTAATAACCAAGCTATTCTCAACCCAATCCCAACCCGGTCGCAAAATTTTAGGAAAAAACGGACAGAGTTTCCTCTGTACCGTGGACATTTCTCAAACCTGTAAATGCTCAAAATAGCCACAATATACTAAAACAAGCTTTTATAATTAAAATTCAAGGTTCTAGGCCATCCAAGCCATGAGACAAACAACAGCTCCAAATCACACATGCATGCACCCAACTTAACTTTTCATTAAACCTTTTTAACATGCCATTCTATGATAACATTAGAGCAATTTTAGAAGTTGAAATCAACACCTCTAAACATACACACCCAAGCATGCAAGAACTAAAAGGAGAATTAAAAGTTATTACAAGCCATAATATCTCAAAGCTAACATTACAACTAACAACTTTCAACTTGCAACTACAAGAATATACATAGCCTTAAGGCCACAAAATAGATCATGCTATAGCAATACAAGTACACCATGTAACAACAAGAAGACAAATCCACCTTAGACAACAAACACATAACAACTAGGGCAAAGGCTCAGCCTGAACTTCTTCCTCTTCCACTAGCACCTCAATTAGCTGGGGATCACCCTCAGCACTTCCTGAAACATATATCGAGGTATGAGCAACCACTGTTGCTCAGTGAGGGATATAGTCTCCCGAGGCGTGCAATGCAACAGGTAATACAGTTAAACAACAATAACAATTAGACAATTAAAGAAATAATGATAGCTTAAATAACCACACATTTAAAAGGATACATTTCATATAACCCCTATACACCAATCTTCGCTGGTCTTCATTCACGATCCACGAACCACGATCACGATCACGATAAGCCGGCATCCCAAACACCAAAGGGTACTCCGGATGTACCCAATCCTACGACCCAACACCCCCTGGCAATCTCCGGACCAGGCGAGTGAGGGAATAGGGTACGGAGCTAGAGCAACCAACCCTGGCAAGCCCGCTGCCGCCCAGAGAGGCCCATCGCATTCGCCCCGACGATAAGGTTGCGCAACCATTGACTCGATAACACAGGAAGCAATAATAATAACAATATAACAAAATAAGCCGATATACAAACAAGGAGGACAACAAAAGAGGTTGTCCTCGAGCACACACATCATCAATCACGCCATACAATGAAATATGATACATTCATTAGTCTATAATTGCTAAACTAATCCAACTAAAACACTTAAATCACTTAGTATCGAATATTTAGCATATAACAAGATAAGACACATAGAATGCACATAGAAATGATCCCTTACCTTTTAAGAAGCCAAACCTGCGCGAATTAAGCCAAGATTCCCTCAATATTCTCCAAAAGCATCAATTTCCTTCAATTATCACTACCTAATACAATCAACTATATGCATAAGAAGTGATTTCTTATTCTCAACTAAAGCTAGTTCATAAAGCCATTAACTTATCCAACTCTATTTGATTCCCTTTAATTCACATAACTAACAATATATTTCATGGTTTAACAATCATTCTAATCAATATTTGAACAATACATAAACTCAAGTGATCACATATGCAACATTCTTTAATTTTCAAGTATTAGACAAAGACAATAGCATAATAAATAACATATACATAGCCATTCATATAAGTAGAAACACTATATAACATCTAACCAATAAGTTATATAAGCGTATCTTTACACATATAATGCAATTAATAAGCAATATAAACATGTTTACTCAATCTTTAACTAGTATCGATATAACTTAACTCACAACTTCTCCGAATAGATGAACTTGTTACATAAGTAAATTTAAATATTTATCCAATCAATCAAGAATCAACTAACAACAATTATTACCATGGTTCATTACTAGTTCCTTTAGTACATTCTAAATTCATACTCAACCAAATCCATGTAAACCAAGCAACTTAATTCACGAGACTTCACTACTATAATACGTACACTACACAAATGCATATAAACATTTAATTACTCAATTATAAAGCAATTATCATGAGATTAACTATGCGAACACAAAGGGGTCAATATTATACTTTTCACAAAACTCAACCAAAAGCTCACACATACCTTAGAATAGCATTTAGACTCGCTAGGAGCAACTACAAAGCAATACAAGTACTAAAGCAATTAATTCATTCATTTCCCCTTTGTTCAACTAGGCTATTTAGCTTCCTATCGGAATTCAATGATCAAGTTAAGCTAGCTAACCATCCTACCAATCTAAGGATACCTAAATACCTCATTTAAAACCTCCAAATCATAACCTAGAGCACAAGTACACGAAAACACCAAAAATGCCTCTTTGTGGGTTTACACTACAAGTACCAATTTTGGAACCCAAACAAGCGAAACGAAAGCACTTCTAAGGTTTCAATACTTAATAAAGACTAGCCATAACCTCGAAACGTGCCCGGATTCAAGTTAAACCTGAAACTCCTTATTAAAGTAGCCTATTTTGATCAAATTTCTCAAATTTTGAACATAGCAAGTGCAATTAACATTTTTCCCACGCTTATGGACCTAATTAGCAACTACTAGAAGCCTCGAATCGAATTAAATTGTAACTTTTTTCGAAAACCCTAGTTTAGCACTATTCATCATCTTCCCCAAGTGCCATTTTCATTTTCAAGCATTCAACAAGCATTTTAAACCATCAAACATATTCTATGAAGTCATTAGAGCGTATAAGAATCAACGGAACAAGAATTAAACCACTACAATATTAGATCACAAAAATAATAATACAAACTTTAATTGAATTTAATACAAAAATATAATGCACCCTCACCTCTTTTGAAGATCAAAGAATGGTCTTAAGGTCCTAAGGATGAAGCACAACCAATTTGGGAAGCAATGGAAGCAAGAATGAAGCAAGGAGTAATTTTTTTTTGAGAAGTTACTATTCCCGTAACTCTTTTTTAGCCATTTTTTTGACCCCTTTTTTTTTTGTTTCTTGGCTTTTAATATTCTCATAAGATGGTCAAAGGGTATGTCAAGCAAATAGGGTATTTTAGTAAGGGTAAATAGGTCATTTGGGTGATTAAATTTCAGCAAAATAAAATCCCAAAAATCTGAAAAATCTAGAAAAATCTCGCTGGTAGTATTCATCAGACATTTCGCGAATTTTTTTCCGTTGATCCCGATATGCAATGCATGCACAGTCAGGGGCTATAGTCCCCTAAAAATATGTAGTATTTTATAAAAATATAAAATGCATGAAAAGAAATATTTGAATTTATGGAAATATAAAAAAATAAAGTAATTAGCTAAATTACATCTAAGTTAACAATTTAATGAATGCAATTAGTGAAGTGCTGGGTTCGGGGTGTCACATCCTCCCCTCCTTACAAAAATTGCGTCCTCGCAATTTCTTGAGCTGAAATGACTTCCAAGAACTACAACAGTTTTCGTCGGACTTGAAGTCAAGAAGTGTAATGCCGAATGAAACTAAGAAGAACGAACGTCACTGAAGGAAATCCGAGTGGGGTAGCTAAATAAAGGCTCCTATGAAAATACCCAATAGGAGTCCGGTAAGAATGTCACACGAGGAGGCCATTCACTAATGCTGAGAGAGCACCAAAAGAAATCCCATTAAGAAGAGTATGCAGCTAATATCCAAAATGCCCGGATAATATCAAGAAATTCCCAAGAAGGAAGTCCGGTGAATCCCAACTCTAACTGTCAAATAAAGGCTCAAGATTGCCAAATAAATGCCTAATTAGATGTCCAGCTTGGGACTCCGAGAAAATACCACCAATAAATCTGATTAAGGATGCCAAATAAAGGCTCCGAATAAGTATACGAATCCAGAAGTTGGAATAAGAATCTCTCTAATTATGAATTACCATATAAGAATCCCCAATATGCTCGTTATACCAGTAGTCCTGAGGAAATACCAAATAATCTCTAGGCAAGAATACTAGACGAAAATATTGAAGAAAATACCCAATAAAAATATCAAGGTGGTACCATAGGTAAAACCCGAACAAGAAATCCAAGTGGGAGTGTGCGCAAAGAATACTGACCAATACTCATAAACATGAATTCTTTTGAATAAGAGTATCAAATAAGACCTCCATATATGACGCCAACTAGAAGATCTATCCGAGATTCCCAAATCGGAGTTCCAACCAAGAAGTACCGTTTAAGAAGTGCCAAGATAGTCCAAATTTAACCTCGGGGCATCAAATCCCTTCACTGATCCCAATAGCCGGTTGAACCATTATTCTCTCACTAGTCAGCATCAATGGCCATCTCTTTCAGGGGAGAATACTTACTTACCGATTTAAGGGGACAATGCATGAATGCCAAGATATCACCTAATGTAATTGATGTAATGTTCATATATCAGGAGATTATGACATATATCACACAAGCTATTATATAACCAGAAGTTTTATAACACAAAGTTAATCAACATGATAGTTCAAAAATGAGTCACATGCAATGAATACAATTCACAACACAACTATGCCGAGACACTCAAGTATACACGTTACAATCAATATTTCGAGCAAGTAGCGATTCATAAGATCAATTCGATTCATGATTAGCTATATCACTACACTTGACAAGTATTTAACACACAGTACACATCACTATCACATAGATCACATATTAAGTTCAGGATACAAGATTGCACAAAAGACACTCACATTCTTAAGGCACACGAAGCACACACCTAATCAAGATACATTTCACAAGCATGCACTCGAGGTTCACTACCCAGCAGTCCGAGGACCCTATCCCGGCTGAGAGCATCTAAGCTCTGATACCACCTGTGACGCCCCGATCCCTCACGAGACTGGAGGCTCTAATAACCAAGCTATTCTCAACCCAATCCCAACCCGGTCTCAAAATTTTAGGAAAAAACGGACAGAGTTTCCTCTGTACTGTGGACATTTCTCAAACCTGTAAATGCTCAAAATAGCCACAATACACTAAAACAAGCTTTTATAATTAAAATTCAAGGTTCTAGGCCATCCAAGCCAGGAGACAAACAACAGCTCCAAATCACACATGCATGCACCCAACTTAACTTTTCATTAAACCTTTTTAACATGCCATTCTATGATAACATTAGAGCAATTTTAGAAGTTGAAATCAACACCTCTAAACATACACACCCAAGCATGCAAGAACTAAAAGGAGAATTAAAAGTTATTACAAGCCATAATATCTCAAAGCTAACATTACAACTAACAACTTTCAACTTGCAACTACAAGAATATACATAGCCTTAAGGCCACAAAATAGATCATGCTATAGCAATACAAGTACACCATGTAACAACAAGAAGACAAATCCACCTTAGACAACAAACACATAACAACTAGGGCAAAGGCTCAGCCTGAACTTCTTCCTCTTCCACTAGCACCTCAATTAGTTGGGGATCACCCTCAGCACTTCCTGAAACATATATCGAGGTATGAGCAACCACTGTTGCTCAGTGAGGGATATAGTCTCCCGAGGCGTGCAATGCAACAGGTAATACAGTTAAACAACAATAACAATTAGACAATTAAAGAAACAATGATAGCTTAAATAACCACACATTTAAAAGGATACATTTCACATAACCCCTATACACCAATCTTCGCTGGTCTTCATTCACGATCCACGAACCACGATCACGATCACGATAAGCCGGCATCCCAAACACCAAAAAGTACTCCGGATGTACCCAATCCTACGACCCAACACATCCTGGCAATCTCCGGACCAGGCGAGTGAGGGAATAGGGTACGGAGCTAGAGCAACCAACCCTGGCAAGCCCGCTGCCGCCCAGAGAGGCCCATCGCATCCGCCCCGACGATAAGGTTGCGCAACCATTGACTCGATAACACAGGAAGCAATAATAATAACAATATAACAAAATAAGCCGATATACAAACAAGGAGGACAACAAAAGAGGTTGTCCTCGAGCACACACATCATCAATCACGCCATACGATGAAATATGATACATTCATTAGTCTATAATTGCTAAACTAATCCAACTAAAACACTTAAATCACTTAGTATCGAATATTTAGCATATAACAAGATAAGACACATAGAATGCACATAGAAATGATCCCTTACCTTTTAAGAAGCCAAACCTGCGCGAATTAAGCCAAGATTCCCTCAATGAAAAGTTAGTTCATAAAGCCATTAACTTATCCAACTCTATTTGATTCCCTTTAATTCACATAACTAACAATATATTTCATGGTTTAACAATCATTCTAATCAATATTTGAACAATACATAAACTCAAGTGATCACATATGCAACATTCTTTAATTTTCAAGTATTAGACAAAGACAATAGCATAATAAATAACATATACATAGTCATTCATATAAGTAGAAACACTATATAACATCTAAACAATAAGTTATATAAGCGTATCTTTACACATATAATGCAATTAATAAGCAATATAAACATGTTTACTCAATTTTTAACTAGTATCGATATAACTTAACTCACAACTTCTCCGAATAGATGAACTTGTTACATAAGTACATTTAAATATTTATCCAATCAATCAAGAATCAACTAACAACAATTATTACCATGGTTCATTACTAGTTCCTTTAGTCCATTCTAAATTGATACTCAACCAAATCCATGTAAACCAAGCAACTTAATTCACGAGACTTCACTACTATAATACGTACACTACACAAATGCATATAAACATTTAATTACTCAATTATAAAGCAATTATCATGAGATTAACTATGCGAACACAAAGGGGTCAATATTATACTTTTCACAAAACTCAACCAAAAGCTCACACATACCTTAGAATAGCATTTAGACTCGCTAGGAGCAACTACAAAGCAATACAAGTACTAAAGCAATTAATTCATTCATTTCCCCTTTGTTCAACTAGGCTATTTAGTTTCCTATCGGAATTCAATGATCAAGTTA
Source organism: Ehretia macrophylla (assembly GCA_037974665.1). Lineage (NCBI taxonomy): Eukaryota > Viridiplantae > Streptophyta > Magnoliopsida > Boraginales > Ehretiaceae > Ehretia > Ehretia macrophylla. The sequence continues at coordinate 2,173,093 of CM075777.1, forward strand.
AGCTAGCTAACCATCCTACCAATCTAAGGATACCTAAATACCTTATTTAAAACCTCCAAATCATAACCTAGAGCACAAGTACACGAAAACACCAAAAATGCCTCTTTGTGGGTTTACACTACAAGTACCAATTTCGGAACCCAAACAAGCGAAACGAAAGCACTTCTAAGGTTTCAATACTTAATAAAGACTAGTCATAACCTCGAAACGTGCCCGGATTCAAGTTAAACCCAAAACTCCTTATTAAAGTAGCCTATTTTGATCAAATTTCTCAAATTTTGAACATAGCAAGTGCAATTAACATTTTTCTCACGCTTATGGACCTAATTAGCAACTACTAGAAGCCTCGAATCGAATTAAATTGTAACTTTTTTCGAAAATCCTAGTTTAGCACTATTCATCATCTTCCCCAAGTGCCATTTTCATTTTCAAGCATTCAACAAGCATTTTAAACCATCAAACATATTCTATGAAGTCATTAGAGCGTATAAGAATCAACAGAACAAGAATTAAACCACTACAATATTAGATCACAAAAATAATAATACAAACTTTAATTGAATTTAATACAAAAATATAATGCACCCTCACCTATTTTGAAGATCAAAGAATGGTCTTAAGGTCCTAAGGATGAAGCACAACCAATTTGGGAAGCAATGGAAGCAAGAATGAAGCAAGGAGTAATTTTTTTTTTTGAGAAGTTACTATTCCCGTAACTCTTTTTTGGCCATTTTTTTGACCCTTTTTTTTTTTGTTTCTTGGCTTTTAATATTCTCATAAGATGGTCAAAGGGTAGGTCAAGCAAATAGGGTATTTTATTAAGGGTAAATAGGTCATTTGGGTGATTAAATTTCAGCAAAATAAAATCCCAAAAATCTAAAAAATCTGGAAAAATCTCGCTGATACTATTCATCAGACATTTCGCGAATTTTTTCCCGTTGATCCCGATATGCAATGCACGCACAGTCAGGGGCTATAGTCCCCTAAAAATATGTAGTATTTTATAAAAATATAAAATGCATGAAAAGAAATATTTGAATTTATGGAAATATAAAAAAATAAAGTAATTAGCTAAATTACATCTAAGTTAACAATTTAATGAATGCAATTAGTGAAGTGCTGGGTTCGGGGTGTCACAATAGGCACCCCCATGATATGATATATATATATATACAATTATGTTACATGAGAAGCAAGTATGTCTTTATGCAGGTATGTCACATGAAAGGCAACTCTAACATAATGCATAACAATCATACCATACCTAGCATAGAGGAATTAACGGTAGCATAACAAGCACTTAAGCATATAGTGCACACAGATCTTATAGGCAGGTTGATCACATAGAATACATTGCTCACATTGGTTCACTTAACACATAATACATGCGCATATATCTCTCAAGACCACTTCACATCAATACTTCTACCCAACAGTTCGAAGATCTTATCCCGGTCTATGAGCTATCTAAGCTCTGATACCACCTTGTCACTAATACGAACCACGTCAACATGTGACGCGACCCAATACCAAATATAGCAAATGCCCAAGACCCTTCAGGAATGGATGGAACCGCGACCCTATGCTTAGCAAAGCTAGAACCTTGGTATAGTTGAAGACACCACAAACGAGGATGGAAAACCCATTTGATAAGTCAAGGATGAACGCCACAAGAATAATCTTGATAAGTTCGAAAAAGTTCTTGAGAACTTAAGGAGAATAATCTCACAAATTTAATATCAAAGTTGTCTAACTTTTATTTCATACAAATCCGCCTTATATAGGCAAAGACAAATAAGTTTCCTATTTGGAAAAGAACTCATAAACCCTAACATGAATAGTGACATAAATAGTAACTAGGTCAAAGAAGCAGACTTGGAGCCCAAGAAAGACTCATTTCCATGGAGTCCAAGAAAGTCTCCTTTTTCTTGGAGCCCAAGAAAGACTCATTCTTAGTGTGAACACCTAATTAACTAGAATTCAAATTAATACTAAAACTAAAACTAAGATAGAATTACAAAGAAATCAAATATTAACCAAATCTTCAAATCTTCTTGAAACTTCTTAAAGAATCTTGAAGTTCTTGAATCTTGAAAATAGAATCTTGACTTGAATCTTTGTTGGAAAATTCGCCCAAATGGTTCATTGAATGTGGACTTCCAAATGGTTCAATGAATGTGGACATGTATGGCTGGTTCTTGGTTATTTCTTGAATGGTTCGTACAACCTTGATGTCCTCATCATTCCCCCTTCATTCCTCCTCTCCCCTTGAGAAGGATTTGTCCTCAAATCCTCCAGGTTCAAAGACCAGCCTAGGTGGTAGACCATGTGGTATATCATCGGGAAACACTTCCTCAAAATCCTGGAAGAGAGAAACAACAACACTGGGAAGTGCAGAGTCAAGTTGGTTAGTGTTTAAAAGAGCCTCTTTGTACATAATTACAATCATTGGCTGTTTTGAAATCAAAGCTCTCTTAACCTCATTTGATTTTGCATAAAAATTTCTTTGTTTTCCCTCTATTTTTACCTCCTTGGCCGAATTCTTTTATCTCTTTACTACCTTTCCAAATTCAGCCTTGCTTTTTTTTTTTCACTCTCCATCTTTTGCTCACTCAAATTCTTTTGATCACTCAATTTTTGTAACCTCACTTGATCCTCATAAACTTGTTTTGGTGTCATTGAAACTAGAGTGATTGTCCGTTGATTGAACATGAATGAGTACTTGTTGGTGAAGCCATCATGTTGCACACGTCGATCAAATTGCCATGGCCTTCCCAAAAGAAGATGTCCAGCATTCATAGGTACTACATTGCATAATACTTCATCCTTATATTTTTCAATGCGAAACGGCACCACAACCTGTTTTATAACCCTTACCTCACCACAATCGTTCAAGCATTGCTGATTGTATGGTCGTGGATGCTTAATTGTTGTGAGCCCTAGCTTGTCAACCATTGAAGCACTAGCAACGTTAGTACAACTACCACCATCAATAATAACACTACATACCTTATCTTTCATGTGGCAGCAGGTATGAAAGATGTTCTCACATTGCACTACTTCTTCCTCCTCTTTAGCTTGCAAGCTCAAAGCTCGTCGTGCCACTAGTCCAAGCATCTCTCCATAATCTGCCCCAAACTCTTCTTCACCTACCTCGGTGTCCTCTAGTATACGCATCTCATCAGATTGCGTTTCATCTTCAGACTCAATCTCTTCACTTTCCAAAACTACCATTTCCCTCTTGTTTGGACATTGGCTAGCTATGTGACCTCGTCCCTGACATTTAAAGCATTTAATATCATTAGAACGAGTTGTAGGAGGGGCTGTTTTACCTTGAGAGGTCGTGGCATGGGTGGATGTTTTGGGCTCAGCTTGACCTTGGAAGTAGACGAACTCTCGTCTTTTCTTGGGTAACTCGACCTCTAAGGTGATACACTTGAGTGTTGCAGGGCTGGCCTTGGTCGTGAACCACCCCTTTTCAATTTTTTTTCCACCTTAATTGCCATATGCACCAAATCTTCTAACTCAACATAATGATGCAACTCAATGGTGTTAGCAATTTCTCGATTCAACCTATTCAGAAATCTAGCCATTGTCACCTCCCGATCTTCCTCTACATTGGCTCTAATCATAGCCATCTCCATCTCTTTGTAATAATCATTCACACTTTTATTATCTTGATGAAAACCCTGCAGCTTGAGGTATAAGTCCCTGTAGTAATGACTGGTACAAATCGCCTCCTTATCACTCTCTTCATCTCATCCCAAGTTGCCACAAGATGTTCTCCATTCCGCCTCCTATTGATACACAATTGATCCCACCACACAATAGCATAATCAGCAAATTCAATTGCAGCCAGCTTTACCTTTTTCAACTCAGAATAGTTGTGGCAATCAAACACCAACTCTATCTTATTTTACCACTCAAGATAGGCTTCGGGATCACTCCTCCCTTGGAATACAGGAATCTTCATCTTGATGTTTCCTAAGTTGTTGTCAATACGATCCCTAGCATCTCTATCTCTACCATGTCTTCGATTGCTGCCTACTGAAATTCTGTCAAACTCTTTATCTAGACCTTCCTCATTGATCTCATCAACATCTTCAGCTTCCTTTCTCGGCGCCATGTTTCTCCTTGGTGCGTTTTGAGCAACTTGTGGCTGCCCTTGCTGTGCTCGACCTTTTACTCTATCCATCCTCTTATGTAGCTATTCCAATTCAGCCCTCATCATCCGTCTCATCTCTCCCAGCAACGCGTGCATCTGTAAATTATGTCCAACTGGTTGTTGAACACCCTCGTATGCATTTCCCTCTAATATTCTCACACACTCTGCCTTTTTCCTCTCGTATTCTCTTTCAAGTTCCCAAGAACTAACCAAGAATACCAAACAAGGCACTAAAACAACGTATTCTTTATTTTAGAATCTGACTTTTTTTTCAGACCTCTAAGACTCTGGACACAAGGTTAGAGAAAGAAAATTGACCAAAACCCGAAGAAAAAAACTTAGAAAAATAAGAAAAGTTGAGAAAACCCTATTGGAAAACACAAAAACACCTAAAACTCATAGAAAACAATGGAATTTGACCCTAAGAGGGTGGTGTTGTCGTTTCCCTTCAGAAAAGTTTGGCCTCACAAGCTAATTCCTCAAAAAAAAAAATTACTATTCACTATTTTTTGCTTTTTCTTTCAACTCCGAACTGTTTTTTTTTTCCCTTTTCTGATCTTTTCTTGACCTTTCTTTTCTTTTCTTGATGTTCCTTTTCTTTTCTTGATGTTCTTTTCTTGATTTTCATAAACGAAAACAATGACTAAGTAACCAAGATTTCAGATTTGAGCACACAACCAACTAAGGTTTTGTCCTAATTGAAAACGCTAACCCTACCCACGGATTTGATGAGACACAAGAAAATAGAAACGGATTTAAGCAAGAAAACAGAATTGAAGACAATACTCAACAAACAAAATTAAAAGAGTAAGAACGGAATCAGGATACAACCAAGAAAATGAATTGGAACCAAGACACAATTAAGAACAAAGAAAGAAGATAAAACCTAGACCTAGACTCACGGAAATAACCAAGAAAACAAGAAAAGGATAGGCAAACCTGATTAACCTAAGCTCTGATACCAACTGATACGAACCACGCCAACATGTGACGCGACCTAATACCAAATATGGCAAACGACCCAAAACCCTTCAGAATGGATGGAACCGTGACCCTATGCTTAGTAAAGCTAGAACCTTGGTATAGTTGAAGACGCCACAAACGAGGATGGAAAACCCGTTTGACAAGTCAAGGATAAACGCCACAAGAATAATCTTGATAAGTTCGAAAAAGTTCTTGAGAACTTAAGGAGAATAATCTCACAAATTTAATATCAAAGTTGTCTAACTTTTATTTCATACAAATCCTCCTTATATAGGCAAAGACAAATAAGTTTCCTATTTGGAAAAGAACTCATAAACCCTAGCATGAATAGTAACTAGGTCAAAGAAGTAGACTTGGAGCCCAAAAAAGACTCATTTCCTTGAAGCCCAAGAAAGTCTCCTTTTCTTGGAGCCCAAGAAAGACTCCTTCCTAGTGTGAACACCTAATTAACTAGAATTCAAATTAATACTAAAACTAAAACTAAGATAGAATTATAAAGAAATCAAATCTTAACCACCTCTTCAAATCTTCTTGAAACTTTTTGAAGAATCTAGAAGTTCTTGAATCTTGAAAATAGAATCTTGACTTGAATCTTTGCTGGAAAATTCGCCCAAATGGTTCATTGAATGTGGACTTCCAAATGGTTCAATGAATGTGAACGTGTATGCTCAATGAACGTGGACATGTATGGCTGGTTCTTGGCTCTTTCTTGAATGGTTCGTACATCTTTGATGTCCTCATCAGTCACGACCCCATTTTTTAATCGCCAGTATAGTCTCTGATACCATAGTAAAACCACAAACACTCCTGGCATCGTGATGCCAAGGGCTTAAGAAGATCGCTCCGCCTAAGTCTGCTAAGGCATAATTACAATAGCCCGAGCACTATTACCATAATTCAAAATTTTAAGACTATTGAATAATTATTTCCCAAATTCTAAATCCCAAATTACAAAATTTCAATTACATTAGTCGAGGGACTAAAACTTGTTATGGCTTAAGATTCACTTAACACCTAAGCAAATTTCTAACCTTTTAACAATTTTCTCGAAATTCGGGCAGCACAACAGTTGTATTTTGGACATTTTAGTTTTAACCTGCATACAGAAAAGCCACAACCAAATCTCCAAATCCTTTACTATTGTACCTCAACTCCTAACCAACAATACAATAACAGTCCCCAACATACAATCCACAACCTCGTATTATAAAATTATTCAAACATGCATTTGTAGAATCCAAAGTAGCCCAGTTACAACATTTAACTATTATATTAATACAAATAGCACATATTATATAAACTTCATCACTAATACATTAATTATACATTTCCAAAACTAAGAAACATAGCATAATGACCAAGTAATCTCTATTTCTATGTCTTAATCTCTGGTTCACCTGTAAGGGGGAAAAATTGGGGTGAGCTTATTCGGTACCAAAGCTTAGCGAGGGGGGAATCTGGGAATGGTTTTCGAATACATTTTCTCTTTTACAAACCATTTGGAAACCTTTGAATGTCATGCATATAAATTTACAAGCAAGTCATGTACTTTACATAATAATGAGTAGTTAAATAATGTGTCAAACAATAACGAGTAAGAAGTTCTACTCTCTGAGAGTAGAATACCAAGCGAGAGTAGGAAAATGATACAGTTGCACGAGCACTTGCAAAGCTGGCCAATCCCACATCTTTTATCAATATCGTATCCCTAAACTCCATTCATTAAGGTAAAATCCGGATATACACCACGTTTTACCATGGTAGCCGAGACGGACCTGACGGCCCGATGCCGCCTTAGAGAAATGGAACTTCTACCATAGGGTTCATTAGATTGCTTTGATTCATTTAATGGTTGCAACATTTCTGCATGCACATATCAATTGAACAAGTACGTCCCAACTCTTCAAGGGCGGATATCCAAGCGAGAGACGACATTAACAATTAGGAGCACATTTGGAGGACAACAAAGTAGGCTACCTCCGTCATTTAAGCATATACAATCATATTAATCATTTGATCACATTTACATTTATCGTATTGTATATCATGTAGCATGTAAATGAGTACAATATCCTTGGCATCAAGTTCACAATTCCACATACTTGCACCTTTATAGCATATTGAATGAATCAATGAATAACCATTCAACATGTTTCACGTTAACAATTCTACAAGTATCTTTACACATTTAGGAGCCATTTAATAATATCACACAATAATAGAAACTTACAATTTGGCCAAGTAAACAACATCTTCAAGAAATGACAATTATTGAGCTAGCTTCTAACAAATTCACAACTATGCAGTAGTCCAAATGTGACAACTTGGTTACCTACATTCTTAACCTATAAATATTTTGGTTTTAGAATAAAATTAAAGCTCTTTGAATGTAGATAGTACTAGAATCAAACATAAGTCAATTCTGAATCAAATTCATTAAGTTATGACCCAAACAAGGCAACTGCGCAAAACTGCCTTAATTCTAGTAAGCTTCAGCTACCCTATGATTTTCAATTTTTCAAATACCATAAACGATTGAATTAGCTCAAACACCCAAAACAAAGTTTGTTCCACACTATAAAATTTTCATAATTTTTTAGGCATGTTTACTATGTCAAAAGGCCTCTAAAATGTCGGACGTACTGCACTGTCCAGTTTATCTACTTCTCCTGCGTCATTTTAGAAATAATACTTTCAGAGGTTTAAAATGTTCGAATTAGCCTTTGTGTAAACACAGAGTTTGTTCCAAACTTTCTAATCTAGTTGCTGTAAAAGTTTCATTTTATTCCGAGTCTGTTTACTATGTCTAATACGCAATAGAAGTCAATGCTAACTCTTTGTCCAGAAATTCCTTTTCCTGAATCATTTCGGAAATTGCAAATTCAGAGAATTAAAACGATAGAACTACTTTTGCTCAAAACATAAAACTTGCTCTAAACTGACTCATCTAACTTTTGGAAAAATTTCGTAAGATTTCAAGCAAGTCTATTATGTCAAACGGACTAAGAAAGTCAGCTTACACAGAATTGTCCAGTTTCAACAATGTAGCAGTACCTCACGGTTTTTAGCAGATTTCAGCATGATAACATTTTTTTCTCATAAACTTTTCAACACAAGATTTGTTCCACTATGAGTCTAGAATAACATAGAATTTATTCAAATTTTTCTAGCAAGATTTATCGCTCAAATAGCTCCAATAGTCTAGGCACTACAGTAAATTCGAGATGTATTCTATGCATAATATTGAGCAAATAAACAATAACAACTTATCAATACATGCATAGTTATGCTCTTTAACCTTGTAAAAGTCTTTTAGAAAGAATTCCCTCACCTTAGAATTCAATAAAAATGCAAGGACAAGCTTGTAAATGCAAGAATTCACTTGAAAATGGCTTGAACTTGAGTTGAATGGCTTCGTTTCCTCATTCTCTTGTTTCCTCTCTATTTCCTTGCTCTCAAAATCTCTCTATTTTCCTTGCTTATGGCTGAGGGATTTGGGGGGCTTAGGGTTATTTTGCCTAGCTAATTTCTTGGTCTCCAAGCTTGGTTGGCTTTCCTTGCAAGCTAGTACTTAGGGAAATATCATTTTGACCCCAATTAGTTTATAGGCTTGCATTGCTTCCTCTTCTTTTTATTTTTATTGACATGGCCTTCTAGGTTATTTAGGAAAGTTTAGATCTTAGTTCTAATTGTTTGCTTGGTGCCCAAGTATTATTTTAAATTACAATTCGACCCCTATAGTTGCCAAAGTTTTTAATTTGACCCCCAATAGTTTCTAAAGCTTGTCATTGGTTTTTCTTTCTCATTTTCTATAGTCGTGGGTCACTAGGGTAATTTAGGATAGTTGAAACCTAGATTATTTAGTTTACTTGGTGTCCAAGTTCAACTTTTAATAATTACAATTTGACCCCTAAAGTTTTCTAGCTTTACTATTTGACCTCAAATATTTTCTAACTTTTGCAAAACTTCCTCATTTCTTTTCTTGTTGAAGTCGTGGGGTTCTAAGTGTAATTTAGCAAACTAAATCCTAGTTCTAAGTGGCTTACTTGGTGACCAAGTAAAGGTTAGGTTAATTAAACTTTGGCCCCAAAGGTATTTAATGCTCGCTAAATAACCCCGAAAGTTATTCTACTCACTTTTCATGATTCCAACCTAGTTTCTAACTTATTTCTATTACACACAATTAGCAATTAAAATATATTCAACTAATGTCTATGCTATCTAAAACACTCAAATGCACGTAAAACGGTGTAAATATACATAGGGGTCCGTGAATGCAAGTAAGATAATACAAGTGCACATTGAATACTTATAAACTCATATAAATAAATGCATGAATGTGTGCGGGGCTTCACAGGTTGGGCTCACCAACCTATTTGTATGCAAAACAAAGGGCCTTGGAGTACCCCTAAGTTCCCCCTCTGACGCTTAAGTCAGTTATAGAGTTGGAAATTACTTGAAAACTTAAGTGAGGATAAGAGTGTTTAGACTAGAATTCAATACCTATGGATATTACGGAAGACCCTATTTATACTTATAAGAATTAGGATTTTCGATCATGATAGAGGCAAATCCCAAAATCGTGGCGTGAGGATTTTGTTCCCTGATTGTGCTTGATCTCTTTATCCATTGTGTTCTCGTGACGCCTAATCTAAGCTAATGGTTGACCATGGCTAATTTATCGAGGTCGGGGACTTACTTCATCTTAGGCTCTCTGCGCTGTTGGATATTTTATGTCTTGTCAATAAAATTTTTGTTGGTTAAATTTTAGCCCCTACATTATTCTAAAACAATAATAATAATTATAGGAAAAGGAAGATAAACTGAAAACTTATAATCGATAAAGCTACGTTACTTCAAATTTAGAGGTTAGACTTCTTCCTCCCATTTGTAGTACATGGTTTCACCTTTGGACAAGTCTAGACCCTAATGAGGGTCTCTTACGCTACTAATTACTATCCATCTTGGTGGGGGGGGGGGGGGGGGGGGGGGGGGGTGGGTTGTGTTTTGGTACTGGAAGGGTAGTTCTCAGTTTTGAGACTATAATAGTAATGTACACATTTCAATTTTTGGATACAACTTCCACCTACAAATCTGCCAACTTTTTAATTGGATCTGGATTGGCTTATAGGATGAATTGGGCTTCATTATATTTGCTATATTTTCTTAGTTGACGAGTCCTCAATTTGTTTTGCGTTTTTCCACCTTTTGTAGCTAAGGAAGGACTACTCTTTGTCATTCTCAAACAAATGATTTTAGTCGTTAAGTCAGTCTTTCCTTATTCTTTACTCAAATCATCAAATAAGATTATACAACACTGTAGAATATAATTAATGGTAGAGACGAATCTTTTTAGAATTGTGGGGTTACATCGAACAAAATACTTTAAAATCTATTAATATTTATACATACAATATTATTTAATCCTCTCTTAGTTCCTACATCCCACCAATTTTAATCTTTAAAATTACTTAAATCCATCTCTTAAGAAAAAGTAGATTAGTTTGAGTAAATAAAATCTGAGCCACTGACTGGATTGCACGCGCTCTAACATATTATGGAGCTGCTTCAGAATCCAAAACTTGTTTTTTTTTTTTTTTTTCTCAAAAAGCCTTAATATTTGTTTTTTTTTTTTTTTCTCAAAAAGCCTTAATATTTGACTTGTCTTTTTGATCAACTTTCGTGAAGGAAACGAATAGAATAAAGACAACGCACTTGACTTGACTTTCTCTTATGCCAAACGCACCTCAACCATTGAATATTGTTATTCAAAATTCTGCGTTTCCATCTTCCTTTTGACCAGAAAACACGACAAGTAGAAACGCTGTTTGTCGTCCGTTGGCCGCAAAATTGAGAAAGTTCTGTTGGAAAACTTTTCAAGTGTTTCATTGTTAAACATGACTTCTACTTAGAAAAAAAAAAAAAAAAAACTTTTTAGGTGGACCCAATTGTTTTTTATTTTATTTTTTCAAAAGGTACTTTCCGTTTGTTCATGCCACAAATGATTACATGGTGACTTTGTTCTTAGGATATAAGGTCAAGGATCTTTAACTTTGCCAATAGCAATTTGATTCAATAGAATATTACTCGTTATATATGTAAGTAGTTATAAATTCGATTCTTATTAGTTATGTTATACGATATTAAACTTTTCTTAAATTTTAAAAAAATAAATTTCCAAACTTTACTTTCTACCTTGAACCAAAAAAAAAAAGATAAAAAAAACTTTATTTTTACCGACCAATATAAAAATTTAAAAAACTTTACTTTCTATTTCTTTTTTCACAGTAAAATTTCTTATTCTTCTTTTTAAGTAAGGAGAGGAACCAACTTAGCAATAGGAATGTAATAGTTCGGATAACTACAAAAAATTATAAAATCGTAATCGAAACCGTTTAACAAACTAATAATCGTAATCGTAACTGTAACCAAAACCTAGCAATTTTAAAAATTACTAACCATAACTGTAATCATTAAAGATTCAAAAAATCACAGTTAATCATAATCGTAACCGTTAAAGATTCAAAAAATCGCGATTAACCGTAACCGTAACCGTTTAACTAAAAAAATAGTTTCAATAAAAAAATCTAAAATGTAAGAGAAATTAATTTAGATATAAATAAACCAAAAATAAAAAGAATTCAAGCCAATGACAAAACTTGAAATAAATTACATAATAATTTTATGATAAAAAATCAAAATCAATAAGTTATGCAAAAAAAAAAATTATTTCCAACTAAAACTGACAATTTTTAAGAGTATAAGCATTGTTCTAATAGGCTTTGTCCATCTTTTATATATATATATATATATATATATATATATATATTAGATTTTATTATCGAATTCATAATCGAGTTTTGAATTTCAATTTTTTTAACGTCTAAAATTAAAACTTATCGATTTATCCATCAGTTACATCTTATAAAAATCAAATTCTAACAGATACTCTAAGTTTTACTGCTTTAGGATTAAATGTTAAAGAAAATAAGAGATAGTATTGGGCTTTCTTTAGATATTATTTTTTAAAATAATAGTATTGGCTTATTGGTCTTACCCAAATCTTTTAAAAAATGTAGCTCATTTTTATTGATGTATTTTTTTCATACTATTAATGTAATTTTAAATATTAGTATATTGGCCTATAGTACAAAAATTATTTTTATATATTTAACAACTTTAAACATTATATGATATATGTAAATATGTACACATATGTAATATATAATAAATTAATAATTGGGTTTTATATTTTGGTTTTTTTTAATACTTGAAACCAAAATCTATCAGTTTTTCCGTCGGTTATCACTTATAAAATCCAAAACCTAACGGATATCCCATATATTTTTGTTATCATGTTTTTATCGGGGAGATATCTGCTGGTTTCGGATAGAGCAAATTCTCGTTGCCATTCCTACTTAGCAACCGCCTTTGTTCTGTTTCCATTTTTTTTTTCAATTTTCTTAAATCCTAGCTAGTGAGACGTTTCTTAATTATAGAGGGGCAACTCTATTTCTGTTTTTAAAAAATCCTTATAAAGTTTACATTTCAACTACATTATATACTTTGACTAGTACATTAATTTTTATTATGTTTTACATTCTTTTTACATTTCAACACTTACTTTGTTTTACTTTTTTAATTTTAATTTTGTAGAGTTCCTTCTTCAGTATGTGCTCTTTCGAAACTCTTTATTTCGGTTAGCATACTATTTTTTTACTTTTTAGTTGTAATCTGTTTACATTTTCATGATTAAAATGGATCGCCATGCTAGTCCATCTCAAAGAAAAATAACAATAAACTACTCAAAAAAAAACCTATATTGTGTTACTCATCGTATTGTTAATATTTTTCTACATAAAACTGAATTTTATTAAATACTTAGTGTAAAATGTTAAACTCAAATCAAATTTAAATAAATTAGATTAACAAATTTCGTGGTTTTAATGTTATTAAATACTAACACATTGAAACTATAATATAAGAAAAACAAAATAATCAGAAAAGGATAAAAAGCAGAAAAAGAATCATTCGTCCTCTCCAGATATAGGAAATAAGATAAAGAAGAATACGAAGGAAATAGCATATGTGAATGAATAGCGAGAGTTGAAATGAAATTTTGACATTTTTCTTCTTAATTAAATATATGTCAAAATAGAGAGGTTGTAGAATTTGTTATAACTTTATCTCTCATTGATCATAATGGTGAATTAATATTTTAATTATTTGATTTCACTTTTATCTCAATAGTCCATGTTGTTCTATCATTTTTGTTCCAACATTCCGACCTCTAGTTCCCCCTTATTGGACAAGAAAATGAAGCCGCCACAGTTGTCTTTTTTTTTTTTGTCAAAAACAATATTATTAATTAAAAATAAGACATATAAGGAATAATCAGGTTTGAACTATACAAAAGTCCAGAAGAATCACACTCACACAAGATTTCTATCGCATTTCTCCACTTCGTCTATCCTGCTTTGATTCTGTGATCAACGTCTATATTAATCTCAATATCTTGTTGAACCATAAAACTCAAGTATTTAAAACTCTTTTTTTCTTGTATTTTTTTTTTAATCTAATCTTAGTTCTATCTCACTTTTCGACTTAGTTTAAAGCCCTTAAATTTTAAAGTCGATTTCTATAATTCTAGCTTACTGTTTACACCTACTCTAGACTTATCAACCAAAATAATATCATCCGCAAATAACATGTACCACGACGCTTTATCTTGGATCTGGTTAGTGAGTTCATCCATGCTTAGCGCGAAAAGGTATGGACACAAAGCATATCCTTGATGTAGACCTATTATAATCGGAAAAAAGTTAGACTCTCCTCCCCTTGTTCTTATATTAGTCATCGCTCTATCATATATATTTTTTATCACCTCAATATATGCCAGTAACTGAAAGTGAAGAACATTAAAAAAAAACTGAAAAAAAAAAAAAAAAATTGGAGAAGATAAAATTGCAAAACTGTAATTCTCTTTTTGCCTCCACATTTTGGTAATTTTGTTTTTGAAACTACTTAATGCGCACTGAAAAAATATTTTTAATACTTGATTGCTAAATTAAAAAGAAAATACTAAGCTCAAGATTTGGTTGGAATAGTGACGATTTGATTTGTGTATCATTGCTCAGGAATTATGGAGAACCATATGTAAAACTCGAGACATTTCAACCACAAATTCTGACAAACATAAGCTAAAGAAATGCACATCCTAATGGGTAGTCACCTCACTCACTCGCGTTTGTCTGTGATGTTGCACCAAAAAGAAGTTTAAGTTATCCACCAAGGTCAAAAAAGCCGCTACCTACCCCACAAGAAAGAACTCCAAGTGCACGAATCAGCGTAAAAGGAAGAAAAATTTTCCGTGGAAAATCTTTGACAGATGATGGTCTGATGAGGAGATTCGTTATTGACGAAGAGGCAATGATGCAACAGAGAAGAAGGAATCAGATGGAAATTATTAGAAAACCAAGTGCCTTGAAGAGGAGAAATTTTGGTCCAAGCCCTTTTATGTAGAACGGCTTTAGCCGAGGAGGAATAAGCTCACTACTACACAAATTATTTAGGAGCATGATTAACCTTTTCGTTAACAATCTATTTAGACGCTATTATTTGCAAAGGAAGCAATGCGGAGTCAAAAAGGGATGAGCAAAACAAGCTCAATAAGAGGGGTCTTCTCCCAAAGAAAAATGGCAAGCAGTATAATAATCAGTAATGCCATGTACAAGAGCAAAAGAAATGAAGATAAAGGACAAGAGAATGAGACACTAGCTGAACATTAATACAAAACAAAAAAAAGGAGTACAAAAGCCAATCTGGAAAAACTGATAGACACAAGCATAAGTCTTTTATAATACAATAACAGTAGACGAAGAAACACTGAGATATATATCAAATGACAATCAAACAGTCAACATATGACATCTCTTAAATTGTACCACGGACTGTAACCATATCAAATAATGAGTATAAAGTCTCCAACAAAATTAGATGATGAGTACTATGTCCTCACCAAACTCAGATGTGAGTATTATGCCATCACGAAGCCCAAATAATGAGTATTACGCTCTCACCAAGTAAGAGATTTCTTCACATACGAATACATATCAAAATTTAAAATTCAATTCACAGTTTAGGAAGAGGCCAATCAAAAATATATGAGTTGACATGCATATAATGCCAGAGACAAAAGAGATCAAACAAAAGAAACGTCTATAAAAGAAAAAAGAGCAATCCGCATGCCCCTTCACGCTACGAATTAAGTCGATGTATTATTTTAAGATTTCAAGCAGACTAGCTGAATACGTAACGGTGAAAGTACTGAAACTATGAGTTGGCAAAATATTGTGCAAGTGCAAGAAGCAACAGTATCATGATTCATGTCTTACTGAGTTAATGCATAAATTATGAAAAAATATATAGTGTGCAACAAAAGCATAGTGAAATGAGGAATATAGTAACTAATTAAATGCAAAGCCTGTGCTGGTATGAATATGTATAATATTGATGGAAGATCCACAGTCCGAATCAGAGCTGCAGACAATTGTTTTGAAGGGGAAACAGCGAAAAATTGGAATCGAAGATGCTACAATGTTCATAAGCCCAGACCTTAATGCACTGTCTTTTTTTTTGGGGTCATTTTAACGGATGGTTTCAACCCATCAAAACGATAGAATACAAGGAAATTAAGGACAAAGTTGGGCTAATTTAACTCGCATCATAAATTTTTTAATTCGCAGAATTGCCTAAAAGGATATGAATTACAGGAAGAGTTTCAACATATATGCAGTACAAGTTCCGGGAAAAGCATTTTAACTATTTCTAAGATTAGGAGCTTTCAACGAATTTCCTTTAATGAATCTAGGCATGTCAAAAAGGAAGTTAACAAGAATACAGTATGCAATGGAATTCAAGAATTTTCCAAGAGTAGAAAAGAATAGCAAAACAACGGAATACCCCACTTACATTAATCTACATTAATCATCAAGCTTTTCAAATTCAATCACTCTAAAATAATCTAGAATTAAAAATCCATAATGAAGAATGCTCAAGGAAACGATCCAAATGCCTGGGTCACCCACTTGGTTGGCTCTTCTCCTTATGCATTGAAATCTAATAGTAGAAATCTCTGCCACAATCTTTTGGACATCCTCCATAATTAGACGAATCCTCCTTGTGTTTTGCAGTTGACGAGCATTTGTTTTCAACTGAATATCTACCAAATCCAATGCCTATCTAATCCTTCTTGTTACCTAACATCAGTTAGGTCAACTCTAACAGTTTCTCTATATTTTTCTCTACATGTAGAGAATTTGGACAATTTCTCTACATCTAGAGATCCCATATTTTAGTTTCATTCAAAAGCTTCCCTATATTTAGTAAATCTCATATTTTAAGGAATCTCTATTTTAGTTTTACTCCAACAACTTCCTGTAGAGATAGGTTTAGGGAATTGCTATTGCATCTCCACATGTAGAGATAGTGATATTTAAATGTAGGGATTCTCTACATGTAGAGATAAGTGTAGGAAAACTGTTGGAAAGCAAAATCTCTAATCACTTCTCTACATATAGAGAATTTACTTGTTTAGAGTACCTACAATGTACAACTTTTTCTTGTACTTGCCCTTCTCAGGAAGGAGCGCTCAATTAGCCCAAACAATCTAGCTAGATAGGAAGAAAAAGATCCTTAACTTCATTCGAGACACTCCTGATGAACCATGAAAATAGGTTAATAACATGTTTTCAAGTGAGTCTAGGTTAACGACTTGGAGAGGCCTGGATTTGATTTCTATATTTAATTAGAATGATAGTTTAGCTTCTACGCCACTCCGAAACATGTGTAAATCGACCGAACTTATAAAATAAGAATGGTGGTTATCTAATCAAATTCTGTCGCATTGAGTAAAAGAGGTTATTGTAACTACTAAATGCTGACTCATATCTCCAGCTAAATTACCACTGCATGATTCTTTAGTTATTAGGAAGGAATAATCCATCTGATTTCGTCACAACAAATTAAAGAGATCCTTTAATAGTAGTAATAAGTATGGAGGAGAGATAAATATCCTTAACTGGCTCCTAATCACAACAGAGCATATCTATTAATTGGCTCTTAATCATAGTTAATTAGCTCCTAATCACAGCAAAGCATATCTCCTATTTATGGCTAATATTACAAAAGAATATATGCCTACATATACATATTATAATACTCATAAAGATTCGTAATGCACAACTTGGACAAAATTTCAATAAAGCGAGAAGTTCCAAGTGCTTTAGTGAATATATCTTCTAGTTGACAATGTGAAGAAACATGGTAAGGACATATTTCGTTAGACAGAATTCGATCTCGTATGAAATGACAATCAATATGCTTACTGCGTTCATGGAAGACTGGATTCGCAGCGATATAAAGCGCAACCTAATTGTCGCATAAAAGAAGAGTAGGCTATGAGTGAGGTACATGAAGGTCGGAGAGTAGCAGTCGAAGCCAAATGAGTTCACTGGTGACAGTACCCATGGCCTGATATTCAGTTTCAGTAGAGGAATGGGAAACGACAAATTGCTTCTTGGAGTGCCATGAATTTTGGGTTTTTCGCATAAGTCTAAGCCAAATGAGATGTTGACATAAGCAGAAGTCTATTAGGAGTAGAGATAGGTTTCGCATCGTAGTGGAGTTAGGATTAGTTGTTAATAAATAAAGTTTTCTAGCTTGTAATTCAGTACTACAAGAGCCATACCCCATGAGAGATGTGAAAGGGATGAGCCGAGTGTTGAGAGTGTTTTTCATGATTTTTTCAGAAAAAAAAAAAATTTAATATGGAGAGGATTTAGACTTTAACCATAGATAAAATCTTTGAGCGAAGTTTTAGACTTTTTTCGTACATAAAATTATATATGACAGTTTTTATAATTTTGTCCTAAAAATTGTGAGTATTTGAGTAAAGGATGGGTTTGGATCTTTTTTCGTCAAAAAAATTCGTGTTGCACAGTAATTAGAGCCCAGGCTCGGGAACTGGATATGACGAGGGGAGAAGATGCACGCCATTACTGTACTGAGGGCCATAGTTTTCGAGAAGAAGATCGATATGAATTGTTGACGTTAGCAGCATGGAGAGGTGACGTAGGACTGACATCAGTAATAGTTGAAGAGGAAAAGTTCACTGCTGATGTCATTAGACTAGAGGAGGATGTCACTAATAGAAAGAGAATAGTTGTTATCTGTTTATCGGAGAACAAGAAGAAGAGAATCAGGACTTTGTTTTTGGTTGTTGTCAGAGGGGCGACGATGAGAGTGGGGAATACCATTGCATTCGTAGAGAAAAAGAGAAGATGATAGGACAGACGCCGCTTGCTACCGTTGACAGAGGAGCCGCCAAAGATGATGAAGGGTATCGTAGGTCACAGGTTTCATAGTTGACGGCACTTGAAGATATTAAATATTGCGTATAAGGCTCCAACCGAACTGCCTGGGTGAGCTGAAGCCGCTGGCAATAGGGCACGTCTTGAAGAAGTCAGAAGCGTTGTAGGCTTGGGGTTAAAGGTGGCGGCATTACAGAGTGATGGTGGTGTCTGCGTTGTGTAAAAGAGACGAAATGACGCCGGAGTTGATTCAAAGAAAATGAAAAGATGAAGAAGTTGGTGTAGTCGGTGCAGTTCTTCGTGGCTTGTGGTGGTACCGGTGAAGTGAAGAAGGCGGCGTCTAAGCTAAGTGGTGGTAGACGGTGGATGTTTGATACAGTGGTGATCAAAGAGCACACGCGTGGTCAAAAAAAAAAAAAACGAGGAGCAATTTGGTACTGACGATGTGAAGATCAGACGGCTGGATCTCGAGGTGGAGTTTGGTTAGGTTACGGGGAAAGAAGATGACCCATATGTATGGTTGTTATCAGGTGTGATGCGGTGTTATAGAATTTTGGTAAGCTCAACTAATCTAGACCGTGTTTGAGTGAGAGATTTGATCAGCTTGAGTATTTGTAATCTTATGATTGTGTGATTGATCTGATTTAGTGAGGGAGTAACCGAAAGCTTCACGGGTGTGAGATGGTTTGGTGAGCTTAAAAATATTGGCCATTGGATCATGAGGTGGTTTGATTTGATGAGGGGCTAAGTTTTGGTGTAGTGCAGCACATGGAAAGAATAGTACAATCTAGAGGTGGCATTTGGGCCGGGCCGACACAGGCCCAATTCAGCTCAGCACACGAAAATTCGGACACAGCCCAACTCGAATGAAAGTGGGTTCGACTCGGCTCAGCCCACCATATATAGGTGGGCTGAGCTGGGTCTTATATTTTTAGACCCAGCCCATTTGTGTCCAAACCCATTTGTGCCCAAACCCATTTGTGCCCAAACCCAGCCCAGCTCAGCCCATAAGCTCAGTCCAGCCCAGCTCGAACCCAGTACAGGCCCAGCTCGAACCCAGCTCAGGCCCAATTCGAACCCAGATAAAACCCATCTTGAGATTATAATTTGTACATGTAATTTTTCTTATAAATAGTTAGTGTATTCAACTTCATTTTACTACAAAACTATATATATTTATTTTACTACCTATTGTCTATTTATTTTACTACAAGAGGATACATAATATATATGGCTATGGGGGAAACAAATCTTTCACAACGATTACATTCAAATGTTTGGAATTATTTTGCTTACCTTGAAGAACATGGCTATGTAATTTGTAACTATTGTGAACGTAAATATATATTTCGTCGTCAATTTGGAATTGAAACGCTTGTAAGACATCTTGTATCTCAACACTCAAATGTTTTAAACTATTGTAATTCTCAACCACCGCCACCACTACCACCAACAGGCCCAGCACTCGCACAAGGAGCATAATAAAATGAAGAACTTCTCCACCAACTTTCTTCAAGCATTTATATAATATTCTTTTTTTTATGTTTATTTGTAACGTATCCGTGTCTCGTGAACTTGTGCTTTGTTAAGTAATGTTTTATCATTTATCTTAATATTATCAATCAACTTATGTCTTGTTAATTGTTAAATTATATTTTTCATAAAAAAAGTTAAGCTTAAGTTTTTTTCATTATTAATCCAACTATCAAAATTCAGAGCACACTAATAAAAAATAAAAAATAAAAAGATGGGCTGGCCCAGCCCAGCTCGCGACTCGTAGTAGCTGACTCGTGGGCCGAGCTGGGTCCTATATTTAAAAAATTAAGCCCAGCCCACTAAACATATGTGTCGAGCCGGGCTCATTTTTCTTAACCCATGATTCGGCCGGGCCGTGCCGGGCTGTGCCGGGCTGGCCCATTTGCCAGCTCTAGTACAATCTAGTGCTGATTGGTGTAGTTGTGGGATGTGGTTGAGTGCTTTGCGGTGGAGTAGAGGAGCGTGCACCATAGCACCTAATTGGTTAGAAGAGAGCCTGAGTTGAACATAGAGCTTTGACCGCATTGATTGGGCGTTGACCGAAGCGTGGCTGAGTTGACTAAAGGTGTTCCTAAGGTTTTTTGATGTTTTGAGTTCGGTTTTTGGGTTAATTTTTCCAAATTCTTGATGTATCATGCTAAGTCAATAATTTTCGATGTTAGGAGGTGCGTTTTGCGGTGGTTTTTGAAGCATTTGGGGGAAGTGATATTACTGTGGAGAGAAAACCGCATCTAAGATGCCTAATATCGGGAGGACATGAAAAGTGTTAGAAAGTCAAGACTAATTGTATAGAGAGGGATATTGATGATGACTGTGAGAACTGAGTGTGATAAAGATATATTGACAGTTGTGGAGCGAGGCTTTGGCGCATTAGAAAGAGATTCTCAGGATGTTGTCCTGCAGATTACTATTGAGTGCAGACTCTAGCATGAAGATGAAGATGAAAATGAAGAGGTCTTAGTTGATGCGAGGAAGCTTGGACTTTTCTCCAAGGGGATGATTTGTTTGGTTTTTGGCTTAAGTCCAAGTCCAAGGAGATGTTGAAAACAAGTAAAAGTCTATTAAGAGTATAGATAGGTTTTGCATCATAGTGGAGTTAGGATTAATTGCCTATAAATAGGACTTTTTAGCTTGTAATTCAATGACACGAGAGTCATACCCCATGGGGGTGTGAAAGGGGTGAGCCGAGTATTAAGAGTACTTTTCGTGCTTTTGCCAAAGAAAAACCGGTATGGGGAGGGTTTAGACTTTAGTCATAGATGAAATCATTGAGTGGAGGTTTAGACTTTTTCCATGCATAAAGTCATGTGTGATGGTTTTTATAGTTTTTTCCTAAAAATTGTAAGCGTATTTTCCCGTCAAAAAAGATCCGTTGCATTGTAATGGTTTGTGGTTGAATAGTAGATTTTTCAGTTTCTTAGGTCGTAGACATAGGCAGAAGGCCAAACCACGTTAAAATATTGGGTGTTAATTTTCGCTGTGATTGATGTTGTGTGTGCATGTGTATTCGATTCCCAACAATGAAATTGGGGATTCGCCAAGCAAAATAAGATAGCCTGTAGTAGAGTGTTTAGTTATTAGGCAACCATACCAGTCTGCATCGTAGTATGCTCTTCGGGAAAGGGCACTAGAAGAAGGCAAAAAAATCCCTTGTCAAGAGGCAGATTTCAAGTACTGTAAGACACGTATGGCTGAATCAAGATGACATTGACGAGGGGATATGCACTGAGTAACAGATACCGGGTCTAGTAATGGTCAAATATAATAGACGACTGATAAGTCTGCGGTATTGAGCAGCATCATGCAGGGTATGTCCGAAATTGGAGGATAATTTGTGGTTTTGCTCCATTGGAATAGATGAGGGGCGTACAACACTCATAACAGATTCATATAGGATATCAAGAGTATACTTGCATTGGCTCAACACAATGCCTTATGATGATCGTTCGACCTTAATGCCAATGAAGTACTTAAGAGGTCCGAGGTCTTTAATATGAAATTGATCATACAAATAAGACTTGAGACGAGAAATACTACTGGGATCATTACTAGCAACAACAACATCATCAACATAGATTAAAACTACAATAAAAGAAGCTCATTCGAGACTGGTGAATAAAGAATAATTCGCTTTAGACTGAGTGAATCTAAAACAAATGAAACAAAAGGTAAATTTATGATACCAGCTACGTGATACCTACCTCAGCCTGTACAAAGATTTGCGCAATCGACACATTCAAGTTTTACCTTTGTACGCAAATCCCCTGTGGAATCTTCATGTATATTTCCTCTTCTAGATCCATATGTAAGAGTGCATTATTAACATCAAGCTGATGCAGTTCCTAATTGCGGATAGAGGCGATGGCCAAAAGAGTGCGAATAGTGACAAGTTTAGCTACAAGAGCGAAGGTCTCGTGAAAATCTACTATTTCAATTTGTGTGAACCCCTTTGCAAGTAAACGAGCTTTAAAATGCTCAATTGTCCCGTCAGGCTTGAGTTTAACCTTAAAAACCCACTTTGATTCAATAGATCTCTTCCTATGAATGAGGTCCTCTAATGTCCATGTATAATTTTGCCCAAGGCTTCAATTTCACGAGCTATTGCCGCTCGCCCATGAGCATGTTTAATTGCCTGAGAGAAAGTCTTAGGCTCATCTATAGTAGAGATGGCCCTTAAGAATACTTGATGTATAGGTGTAAATTTATCATAAGAAACAAAATTGGAAATGGGATCGGACGTAATTGAGTCAACCGATGGAGTGGAAGCTTGAGATGGGTTCAAAGAAGATGGCATGTCACAAACATAATCCTTCAAGCAAATAGGTGTAGCTCATTGACGTTGTGGACGTTGTTCTAGTGTTGTGGCTGCATCAAAAGTGGCTTGTGTCAAATTCTTATTCCCAAAAATAGTTAGAGTAGACAGATTTTCACATCTATTGGATTATCATATAATAGGCTTAGAGAAGCCTCAACTGATGGTAGAACATTAGGTGTCGCATCCATGCTCTCTGGATCATATGTACGTTCACAAGTTGATGGATTTGCATTGGTACAAGCTCATCTATAGGTGATAAGTCTTTGGTTCTTAACCTGAATACATGGGCGTGCTCATTCTGTTTCCTTGAGTGATCATCAACAATATTCAAGAATGGAAATTGTCCCTTATAGAAAACAACATCTCGAGAGGCAAATATCTTGTGATCATCCAGACTATACAAGCGATACCCTTTATTGCCCTAGGGGTACTCCAAGAATACACATCTAGTTACTCTTGCATCAAACTTATCTCAACATTTCAGAGTATTGTACACATGACATGACACCCAAAGACTCGCAAGTGATCATAGGTAGGCGGCTTCCCATATAACACTTCATAAGGAGTTTTATTGTGCAAAATTAGTGTGGGTGTTAAGTTGATAAGATACCCGGGTGTAAGACACATTCCCCCCAAAAACTCCTTTGGTAAGCTAGCTTGAAATCTTAAAGCTCTGGCTACTGAAAGTAAGTGACAATGCTTATGTTCAACTACTCCATTCTATTGTGGTATATTGGTGCAAGAATTTTGATGTATAATTCCATTTTGTGTAAAGAAATCAATGATAGGCTTAGAGTAAAATTCTTGACCATTGTCACTCCGAACTTGTTGTATTTCATAATGAAATTGAGTTTTCACCATTTTATGAAAGACAATGATAAAATCATATGCTTGTCCTTTATGCTTCATCAAATATACCAAAATACACCGGCTATAGTCATCAACAATTGTTAAAAAATAATGTGCTATAGAATTTGAAGTGATAGCATAAGGACCCCAAATATCACAATGTATCAACTCCAAACATTTATGGGTTTTATTCAAATGAATAGAAAAAGGTAGTCTAGTTTGTTTAGCTCGGTGACAAACATCACAAATGAACTCTAAACTACGTTTGCTTGATGAAATAGATAAATTATGAATATGAGATAAACGCTGATGTGAAAGATAACCTAGGCAAATGTGCGAAAGGGAACAGACTCCATACTAGTGACATCTACCATCGGGACCTATTGTTTGGGATCTAAATAATATAACGCATCTCGTTGCTTACCCATTCCAATCAGCATCCTCGAGAGTAGGTCTTATACCACACAAAACTTTGGAAAAAAATTAGCACACAATTATGGTCCTTTGTGAATTTTCTTACCGAGAAAAAATTGTAATGAAATTGAGGGATCCCTAACACATTGTTCAATTTCAATCCAAATGGTAAATTAATATGTCCAATATATCTCACAGGTAAGTGTTCACCATTCGGCAGTCTAATAGGTTGCGTAAAAGTAGTATTGGATTTCTGTTCCATGGGAGTATTGGTGTTGGTCATATGGTTTGATGCTCCAGCATTAATGATCCAATTCTCATCCCTACCATTAAAAAACTTACCAGACAAATTAGCAAAGTTGGAGCTTGGCCCATAATTGAGGAGATTGAACAATTGTCGATATTGAGTCATGTTAAACCCAACAATTAGTGAAGCATGTTCACTTGTAGCAGCTATTATGGGACAAGTCTTGTAACGCCCGAGCCGAACATGAAAATGTTTCTATTTCTTTTTCTAAATTTCATATTTTTCCTTTAATACTTGTTATTTTAGATGCATATATCCATTGAGTTTCTGTACATAGCATATCAGGAGCAACGAGAAAAAAATTATAAGCGAGCGTAAAAAATAGAGAAATTTTTTCAGTAATTTTCCAGCTTTTTCCACTTAAATTACTTGACTCATTTTGTTTAAAATTTGATACAAATGCTCCAAGAACTTGACCCAATGCTTGACCCATTTGACCCATTGACCCTTTGACTTACTTTATAAACTTGTTTTCACCAAATAGTGCCCAAAACAAAGCCAAAAATCAGAAAAAATGAGAGAAAACCCGTGAGCTTCATGTGGTTCTTTAAAAATTTTGCTTTCAATTTTCCTGCTCCATTGCTTCTAGGATTGCTCAAGGGACTTCATTAGGACCTCAATAAACTTTCTTCCTCTTGCATTAAGGTAGGGGAATACATCCATACTTGTTTATTTTCAATTCTAACTTCAATCTTTATTTTTATGATCTATCAATATATTGGTTATTTATGCTTGTTTATGCTTCAAATACATTCTATTGTGATCATAGAACATTAGTTTATAGTTACATTGCAAGGTTTATGGCTAGAAATGCAAATGCAAGTTGGGAAAGATGATGAATAGTGACTATGAATAGTAAAATCCAAAAATTAGGGTTTTCATTCTGAATTACGTTCTAATGCTTTGGTTAGGTGCTAGAAGTGCTTAGGAGACTAAATGTAACATTTAAATGGATTTTGGATGGTTAGAATTGATAAATTTGAATTGGAATATAAGGGGCCATTTGTGCGTTTTGGACTGTTTGGTTGTTTTGAGTGTTTTGGGTGCTCGTAGAGCTTCATTGTGGTTGGTTAGAGATTAGTGAATGCTTAGCATGCTCGTAATGTCCTTCCGTTGGTCGAAAAATAGCCTTTTAGTTGGAATTCGTAAAGGGGTCGTTTGACCAAGTGTTGATTTTGCTCGGTTTAGTGTTGGTATAGTCTTGTATGTGCATGGAAGGACTTTTGGCATGGTTATGGCGTTGATTGGGTGTCCGGTTAGCATAGCTATAGTTCAAATGCACTAGGTGGACTTTTAGGCTTTTGTTGAGAAAGTGAGGTTTCGTCCCATAGAGTCGTGCTTTAACGTGTCTAGGAATGAGTAGTGAAATCGGATTTCAAGTCTCGTAGTTCGTATGAATATAGTAATTTGAGAAAGTCAGAGGAATGAATAGTATTTTGGTTGAGTTTTGGTGCAAATGTGTGTTGTAGTGCTTACATTGGGTGCCATAAGTGTTGTAGTAGCTAGATTGATGCCCAA
Source organism: Ehretia macrophylla (assembly GCA_037974665.1). Lineage (NCBI taxonomy): Eukaryota > Viridiplantae > Streptophyta > Magnoliopsida > Boraginales > Ehretiaceae > Ehretia > Ehretia macrophylla. The sequence goes on from CM075777.1 coordinate 2,199,051, forward strand.
AGTGGATAGGTGTGATTGGAGTTTGTTATGGTTGGTTAGAATGCAAAAGGCAGAGATAGTGTGTTTGTGGTTAAAGGTTAGTTGCTTGATTGGATGTTTGGATTAAGTATCTTGAATGTTAAATTGACCAATTGTATGCTCGGATGTGTTAGAATGTGGGTTGAACTCGTGAGAGTTGATTAATCATAAAGGGGCTTTTGGATGATTTTTGGATCGTTATGTGTGTTGGGTGCCATGGAGGATTCGATTGAGGTTCCCAGATGATTTTAGATTATTTGGAGAGCTTGAGATGTGCTTTGTTTAATGTTTAAGTAGATTAGCTTGGCTTTGTCTTAATGTTTATTCTTTTAGTTGTTAGTTTTGAGAGATTTACGTTCAAAAAGAATAAGATTGACTAGTGTGTCCTTGAAGTGGTCATTACTTAATGGGTTTAGTTATATGATAGATATGGCAAATATGTTTAGTATGTTAAGGGTTGTTAAATGGTTGTTTATATTGAATGCTTTTGTACTTGTCTATAGTTGATTAATTAGTAGTTTGATAGTTGGATGAATTGTTTAGTTGTATTGTGTGAACTATATTGTAAATGTTATGTGGATTGCTAGTTTTGGTACTAGGGGAGATTGGAAGAGTTCGTGGGCTATTGAGGTGAGGGAGTTGCATCTTATTTGCATTTTTCTATTGTATATTAAATATGTTAAATAGTTTTCATGCTATTAATGTGATTTAGCATATTCTAACAAGATTTGTAAGTTTTATAGTTAGTAGAATGAGTTTATGGTTAATGCTCGTTATTTCGCTTCTATTGTTGTCAACGGGTTAATGTGTGAGGACAACCTCTTTTGTTGTTCCTCGATTATGTGTTTATCGGCTTACCTTGTTATATTGCATTTATTAATGCTTCTTGTGTTATCGAAATGATGGTTGCGCAACCTTATCGTCAGGGCAGATGCGATGGGCCTCTCTGGGTGGCATCGGGCTTGCCAGAGTTGGTTGCTCTAGCTCCGTACCCTATTCCCTCTGTGATACCCCGAACCCGGCATGCATTTAATGACATTTAATTGCATTTAATTAAGTGTCATCTTAAATGTTAGCATTGAATTTTGTATTTATTTTTAGTTAAACATTCATTTCTAGCATTATTTTCATATTTCTTTTAGATGTAATTAAATAATACTTGAGTTAATTATTTTAACGGAGTATCAACTACTTTTCATATTTATGTTACTTGGTTTTATTTTCTTGCACCTTAATGCTCAGTTTTCAATTAATGAAAAGTAGCTCCGAGCTGGAGTAAATTTTGAACTATGTTGCTTTTTAAAAATTATATTTTTCTTATATTCCATAATATTTAGGTATTATTCGTTCTTCGTCGTTGTGTGCATAGCATATCGAGAGCGATAGTTAGGAAATAATTTCTAGTCCTCAGCAAATAGTGAAAATTAGTATTTAGTGTTTTAATTTTAGTATTTTAGTTGTTGTTAACTAGAATAAAATTTGTATTAGTTGTTTTAGCCTTAAAATGCAAGAAATAAGTTACTTTGACCAACTTAAGTGAACTTTGACCAAGACTTTGACCACTTGACTTGTTGTCATCTTTTTAAATAGCATGAAATAGAAAACAAAAGAAATAAAAGCTGAAAAAAAGAGGGGAAGGCCGAAAATACAAGGGAAAAGAAAAAAAAAGATTTCAACTTCAAATCTTCACGAGAGCTTGCACGGGGTTGTTTCCAAGGCTTCCAACGTGGTTTTCCTAGCGTCTAGTAGTGTCTCGGGTGAGGGTTGCATCGTTATTTGAGCATTTGAAGTTATTGTATCTAAACTTTAATTTTTGTGATTTAGCCGTAGGTTGTTATTTTTTCTGTTTTGTTACTTAAAGAATGTTCTTTGATGATGGTAGAACATGTATTTGTAGCTTTTTAGCATTTTCTACAGTTAAATATAGCAATTGTAATTTAAAATGCGAATGGAATAGTAAAATATGAATAATAAATTCTTGTTTCATAAAAGTTGCTCCATTTTGCGTTTTGTTGATGTGGAAAGATGCTAGATATGTTAGATTGCTTAAATGTATGGTTTAATTGGATTGTGTAATGGAAAAACGGAGAAAAGTGGCTTGGTACATGTTGGGGTCGTTCCAGTCGAGTTTGGCATTTTATCGTTTTGCGTGAAGTCATTGTCGTAGTATGCCATGGAAACACTTTTGGTGCAGTTATGACATTGGTTGGGTGATCGGTTGAGGTAGCTGTAGTTCAAATGAGCAAATGGAAAAATAGGGGCTTTGCGGAAATTCTAGGGTAAAGTAGGGTTTCGTGGTCTTTAGACGTGCCTTATGGTGTCTTAGGAGGAGTGGTGAAATCGGTTTCCAAAACTCGTAGCTCGTTTGGAAGTAGTAGCATTGAGAAAGTTGGGGTCATTTAGTGTTTTAGTTGATTTTTATAATGCTTGCTTATATAATGCTTATTGTGGATTATTATGCTCGTTATACTTGATTATGATTAAATTGTATATCAATTGTTGATAATGCTTGTTAGTGTTGTTCTTGTTATTTTATTAATTGTAAATGCTTATTGTATCGTATGTTGTTACTAACCTGCACTTCAGTGCCTTGCTCGATTATCGTTATATTCTCCGTATTGCATTGCATTGTGTCAGGCGCGTGAGTGACGGGCCTCTCTGGGTAGTCTCAGGCTGCCCGGGTTGGTTGCTCTAGCTCCGTGTCATATTCCCGTTCTCGCTTGGGTTGCCGCCCAGGGAGTTTTGGGTCGTAGAATTGACAAAGTATGTCCGGAGTACTCTAACGGAAGTTATAAGGTGTGTGAGCTGGCGCATCATCGTTGATCGAAATCATGATCGGTACACTACTCGTTCGAGTGAACCGTAGCCTTCAAAGTGTGGTATAACTTTGAATGGTTGTGTTAATGCTTTCTTTAATTGTTTATTGTATTGTCGTTATTATTGAATGCCTTCTTATTGATTATATTGCTTAACCGTACCTATTTGCATTGCATGATCTTCTTTCTCTCCACCTCGATATCTGTCTCGCCCTTACTGAGTATAAGTGTTGTGTATACTCACTCCTCACCACCACATTTTAGGAAATACCATGTTAGCTAGAAAGTTCGTGGTTATGTGATAGATCGTGCTTGAAGAGTTGCCTTGCGTGCTATGTGACTGAGTTGTAGAAAGATGCAAAGATGTATGTTTTCATGTATTGTTTGTATTTAGTGTTAAAAGTTATGTAATTAACTTAACTAGGTTTATTAGAATGGTATGATAGTCTAATTTATGCAATAGGTTAGTATAGTTTAATTGCCAAGCATGAATGTACTTGTCAAAGATGAGAATTGTTGTTAGTTGATTCTTGATTGATTGGATAAATATTTAAATGTACTTATGTAACAAGTTCATCTATTCGGAGAAGTTGTGAGTTAAGTTATATCGATACTAGTTAAAGATTGAGTAAACATGTTTATATTGCTTATTAATTACATTATATGTGTAAAGATACGCTTATATAACTTATTGGTTAGATGTTATATAGTGTTTCTACTTATATGAATGACTATGTATATGTTATTTATTATGCTATTGTCTTTGTCTAATACTTGAAAATTAAAGAATGTTGCATATGTGATCACTTGAGTTTATGTATTGTTCAAATATTGATTAGAATGATTGTTAAACCATGAAATATATTGTTAGTTATGTGAATTAAAGAGAATCAAAAAGAGTTAGTTAAATTAAAGGCTTTATGAACTAGCTTTAGTAGGGAATAAGAAATCACTTCTTATGTATATAGTTGATTGTATTAGGTAGTGATAATTGAAGGAAATTGATGATTTTGGAGAATATTGAGGGAATCTTGGCTTAATTCGCGCAGGTTTGGCTTCTTAAAAGGTGAGGGATCATTTCTATGTGCATTCTATGTGTCTTATCTTGTTATATGCTAAATATTCGATACTAAGTGATTTAAGTGTTTTAGTTGGATTAGTTTAGCAATTATAGACTAATGAATGTATCATATTTCATCGTATTGCGTGATTGATGATGTGTGTGCTCGAGGACAACCTCTTTTGTTGTCCTCCTTGTTTGTATATCGGCTTATTTTGTTATATTGTTATTATTATTGCTTCCTGTGTTATCGAGTCAATGGTTGCGCAACCTTATCGTCGAGGCGGATGCGATGGGCCTCTCTGGGCGGCAGCGGGCTTGCCAGGGTTGGTTGCTCTAGCTCCGTACCCTATTCCCTCATTCGCCTGGTCCGGAGATTGCCAGGGGGTGTTGGGTCGTAGGATTGGGTACATCCGGAGTACCCTTTGGTGTTTGGGATGCCGGCTTATCGTGATCGTGATCGTGGTTCGTGGATCGTGAATGAAGACCAGCGAAGATTGGTGTATAGGGGTTATGTGAAATGTATCCTTTTAAATGTGTGGTTATTTAAGCTATCATTGTTTCTTTAATTGTCTAATTGTTATTGTTGTTTAACTGTATTACCTGTTTCATTGCACGCCCCGGGAGACTATATCCCTCACTGGGCAACAGTGGTTGCTCATACCTCGATATATGTTTCAGGAAGTGCTGAGGGTGATCCCCAGCTAATTGAGGTGCTAGTGGAAGAGGAAGAAGTTCAGGCTGAGCCTTTGCCCTAGTTGTTATGTGTTTGTTGTCTAAGGTGGATTTGTCTTCTTGTTGTTACATGGTGTACTTGTATTGCTATAGCATGATCTATTTTGTGGCCTTAAGGCTATGTATATTCTTGTAGTTGCAAGTTGAAAGTTGTTAGTTGTAATGTTAGCTTTGAGATATTATGGCTTGTAATAACTTTTAATTCTCCTTTTAGTTCTTGCATGCTTGGGTGTGTATGTTTAGAGGTGTTGATTTCAACTTCTAAAATTGCTCTAATGTTATCATAGAATTGCATGTTAAAAAGGTTTAATGAAAAGTTAAGTTGGGTGCATGCATGTGTGATTTGGAGCTGTTGTTTGTCTCCTGGCTTGGATGGCCTAGAACCTTGAATTTTAATTATAAAAGCTTGTTTTAGTATATTGTGGCTATTTTGAGCATTTACAGGTTTGAGAAATGTCCGCGGTACAGAGGAAACTCTGTCCGTTTTTCCCTAAAATTTTGAGACCGGGTTGGGATTGGGTTGAGAATAGCTTGGTTATTAGAGTCTCCGGTCCCGTGAGGGATCGGGGCGTTACAGTCCTCCTCTGTGCTTAACAGTTGTGAAAGAGTAGCTTTCTTTTGAGGTTCTATTTGTTTGTTCTCTGGAGCATAATTTGGGTTTCTTATTGGGTATTCTTTGGAAACTTTCGTTGGCACTTCTCAGTAGACTTGGCTATTGGGTTTTCAATCAGACTTACTGCATGGTATTATCTATGGTATATGTGTCTCGGTTTTTATTGGTGTGTTACTGGCATCCCTGATTGGAAATTCTTCAATGGCATTCTCTAGAATTCTTAGTGGTCATTTGTCTAGTACTTACTTATTGAGCAATCCTTGGTACTTTCTTACTGGAGCATTGTTTCGGGTATTTTCTTTAGTGTTCCTCAGTAGGTTTGGTATTTGGAATTCCTATCAAACTTATTGTATAGTACCACTTACTGTATCCTTTGGAATTCTTAGTGGGCATTCTACTAGTATTTTCCTTGATGGCACTTATTGGAAGTTTTACACTTGGAATCCTGTTCGGACTTGTTATCTCACATTGTTTACGGTTAGCTGTGGAATACTTTGGGCTTTCTTGGTGGTAAGTTGTATAAAGTTCTCAATTGGCAAACAATGAAGAGGCCTTGGAGTTTGGTTTTGTATATTGTGCACCAGCTCGGTATTTTCCCTTAGGTTTTTGTCTAGCTAGGAAACTATATTTGTTATTCAACTTGATTGTCTTATTGGGCACATTATATTTTCTTTGCTATTTTCGTTGACATTCTTCTCAGCATTTAATAGCAGTACTCAAGATCTAATTGGTTATCCTATGGGGTTATTATTTGAAAGACTTCTCTGGGACTTTTGAAGTATATTTGATTGGGTTTTCTTAATACTCTCCTCAGCACTCCTAACAAGGAAACTCTTCTATGAAATTCATGACTAGCGGGGTATTTCTTTGGACCTCTGGATGGAATCTTCAATTGAGTCTTTATTTGGTTTCTTGATAGGGAGTTCTCGAGCGGTTGTAGTTGAACTTCTATTAGGAGATTCGTGTGTAGGGTATTCTTCTTGTCGTTATTGTGCGGTATTAGTGACATCTACAGTATCTCTGCTACAGTCTTTAGTTGGTATTTTCTCGGCATTCTTGGATGGGATTTCTATTTGGGTTTTCCTACGAGTATTTTATTATGTGTCTTGCTCAACAACCAATGAAGAAGAGTGGTCAGAGTTGGATTTCAGGTGATGTTGAGTTTTATTGGAAGAAGAATTGCGGGGACGCAATTGTTTTAAGGGGGGAAGGATGTGATACCTCGAACTCGGCATGTATTTAATGGCATTTAATTGCATTTAATTAAGTGTCATCTTAAATGTTAGCATTGAATTTCGTGTTTATTTTTAGTTAAACATTCATTTCCAGCATTATTTTCATATTTCTTTTAGAAGTAATTAAATAATACTTGAGTTAATTATTTTAACGGAGTATCAACTACTTTTCATATTTATGTTATTTGGTTTTATTTTCTTGCACCTTAATGCTCGATTTTTAATTAAATGAAAAGTAGCTCCGAGGCGGAGTAAATTTTGAACTATGTTGTTTTTCAAAAATTATATTTTTCTTATATTCCATAATATTTAGGTGTTATTCGTTCTTCGTCGTTGTGTGCATAGCATATCGAGAGCGATAGTTAGGAAAGGATTTCTAGTCCTCAGCAAATAGTGAAAATTAGTATTTAGTGTTTTAATTTTAGTATTTTAGTTGTTGTTAACTAGAATTAAATTTGTATTAGTTGTTTTAGCCTTAAAATGCAAGAAATAAGCTACTTTGACCAACTTAAGTGAACTTTGACCAAGACTTTGACCACTTTACTTGTTGTCATCTTTTTAAATAGCATGTAAAAGAAAAAAAAAAGAAAAAAAAGCTGAAAAAAGAGGGGAAGGCCGAAAAAACAAGGGAAAAGAAAAAAAAAGATTTCAACTTCAAATCTTCAAATCTTCGCGAGAGCTTGCACGGGGTTGTTTCCGAGGCTTCCAACGTGGTTTTCCTAGCGTCTAGTAGCGTCTCAGGTGAGGGTTGCATCGTTATTTGAACATTTGAAGTTATTGTATCTAAACTTTAATTTTTGTGATTTAGCCGTAGGTTGTTATTTTTTCTGTTTTGTTGCTTAAAGAATGTTCCTTGATGATGGTAGAACATGTATTTGTAGCTTTTTAGCATTTTCTACGGTTAAATATAGCAATTGTAATTTAAAATGCGAATGGAATAGTAAAATATGAATAGTAAACCCCTGTTTCATAAAAGTTACTCCGTTTTGCATTTTGTTAATGTGGAAAGATGCTAGATATGTTAGAATGCTTAAATGTATGGTTTAATTGGATTGTGTAATAGAAAAACGGAGAAAAGTGGCATGGTACATGTTGGGGTCGTTCCGGTCGAGTTTGGCATTTTATCGTTTTGCGTGAAGTCATTGTCGTAGTATGCCATGGAAGCACTTTTGGTTCAGTTATGACATTGGTTGGGTGATCGGTTGAGGTAGCTGTAGTTCAAACGAGCAAAGGGGAAAATCGGGGCTTTGCGAGCATTCTAGGGTAAAGTAGGGTTTCGTGGTCTTTAGACGTGCCTTATGGTGTCTTAGGAAGAGTGGTGAAGTCGGTTTCCAAAACTCGTAGCTCGTTTGGAAGTAGTAGCATTGAGAAAGTTGGGGTCATTTAGTGTTTTAGTTGATTTTTATAATGCTTGCTTATATAATGCTTATTATGGATTATTATGCTCGTTATACTTGATTATGATTGAATTGTATATCAATTGCTGATAATGTTTGTTAGTATTTTTCTTGTTATTTTATTGATTGTAAATGCTTATTGTATCGCATGTTGTTAATAACCTGCACTTCAGTGCCTTGCTCGATTATCGTTATATTCTCCGTATTGCATTGCATTGTGTCAGGCGCGTGAGTGACGGGCCTCTCTGGGTAGTCTCGGGCTGCCAAGGTTGGTTGCTCTAGCTCCGTGTCCTATTCCCGTTCTCGCTTGGGTTGCCGCCCAGGGAGTTTTGGGTCGTAGAATTGACAGAGTATGTCCGGAGTACTCTAACGGAAGTTATAAGGTGGGTGAGCTGGCGCGTCATCGTTAAAGTGATCGAAATCATGATCGGTACATTACTCGTTTGAGTGAACCGTAGCCTTCAAAGTGTGGTATAGCTTTGAATGGTTGTGTTAATGCTTTCTTTAATTGTTTATTGTATTGTCGTTATTATTGAATGCCTTCTTATTGATTATATTGCTTAACCGTACCTATTTGCATTGCACGATCTTCTTTCTCTCCACCTCGATATCTGTCTCGCCCTCACTGAGTATACGTGTTGTGTATACTTACTCCTCACTACCATATTTCACGAAATACCATGTTAGCTGGAAAGTTCGTGGTTATGTGATAGATCGTGCTTGAAGAGTTGCCTTGCGTGCTATGTGGCTGAGTTGTAGAAAGATGCAAAGATGTATGTTTTCATGTATTGTTTGTATTTAGTGTTAAAAGTTATGTAATTAACTTAACTAGGTTTATTAGAATGGTATGATAGTCTAATTTATGCAATAGGTTAGTATAGTTTAATTGCCAAGCATGAATGTACTTGTCAAAGATGAGAAGAGATAGGATAGTTTTTCAACTGGAAATGTATATATACTTGTTGTGTTTAATTGTTGAGAAACAAGGCTCGGATGGCCTTGAGGTGTTTGTATGGTTGGACACGGTGCTGGTCCACTTATATGCTGTCACAGGTTTTCATTTTGCCTAGAAACAGGGGAGACTTCGTCCGTCTTTCTCTAAAAATTATGCCCGGGTTTGGAATTAGGTTGTGATTAGATTGATTAATAGAACTTCCGGTCTCGAGAGGGATCGGGGTATTACACCCTCACTCGCCTGGTCCGGAGATTGCCAAGGGGTGTTGGGTCGTAGGTATCGGGTATATACGGAGTACCCATTGGTGTAAGGGATGCCGGCATATCAAGACTGTGTTCGTGGTTCGTGGATCGAGGCTCGTGAATCGAAGATTTGGAGTGCTTAGGATTATCGGTCGTATCCTTTTAAAGTATGGTATTAGAATTGTTATTCATTGTTTATTTATTGTGTTAATTGTGTTAAATTGCTACATTGCACGAACCCCAGTATACTGTTCCCGTTCCCCCCTCCCTCACTGAGTATACATTATTTGTATACTCACTCCTCATCATGAATCTTTCAGGTTATAGCCAAAGGAAAGGTAGTTCGTGATCACGTGATAGTTCGTGCTTGAGGAATGGCCTTATGTGTTATGTGGCTTGAGCTGTAAAAGTTGTAAAGTTTTACTTTCATGAATTGTATATACTCAATGTAGGAGAGAAATGTAATTAAGCTTACCCAGGTCATAGAGTGCTTTGATAACCTAGTTTATGTAATAGCTTAATGAGGTTTGAGTTCAATGCATGTATAGAGTTGTTGTATGTTTGGACATGGTACTGGTCCATTTATATGTTGTGTGAAGGTAAACTGTTTGTCCTATAAATAGGGAAAACTCCGTCCGTTTCTCCTCATATTTCGTGACTTGGGTTTTGGATCAGGTTATATTTAGTGGATATATAGAGCTCCTGTTTTCGTGAGGGAATGGGGCATTATAGGTGGTATCAAAGCTTAGTTAGCTCTCAGCCGGGATAGGGTCCTCGGTATGTCGGGTAGTAACGCTTGCGTGTGTGCTTGTTAGGCGTGTCTTGAAAGTGTGTGCCTGTATGTGAGATTGTGTGTCTTGATTTGAATGTGTGCACCTATGTGATATAGTTGTGAATTATGTGTTAAATGTGTGTCAAGTGAAGCGAAGTGGCTAATCGTGAAATGAAGTGACTCAACTTTATGGATTGTTACCTGCTTGAACTTTTGATTGTCATGTGTGTATTTGAGTGTCTTGGAATAAGTTGTGTTGTGATTTGTATTAGTTGTGTTGTGATTTGTGTTTGAATTACTTTGTCGATTAACTGGTTTCTATAAACTCTTTTATAATCTTGGTTGCATGATAGCTTAGAGAATATTTGTATATATGTGATATCCTAGCATTCATGCATAACCCGTTGAAATGGTAAGAAATCTTCTTCCTTCCCATGAAGTGAGGTGATTGGTAGTAGTCCTTCCGTTATGTGGACTAGCAAGAATGAGAAGCATTTGATCGACCCTTTATTTGGGATACTCAGCAGTCATAAATGAGTGGATTTCCTTGGGGTTTCTACATGGTGGTTCTTATCGGGATATTTTTTTGGTATTTTCTTATTGGCACTTCTCAGCGGACTTGGTATTTGAGATTCTAATCAGACTTCTTGTCTTGTGATATCTACGGTATTCTGTGGAGCTCGCATTGGGTTTTTTATCGCCATTTTAGGACAGTTTTATCAGTCTGAATACTTATTGGATTTTCATTGAAGATCTCTTATTGGTATTTTCTCAACATCCTTATTCGGAACTTTGGACGGAATTTCTTATTCGACACACCTACCGGGCACCTTATATGGTGATTGTAATCAGAGGAGTTCTTGTTCAGACTTCTAGATAGCATTTCTAATAGGAGCCTTTATTTGGCTACCTTTCTCGGGATTTCTTATAAGGATTTCTTTTCGGTGTTCTTGATGGATTCCTTGGTGGTATTCTTATAGAATTTTCTTAATGATATTCTTGTTCGATAACTTGTCTTTGGCAATAGTTTTGACCAAAGTTGCTACAGCAGTTGGGGAGTTCTTTGGAGAATAAGGAATTGCGAGGACGCAATTATTTTAAGGGGGGAAGGATGCAACACCCGAGCCGAGCATGAAAATTTTTATATATTTTTTTTCTAAATTTCATATTTTTCCTTTAATACTTGTTATTTTAGATGCATATATCCATTGAGTTTGCATACATAGCATATCGGGAGCAACGAGAAAAAATTCGTAAGCGAGCGTAATGAATAATGAAAAATTTTCACCAATTTTTCAGCTTTTTCCACTTAAATTACTTGACTCATTTTGCTTTAAATTTGATACAAATGCTTCAAGAACTTGACCCAATGCTTTCCCCATTTGACCCATTGACCCTTTCACTTACCTTATAAACTTGTTTTCACCAAATAATGCCCAAAACAAAGCCAAAAATCAGAAAAAAATGAGAGAAAACCCGTGAGCTTCATGTGGTTCTTTAAAAATTTTGCTTTCAATTTTCTTGCTCCATTGCTTCTAGGATTGCTCAAGAGACTTCATTAGGACCGCAACAAACTTTTTTCCTCTTGCATTAAGGTGGGGGAATGCATTCATACTTGTTTATTTTCAATTCTAACTTCAACCTTTATTTTTATGATCTATTAATATATTGGTTATTTATGCTTGTTAATGCTTCAAATACCTTCTATTGTGATCATAGAACATTAGTTTATAGTTAGATTGCAAGGTTTATGGCTAGAAATGCAAATGCAAGTTGGGGAAGATGAGGAATAGTGATTGTGAATAGTAAAATTCAAAAATTGGGGTTTTCATTCTGAATTATGTTCTAATGCTTTGGTTAGGTGCTAGAAGTGCTTAGGAGACTAAATGTAACATTTAAATGGATTTTGGATGGTTAGAATTGATAAATTTGGATTGGAATATAAGGGGTCATTTGTGCATTTTGGGCCATTTGGTTATTTTAAGTGTTTTGGGTACTCGTAGAGCTTCATTGTAGTTGGTTAGAGATTATTGAATGCCTAGCATGCTCGTAATGTCCTTCCATTGTTCGAAAAATAGCCTTTTAGTTAAAATTCGTAAAGGGATCGTTTGACCAAGTGTTGACTTTGTTCGGTTTAAGTGTTGGTATAGTCTTGTATATGTATGGAAGCATTTTTGGCGTGGTTATGGCATTGATTGGGTGTACGATTAACATAGTTATAGTTCAAATACACTAGGTGGACTTTCAGGCTTTTGTTGGGAAAATGAGGTTTCGTCCCATAGAGTCGTGCCTTAACGTGTCTAGGAATGAGTAGTGAAATCGAATTTCAAGTCTCGTAGTTCGTTTGAATGTAGTAACTTGAGAAAGTTAGAGGAATGAATAGTATTTTGGTTGAGTTTTGGTGCAAATATGTGTTGTAGTGCTTACAATGGGTGCCATAAGTGTTGTAGTAGCTAGATTGATGCCCAAAGTGGATAGGTGTGATTGGAGTTTGTTATGGTTGGTTGGAATGCAAAGGGCCGAGATAGTGTGTTTGTGGTTAAAGGTTAGTTGCTTGATTGGATGTTTGGATTAAGTATCATAAATGTTAAATTGACCAATTGTATGCTCGGATGTGTTAGAATGTGGGTTGAACTCGTGAGAGTTGATTAATCATAAAAAGGCTTTTTGATGATTTTTGGATCGTTATGTGTTGGGTGCCATGGAGGGTTCGATTGAGTTTCTCAGATGATTTTAGATTATTTAGAGAGCTTGAGATATGCTTTGTTTAATGTTTAAGTAGATTAGCTTGGCTTTGTCTTAATGTTATATTCTTTTAGTTGTTAGTTTTGAGAGATTTACGTTCCAAAAGAATAAGATTGATTAGTGTGTCCTTGAAGTGGTCATTACTTAATGGGTTTAGTTATATGATAGATATAGCAAATATGTCTAGTATGTTAAAGGTTGTTAAATGGTTGTTTATATTGAATGCTTTTGTACTTGTCTATAGTTGATTAATTAGTAGTTTGATAGTTGGATGAATTATTTAGTTGTATTATGTGAACTAAATTGTAAATGTTATGTGGATTGCTAGTTTTGGCACTAGGGGAGATTGGAAGAGTTTGTGGGCTATTGAGGTGAGGGAGTTGCATCTTATTTTCATTTTTCTATTGTATATTAAATATGTTAAATAGTTTTCATGCTATTAATGTGATTTAGCGTATTCTAACAAGATTTGTCAGTTTTATAGTTAGTAGAATAAGTTTAATGGTTAATGCTCGTTATTTCGCTCTATTGTTGTCAACTGGTTAATGTGTGAGGACAACCTCTTTCGTTGTTCCTCGATTATGTGTTTATCGGCTTACCTTGTTATATTGCTTTTATTAATGCTTCTTGTGTTATCGAAATGATGGTTACGCAACCTTGTTGTCGGGGTAGATGCGATGGGCCTTTCTAGGCTGCAGCGGGCTTGCTAGGGTTGGTTGCTCTAGCTCTATACCCTATTCTCTCACTCACCTGGTCTGGAGATTGCCAGGGGTGTTGGATCGTAGGTATCAGGTACATCCGGAATACCCATTGGTGTAAGGGATGTCGGCTTATCGAGACTGTGTTCGTGGTTCGTGGATCGAGGCTCGTGAATCGAACATTTAGAGTGATAAGGATTATCGATCGTATCCTTTTAAAGTATAGAATTAGAATTGTTATTCATTGTTTATTTATTGTGTTAATTATGTTAAATTGCTACATTGCACGAACCCCGGTATACTGTTCCTGTTCCCCCCTCCCTCACTGAGTATACATTATTTGTATACTCACTCCTCATCATGAATCTTTCAGGTTATAGCCAAAGGAAGGGTAGTTCGTGATCACGTGATAGTTCGTGCTTGAGGAATGGCCTTATGTGTTATGTGGCTTGAGCTGTAAAAGTTGTAAAGTTTTACTTTCATGAATTGTATATACTCAATGTAGGAGAGAAATGTAATTAAGCTTAACCAGGTCATAGAGTGCTTTGATAACCTAGTTTATGTAATAGCTTAATGAGGTTTGAGTTCAATGCATGTATGAAGTTGTTGTTTGTTTGGACACGGTACTGGTCCATTTATATGTTGTGTGCAGGTAAACTGTTTGTCCTATAAACAGGAAAAACTCTGTCCGTTTCTCCTCGTATTTCGTGACTTGGGTTTTGGATCGGGTTGTGTTTAGTGGATATATAGAGCTCCTATTTCTGTGAAGGAATGGGGCGTTACAGGTCTCAATAGTCTTTTCAGTCAAATTTGTCTCATTTTGGTATGCTTGAGAAAACCCATAAACCTGTTAGGCATTATTTGTTTTTCCTCCTAGTTTTGGCTTCCACCAAGCAGGATACCCAACAAGTTCAAAACACTTACCTTTAGAGTGTCTAACCTTCTTACAGTTCTCACAAATGGGTCTGTCCATATTTGAGTTCCTTATCTCTTTGCCTACTAATCCAGATCGACGAATATGTCCTCCTATTTTTTTCTTTTTACTGTGTCTTGGCCAAGAGGGCAGTAGCCTTCATGATAGGTATATGTTCTTAAGACAAAGCCTGTTGCTTTTCATCTTCCACCACCATCGTACACATCTTTGCCAAGGGCGAAGTCAGCTATATTCAATATTTGGGAATGTATCACACCGAAAGAGCATTTCAATCCCATAACAAAGACTAACAATTTTTATTTTTCTCGAAACTCAGAAATTTTTTACGCTCATCCACAAGTATAGGTTGGCATCTCTAGATAAGTTTGTTGTTCATCCCACAAAGTTTTGAGTTTTGTGAAGTACACCAAAATTGAGAGATTTTGTTGTTGAATTGTAATCTCTCGCTTGATTTGGTATGCTCTCGGTATATTGCTATGAAAAAAAGATCACTTAGATCTTCCTAGACCTTTTGTGCTATTTCATAGTATGCAAAGATGTCATGGATGTCCTTTGTTATTGAATTAAAGATCCATAAAAATAGCATTGAATTACGTGCAACACAATTAGGATATTCGGGTGAGTTGATTTCAAGTTTTGAAATCGTACCGTCAAGGAACCCAATATTTGGAGCAATCATTCTCCTTGAACAAAGTTGGAGAATTTGAAATCATTGATGAGAAGAAAATTTCTTGTCTTCCACCAAATGTGCATGACTTCACGGAGACATATTAAATGTGTTGTTTGATTGGCCAATTCATAGGTAAACCACTACATTTCTTCTTGATAAAAAGCGTTGTTGATACTAGGTGGAACCATATAGTGAGGTTAAAATTCAATCACTTGTTAATGGATTGTTTCTCTTTAAGCGTTGATAGTGAGGCTACTTGTGATACAATGCTTGAACAATTATTGCATATGAATAATCACCCTTTGTTACTTAGAAAATGGGATTCAAACATCTAACTTGTTAACCTTACTTGTGACAAGGTCCCTATTTGGATGAAACTTACAAATGCCCTATTGAGTTTATGATCTCAAGAGGGATTTACCTAAATTGGTGGTAACCTTGGTATACCCCTTCAAATGGATTCTGATACAGAGTCAAGGTCTCACCTTAGTTATCCTAGAATTTGTGTTGAGATGAACATTGAAAAAGGCATACCGGATTCTACCTTTGTCAAGCTCAAGAATGGGGGCATTGCGGAAATCAACATTGAATATTCTTGAAAGCCCCCAAAATCCACTCATTTTATGGTGGTGGGTCATACTCTTCCTAATTGTGCTAATGTTCATTTATCTAGAAAGCAAAAGAAGACTACCAAGCCTATCTCCAAATGACAAGATATCTCCAAAAGAGCACCGACCCCAATCTCATTTTCTCAAGTTGTTACTCTATCTTGTAAACAAGAGTCCCTTATCGAAGAAAATTCACAAGAAAGTTCCCAAGTTTTAAAATCCCCTCAACCACAAGTTGCGCAATCTAAGAATAGGTATGATGTTTTAAATGTTGATGATTCAAATGTTGTTAATGAAGAACAAGAAGTGGTTGCTCCTCAAGGCCTACTTTCTCAAGATCTAAATGACTTCATGAATCCTCTTCCTCAATCCAAATCTTATAGTAGGAAGAAGAAGTCTGATATCACACTCCTCTCAACCTATGAATGCAATGAAAAATTTAGCCATAAGGGAACCACAAGATGCCTCTTGAAGATATTTGGGTGTGGTTAAATTTGTTGGTCATTTGATCTTTGATTATACTTGTTTGGACTTTCTTGTTGATTGTATTCCTACTTTCTTTGTTGTTATTTGTAGTTAGACTTTATTAATGTAAGTTTCCGTTGCGAGAGCGATTCACTTGTATCATATAGGCCTGACACGATTATTTGTATTTTTCATAGCCCGTGCGTTAAGGATAGATTTTTTATTGGCTAGGTTTTTGTTTTTGTTCTTTTAACTTTGTTGTATTGGTTCTTTTTGACCTACATATGTATTTTTCTTTTAGAAATTTAAATTTTGCTTACTTTGTAAAACGGAACCCAATTTTCCTCTTGGCATGGAAGGTCGTTTCCATAGCACGCTTCAAAAACTTGCCCAGGGCTATCGCATGGATGGAGATAATAAGGTGAATTTGTACCTATAACTCCTCCTTAGACTTTGCCTTGGCTTTCAACCTTGTCTTTGATGTCAGTCATGAAGCCGGATTTCAGGCAATTGAGAAAGGGATGGATAGGCTTGTTTTAAGCTATTTGTGCTTTAATGCTCTGGTACTATGAAAATAAAGGTGAAAGCCTAATCTTTTTATTGATTACATATGTTTCTATATATACAGTAGTAAGAAGTATGGAGGAGAGACAAATCTCATTAACTGGCTCTTAATCACAGCAGAGCATATCTGTTAATTGGCTACAAATCAAAGTTAATTAGCTCCTAATCACAGCAACACGTATCTCCTATTTATGACTAATATTACAAAATGATGTATGCATACATACATATATATATCGTAATAACCTCTTGGGTGGAATATGAATGTGAATATTACAGCAACACGTATCTCCTATTTATGACTAATATTACAAAATGATGCATGCATACATACATATATATATATATATCGTAATAACCTCTTGGGTGGAATATGAATGTGAATATATACATATATGCATACATATATGAATGTGGAATATATACGTATCTCCTAATCACAGCAACACGTATCTCCTATTTATGACTAATATTACAAAATGATGTATGCATACATACATATATATATATATATATATATATATATATATATATATATATATATATATATATATATATATCGTAATAACCTCATGGGTGGAATATGAATGTGAATATCTTAAAAGTAACATTCAGTATGATATATGTTAATTGGCTGCAAATCATAGTTAACTAGCTCCATCTTGCAGAATATGAATTAAAATGTTACTTTAAAGATATAATAAAGCTCTGGAAGACAAAGAAAAGATGTGGAACCAAAAGAACTATTGGATCTTATTACATCCTGTGTTGTCTCAAGTATTATTAGAAATGAATGATTTGATATTCAAACCATCAATTTTATAAGATAATAAAGTAATACTTTTAGGAAATAAAGAATATAGATCATGTACGAAGATAAAATAACAATACATACATTCACAAGAAACAATATTGCAACAATTGATTCTGAAATAAAATTTATAAATACATATAGAAACTGTAAATCGAATTGCAAACCAGAAATTGGATCGAGACTTGAATTGAATATAATTTCCTTAAAATTTTAATGCCCTGCTATGGTACTATCTGTGATACCCCGACCCTAGCATATAGTATTTCACTTATTTTTATATGCTCACGTGCTATTTCCGATGTTTGTATACGTGTGTTCATTTGACTAATTGCATGTGTTTATTAACTTTAATTTTCGTATTTCTTGAGAAACGTGCAAACCGTATTTGGTGATTTATGAAAATGGTTAACTTACTATTTTAACACTAGTATTATTAGAATTTAGGACATTGCATTGTAAGGTAAGATTTCATTAACTAAACCTACGGCCCCAAGCCCGGGCCAAATTTTCAACTATTTTACTTAATTTTTCTAACCATACAGTTAGCTTCCTTGAATCATTTTATGATTACGTTCATCAAAATTTTTATGTGTTGCACTTCCGGTGTGTGGTTTATTTATTTTATCGTAGGAATAGTGATCTTTATAGACCTTAGTTTAGGATTTTAAGTGAATTAATTTTGTTGTGGGTCTTGATTTTTAACCATATAAATAAACTATATAAAATAATAATAATAATAATAACACTAATATAACACACACACGGGTCATATGCATACACCACACAACAAAATAAAATCAACACTCATTATCTCTCAACCACACATCACACACGGATACACACAAAACACAATTAAAAAGCATCTCACACCATTCACCACCACCATCGGACCAATGAAGGAAAAAAAAAAAGAGAAGAAGCAGTGAGCTCGATGGGGAGGAGAAGAACGAAATAGAGGAAGGAAAAGCCACTTTTAAAGTCATCTTTTGCATTTTCTAGCTAGCAATGTGAAGGATTTCACTTATATTTGCATTTATTGACTGTATCTTGTTTTGCAAGTTTATGATTTGTGTATATAGTTGATTATCTAGCTATAAGTCAAGTTTAACTATAAATTTATTGACTATAGTATTAGATTTGCCTAATAATGTTTGTGTTGCATGTTCTAACTTGTAGATTAAGTGTAGCTAAAGGTTGATAACTTATGAATGTTCTTGAAGCCATAGTGTTTGTTAAAATGCATTTATGAATATCTTTATACCATATCCATGAATTGTTATGTCATTAGCAAGTTTTACAAGCAAAACTTACAAGAAATGCTTAACATGGATGTATGTGTGTGAGTGATTAGAAGCTTGCTAGCGCCGGCAGTGGGTAGTAGCTTCCCGATGTACTGCAGCCACCAGAGGTGGTGGCTGCAGCTGCCATATCCCCCATTTGTTTTCCGTGTGTGTTAGTTACAAGTTAATTTAGTTTAGTGTGTTTTACATATTAGTTTTCAAGATAGAAATATGTTGGCTTGGATGAGGCTAGGCATGATAATTGTACCTCGGATAAATTTGGCTTGATTACTTAAAATCTAGCTTGGATGTAATATAGTTTAGTTGAAGTTGGAAGTTAAGTGTAAAACAAGATCATATGTTATGTATTAAAGTACCATAATGTTAGTTGAGCCACGTGTGTAGTGGACATTTAGTTTATATGTTAAGTGTAATTTTGGTAAGTTATAGTTAGCTTAACTCTATATATTAGTAAATGTTTCAATGTAATATGGTCACGCCCTAACATGATCTCACTGATGATCAGTCAAGACGTGGCAGAATTTCGGCATTATAACATATGTAATATGGACAATATAACCATAAATCGGTTCACTTCAAACACCTCACAACCAACAACAACTCCAACAACACACAATTCAACCAACAACACTTCATTTATCAACCAAACAACATTAAAACAAGATAAAATGCCTCCGTCTCAACCATACAAGATAAACCACAATATACATAAACAAAATGGATAACAAGCTAGCCTAACAACATCTTCATATCCAAAAGAAATACTACTAGGCTTAGCATTATACAATCCACTAACTTTAAAGGTAAGTTATACATTACAAACTTTAAAGCTTGATACAATACAACATAACAAAAGTTTAGGACAACATGTGGAACACTCCAACAAAGAATCATGGATAGGACTCTAGCACATAGGAATCATTAACAAAAGGCTCATTCTCAGCTTCCTGAGACACATACCATGGGTCCTGCTCAGTCTCACTTGAAAGGTCAACAAAGAGGGTGAGCTTATATATAACAAAGCTCATCGAGGGTTCAATAGGAGATTTTGAAAACACTTTAATGTAAACCTTTTGGAAAACACCCTTAGAACAATGAATACACAACAAACATCAACAACAATACAAACATAGCATTATAAGTAACCAAGCAATAAGGATACGATACACTAGTTGATGTAGCTCTATATGCCATCACGAACTCAACCAACTTCTTATATCGCCCACTAATACATTCCGGAAGTACCCAATCTAGATCCACATTCCATGATCATTTTTCGACCACACGAGATAGGGGATAACACATGATAGTTGTGTCAATGCAACCCGTCAAATCCGATACCGCCCGAGGTGACACAACCCTATCATGACTTACAACTGATATCACTTTACACTTAATATTCCCAGAGAACAACAAACTAAGTTGTCTCCCGACATTTCAATATTCAACATTCAATTAAACAACACTTCAACAATCAACAACTCACCATTTCTAAGACACTTAAGTGAGATGACAAAGTAGGCCATCCGGACTCAACACACACTTCAACACACATTCAACCTCGAGCCTACTTAACACCAACACAAGCATCAATCACACAAACAACACTAAACAATTAAAGACAACACCAAACTAAATCAAAGAAACACAACCCCAACTTTCAAACAACATAACTTACAATCTCACATTCAAACAAACCCCGAACCTACTCCTATCACCTAACCCCTTAAGCAAGCACTTAACCCTCCTCAAGAACCACCCAAAAGCCATCTTAAACGAGCCCAACAAGCCCTACAAGGCAATGCATAGGTGGCTGGAATTTCGGACTTCTAAATCAACTATCAATTCAATATTTTGGCATTATAAAATTACTACTCAATGCTAAACAAGTCTATACAAGTATTCACAACTTAAAAACAACTAACACAACAACAATCAAACAAAATAATGGCTAGATATTCAAAATAAAACATATAAAATAAAAATACAACATTCTACCTTTTAAATTGGCTATAATTATACTAAGTTAGTCTAAAACACCTAATTAACAGCAATCATAAGACAATTTACCTAAACATCAACTATATATGCAATAATAAAATTTTGACATAAACTTTAAAATTGAGATCTAGTTTTTTATCTCACCTTTGATACAAACTAAGGCTAGAAATAGGTAGAACACAAGTTGAAGAAGCAAAATTAAGCTTTGAATGGAAGGATTTGGCCTTGAATTGAGTTCTTTCTTCAAAAAATGGTTGAAAACCCTTGAAAAAGACTATTCTTCTTTCTTCCTCCGATGCTTACATTTTTGTGTGTGTTTTTATGGTGTTTTGACTGATTTTGGTGTATATATCAAGTTAAATACAAAGTCAAAGCAAGAATTGAAGTCAAATATGGCTAAAAACTAATTTAAAAGGCAAAAGACTAAGTTATCCTTAGTTTTTGTTCTATTTTTCAAACATGCCATCCTAGGATTATTTAAGATGATAAAATATTTATTTATAATATATACTAGGTCAACAAAAGTCAATGTGAGAGTCGGTTTTAGCAGAAATCACTATTTGGCTTAAAAATATTACTTTTTTGTCCGAAAAGTCTATTTAAATTCCTAATATGTTTCATAATCAATTTTTATTAAATCACGGGTCAATTAATAATGGAGGACTAGTTTTTAAAACGTTTAAAAGACTAGTTTCAAAAATTTAACGGAAGTGTCCTCAAATGTTATTTAAAGGCACTTTAAATAAAATTTTCTCTAAAAATCTTTATGTAAGTTTTATGAATGCACATATATCATGTAATAGAAGTAGTAATCACATAAATGCATATATATTAATTCAAATAACATATAAACAAGTGAAAACACGTAATTGCACATAATGGCAAATTCGGGGTCTCATATCCTCCCTCCCTTAAAACAATTTCGTCCTCGAAATTCTCAAATTTACAAACAACAAATTCTTCAATCGTTACACTTCAACAATATTTCTCTTAGTTTCTATTTATCGCCTAGGATAGCACCCAAAAAAAGACCTCAAAAAAATAAACTCTGTTGACTGCAAGTTGATGATCACAATTCCAAGACAATCCTCAATTCATTATTCACTCCTACCTAATATCATATTGCATATAAAAGAAATCACAACTCCAAGGTCTTAGCATGACACCACTACTTATCAATCATTTACTACTACACAAAAGGGCTCTATGAACACCTCGAGGGTTTCAAAACTCATTCACAATAACATGAATGATTACTGATCAAGGGAATATCTCAAAAGTGACCTTAGTCAGAATATGACTCTTATGAAATTTACAAGGAAATAAGGATATGAAAAACCATATACGAGCCACCAATCAATTATACAAGAGGTCAAACAAGTTAGAGAATCAATATGCTAATAGTTCAATAGGGAAGCATGATAGCCAATATAATGACTATCTCAGCACCTATCAGTTAAACAAGTACGAACAATGAATGATTACGAGACAAAGCAGTGCTGAGTATGTTGATCAAATATTCCTGAGCAAGTGAACATTTCAATTCTCGATGATTGCTCAAGGAACCAACAAGGAAGTTGTACTTGAGGCTAAATGAAATTGGAAGCTAAGAGATTATTACTTCAATAGGAGACATGAGTGGCAATATAATGAGTATCTCAGCACACAATACCAAAGAAGTACGAATAAGAAATGATAACAATAGGACAATGCTGAGTACTTTGAACGAGCAATTACAAGTAAAGTAATAGCTCAGCGTTTAACAATAAAACAATAGGATTAACAAGGATTGGCAAGAAGAACAGTAATGCAATTAGGTATGGGGTACATTAAACAAGGGAGATTCGAATAAGTAAAATGTTATACCTGAGGAGGAACATACCCTCAAATGAACAGTAATAAGATGAAAGGGAATAGTGAAACCAATGGCTTGAGATATAGAACGAATATAGAAGCCTCAAACCTTAACTTGAATAAACGACATTGCTATAAGAAGCAAATATGAATGTTAAGAATAGAAACAATAATAAATAAGTATAGGATCCATTAATCCAACAAACAAAACTTTAAAGAAAACGATTGATAGGCTAGAAAAGTGTAACTCTTTCTCAAATTAGTGATAATAGAGTAGAAGAGAATAATAAGACCACTGGAAATAGGAAGCGCAAAAAGGTGTCCCACTTACACACTTAAACACCATTAAATCAAATCCTACAATCTGCCTCTCTCACAAAAACAAGACACTAAGGAGTTCTAGGAAATCTGATCAGTCAAACAATCATTCTAAAATTTATATACTTTAAGAAACCAGTCACTAGACAAGATGAATTATTGATTACCAAACAAGATTCGCTAATGAAGACTCCAAAAGTGCATGATCACAACTTCCAAGGAACCTCGACTTATAACTCATTACCAAGTAAAAACAAGTTACACATGGCAAGAAAATTAATTCTAATCATCAAAATACATTGTTATTTTCTCGAACAACTTCACTCTCGCTAAAGGAACATCAAGATCAATCCATTAAGCTGAGTTTAAAATCCATAAACATAATAATCAAAATCTCATTGATAAACTACTAGAATAATAATAATTCAAAATCACAGCCTACCTCTGTTTTTGAGAGCTCTTATAGTCATCCTTTGACATTAAAAGGTCACTCACGAGTTATAACATGTATGCAACTATCACATGAAAGGCAAGTACAACATAATGCACAATTATCATACAATGCAATAGTATCACATAACGCACAATTAACGCACATGAAGTAATATCACATAATGATCATTTGTCACATAAGGCACATTGATCACATAAGCACGTTGACCACATAAGCAAGTTAGTCACATAAGCAAGTAGATATCGTATACATATTGACCACTTCTAGTCCACTTAACACTTAACACATGCATTCACTCTTTCAAGTCAATTCATATTAAGACCTCTACCCACATACCGAGGATAACCCGCCTCATAAGCTCTCTAAGCTCTGATACTACAAAATGTTACGCCCTAACACGACCCCACTTATGATCAGTTAGGACGTGGCATAATTTCGACATTAGAACATTTGAAATATGGACAACATAACCATAAACCAGTTCACTTCAAATACCTCACAACCATCAACACACAATTCAACTAGCAACACTTCATTTCTCAACCAAACAACATTAAAACAAGATATAATGCCTCTGTTTAATCATATAAGATAAACCACATTATACATAAACAAAATGGATAACAAGCTAGCCTAACAACATCTTCATATCCAAAAGAAAGACTACTAGGCTTAGTATTATACAATCCACTAACTTTAAAGGTAAGTTATACATTATAAACTTTAAAGCTTGATACAATACAACATAACAAAAGTTTAGGACAACATGTGGAACACTCCAGCAAAGACTCATGGATAGCACTCTGGCACATAGGACTCATCAACAAAAGGCTTATTCTTAGCTTCTTGAGGGACTTACCCTGGGTCCTGCTCAGTCTCACCTGAAAGATCAGCAAAAAGTTTGCGTTTATATATAGCAAAACTCAGTGAGGGTTCAATAGGAGATTTTGAAAACACTTTCATGTAAACCTTTTGGAAAACACCCTTAGAACAATGAATACACAACAAACATCAACAACAATACAAACATAGCATTATAAGTAACCAAGCAATAAGGATATGATACATTAGTTGATGTAGCTCCATACGCCATCACAGACTCAACTGACTTCTTATATCGCCCACTGATACATCTTGGAAGTACCCAATCTAGACCTACATTCCATGATCATTCTCCAATCATACGAGATAGGGGATAACATATGATAGTTGTGCCAATGCAACCTAGCATGCCCGATACCACCCGAGGGGACACCACCCTATCATGACTCATAACATATATCACTTAACACTTAATACTTTGAGAGAACAACAAACTAGGTTGTCTCCCGGCACTTCAACATTCATCATTGAATTAAACAACACTTCAACAACCAACAACTAAATATTTCTAAGACACTTAAGTTAGATGACAAAGTAGGCCATCCGAACTCAACACACACTTCAACACATATTCAACCCTGAGCCTACTTAATACCAACTCAAGCATCAATCTGACAAAGAACACTAAACAATTAAAGACAACACCAAACTAAATCAAAGAAACACAACCCTAACTTTCAAACAACATAACTTACAATCTAACAATCAAACAACCCCCAAACCTTCTCCTATCACCTAAACAAGTCAATACAAGTATTCACAACTTAAAAACAACTAACATAACAACAATTAAACAAAATAATGGCTAAATATTCAAAATAAAACATATAAAATAAAAATACAACATTTTACCGTTTAAATTGGCTATAATTACATTAAGTTAGTCTACAACACCTAACTATCAACAATCATAAGACAATTTAGCTAAAATTCAACTATATATGCAATAATAAAATTTTGACATAAACTTTAAAATTGAGATCTAGTTTTTCCCTCACTTTTGATGCAAACTAAGGCTAGAAATAGGTAGAACACAAGTTGAAGAAGAAAAATAAAGCTTTGAATGGAAGGATTTGGCCTTGAATTGAGTTCTTTCTTTAAAAAATGGTTAAAAACCCTTGAAAAATACTATTCTTCTTTCTTTCTCCAAGGCTCACATTTGTGTGTGTTTTTGTGGTGTTTTGGCTTATTTTTTGTGTATATAGTAAATTAAATACAAGTCAAAGCAAGAATTGAAGTCAAAGTTGGGTAAAAACTAATTTAAGAGGCAAAAGACTAAGTTATCCTCAGTTTTTGTTCTATTTTTCAAACATTCCATCCTAGGATTATTTAAGATGATAAAATATTTATTTATAATATATACTAGGTCAACAAAAGTCATGCAAGAGTCCGTTTTAGTAAAAATTTCTATTTGGCTTAAAAACGTTACTTTTTCGTCCAAAAAGTCTACTTTAAATTCCTAATCTGTTTCAAAATCTTTTTTTTATTGAATCACGGGTCAATTAATAATGGAGGACTAGTTGTTAAAACTTTTAGAAGACCAGTTTCAAAAATTTAGCAGAAGTGTCCTCAAATGCTATTTAAAGGCACTTTAAATGAAATTTTCTCTAAAAATGTTTATATAAGTTTTGTGAATACACATATATCATGTAATAGAAGTAATAATCACATAAATTCATATATATTAATTCAAATAACATATAAAAAAGTGAAAACACGTAATTGCACATAAGGGCAAATTCGGGGTCTCACAATTTCTCTCTCCTCTCTTGAGCTCACGGCATAGGCAAGAAAAGGGAGAGAAAAATTCTTTTCATCTTCAAATCACATTCAAGCTTCGTCTATCACCTAAGTAGCCTAACACATTCACTTGGTGATCTAAGGAAGCTCTTGCATTGTGAGACCCGAGTTTGAATTATGTGCAATTTATTTGTTTATTTATTTTTAGTACATAATAGGTGCATTTAAATTACATATGTCTATGGATTATTTGGCATTTGATTTATTTTTTACTCTTATATACAATACATACATATATACATGCAAACATAGAGTTATTTTGCTAGCTAACCACTCTTAACCACATTTGACATAGCATAATTTATTTTATTTTGACCATACTTTGACTCTTTTAATAACAAAACAAAAACAAAGGCAAAGGAGACTTTAGAATCGGGTAGAAGAGAGGAAAAACAGAGAGAGAAAACGTGCGGGAGATAGAAGAAGAAAGATGAAGAAAAGAGAAGAAAGAAGGGGTTTTGGCTCAAGTTCTTGCTATGTTTATGCATATCTTCAAGTTTAGGTGAAGGATTTGTGTTTTGTGCATGTTTATTGTTGTATGGTTAATGATAAGTTATTGCTATGTAGTTGAATGATAATCTAAGCTACTAGAAAGCATGCTAAGCTAGTTATGGTGGAAGAAATTAAGTATATGTTTTGTATGACTTGAATAATTAAAGTTTTGTGTATATATGTTGTAGGTTGCTAAATACTTGTTGTAGTGATTGAAGTGTAGTTTATGTGCTTGGTAAATGGTTTTAGTGAGAGTTCTAATCCTTGTAATTGGCAAGTAGCATGCAAAGTTTAATAAGCAATCAAAATAGAGGCTAAAAGAGAATCCTGCACACAATTTTTGCATGATTATTTTGATGTAGTGAACTTTCATGGATAAGGATGATTTTCGGATATGTTATATTAGACTTGTAGTAGAACAAACTCTCTATTTGGTGTATGAGCTAATTTTGAGGTTAAGGTGATGATTTAAACTGATTACAGTAGGGTTCTGATTCTTGCGTAGGTGCAGGGCAATTTGCGCAATAAATTTCTAGAGGCCATATCTTTATGAATTTAACTCCGAATTGAGTTCTGTTTGATTCTAGAACCATCTACACTTAAAGATTTATGTATTTGTGTTGTTTCATAGTTTTTAGAAGAGTTTGATTTTTTCAACCAAATTGAGTAATTCATGCATGTATTGTCCTGATTTTCCAGTCCATGTATTTTATGTTGTATGGTGGATAAATGCTAGTTAATCTTGGTTCTAAGCTTAAATATGAAGTTCATAAGTATGGATATGTTTATTGCATAATTTAAGTTCTTAGAAGTAAGAGTAGTAGCATGAGCAAGCATGAACTAACCTTGAAGCCAAATCATCATGTCTTTGGTATAGTTAAGCCATCGTGAGATCTATGACCATGCTATTGAATGCCTATTAATTTTCCATTGAAAAGATAGCATGTAAATACATTAATGTGTGTTCAAATGGTATTGCATATGAATGAACATTCTGCGATATTGCTAATGTTATGTAGCCTACCTTGTCACCGTTTAAATGTGTTAGTTGATGTTAAATGTATTGAGAGGCAACCTACTTAGTTGTCTTCTCAAAGTGATGCGTATATGTATGATTGTCGTTGTTGTATGCGTGTGCATATACTATGTGATATAAAGCATTGGGTGGATACCTTTATGCGATAGGTTGTATTTTTTTAGTGCGTCATGGTAGGTCGTGTCATGCTGGGCAGTATAGGGCTTTCCAGTAATTGCATGACTACCATGTACTAGTCCCCTATCTCGTGTGGTCGGTGAAGAACATGGTGAGTTGGGTTGTAGATTCATGTACATCTGGAGTACACTCACGGGAGTATAGGGGAAAAGTTCGCGAGAGAGTTATAAGTGTTAGTATCAACAATGTTAAGCGGTATCCTTACAATGTGAATATATATAACTTGGTTGAATTCAAGTTATAATGCGATGAAAAGATGAATGCAAATATATGTTGTCTCTAATGTGTTTTTAGAATGTGAATGCGAATATATGTTGTCTCTAATGTGTTTCAAAAGAGTTTCCAGGTTAAAGCCTCATAAAACTCCCGTTTGTCCATCACTAAGCCTCTTTAGCTCACCCTCTTTAATGCATGTTACAGGTGTGCTCGGTATTGACAATGTGCACGAGAAAGCTGTTAATAAGCTCGAGAATGTGCCATATGTTTGATGTGCTCTAATTGTTGAGAAATAATGTTGCTAGATGTTTGGTTTTGTTGTATAGAAAGCTTTGAAGTTTGAGTATTGTATACTTGATAACTTAACTCTCTTAAAGTCTAGTTGTTTTGTTGTATAAATGGTTGGTCACGTTGGATCGTGAACACATCTAGCTACGCTTTTATCTTGTCGCATGTTTATGTTCAAGAATACTTAAGTTTTGAAAGGGATATTGTCAACTTTTGCCAAATGAACAAATGAATGTTTAGTGTATTCCACTCGAGAATGTTGTATATGAATGACGTATAATTTTTAGGTTGCATGTTGTGTTTTTTGTGTCTTGTTGGTTGTTCATATGTCAGGCGTTATAATGTATGTGTGTTGTCGCGACCGGTCTTTGTGAAACCCCATATTTCACCTTTACATGAAATTGCGTATTTTGACCTGTTTATGTGTTATATCAGTTAGAATGCACTAATTATGTGATTTATATTCCTATTACATGTTATGTGTGCATTCATGAAATTTTCATAAAAAACGACATCATAAATTTTATCGTCAATTTTTGTGAATAGTATTTTGAATGCACGTCCACTAAAATTTTTACACAGGTGTTTTAAACATCTTAAAACACTCTCTATTATTAATAGACTCATGTTTGATAAAAATTGATTCTGAAACGGAATAGAAATTTAAATGGACTTTTCGGACGAAAAGTAGCATTTTTTAGCCAAATAGTGATTTTTTCTAAACCCGATTCTTGCGTTGACTTTCATTGACCTAGCATATATTAAATACAAATTGTATTTCATTTTAAATATTTCTAAAATGGCACCATTGAAAAATGCATTTAAAAGACATTTGAAAAATAAATAATATAACTTTTAATCGTCTTTTGCAAATATAAGCATTTTATTTCAACTGTATGTAAATATACGCATACAAATATTAGTCATCCTTACAAATAGTGCTACTAAATATATAGTATAAGTTAGATAGTATTTTCTTTCCTATTTTTGGCTAAAACAACTAAAAATAACTAAAAATAACTAAGTTTTTCAACTTTGACCAACTTATCTTGCATTGACCTTTTCTTATAACTATCAACACACATTAAAAATCAGCCAAAAATACCCCAAAAACACACACAAAACCGTGGCTCCTTGTAGCAAAAAGATGAAGGTATTTTCAAGGTTTTTCAAAGCATTTTTCTCATAGATTTTGCATTTCAAAGCCGAATTGAGTCATTCAAAGCTTGATTTCACTTGTTGGGCATTCATTATACATCTTTCTTGCATCATATAACATCAAAGGTGAGAGAAAAATTCTAGATCTCAAAATGCTATTTTTATGTCAATTCATATAATTGAATTTTTAGCCCTTGAAATGTTGAATTGATGTTAGAATATTGCTCAGTAGATGCTAAGGATCATTTATATGAGTTTATAGCTGTTTTGAACCGTGGTAGCATGTATTTCTATTTTCGGGTATTAAAATTGAGTTATTGGCTTATTGTTGATTTAATGGAGTAGTGGTGGTTGGAATTGATTGTTGTTAGCTTTTAAAAGTTTGTTAAATACGTGGCAGTAATGTTGTCATGCCGAAATTTTGATTGTGATGTCGTGGTGAAATTCTGAAAAAATCAGTCATGGTGCATTGAGGTTTTAGGGTTGTTGGACTTGTTTTGAATGGATTGTGGTTAGTTTCCGAGTGGACTAGTATAGTTTCTTGAGTTGGTGAGTGATAGAAACTGGTTTGGAGGTTATTGGATTAGTAGATTGTAAGTTATTACTTTTGGAAGTTTGAGTAGTTTTTCTTTAAATGTTGAAATAATGTCTTTAGTTGTTTGAGTGGTGTTTGAGTGGTTGAATCATGGGTTGTTGTTGGTTAGATTCGGGTTTGGTTGAGTGGTTTAATACATGTTAAGTTGGATGGCCTACTTTGTCATCTAACTTAGTTGTTAGTTGTTTATTTGATTAATTGATGTTATGCTGTTGAAATAATGTTAATTGATTGATTATTGATGAAGCCGGGAGATAGGCAACCTACATTTGTTGTCCTCCTGTGATATGAATGATTATTATTATTGTCATAAGTCTTGGTATGTGTGTGTCACCTCTCGGACAACGTTGGGTTGTCGGGTTGATAACGGCATGACTATCATAGACTACCCCCAGCTCGCATGGGCGGATGTGCTATAGAGGGTGGGGTTAGTGAGGTACCCCAGGTGTGTGAGTAATGGGGAGTTATAAGAAGATGGTTGAGGTCGTGATGGCGTTTGGACATACACCAACTAGAGTATCTTTATAGATTGGTTATTATTATTGTTGTGCTTATAATGTTATTGATGTTTATTATGTGTTTACTGCTCAAATGATGATTTCCAAGGGGTATAGTAAATGTTTTTTAAAAGATCTATCGAATCCTCACTAGGGTTTTTTTATATAAGTTCACTCTCATTTGTTATATGCATACAGGTGTTACTGAACAGGAATACGGGTATGTGCCTCAAGAAGATGAGAATGTGACTTTGTTGAAGAGTCTTATGTGCCAGAGTCATATCCTGATGCTTAGCTAGAATGTTTTATTCTATTTTGTAGTATGATTTATGTTGTAGAGTTTCAAGCTTTTAAAGGTTGTATCGTATAAACTGATCTAAAGATAGTAAAAGTGTTATGCTAGTTTAGTTGTCTTACTTTTGGTTTTAAATAAGTTGCTAAGCTAGTATAATATGTTATGTATGTATATGGTTTTGTTAGTGATGTCGTTGTTGAAACGGAGGCATGAAATCTATGGTTGGTTGTTGAATGCTTGTTTAATATATGGATGTAGTTGCGTTGTTGATTGTTAACATGGTTGTGGAGTTTGTTGTATGAAGTTCTAAAGGGTTGGTTTAGAGCCCCGATGTCCGTGTTATTGTCGTTATACTGTCAAAATTCCGTTGCGTCCTTACTGATCGTAGGTGGGGTCGAGTTGGGGTGTTATATTAAGTGGTATCAGAGCGCATGTTTAGCTGTCAGTCGGGGTATCCTCGGAATGTTGGTAGTGGTCTAAGCATGCAAGTATGTATTAATTGAAAGAAAAGTGAAACATATGTTAATATGTTTATGTGATTAATTTACTTATGTGTCTAACTTTCTATATGATCAATATGCTTTATGTGTTAAGTGAACTAATGTGGTCAATATGTTTTATGTGATAACGTGTCTTACGTACTCAATGTGTTGTAATTAATGTGCATTATGTGATTAATGTGTATTATGTGACAACTTTGTTTTATGTGATCAAAGTGCCTTGTGTGAAGTTAGTTGTTTATGTGGTTTTAATTAGTTATAACTAGCTTATGTGAAACAACGTGCTTTAGGTGCTCAATGAGTTACGTGATCAACTTGTCTTATGTGAAGTTTGTTGCTTATGTGACTTTAATTGTTTATAACTTACTTCTGTGATATAACATGTTTATGTGATATTGGCTTCTTATATGCCGAATTGTGTGTTATGTGATAATGTTGTAATATATGATAATCATGTAATATGTTGGTACTTGTTTTCATGAGATATAATTGTATATATGCTATAACTGTGGGTGATTCTTTTGGGTGATGTAAGGATGATGGGCTCTCGGCACTAGAGGTAGCCCATGATTTTGAATTATTATTATTCTAGTAGTTTATCAGTGAGTTTCTGATTATTAAGTTTAAGGATTTTAGTCTCAGTTTAATGGATTGATCTTGATGTTCCTTTAGCGAGAGTGAAGTTGTTCTAGGAAATAACAATTTATTTTGGTAATTAGAGTGATTTTTCTTGCTGTGTGTGGCTTGTTATTACTTGGAGTTGAGTCATAAGCAGAGATTCCTTTGAAGATGTGATCATGCACTTTTGGAGTCTCAACTCAAATTATACTTTCTTGAAGTTATTTTAGAATAAATTTTATTTGAGGAATTAGTGATGTATATTTGTGAATTGAATAGATTATGGTATAACATGTAAATATTTATACTATTTGGGATTCCTATTATTAATGGATATTTTGGAGTTTTGATCGTTAAACCTTGGAGCCAATTGGAGTAATTCCTGACTAAAGTTACTTTATTCGAATATGTAATTGTTGGGAGGTAGAGTTGTTTGAGGAAATAAGAATGCATTTTGGTGACTGAACATTTAATTGCCTACATCGAGCTTTTGAGTTCTAGGTGGTATGACTTTCTAAATTGTTGATTGGGGATTCGCTTGTGTTATAATAGGTTAATATGAATCTGTATTGTGTTATCAGATTTTTGAGTCTTCATCAGTCAATCTTGTTGGGTAATCGGTGATTTATCTTGTTTGGTGATTGGTCTGTACATAATGTAAATTTTGGAGTGATTATATGACTTCTCAGGTTCTCTAGATCTCCTTAGTGTCTTGTTTTGGAAAGAGATAGATTGTAGGATTTGATTTAATAGTGTTTAAGTGTGTAGGTGGGACACCCTTTTTGTGCTTCATAATTATATTGGTCTTATTATTCTCTTTTACTCTATTCTCACTTATTTGAGAGAGAGTTACACTTTTCTAGCTTACCAATTGTTTCTTGAAAGTTTGTTTATTGGATTAATGGATCCTATACTCATTTGACATTGTTTCTGTTCTTAACATTCATATTTGCTTCCTATAACAATGTCAATTATTGAAGTTAAGGTTTAAGACTTCTATGTTTCATTCTATATCTCCAGCCATTGGTTTCAATATTTCATTTCATCCTATTACTATTCATTTGAATGTAATTTCTCATTTGGTATACCATTTTACTTATTCGAATTTCACTAGCTTGATGTACTCCTTACCTAAGTACATCATTGTCATTCTTGTTGATCTTTGTTAATTATATTGTTTTATTATTAAATCCTGAGCCATTAGTTTGCTTGTAAAATTGCTCATTCAATATACTCAGCACTGTCCTTTCTTATTTATACTTTCTTAGTTATTGCTTGCTGAGATACTCATTATATTGTCACTCATGTTTTCTATTGAATTAATCATATCTTATTTCTTAATTTCATTTCGCCTCAAGTACAACTTACTTGTTGGCTCCTTGAACAATCATCGAGAATTGAAATGTCTACTTGTTTAGAAATGTTTGTTCAACATACTCAGCACTGTTTTGACTCGTCATCATCCTTTGTTCGTGCTTATTTAGCTGATAGTTGCTGAGACATTCCTTGTCTTAGTTATCATACTTTTTTATTCAACTATTAGCCTCTTGATTTTCTAACTTGTTTGACCTCTTTTTCACTTGATTGTTGCCTTGAATATGACTTTCCATATCCTTACTTCCTTTTGAATTTCATAATAGCCATATTTTGACCACTGTCACTTTTGTGATATTCCCTTGATCAATAATCATTCATGTTATCGTGAATGAGTTTTTAAACCCTCAGGGTGTTCATAGAGCTCTTTTGTGTGGTAGGGTATGATTGATAAGTAGTGGTGTCATGCTAAGACCTTGGAGTTGCGATTTCTTTCATATGCAATATGATATTAGGTGGGAGTGAATTATGAATTGAGAATTGTTTTGGGAATTGTGATAATCATCTTGCAATCAACAGAGTTTATTCTTTTGAGATATTTGTTTAGGTGTCATCCTAAGAGATAAATGAAAAATAGGAGAAGATTGTTAGAGTGTAGTGATTGAGGACTTAGTTATCTGTCAGTTCGAGAATTGCGCATACGCAATTATTTTAAAGGGGGGGAGAATGTGAAACCCCATATTTCACCTTTGCATAGAATTACGTGTTTTGATCTGTTTATGTGTTATATGAGTTAAAATACGCTAATTCTATGATTTATATTCCTATTACATGCTATGTGTGCATTCATGAAATTTTCATAAAAAATGGTATTAGAAATTTTATCGTCGGTTTTTGTGAATAGTATTTTGAATATACGTCCACTAAAATTTTTACACGGGTGTTTTAAACATTTTAAAACCTAGTCCTCTGTTATTAATAGACCCATGTTTGATAAAAATTGATTCTGAAACGGAATAGAAATTTAAATAGACTTTTCGGGCGAAAGGTAGCGTTTTTGAGCCAAATAGTAATTTCTTCTAAACCCGATTCTTGCGTTGACTTCCATTGACCTAGCATATATTAAATACAAATTTTATTTCATTTTAAATATTTCTAAAATGGCACCATTAAAAAATGCATTTAAAAGACATTTGAAAAATAAATAATAGGACTTTTTATGATCTTTTGCAAAAATAAGCGTTTTATTTCAACTGTATGTAAATATATACATAGGAATATTAGTGATCCTAAAAAATAATCCTACTAAATATATAGTATAAGTTAGATAGTATTTTATTTACTATTTTTGGCTAAAACAACTAAAAATAACTAACTTTTTCAACTTAGACCAACTTAT
The DNA here is from genome assembly GCA_037974665.1 of Ehretia macrophylla. Classification (NCBI taxonomy): domain Eukaryota; kingdom Viridiplantae; phylum Streptophyta; class Magnoliopsida; order Boraginales; family Ehretiaceae; genus Ehretia; species Ehretia macrophylla. Next base: position 2,233,587 of record CM075777.1, read on the forward strand.
CTTGCATTGACCTTTGCTTATAATTATCAACACACATTAAAAATCAGCCAAAAATACCGCAAAAACATACACAAAACCGTGGCTCCTTATAGGAGAAAGATGAAGGCATTTTTAAGGTTTTTCAAAGCATTTTTCTCATAGATTTTCTATTTCAAAGCATAATTGAGTCATTCAAAGCTTGATTTCACTTGTTGGGCATCCATTCTACATCTTTCTTGCATCATATAACATAAAAGGTGAGAGAAAAATTCTAGATCTCAAAATGCTATTTTTATGTCAATTCATATAATTGAATTTTTAGTCATTGAAATGTTGAATTGATGTTAGAATATTGCTCAATAGATGCTAATGATCATTTTTATGAGTTTATAGCTGTTTTGAACCGTGGTAGCATGTATTGCTATTTTTCGGGTGTTAAAATTAAGTTATTGGCTTGTTGTTGATTTAATGGAGTTGTGGTGGTTTTAATTGATTGTTGTTAGCTTCTAAAATTTTGTTAAATACGTGGTAGTAATGTGTAATGCCGAAATTTTGATTGTGATGTCGTGGTGAAATTCTGAAACAATCAGCCATGGTGCATTGAAATTTTATGGTTGTTGGGCTTGTTTTGAATGGATTGTGGTTGGTTTCCGAGGGGGATAGTGTAGTTGCTTGAGTGGGAGAGTGATAGAAACTGGTTTGGAGGTTATTGGATTAGTAGATTGTAAGTTATGACTTTTGGAAGTTTGAGTAGTTTTTCTTTAAATGTTGAAATAATGTCTTTAGTTGTTTGAGTGGTGTTTGAGTGGTTGAATCATGGGTTGTTGTTGGTTAGATTCGGGTTTGGTTGAGTGGTTTAATGCATGTTAAGTTGGATGGCCTACTTTGTCATCTAACTTAGTTGTTAGTTGTTTATTTGATTAATTGATGTTATGCTATTGAAATGATGTTAATTGATTGATTATTGATAAAGCCGGGAGATAGGCATCCTACTTTTGTTCTCCTCCTGTGATATGAATGATTATTATTATTATCATAAGTCTTGGTATGTGTGTCCCACCTCTCGGACAGCGTTGGGTTGTCGGGTTGATAATGGTATGACTATCATAGACTACCCCTAGCTCGCATGGGCGGAGGTGCCATGAAGGGAGGGGCTAGTGAGGTACCTTGGGTATGTAAGTAATAGGGAGTTATAAGAAGATGGTTGAGATCGTGATGACGTTTGGAGCTACACCAACTAGAGTATCTTTATTGATTGGTTATTATTATTGTTGTGCTTATAATGTTATTGATGTTTATTATGTGTTTACTGCTCAAAGGATGATTTCCAAGGGGTATAGTAAACGATTTTAAAAGATCTATCGAATCCTCACTAGGCTTGTTTTATATAAGCTCACTCTCATTCGTTATATGCATACAGGTGTTACTGAACAGGAATACGAGTATGTGCCTCAAGAAGATGAGAATGTGACTTTTGTTGAAGAGTCTTATGTGTCAGAGTCATATCCTGATTCTTGGCTGGAATGTTTTATGCTATTTTGTAGTATGACTTATGTTGTAGAGTTTCAAGCTTTTAAAGGTTGTATCGTATAAACTGATCTAAAGATAGTAAAAGTGTTATGCTAGTTTAGTTGTCTTACTTTTGGTTTTAAATAAGTTGTTAAGCTAGTATAATATGTTATGTATATCTATGGTTTTGTTAGTGATGTCGTTGTTGAAACGGAGGCATGAAATCTATGGTTGGTTGTTGAATGGTTGTTTAATATATGGATGTGGTTGCGTTGTTGATTGTTAACATGGTTGTGGAGTTTGTTGTATGAAGTTCTAAAGGGTTGGTTTAGAGCCCTGATGTCCGCGTTACTGTCGTTATACTGTCGAAATTCCGTTGCGTCCTTACTAATCGTAGGTAGGGTCGAGTCGGGGCGTTATGGTCTTGGTTACCAAATGGAGCGGGTTTGGGCGTGACAATTGTGGAATCAGAGCTTAGCTTTTCGAGGCGTAAGCCAGAATAGGACCCTCGGTCTGTGTGTTATGTGCCCAAGGTGAGTGTCTTGGCATGAATATGTGTTTAGAAGGTGTCTTAAACAAAATGGATGCTTAGAAAATGTTTTGTATCATATATGCGAATACGTTTTGTATAAAGTGTATTCATCAAAATATGTTTTAGTGGTGTTTCGGATAGAGGTCCGAGTATGTGTTTGTCCGAATCTTTTATATGTGTGTAAAATATGTTAAGTGTGTAGCAATTGATGCTTACTTTCATATGATATAACTGGCATATATTCTATAACTTGTGAGTGGCCTTTGAAGTCAAGATGGCTTCGAAAGCTCTTCGGTGTGGTTTTTGTAGTCGTGTAGGTCATGTTGAGGCTAGTTGCTGGAGGAAGTCTAGAGTGTGTACTGGTTGTAGTAGTATGCAGCCCAGGCTGAAGGCACCCTTTTAGTTCCTGATCAATTGATTAAGCTTTGAATGACCCTAGTTGCTATCATTAAAATTTCAGATTACATGCACATGATGTAAAGGTCCAATCAAGAAAGATGAGAGTAAGGAACACAAAACAAAAGTATATCTACTTAAATGTTACAAGAAAGAAACGACACAACAACTAAATTTCGAAAGAGAGGTTCAAGAATCTGATGCAAAACAGTTCACAAGGAAACCCAAAAATCTGGAAAAAAAAGGAACTTGATAATTAAACACAATAAAAGAATGGATCAATTTGACGTTATATTGCAAGAGAGAAAAACAAGAACTAATAACATGACAATTTAACGGAAAAGGGTTTCCTCATTCACCTCAATCAAAGCCCCAAAAATTAATCTCATTTGAAAAACCCTAATTCACAAATCATAAAATCCACTTAATTGGTACATACTCCAATCATTAACTGAGCTAAAGCATTATGGAATCATCATAAACCTCAAAAGTTTGAAATGTAATTTAAACACCAAAACCATTAATCAAAATTTGGTTAAGAATCTTACCTCAATGAAAGACTCATAAGGTATTCACAAATTCTATGAGCTAGAAAACTTGAACCTTTGTTAATCTCTCTCTCTTACGCTACATAACCGATAAAGAAATAAAATGGAAGATTCTGGATATAAGATATCTTTTTTTAATCTTTCTTCTATCTCTCGCGAACGTTCTCTGTCTAAAAGTAGAATCAACCACAAATCTAAGAGTTTTAGATTTTTATATCAACTTTTTTGAAATTATCAAATGACTCCCAAGTGTTTGACAAATTATATTTTGACCCCAAAATTTAATTTTATGATTTTACACTTTGGCCCCAATCAGATATGGGGTATTACATCAAATATTTGGCTAAAGGGTCGCTCCCTGGATCAAGTGTTCTATATCCGGTGGATGATTATTTTATGGATTAGATGTCTCAAGGATAAGATGCAATCAAGAAAGAGATAATATATATTAGATGTCTTTCTCGATTGTGAGTGTTACATGGAAGGGCATTTTTGGTCATTTTAGTAAGTAGGTCGAAGACAAAGGTTGTACGAAGTATGACAAGCTTTTGTGAATAATAGTATTAATCTTGGAGAGTAGCCACAACGTTTTAGTGGAATAAGTTGAGGTTGAAAAGTCAAAATGTGTTATAAGGTTAGCATAGGCATTTTGGCATTTCAATAGCCAAGATGTTTATGTCTTTTACTCCTTCTTCCAGCCTACTTCCTATTTGATGCTAATATTGTATTTTGGTAGTTTTTCATGTATCTAGGAGTTGCTAAATAAATAATCCTAATGCAACTAGAAGTCTAAATTAGGAAGGACTTTTCATTTTAGTAGTGGGAATTTTCTAATTAGATAGTTGAGCTCATTATAGAATCTGGCTGGAATCAATTTAGTAACTTGGTGCAAATGAGAGAAACTAGGGGTGTGGAGCTTAAGATTGGTATGTGGATAAGGTGGAGAAAAGATAGAAGGTGTGTTAGTTGGATTATGTTGGATTACTTCAAGTCCAAGGTTCATAAAAGTATCCAGATACATTTCTGACAGGTTTGTGGCACATTATCCTATTCCAACTTGGATTTACCCACCTAGCCTTTCTATATCTATATAAATAACTCTCTTTTACCTATCCCACAATTTATTAAAGTATCTTTCAGCTGGGAAGAAGGATTTAGAAGAGAAGATCTTAAGGAGTTTCACAAGTTTAGGCGTGTAGATCCTCTAGTAAAAAAATGGGTGAGTTTGTTTATGTTTTATTAAGATCAAAAGCTAACAAATTTAGGTAACAGATTCTTCCAAAGCTGAATTTTGATCTTTGCATGATTACAATTAATATACATTACTTGTTTGTGCAATTTTTCCTGTATAATTTTTTGGTTTGATCCTAGATTAGCATGCGATTATTGTTGCGTTATTAAAGTTTTTGAACTTAGTATTACCTAGGTAGCATGCACCATCAATGGTATCAGAGCCATGCAACAACAATACTTGCAAATTGTAATTAATGTATATGTTAACCATGTAGTAAAAACTCTATGGTGGGGTGTTTTGGGATTAATTACTTGCTAGAATTCTCTGTTTAATATGATGAAATATGAGTGTGATCATATTATTTTCAAAATTAATTCTCTTGTAACAACTTTAAGCCCCATTTGATGGTTCACATACAAGTTATGTATATAGTTATTCAATCTAGTTAAATATTGATGTAGGATTACGAGTTTATGCAATCATAGGTATCTTTTAATATTTTTATTATTGAATTGAATTATGTATCTTCCTTGAGAAGCATAGGAAAAAGAGATGTAACCGCAATAGACTATAATTAGTTTTCCTAGAAAAAATGCAAAATTACTCAACATAGTAGAAGGCCATGCATGTTTCAAGCAATTCTAGGAGCAAACATGTCTTGGTCAAACACAGGGTCAAAGCTTGGTCCAAGGAGTTGACTTTGTGGTGTTTTTTTGCAAGCCTATAAAGATATAGGATCAAATTTGAAGTTTGACAAAATTACAAGGAGCCATCAAAGGAAAAAGGGCAAACTAATTATTTAATTAATTTGAGTTTTATCATTTCTATGCAAGATAGCATTTAATTGTTCTTATTAAATGTTTTACATGTCTTTTGACACATAGAAATATGCCCACCAAAAGGATTTAAAATTGTCTAATCCTATTTGTCATAGGTTATAGTTTATTGTAAGGTTAATTAATCAGATCTTAGGTTAGTATTATCTAAGGATTAATTAAATAGTTTAAAATTTGGTTAAGACAAGAATTTAACCTTAGAGGCCCAATTCTTAAATAAATAAACTAAGTAGGCGTTACCTATGGTTTTATTAAAGCCTAGACTAGATAATATGTTTTAAAAGTATACTTAAAAAGGTTGTAATATTCTAAAGGAATATGGGCTATGTCCATGTAACAAATAATATTATTAGCCTAGATTTGTTTACACAAAAAGCCTAGCTTTTAAGTATTAAGGTAAAACATATGTAAAAGTGCTTTTCATATAAATAATCAAGTGGGAGAGAGGAATGAAAAAATCCAAAGGCTTTCCAGTTCCGGTTTGTACTAATAAATTAGTATAATCTCGCCTTACCATGCGGTATGCTCCCTACGGAGGGTGATATTTAATTTGGATATTAGTGGACGGACTTAACGTAGATAATCATAAACAAAGTGTTAGTGGGCTTGGCCATCCTAAAGATGGAGTTATTCACTAATGATCATTTTATAGGATCAAGACAACAACCACTACCCTATGGAGGGCGTATATCTAGGTCATTCTAGGAAATATCATTAAGGAATAGTAATTCACTTGACTCTAGAAGAAATAGTGTTTGTAACTCTATTCTAGATAAGCCAAATAACTTAGTGATTAAATGATTATTTGGATAGTGTCCATCCATACAACATAAAAATCCAAACTAAACGGGTGCTTGACTCTATATTACTACAAACGCAGCCATCCTAAAGATGGAGGGATTGTGAGGAAATTGAGACACTGATGCTTTTAGGTAGTTTAAATGGTTAACTACTAAGGCAAAAAGTTTAAGTGTATATATGTGTTTTTATTTTACATTATACACGATATACTTGGATTGCACATGAGTATTCTAATAAATACAATAAATGTATTTAGAAAATGCCAGGTTCCTTCAGCTCAAAGGCCACTATTCTCAAATAGAATAAGATAACTAGACAAAATTATGTGGACTGGAAAGGAATATGGATATGGTACTCAAAGCTAATGGGTATAGGAATGTCCTGAGCTAACCTCAACCTGGGGTTTTAAGAAGTTCTGGATTTCATCGGTAGTTGGCAGAGAAACGCTAGAAAAGAATCAATGATGCAGCTTATGATTGCATGTTGAAGTCTTTATCTGATACTTTACAATCTCAGCATGAGAAGATCAAGTTAGTGTCACACATACTAGTCTCGTTGGAGTTTGTGTGTGAGGTGATGATGTCAAGATAAAAAGAAGGAGCATTCATCACAGAACACATGCTCAAGATGATGGAACGTCTTTCTATAGCCATGATCATGGGAGCCAAGATCAACCCTGGGACAAACTTTGTTCGGGCTAGTGAAGTCTATACACAACTTTCACTTCTATAGGGTCTTTGCTACTAACACCATATTGGTCACCTAGGCCGGGTAGTTTATCTCCCGAATATGTTCGGCCCTCCAGAGTTTTTCAACCTCCTCATGAATATTTTTATTTTTATCAGCATGGAAAACCCAACGCTTCTACTTAATGGGTCGAAAGCTAGGGTCTACATTGAGACGGTGGACTAAGATTCTTGGGTCTATCCCTATCATGTCAAAGGCAAACCAAACAAATATATCTTTATTATTATACAAAAAATCTTCTACACCTTTTTTTTTATATGGCCGATAATTCACTACCGATTTTGACTTTTTTCCCCCTTCAAGCTAGACCTCCATGAGCTCCTCCACTGGGATCGCCCTCTTTTTATCTTTCTTCTCCTCTAGTACCTCGAGCTGCCATGTTTTCCCCTCTTGATCTTCAAAGAGGCCATGTAGTACTCTTAAGCTACCATCTAATATCTCCTAAGAGTTACAATGCCTTGGGGGGGTCAGGAACTACAATGTAAGATGGTAGGTGAAGCCCATAACTCAGAAATGGTTGAGGGCCACTCTGTGGTGACCCCATCCCACATCGGAAGGTTACGAGCTGGGACTATTGAATATATAGTGGAGGGTTTTCCCTTATATTCGAGTTGACACATTTTCCAGTCCAAGTTGGGCTGTGAGAAACAAATCCGTGAGGGCACGCTCGTATGTTAAGTGCGGGGTGTTTCAGAGCGGGCAAGATCAACTTATGTGGCGTCGCTGGTATGCCTCTGCCTTGCCTTCGTGGCAAGTATTCGCTTAGCCAGGATGTTGCAGAAGTGGTATCAGAGCAGGCTGACCTTTATTCCAGTGGCCGCGAGGGCGCTGGGCCTCCTTAAGGGGGGTGGATGTGGTGACCCCATCCCACATCGGAAGGTTACGAGCTAGGACCATTGAATATATAGTAGAGGGTTCTCCCTTATATTCGAGTTGACGCGTTTTCTAGTCCAAGTTAGGCTATGAGAAACAAATCCGTGAGGGCACGCTCGTACGTTAAGTGCGGGGTGTTCTAGAGCGGACAATATCAACTTATGTGGCGTCGCTGGTGTGCCTCTCCCTTGCCTTCGTGGCAGGTATTCGCTTAGCCGAGACGTTACACACTCTTCCTAAGATACCATTATAGGCAGACACACATTCAATGATGAGATCAACCATCAAACTCTACTATTGTCATCAAACTCTACTATTGTTGGTCCTGGCCTAGAGTCAACGAGAGGCTAATAACCTCTTCAGGCTTGAACCCTTCTCTTGTGAATCTTGACAGTATCCCCTTCATCAGTTTTGGTTGCTCTCTCTTCAAACCCATCCTTTGGAATGTTTTAAAAAATAGGACCTCGGTCAAGCTCCTTGTATCCACTATTTCCTTTTCACCAAACAGTTTCCGATGGTGACTAATATGATCAGTAGGTCATCATGATGAAGGATGAGCCCCTCCCAGTCAGCCGTAGAGGAAGTTCTTCACCATCCAAGGTCTCTTCTGAGCAGTTCCCCCTCCTCAACCTTATGTACGCCTTTCTACTTGTGTTGCTTTTACCTCTAATAGCCATCCCCCTTATGATTACATTGACTACTCTTACATGTCCACCCTGCTTTATCCTCAAGCTGCTTTATCTCTCATTTCTTCAGTTTGGTTGTCGTCTTGATAGATGTATCGATTCAACTTCTCTCTCTAGATTAGGGCCTTGATCTCATTTCTAAGGTGTTTGCAGTCATCGGTATCATGCCCATGATCATTGTGGAACCTGCAAAACTTGTTCCTATCCCTCTTTTTTGGGTCACCTTGCATCCGTAGTGGTTCCTCAAGTCAAACTCGATCCTGATCTCTATGAGGATTTCAGACTGAGGTGTATTCAACATAGTATATATATCAAACTTCAGGGGAGGTCGGTTGCCCTCTTGCCTTCCATTTCCCCCGCCTTGAGGTCGGTTATCACCTTTCCCTTTCTCTTGCTTGAGTTTCCCTTCCTTATAACCTTCTTTTCCTTCTCCTCTGCCTGTAGTGCCTCAATCACCTTCTCACCATGTATGTACCCTTATGCTCTAGCCATAAGGTCGGTCAAGGTCTTCGAAGGCTTCCTTATTAATGCAGCCTGGAAAGTCTGAGCCTTGAGACCGTTGACATAGGCCAAAATGGCCACTTTTTCATTGAGGTTGGAGACCTCCAAAGCTAACTGGTTGAAATAGGAGGTGTAATCCCAAAGTGACTCCTCATTTGCTTGCTTCAATCAAAAGTGAGGTCGTGTGCTTGATTAGTATTTTGCTACATATGAATCGATCCAAGAAGGCCTCGACCAACAGGTGAAATGTGTCTAATGAGTTTTCGTGAGTGTAGAGAACCATTTTCGAGCGGAATCGGATAGAGTGGTTGAGAAATCTCTGCATTTGATGGCGTCAAGATTTCCTAAAGTGGTCGAACGCCATCTTAAGTTCTCTAGGTCAGACAATCCCGACCCTACATAATTGTTGCGAACCTTTTACTCATCATATTAATTAGGTCAATACTTTTTAAAATGTCGATCATTTTATCCCTCATCAATAAATATTAAGTATCGCTGGATTAAAAACTGGATAACTACAGAAGACATTGCTCCATGAAAGATTCATAGCAAGCAGAATGCAGTTGACATATTTACGAAGTTAGTTGCATGTTAAGGTACATATTGTTGGACTTGTGATTTGTATGTATTAAGCTAGTCACTTTGTGTAGCGACAAAGAGATATAAATTCTTGTAGTGTTTATCCTTTTTTATTATAAACAATGAAATCCATGATAATTGAAGTCCCCAAGTGTGTAAGACAGTTCGACAGAGATCTATAATTTTCTGTTGTGAAAATTGCAATGGTTGCATTTTCAATTGTTTGACCTTCGTTCACAGTCTCAAAGGATCTCGAATGTTTGAGGAAAGTATTGAAAGTCAATGATACTATGATGCATGTGATTTTGTGCAACATTCAGACATTATGTTGACGAGTTGCAATAATGGCAAGTTGCTCTAGTTGTTAAAATATGTTCTTGAATGTATCGATGCAATCTAGATCTCCAATTCTGTGGTAGCCATTTGCAGTTTATCCTTTGCTACTATTTTATAATTCACTTTTCAATTAATCGTTAAGGTACAGAATCACACTGGAAAAATTATAAGAAACTTACATATATCGCAATTAAAATAGCTCCATGCAAAGTGGGAAAATAACTATTAACTGCAACTAGATCATTTTAGGGAGTTAAATGTTCAAAATGAGCTCCACCATACCTCCAATGAAGGGCTCCTTAAAATTGAGTCACTATTTTTTGTGTGGGCCTCACTTTGTTAACTCTCTATTTTTTGTGTTTGTAGGGTGCACTGTTGAACTAAAATAAGAAATCGTTAAACTAGAGAATGAAAACTTGCTTTTTGTCTCCAACAACCTCTTTAAAGGGATTCGCTAAATTTTTTATTTGGCTTTCCAAATGTATGCAACCAATATTCAATACCAAATCTTTAGGTTTATAATAAATATGATAAAAAGATTAGAATATATTAAAATAATATTTAAAAGTTGAAAAATGATATAGTTATTGGAAAAGTTTTAATATTAACCATTTAAAATTATAACAATATTAAAATAATGTGTTAACTAAAATAAAAAGTGATGTCTGAGTGAAAGTGAAAAACAATTCTTTAAAATAGGGAACGATGTTGGAGTGAAACTAATATAGGAAATTCTTGAAAATAGAGAAGCATCTATTTCACTCTTTATTATAAAGAAAAAATAAAGAGAAAAAATAGATAAATTATTAGAATTGGCTTATACATCCTTATAAAAAATAGAGAACTACCAATATACATAAACAATTATTGTATTGGACCCATATGTCCAAGGATCCAACAAGTCCTTTAGTATTCTTCTCTCTCTCTTCTTAAAATTGAGAGATGATATTTACAAGAAGAAAGGAAAGTTACGGGAAAAAAAAAATGAACATTTGCATGAAGAGATCAAAGTTACAGAAAACAAAAACATAATTTCATAGATCAAATGTTGATCACAATATATTTTGAGGACAATGGGTCCATCCTTTCCAAAGAAAAGTAATTATTCGTCAAAAGAAGGTGACCAAAAAGGGGTCGAAGCTCCAGATCAAGTTCGTAGATCTATCTTTTTCTTAGTGTTCTTCCCATAGGCCATTTCTTTCTTTTGTTTATCTTTTTAACCAGAATGTTTGTCTGAGGTGGGTTGCATGCCTCAAGTCCTATGACAGAATAAATCATAATGCATAAGCCAGCAATGAATACCTTTACAATTTGGCAACAATTGGGTGCTAACTTTTCAGAGTGACAGTTTTCTGATCGAATGGCTGGGAATACAAGTCTCCATTTGAGTGCGAATGACCCACATGCTGATCAAATATGTTTGGAAAATAAACTCATATTGTGTTAGAGCGCACTGTTATATTCGAAAGTTTATTAATTAGTGGTCGTACTTCATCGAACCCAATCAATGATCAGATTTGTCAATTGAGTTCTCATGACAACCAAAACAATATGTTATACTGGGATATATATATACTAGTAGGGCTGTCCCGTACATATGCACGGGCTGAACCCAATGTATATTAAGAAAACATTATAAATAAAATTATTTACAATGAAAAATTACTTGTATCAATGTTTTAGAATAAATAGTGTTAATTTATAACAATGAAAATCAATCTATATCAATGAATTGGAATAAACAGTATTAGTTATATAAATTCTAATATAGTAAACTTGAGTTAGTATGTTTGTTATGCAAATGATTGCTTTCACTGGACAAATTATGTCTCTAGTCTATAAAAAAAAAAAAATTCAAATAGCTAATAAGTATTAAATAAATGCTGAAAAGTGAAAAGATCATTTTAAATCCATTACATGATATCGTGGAAAGTAGGACTTCAGGAATTGATTTATCTACACATAAGAAGAAAGAAATTTCTATAAAAAAGAACGTTACTTTGCACTTTTCTCTTTATTATTATGCATCTTTGAGGCAATTACCTTGAGATCTCTGCGAAAAATACTTTTTTTGTGACAGTAACTAAGACCATCGATTAACTGTTGGAAGAGCTTCTTACCATCTGCCTCTGACAGTTTTCCTTTTGGATGCTTGTAAACCATAATAAGCAAAGCATGGAAGAGCAGCTAAACGTTAAATTGGATAGAGAAAGCAAATCCAAGACAAGGAAAATCAAAAAGTTGATGTTAGGTAAAAGCTACTTATAATTCAGTCAAACAATTCACCCCCATTTACATATTCCAAGACCATGTAAAATTTAGTTTTGCTTGCTAACACCTAGTAGTTCATCAGAGAGGAAACAATATTAGGATAGCATCAAGAAAAAGCATGTGAAAAAATTCTTTGGACCATAGATATCGTTATGAATTCAAGACAATGGAAAACCAGCTCACAAGCTTTGCCAAATATATTTATTGTGGGGTTATTGACTAGGGAACTTCACACAGAGGCAGATAGATTTTGTAACACCCCGATCCCTCTCGAGACTGGAAGTTCTATCAATCGATCTAATCACAACCCAAACCAAACCCAGGCATAAATTTTCAGGGAAAACGGACGGAGTCTCCCCTGTTTCTAGGCGAAATGTAAAACCTGCGACAGCATATAAGTGGACCAACACCGAGTCCAACCATACAAACACCTCAAGGCCATCCGAGCCTTGGTTCTCAACAATTAAACTCAGCAAGTATACATACATTTTCAATTTAAAAGCTAACCTATCTCTTTTCATTTTTGACAAGTACACTTAAACTAGACAATTAAACCATACTAAGCTACTACATAAAATAAACTATCATGCCATTCTAATTCTTCTCCTTTGGACATTACAAACATGCATTTGAAGTTAAGTTATAATAACTAGATACATAATCTAACTTATCAAACTACTTCATCAATCTAATGAAACTTAAATTACATACTTTTGACATTAAATACATACAACACATGAAAGAATATATCTTCACAACTTCGACACTCAAGCCACATAGGCACGCAAAACAACTCTTCAAGCAACGAACTTTCACGAAATCACGAACTTCCAACTAACATGACATTTCCTGAAATGTGGTGGTGAGGAGTGAGTATACACAACACGTATACTCAGTGAGGGCGAGACAGATATCGAGTTGGAGAGAAAGAAGATCGTGCAATGCAAATAGGTATAGTTAAGCAATACAGTCAATAAAAGGCTTTCAATATATACAACAATACTATAAACAATTAAGAAAAGCATTAACACAACCAATCAAAGCTATACCACACTTTGAAGGCTATGGATCACTCGAGCGAGTAATGTACCGATCACAATTCCGATGACATTAACGATGACGCGCCGGCCCAAACCACCTTATAACACCAGTTTGGAATACCCCGGAAGTATCCATCAATTCTACGACCCAAATCTCCCTGGGAGGCAACCCAAGCGAGAAATGGAATAGCAGCGGAGCTAGAGCAACCAACACTAGCAACCCGAGGCTACCCAGAGAGGCCCATCACTCACGCGCGAGACACTATGCAATGCAAGACTCGATACAAGGCGATAAACGAGCGATATCAAGCGTTCTCAACAAAAGATAAACATTTCAATCAATAATCAACTAACATTATCAAACAATAACAAGTATTCTATAAGCATTATAAGCATTCTATAGGCAACATAAGCATTCTATAATCAATACAATCATTCCATGAGCAATATAAGCATTCTATAATCAATATAAACATACTATAAGCAATATTCTAAGAATACACACAAAATCACAAAAATGACCCCAACTTCAAAACACTACTACTTTCAAACGAGCCACGAGCTTTGAAAACCGACTTCACCAATCCTCCTAGGTCACCATAAGGCACTTCTAAAGACCCCGAAACCCTACTTTACCCTAGAATTCACGCGAAGTCCCGATTTCCCCCTTTGCTCGTTTGAACTACAACTATACCAACCAAACACCCAACCAACGCCATAATTGCACCAAAAGTGCTTCCATGGCATCCCGAAACAATGCCAACACGTAAAATGAGAAAATGCCAAACTCGACCTAAACGACCCCGACTTTCACTAAGCCATTTTTCTCCGTTTTTTCATTACACATTCCAATTAAACCACACATTTAGGCATTCTAGCATATCTAGCACCTTTCTGCATCAATAGAACGCAACTCGGAGCAAAATTTCGAATGGGGATTTACTATTCACGTTTTTCACTATTCACTCAACATTTGAAATACAATAATCAATTTTAACCGCAGAAATTGCTAAAAACTTACAAAAGTAAGGTCTACTAACATCATAGAACATATTTCAAGCAACAAAATGAATTAAACAACATTCTATGTGCAATTTCTAAAAATTAAAGTCTTGACATCATATTTTCTAATGCGCAAATAACGATGCATCCCTCACCTTAGCTGCTAATAGACGCTAGGAAAACAACATTAGAAGCCTCGGAAATTATCCCGTGCAAGCCCTCGCAAAGATTTGAAGATTTGAAGTTGAAAATTCTTTTTTTTTTCTTTTCTCCTTGAACTCTTGGTTTTCTCTCTTTATTTTTCAGCTTTTCGTTTTTTTTTTCTATGCTATTTTATGCTTATAAAAGATGGCAACAATAGTCAAAGCTTCGGTCAACCCGCTAGACCAAAACAGCTATGCGCGAAATTACGAAAACGGCCATAACTTCTTCTAGAAAACTCCAATTCACGAACGGTTTGAAGCCACAGAAACTAGACTCATAGAGCTTTCCAACCATATATAATTTGCTACCTAACTCTTTCTCAATTGGTTCAGATTTAATTACAAAGTTGACCCAAAATTTGACTAACTTAACATTGCATTTTTTTATTTCTAATCCCAAGTTTACCCTTTATTAAACATTTCAAAAATTCCCACCTTGTCCTAGTTGGTCAATGTAGATGAAAAGTCAACTCGTTTGGTCAAAAAAGGTGAAAGGTCAAAAAAAATGAAATTTAAATGAACTTTAAATGCTATTAAATATATGCTAGGTTCGGGTTATCACATCCTTCCCCCCTTAAAACAATTGCGTCCTCGCAATTCTTCTTCCAATAGGACTCTGCATCATCTAAAATCCAACTCTGACTAGTCTTCATTAGCTACTGAACAAGTATTTCATCAAGATGACCAATAGGAAAGTTCAAGTAGAAATGCCAAGTGGTAACGCCAAATAAAGGCTCAAAGGTAGATACCGTACAAGAATCCCGTTGACACGAATACCGAAGAAGAATAAATTCCAACCAGAAACGCCGAGATAATACTATTAAAGACTAAAGCAAAGATACTGTAGATGTCATTAATACCACACAATAACGACAAGAAGAATACCTCACGCACGAATCTCCAATAGAAGTCTAACTATTACTGCTCGAGAATTCCCAAGCAAAAAGCCAAATAAAGGCCCAATCAAAGGTTCCATCTAGAGGTCCAAAGAATTACCCCGCTGGTCATGAATTTCATAGAAGAATACCCTGTTAAGAGTGCTGAAGGAAATACTAAGAACCCAATCAAATATACTTCAAAAGTTCCAAAGAAGTCTTCCAAATAATAACCCCATAGGATAACCAATTAAATTTTTGAATATCGCTATCAAATGCTGAGAAGAATGTTAGAGGAAATAACAGAGAAAATATAATGTGCCCAATAAGACAATCAAGTTGAATAACAAATATAGTTTCTCAGATGGACGAAAACTCCAAGGATAAACTCTGAACTGGTGAACAATATACCGAGACCAAACTCTGAGGCCTCTTCACTGTTTGCCAAGTGAGAAATTCATACAATCTTGCCAATAAGGAAAATACCAATAGAACGCCCAATAAGAATTTCAAAGAATACCATAAGTAGTATTATACAATAAGTCTGATAGGAATTCTAGTTACCAAACCAACTGAGGGATGCCAAAGAAAATACTCGAACAATGCTCCAGTAAGAAAGTACCAAGAATTGCCCAATAAGTAATACTAAATAAATGACCACTAAGAATCCTAGAGAATGCCATTGAAGAATTTCCAATAAGGAATACCAGTAACACTCCAATAAAGACTGAGACACATATGCCATAGATAATACCATGCAGTAAGTCCAACTGAAAACCCAATAGCCAAGTCTACCAAGAAATGCCAATAGGAGTCTCCAAAGAATACCCAGTAAGAAACCCAAGAATGCCACCAGACAACAACCAAATAGAATCCCAAAAGAAAGCTACTCTTTTATGATTGCCAATCACAAGGAAGAATCTTAGAAGTTTGCCAATAACTGAGCTCCAAAGACAAACACCAACTCCCAAATCAAGGCTAGTCAAATGCCATTCATTTCTTACCAATCCATACACCTTGAAAAGCCAGCGGTGAGCCACTTTCTTCACGGGAGAAAGAGGACTTACTTACCATTTCCACGGAACATGTATGAATGCCAATATATCACAGTTATACATATGCCTTAAACTATTATGCAAGCAAGTTTACAAAATAGTTTATGCAACAAAGTCACTCAATCACGGAAATCAAGTCAAGCACAACATAATCAATTCAAATCATAGCATAGCTAATTCAAGACATTCTATACACACATTACAAGTAATACTTCAAGCAAATAACAATTCGCGAGGTCGATTCAATTCACGATGCCAATTCGATAGGTCAATTCAATGCACAACTAGACAATTCACTTCACTTAGCACACAATTAACACATAACACATAACTATATCACATAGGTGCATACATTCAAGTCAAGACACACAATCTCACATACAAGCATACACTTTCAAGAAGATACACTTAACAAGCACACATTCAAGGATCCCTACCCACCAGACCGAGGACCCTGTCCCGGCTTATGAGCTAGACAAGCTCTGATACCACCTATAACACCCCGATCCCTCTTGAGACCGGAAGTTCTATCAATCGATCTAATCACAACCCAAACCAAACCCGGGCATAAATTTTCAGGGAAAATGGACGGAGTCTACATTGTTTCTAGGCGAAATGTAAAACCTGCGACAGCATATAAGTGGACCAACACCGAGTCCAACCATACAAACACCTCAAGGCCATCCGAGCCTTGGTTCTCAACAATTAAACTCAGCAAGTATACATACATTTCCAATTTAAAAGCTAACCTATCTCTTTTCATTTTTGACAAGTACACTCAAACTAGACAATTAAACCATACTAAGCTACTACATAAAATAAACTATCATGCCATTCTAATTCTTCTCCTTTGGACATTACAAACATGCATTTGAAGTTAAGTTATAATAACTAGATACATAATCTAACTTATCAAACTACTTCATCAATCTAATGAAACTTAAATTACATACTTTTGACATTAAATACATACAACACATGAAAGCATATATCTTCACAACTTCGACACTCAAGCCACATAGGCACGCAAAACAACTCTTCAAGCAACGAACTTTCACGAAATCGCGAACTTCCAGCTAACATGACATTTCCTGAAATGTGGTGGTGAGGAGTGAGTATACACAACACGTATACTCAGTGAGGGCGAGACAGATATCGAGTTGGAGAGAAAGAAGATCGTGCAATGCAAATAGGTACAGTTAAGCAATACAGTCAATAAAAGGCTTTCAATATATACAACAATACTATAAACAATTAAGAAAAGCATTAACACAACCAATCAAAGCTATACCACACTTTGAAGGCTATGGATCACTCGAGCGAGTAATGTACCGATCACGATTCCGATGACATTAACGATGACGCGCCGGCCCAAACCACCTTATAATACCAGTTTGGAATACCCCGGAAGTATCCATCAATTCTACGACCCAAATCTCCCTGGGAGGCAACCCAAGCGAGAAAGAGAATAGCAGCGGAGCTAGAGCAACCAACACTGGCAACCCGAGGCTACCCAGAGAGGCCCATCACTCACGCGCGAGACACTATGCAATGCAAGACTCGATACAAGGCGATAAACGAGCGATATCAAGCGTTCTCAACAAAAGATAAACATTTCAATCAATAATCAACTAACATTATCAAACAATAACAAGTATTCTATAAGCATTATAAGCATTCTATAGGCAACATAAGCATTCTATAATCAATACAATCATTCCATGAGCAATATAAGCATTCTATAATCAATATAAACATACTATAAGCAATATTCTAAGAATACACACAAAATCACAAAAATGACCCCAACTTCAAAACACTACTACTTTCAAACGAGCCACAAGTTTTGGAAACCGACTTCACCAATCCTCCTAGGTCACCATAAGGCACTTCTAAAGACCCCGAAACCCTACTTTACCCTAGAATTCACGCGAAGTCCCGATTTCCCCCTTTGCTCGTTTGAACTACAACTATACCAACCAAACACCCAACCAACGCCATAATTGCACCAAAAGTGCTTCCATGGCATCCCGAAACAATGCCAACACGTAAAACGAGAAAATGCCAAACTCGACCTAAACGACCCCGACTTTCACTAAGCCATTTTTCTCCGTTTTTCCATTACACATTCCAATTAAACCACACATTTAGGCATTCTAGCATATCTAGCACCTTTCTGCATCAATATAATGCAACTCGGAGCAAAATTTTGAACGGGGATTTACTATTCACGTTTTTCACTATTCACTCAACATTTGAAATACAATAATCAATTTTAACCGCAGAAATTGCTAAAAACTTACAAAAGTAAGGTCTACTAACATCATAGAACATATTTTAAGCAACAAAATGAATTAAACAACATTCTATGTGCAATTTCTAAAAATTAAAGTCTTGACATCATATTTTCTAATGCGCAAATAACGATGCATCCCTCACCTTAGCTGCTAATAGACGCTAGGAAAACAACATTAGAAGCCTCGGAAATGATCCTGTGCAAGCCCTCGCAAAGATTTGAAAATTTGAAGTTGAAAATTCTTTTTTTTTTCTTTTCTCCTTGAACTCTTGGTTTTCTCTCTTTATTTTTCAGCTTTTCGTTTTTTTTCTATGCTATTTTATGCTTATAAAAGATGGCAACAATAGTCAAAGCTTCGGTCAACCCGCTAGACCAAAACAGCTATGCGCGACCTTACGAAAACAGCCATAACTTCTTCTAGAAAACTCCAATTCACGAACGGTTTGAAGCCACAGAAACTAGACTCATAGAGCTTTCCAACCATATATAATTTGCTACCTAACTCTTTCTCAATTGGTTCAGATTTAATTACAAAGTTGACCCAAAATTTGACTAACTTAACATTGCATTTTTTTATTTCTAATCCCAAGTTTGCCCTTTATTCAACATTTCAAAAATTTTCACCTTGTCCTAGTTGGTCAATGTAGATGAAAAGTCAACTAGTTTGGTCAAACAAGGTGAAAGGTAAAAAAAAATGAAATTTAAATGAACTTTAAATGCTATTAAATATATGCTAGGTTCGGGTTATCACAGATTTGTTCTAAGAAAAGCCTTAAAATTCTTCTCTTGCAAGTCTTTTCATTGTATTTTGCCCTATATGCCTAGCTTGCTATGCTACAGATCTCGAAGATGCAACATTAATAATATATATTTATATAGCAATGGTTTTGATGTTCAGTGCATAGACCAAACATGTAAGACCCAAGCGTGACAAATGCAATACAACGTTGTGATAGCAATATGCTACAAATGTCACAAGAAAGGTCACTTCGCTCGAGATTGCCTTGAGCTAAAGACCAAACGACTAACCTCATAACTAGAAATGAAAGAGCATTTGTGAAATACCGTTAGATTTTAGCCGAATCGCGGTGGATATTTGTGGGAAATAATTTGAGAGTTTGAAGTCAAGGGCATCGACACTTGTTAACTACCTCTATACGATGGTCAAACTCTAATTGTTTGCACAACATCCTATACGCTCCGGATTCTAGAAAAACTTGACCTACATATTAAATCCTTTTACAGCTAAGTTCTCAGCTTCGTATATTTAATAGTCAGTCAGATTATTAAGAACAACTCATTTAGAATTGGCTATATTGTGGATAGTATTTTCTTGTTTTGTGCATTGAACATCCAAACCATTGTTATATAAATATGTGTTATTAATGCTACATCTTCAAGATTTACAGTATAGCAAGCTAGGCATATAGGGCAAAATAGAATGAAAAAACTTGCAAGGTGAGGTCTTTTAAGGCTATGACTAACATAATTCTATATGTCCCTATGTGAAAGTTGTCTAGCCAATGACTCCACAATAAACATATTTGGCAAAATCTTGTAAATTGGTTTTCTATTGCAATTGATTCATCCCGATATCTATGGTCCAAAGAATGTTAAGGCAAGACATTGAAAGAATGTAACAAATTTTCCAGAAACTTCTTAACAATAATCAAATAGAAAGACAACATTACTCTTTATAACAATTCAATATAACACTTACAAGATAACTGTCATACCATGCGCTCTCAAGATTAGAGCTTCAATGGCTTCTGGACTTACAAGAAGAATACAAGAAAGAAAATTAACTTCAGGTTTGTGTTTAGAGGTATATTGTGGATGAATTTGATGAATTAATATATGCCTATTTATAGGATTTAGCTAGCCTTCCATAGGAGACTTCCTAACAAATATTTTCCACATTGGTTGGCTAATTTTCTACCTTGGTTGGCTTTACTAATCTTGTTCAAAGTCCACCAACCAAATTAGACCACAAGGGTGGCTAAGCCAATTTCTAGGAAGCTTCATTTGGTCAAATTTGCTGACTTTAGCATTGCATCATCCCCACATCATCTTAGGTAACTCCAAATTCCTGAACTTTTTTCTTGTAGCCATCACGGTGTCTTTTGACCTCATCGACGTTTAAGTCAGAATCGTTAATTTAGACCACCATATAATTAATGATACTTATTATGAGGTGGGCATTGACATATACCAACACCTTCCCATCAATGTTCACTTCATGTTGACTAAGTTATTGGGTCAACACCTAATGTTTGAAGATGCTTGCTCAACTGGACGCTTCCTAATGCTTTAGTGAAGACATCTACACAATTATCTTCTGTAGAGCAGTACTCCATGTAGATTTCACCTTTCTCGATCAGTTCCCTCATATAGTGATACTGAATTTCTATGTGTTTTGTTCTAGCATAAAATACTGGATTCTTTGACATAGCTATACAACTCTGACTCTCACATTTCAGTATAGTTGATTCCTTTATTGGAATGCCAATATCAGTCATGATGCGTCGTAGCCAAACAACTTCACAGGGTGCTATACAAGTAGCCTTGTATCCTACCTCTGTTGATGAAAGTACAATGGTGGGTTGTTTCTTACTAGCCTATGAGATGATTCCACTACCGAATATGAATGCGTAACCTATAATAGATTTTCTTGAGTCAATATCAACAACCCAATCTCAGTCACAGTACCCAGATAAAATATTTCCAGACTTGCATGATATCCCATACTCCAACGTGCCTTCGAGATATTTGAGGATTGATGTGACTGTATTTGCAGTACTCAAACCTTGGTATTTGTACTATATTTGCATCTTAACTTAGGAATTATTGCAACACTTTGATACTTTCGATGCAATGTAGGAGAATACCGAAAATTGGAAGTTCTGACCCAAAACAATCCAAAATACAAGTCAAAAAATAAACATTGGGGAAAACATGCGGAACGGTAGAAGAATGGAGTCCTTAAAGTCAGAATTTGGCCGAAACTAGTGCGTAATCAGACTCAAGACGCTGAAAATAGCCCAAAAATGCCTCGGTCAATGCTCGGTCAAAGCCCGGTCAAAAGTCAAATTCTAGCCCAGAAAGTCAACAAAAGGGCGCTCGAGCGCGCCCTCCTAGTGCTCGAGCGCCCTATGCAGAAAATTTCACCATCTTCCAGAAGTGCCAAGTGGCGCAAAGCAATTGGACGAGCAAAAAGGTGCTCGAGCGCACCTTCTGGGCGCTCGAGCTCCTATTTGCACCTTTTGGAGCATTCCAGAAGCTGCCACGTGGCAGCCTGTCCACGATTGAAGACCAGGCATGCTCGAGCGTGCCTCTAAAATTTTGTGTATAAATAGACCCCCCCCCCCACCGAATTTAGTAATTAATTTTGGATTTTGGTTATTTTTAATCAATTTCTGAGTTAATTCTAGTTAGTTTTTAGTCGTAGTTAATTAGTAGGATACGTGAGAAATCCTACCTAAGTGGTTCTTATTCGGAAAAATTTTGTCCGAATAACTACTATTAGGGGGAAGTCCAACCCTAGTAGTTGTTATCCGGGGGAGGTTCTGCCCAAATAGCTTTTAATAGGAAAACTCTTATTCGGGAAAAACTCATCCCTAATAGTTTTTATTCGGGTGAAATTAGCTCCGCCCGAATAGCTACTTTGCGTTGGACCTCTGCTCAAATTTCAGGGATTAGAAATACGCGTTTGTCGACACGGGGGAGCCTTTCTTGACTCTTTTTTATTTACATAACTCGTATTTATTTATGTTTGAGTAGATTGATATCTAGGGGATAATATTGTAAATGTTAGTATTTTAATATACGGCCTCGGATTCGAATTATACGCTTTAAATGCAATACATGGCTTGTTTTAATTCAGTAATGTCTTTCATACGTAATGCTTTTTAGTAGATGTATGATTGTTTTACTATTATTATTGTCTTCCATAACGTAATGATGTTAAGTAGATGTTATGTTAGCTTTACTTCCGTGCCATGTATCCATGTTTTAAAAGAGAATCAAATAGCTTGACAAACTTAAAAGACTCCAAGAGACTATATGTAATGTTTTTAAGTAGACCATAATTTCTAGACTAGAAATGAGATGTTAGTTACTTAGTTGAAACAAACCTAGGGACAGATCCATACGAAGGATGGAGCGACACCTACATCAGAGCTAGTAATTAGGATTTTAATAGGCTAAGTTAATTGACTAGGTTAATGCTTGTAGCTTAACCTCTTGCATAGAATCAGATAATCCTGAATACCGAGTCTAGATTAATTGCCTCATTTACATATTCAACCCCTAGATCCCTACCCCTCATATTCACATTTAGTTAGTTTAATTTACTTCTGTATAATCAAACGCGCTGTATAAACTGTTACACTTCCACTTTAAACACTTTTACACTTTACTTCACTCACTTGCTAACGCGCTTCCCTGTGGTACGATTCCACACTTATAGCACACTACACTACGAAGATCCGTGCACTTGCGGCTATTTAAACTTGGTTGTTTTACACCGATTTTTACACACACAACTGATCACATCAAGTTTTTGGCGCCGTTGCCGGGGAAGCACGGTCTAGTTTAGTTTTTGAATTAAACTGTGAACTTGTCTTAAGTTTTATAATTATTGTTCATATTTATTTTAAATTGTATAAATTCTACTTATAAAGTATTTTGCATATAGTTTATAAAATTTGTATATTGTTTATATAATACTTGCACATAAACTGTTTATATTATGCTCTGTTAAAATAGCTTGCACATATACTTAGCTTAATTTATGTCTATAATTAAAGTACTTAGTTAAATTCTGTATTTATTTCCAGTACTTAGTTTACTTCCTGTATTTAGTTTAGCGTACTTAGCTTAGAGCCTTTTCATGAAGCTTGGGAAAGATTTATTGATCTTAGGAATCAGTGTCCTCACCATGAGTTTGCACGTCATGAACTCTTGTATTATTTCTTTAAAGGTCTTACACCTCAGCAGAAAATGATGGTTAATGCAATGAGCAATGGAGGTTTCTATAACCTCACAGCGAACGAAGCTTGGAGTAGAATTGAGAATATAGCTGAAGATTCTCTTTAGAACACAGCTATAGATAGAGAAACTAGAAGCACCCACAACCCCCAAAAGAGGGCATTGTTCGAGGTTAACTCTAACTCCAACACCCAATTGACCGACAAAGTAGATGCCCTAGCACTTCAATTAGAAAAATTCATGTCTCTAGGGTCTACTTCTTCACAAACTCCTCAAATCACGAAAATATGTGTTATATGTTATGCAGTAGATCACTCTACTCTAGACTGTCCAATCAGTTCACAATTTCTTGAATTCATACAAGAACAAGTCTTTGCCACTTAAAAACATACAAGGAATTACAATCCATATTCAAACACGTATAATCCTGGCTAGTGAGACAATCCCGTATTTTCGTGGCGACAAGGGAATCATGAGACTCAGTTTCATCAACAACAATATCAGAAAAGACGAGGAAACTATGAGCCTCAACAACAATATCAGAGGCCACAAAACTCTAACCCTCCTGGTTTGTACCAAGTTCAGAAAGAACCGTTCCGAACACAACAGAACAATTTCCCCGCTTTCCTCCTGCACAATCATTATCTGATGACAAATTTGATAAACTAGTGCAAATGTTCCAAGTTCAGCGACAGTCTATTGCCAAACTTGAGAAACAACTCAGGCAGATGGCCCAAACTTTAAGTAAGAGAGACGAGGGTAAGCTTCCATCATAGACCGTGGTAAACCCACGAGGACAATGTAGTAATGTCCAAATTGAGACCGCCCACAAACAGGCTAAGACCGTAACTACCCTTAGGAATGGGAAAGTGATAGACAAGGAGGATAGAAAGAAAGATAGGGATATTCCTGAGGAGATAGAGGAACCAAGATCGAGGTTTTAAGCAATAATGTTGATGACTCCCATAGGAATAAAAACCCAACGGTAGAGCCAATAGTTGAACCATCCTCTCAAGTACCTTTCCCAATAGCTTTGTCTCGTCCGAAGCCGAGTGTTGATCCAAAAAAACTCAAGGTCTTAGAGCATTTGAAAGATATTAAGATCAATCTGCCTTTAGTAGAGGTAATCCAACAAATCCCTACCTATGCCAAATTTCTAAAGGATTTGTGTGTAAGAAAGAGACGGATAAATAATATTCCAACGAAGGTCTGCCTAACTGAAAAGGTTAGAAACATCTGCACTAGAAGGCTTCCTCAAAAGTACAGTGACCCAGGAGCTTTCACCATTCCATGTTTAATTAATGACCAACGGGTAGAAAGCGCCTTGCTAGACTTAGGGTTTAGTGTTAACCTAATCCCTTACATAGTTTACCAAAGGCTAGTTCTTGGAGTGTTAACACTGACTAATGTGGCCCTTCAATTGGCAGATAGATCTGAGTGGAGACCTCGAGGTATTGTAGAGGATGTACTAGTTCGAATAGGAAAATTTCTGTTCCTAGTGGATTTCATTGTGTTAGACATAGAATTAGGCCCTAATAACAAAAATACAACTCCCGTTTTACTAGGAAGACCTTTTCTAGCAACAACTGGTATTGTTATTTACTGTAGGACGGGGATGATAGAACTGACATTTGGGAACATGAGAACGAAGTTAAGGGTTACTGATGCAGCCAATAAATTGAACCAGGATGAGGAAGAATAATGCTTCCATGTTGATACCATTGACTCATGCATAGATGAGTTTGCCAAATCAATCTTAACTCCTGATGAGGAGATAGCTGAACTTGAACGGCTATTGTTTGAATGCGACATTTCTCCTGAAATGGTCGCCTCTGCTTCCGTTGTTGTTGATCCAGATAAGGACGATCAAGTAACAACTCATTTCCTTGAAGTTTCAGATTGCCCCACAATTGAGTCTCCACCAGCGTTGGAACTCAAAACCTTGCCTGAACATCTTAAGTATACCTACTTAGGACATGAAAAGACCTTACCAGTCATCATTGCCCCGGATTTGACTACCGAGAATGAAGCTAAACTCTTGAAAGTCCTGAGTACTCACAAAAATGTGATAGGTTGGACAATTTTAGACTTGAAATGAATTGATCACTTTGTGTGTATGCACCGAATTCATCTCGAGGGAAGAGTTACTCCTTCTCGAGAAATTCAAAGAAGACTAAACCCAAAGACTGGTGATGTCATCCACAAATAGATCATCAAGTTACTTGATGCGGGTATTAGATACCCGATTTCTAATAGTTCATGGGTAAGTCCAGTAGAAGTTGTACCGAAGAAATCTGGGATTATTGTGGTCCTAAATGGAAAAGGTGAGCTAATTTATACATGCCTTTACTACTGGGTGGCGTGTATGCATTGATTACAGAAAGCTCAACTCCAAGACAAGGAAAGACTACTTCTCTTTACCCTTCCTTGACCAAGTCCTTGATAGAGTAGCCGGAGAATGCTACTACTGCTTCTTGGATGGGTATTCGGGATACAACCAAATCCCAGTCTTTCCTGAAGATCAGGAAAAAACTACATTCACTTGTCCCTATGGGACTTTTGCATTCAAGCGTATGCCTTTCGGTCTTTGCAACGCACCTGCGACGTTTCAAAGATGTATGATGGCCCTCTTCTCAGACATGATCAAAAAGTTCTTGGAAGTCTTCATGAATGACTTCTTAGTATTCGAAGCTATCTTCGACGAGTGCCTTATACATCTTTCACAAGTGCTTGACCAATGTGTTGAAATGAACCTGGTTCTAAGTTGGGAAAATAGTCATTTTATGGTTAAGCAATGTATAGTTCTGGGTCATGTTGTTACACAGGATGGAATCCATGTGGACCCAGCCAAAGTCGAGTTAATAGAAAAGCTGCCCGCACCCAAGACGGTGTGTGATATCAGATCTTTCCTTGGTCATGCCAGTTTCTATCGGCGTTTCATCAAGGATTTTAGCCATATAGCCCGACCTCTCTCTAGTCTCCTAGCACACGATACCGAATTCAACTTTGATGACAAGTGCTCAGAAGCTTTTGAGAAGCTCACATCCTTGCTATCCTCTGTTCCTATCATCCAACCTCCTGACTACAGTCTCCCCTTTGAGATAATGTACGATGCATCATACTATGCAGTAGGATCTGTATTAGGCCTGTGTAGGGATAAGCTGCCTACTGTGATATATTATGCTAGCAAAACCTTGGATGAAGCTCAAAAGAACTACACAACCACTGAAAAGGAATTGCTAGTTGTAGTCTTCTCCTAGGATAAGTTCAGATCTTACATCCTAGGATCCAAAGTAATAGTCTACACGGACCACACGACTTTGTGGTATTTATTGATCAAAAAAGATACAAAGCCCCATCTAATCAGTTGGTTATTACTCCTTCAAGAGTTCGACCTTGAAATCAAGGACAAGAAAGGAAGCGAGAACTCTGTTGCCGATCATCTATCACGTTTGGTACGTGATTCTCCTATTGATACTTTGCCTTTCAAAGATACGTTCCCTGACGAGCAACTTTTTGCTGTCTCACAGAAGACCCCGTGGTATGCCCACTATGTCAATTATCTGGTTACCCAAGAGCTTTCAACTTACTAGGGTAAACGAGAAAGGGAACGATTCATGACACAAGTCAAGTACTTTATCTGGGAAGATCCCTATCTTTTCAAGATTTGTGCCGATAAAGTCATTAGGAGATGTATTCTTGAGGACGAAATTGATAGCATTTTTAGATTCTGCCACACTGAAGCATGTGGTGGACATTTCAGAGGAAAAATGATAGCTACTAAAGTCCTACAATGTGGGTTTTTATGGTCTACTCTTTTCAAGGATGCTCAGCAATTCTGCAAAAATTGCCACCAATGTCAACAAGCTGGCTCTATCTCGAGAAGGGACATGATGCCCCTTACACCCATACTTATTTGTGAAATATTCGATGTTTGGGGTATACACTTCATGGGTCCCTTTCCTCCTTCCTCAGGTTATACTTATATTCTTGTCGATGTGGACTATGTGTCCAATTGGGTAAAAGCAGTGGCAACCCGAACCAATGACCACAAAGTTGTGGTCAAGTTCATTAAAGAGAACATCTTTTCTCGATTCGGGGTGCCACGTGTACTTATTAGTGACGGTGGATAGCACTTCCGTCACAGGACACTAGAAGCTCTTTTAAGAAAATACTCTATCCAGCACAAGATAGCAATGCCTTACCACCCACAAACAAGTGGTCAAGTAGAGGTATCAAATCAAGTCAATTCTTTAGAAAATGGTTAGGCCCGATCGAAAAGATTGGTCCAGTCGTCTGCATGACGTATTGTGGGCCTATCGTACTGCTTTTAAAACTCCCATAGGCATGTCCCCGTATAGATTGGTATACGGTAAAGTTTGCCACCTTCTTGTTGAGCTAGAGCATAAAGCCTATTGGGCTATTAAGGCCCTGAACTTTGACTTACAACAGGCAGGTGAAGGTAGAAAATTGGCGTTAAGTGAACTGGAAGAGCTTCGTTTCGAAGATTATAAGAATGCCAAACTCTACAAAGAAATAATGAAGAGGATTCATGATAGATCTATTCTGAGAAAAACCTTCTCTCTTTTTGATAAAGTTTGGTTATTTAACTCTAGACTAAGGTTCTTTCCAGGCAAATTGAGAACAAAGTTGGATGGTCCTCATGAGGTGATTAAAGCATATCCTTCTGGAGTTATCTTAATTAAGGATCCCACAGATGGGCGTCTCCTCACAATCAATGGACAAAGACTGAAGCATGCATTATGCATTCGATTCTAATGCAGTCCCTCATGAAGTTGAATCTATAGAACTTCAAGACCTTGCAGACATTCCATAAAAGGGAATTTGCCAAGTTGTGGCATTAAACTCAGTACAACCGTCTGGCTAAAGACGTTAAACTTAGCGCTACTAGAAGGCACTTAATACTCTTTTGTGTAAATATTTATTTAAATTATGTCGTTACATGTACTCTGTGAATCCTTCTCCAGTTTTAGGTAGTTTGGGTTTTAACCCTGAGGAATATTCATAGAGGTACTAGTGTTGTTATACTAGTGGTCACTATACGTTTCTGTGTGCGGTTAGCTTAATTATGTAACTCTGTCTTATAGTGTGAGCTACTCCACTACCTTAATGTAGTTTGGGTCTTTGGATATTACTTGATAAGGTAGTTAGAAGTGTGAGCATACACCAGACGTAACGTTTGTGATGTAAAACCCCACTGTTCTATCCTTGACCCTGTGGAACTTGCTTTGGCCTTAAGTGGCCGAAGGAGAGCACTAGATGTCGTGAGCACAGAAACCTCTGGAAAAGCTAGTCTTTGTAAGAGTATCAACTCTAGAACCCCATAAAAGAGTCTAAATGGTCTGGGTAGTTTATTTATTTGCTTTATGTATTAGTTAGTCTCCTTGACCGTAATTCTTTTTGACCCCCTCCCTTATATTATTTTGTATAGATTAACTTACTATTATTTTTGCTGTGTTGATGATAATCTGTAAAATGCTTTGTCTACTAATCTTTAATTGCAGAATGATACATGTTTTGGCAAAAGTTAGTAGAAAAGCTTTGACATCAACATAGAAATACTTCACATCAGGTGATATCTATCCTTACTACATTTCCCTTTATACCTGATCAACATGCGCTGACGAGTAAGCAAACCATAGGTTTGGGGATGTATCATTTGTCATTATGTTATTTTTGCATATTACACTCTCACTGTCTTACATTGCTATTTGTTCGAGGACAAGCAAAGTTTCGGTGTGGGGGTGCGTACATTTCATGAAAAACTTTTTCAAAATATACAAGAAATACACCATCTTTGTTCATTAGAAGAGTAGTTTGCTACCTTACTTATTTAAATGAGATGATTTAGATGATTTGATAACCTGTTTTGTTAGTTATGTATTGTGAAAAACTCTGTAAGAAAAACTTTGGAGTATTGTATTCATGAGTAAACCTTGTTGTTCTTCCTTTCTTCAATTGATAGCTATGTGATTATGAAATGATCGAGATAGGATTACCGTTTGTTATGAAAACTTCTTGTGATTGAAACTTAAACCATTATGCCATGATTGTACAATATGTTATGTTACTCTGTCTGTATGTACACTCTGAAAAAAAGAAAGAAAATAATAAAAAAATGGAAAAAGAAAAAAGAGTTGTACATACCTTTACTGTTGAATAAAAGTTTTGGTGTACATATGTTGTAAATCTCTAAGCACCACTATCCTAGACATTGTAATTTGGGATATGTGCTACAGTGTAAGGTTTCGAGCCTGGATATCTCGGGTAATTAAGGCATGTAGGGGTGCGTTTGAAACTTGGTAACCTCAGTCATAATGGCGAGGGATAGTTGGCCTTAAAGCCCATTACATGGGATATCCAGAAAGCAAAGGAAACTGAACACTATATAGAGAAATTATCAGTTGTACTTTTATATTTCTGGCAAATGTTAAAGGGTTAAGGCATGATCAAGAGTTTGATTCCAAATGTAGGAGAGAATATCAAAGTTCGATCTGTTTGCATATCTTGAAAATTGAGAAATTGCATGAACTTAATTTGCCTAGCTTACTTCTAAATATATACTCCGAAACAATCAATAGTCAATTTCCAATAAGAGTACCTATTTGAGAAACTTTGCAAAAGGTTCTCTTATCATGTTTATCATTAACTACTAAATAGGTTTAAGATAGTAGACTGCATTCCACATGTTTCAGATTTGGAAAATGTTGGGCAAACATATAAGATAGATTATTTCATCTGTTTTGACTTGTAAAAATCTTTGCAAATTTCACTTTCACATCTGTTTTAAAGACAGTCTTGCTTGAGGGCAAGCAAGGTTTAGGTTTGAGGATGTTGATATGATTGTATTTGCAGTACTAAAACCTTGGTATTTGTACTATATTTGTATCTTAACTTAGGGATAATTACAACACTTTGATACTTTCGATGCAATGTAGGAGAATACCGAAAAGTAGAAGTTCTGACCCAAAACAATCCAAAATGCAAATAACAAAGTGAACATTGGGGAAAACACGCATAATGGTGGAAGAATGGAGTCCTTAGAGTCGGAATTTGGCCGAAACTAGCACGTAATAAGACTCGGAACGATGAAAATAGCCCAAAAATGCATCGGTCAATGCTCGGTCAAAGCCCAGTCAAAAGTCAAATTCCAGCCCATAAAGTCAACAAAAAGGAGCTCGAGCGCATCTTCCTGGCGCTTGAGCGCCCTATGTAGAGAATTCCACCATCATCCAGAAGTGCCAAGTGGCGCAATGCAATTGGACGAGCAAAAAGGCGCTCGAGCGCCCATTTGCACCTTCCGGAGCATTCCAGAAGCCACCACGTGGCAACCTATCCATGGTTGAAGGCCAGGCGCGATCGAGCGCGCCTCTGAAATTTTGTGTATAAATAGACCCCCCCTCTGAATTTTGTAATTAATTTTGGATTTTGGTAATTTTTAGTCAATTTCTGAGTTTATTCAAGTTAATTCTAGTTAGTTTTTAGTCGTAGTTAATTAGTAGGATACGGAAAAAATCCCACCTAAGTAGTTCTTATTCAGGAAAATTTTGCCCGAATAACCACTATTAGGGGGAAGTCCGACCCTAGTAGTTGTTATCCGGGGGTGGTTTTACCCAAATAGCTTTTAATGGGAAAGCTCTTATTCGGGGGAAACTCATCTCTAGTAGTTCTTATTCGGGGGAAGCTAACTCCGCCTGAATAGCTACTTTGCGTCGAACCTTTGCTTAAATTTCAGGGATTAGAAATACGCATTCGTCGATACGGGGGAGCCTTTCTTGACTCTCTTTTATTTACATAACTCGTATTCATTTATGTCTGAGTAGATTGATATATAGGGGAGAATATTGTAAATGTTAGTCTTTTAATATACGGTCTCGGATTCAGAGTATACGCTTTAAATGCAATACATGGCTTATTTTAATTCAGTAATGTCTTTCATACGTAATGTTTTTCAGTAGATGTATGATTGCTTTACTATTATTATTGTCTTCTATAACGTAATGCTTTTAAGTAGATGTTATGTTAGCTTTACTTTAGTGCCATGTATCCATGTTTTAAAAGAGAATCAAATAGCTTGACAAACTTGAAAGATTCCAAGAGACTATAAGTAATGCTTTTAAGTAGACCATAGTTTTTAGACTAGAAAAGAGATGTTAGTTACTTAGTTGAAACAAACTTTTTATGCCAAGTTGCAAGGACAGATCCATACGAAGGATGAAACGACACCTACATCAGAACTAGTAATAAGGATTTTAATAGGCTAAGTTAATTGACTAGGTTAATGTTTGTAGCTTAACCTCTTGCATAGAATCAGAAAATCCTGAATACCGAGCCTAGATTAATTGTCTCATTTACATATTCAACCCCTATATCCCTACTTCTCGTATTCACATTTAGTTAGTTTAATTTAGTTGTAGTATAATCAAACGCCCTGTATAAACTGTTACACTTCTACTTTAAACATTTTCACACTTTACTTCACTCACTTGCTAACGCACTTCCCTGTGGTACGATTCTGCACTCATAGCACACTACACTATGAAGATCCGTGCACTTGCGGGTATTTAAACTTGGTTGTTTTACACCGATTTTTACACACACAACTGATCACATCAGGGATCCACATCCCTTCTTGCCAGTGACTTTGTCTCAGTTTATATGAAAACTGACTAAGAATTCCCACATTATAACTAATATCAAGTCTTGTGTTACAAAGAAAGATTAAACTTCCCACCAACCTTCTGTAGAGCTTGTTATCAACTTGTTCTGAAGGATTGTCAATTAATAACTTTGTATTCATTTCCATCAGGGTGACAACTGGTTTGCACTTGGACATACCAAATGCAGTCAAGAGCTCACGAACATATTGTTGCTGTAAAATAAAGATAGTATGAGGTTTTTGCCATTCCTCGATTCCCGAGCAATAATGAAGAAGACCAAGATTTGTCATTTCAAATTCTTGGCTCAACCATTCTTGCATCTTCCGAATAATATCTTCATGGTCACCAGTGATTAAAAGATCATCAACATATAGGACTACAATTACCTTGTTTCCTTGTTCACTTAGAACATACAAGTTGGCCTCTGATTTACTTCTATGGAAACCATGCTGCAAGAAAAAAGAATCTATACGTTTGTACCAAGCTCGCGGTGCTTGTTTTAACTCATATAAAGCCTTCTTCAATTTGCAGACTTTTTTTCTTCACCTGGTATTTAGAAGCCAGAAGGTTGTGCAACGTAGACATCTTCTTCAAGTTTCCTATTAAGGAAGGCTAATTTGACATCCATTTGATATACAATCCATCCAAAATGAGCGGTAACTGCAACAACTAACCTGATTGTTGTCATTTTTATTGTTGGAGCAAAGGTTTCATATACATCAAAACCTTCAACTTGTGAAAATCCTTGTGCTACAATGCGTGCCTTGTATTTTTCAAGGTTTCCATCTTCCTTGTATTTTACTTTCCAGATCCATTTAGTGCCGATGATTTTCTATTCAATGGGTTTTCAACGATCTCCCAAGTATCATTTTTCATGATACTATCATACTCGGCTTGCATAGCTGCTCTCCAATTTGGATCTGACATAGCTTCCTCCACAGTTACTGGTTCTTTTATCGTCTTGATGATTTGGGTCATCAAAGCCATGTTTACTAACTATTGTCCTGATCAATTTTGTTCTTCTATTCTTTTTGACATTCTTAACCCATCAGGACGTGGACTATCATCAGCAACTCCTAGATTTCTTTCATCAAAGAGCTATTGGAACCACTTTAGTTATGGCTTCCTTGTGGGTAAAACAAGTTGGTCTTCAGTCTCTTCATCATTAAAGACTTCTTCATTGTTCAACGGTCATTGTTCAGGCACTTAGTGGATTATTTCATCGGTTGATGACGAAATGGCAGGACTACTATCCTCCATTGAGTATGGTCACTTATTAAACACCACATCTTGGCTTATGATCACCTTCTTGGCCTTTACATCATAGAGTCTATATGCTTTAGACTCTTCACTATATCCCAAGAACATGCCCTTCTTACTCTTGTTATCTAATTTCTTTCTATTTTCATTTAGGATGTGTACAAAACATTCACACCTAAATTTTCTTAAATGAGACATCGAAGGTTTCATACCATAATAAGACTCATTAGGAGTCTTATCGTTGAGTACCTTGGTTGAGCACCGATTGAGGATGTATACCGTTGTGTTCACTGCTTCAGCGCAGAATGTGTTAGGTAGTCCAGCACCTTTCAACATACATTGAGCCATTTCTACAATTATTCGATTTCTTCGTTCTACAACTCTATTTTTTTATGGTATGTATGGAGCAATCAATTGGCGCTTAATCTCAAGCTTGTTGCAGTAGTTAGTGAACTTTGTATAACAGAATTCCCATCCACGATCGGTACAAAGTTTCTTTAATTGAGTTGTGTTCTCATTTGTCACAAATTTGTGCCACACTTTAAACTTTTCAAAAGCACCATCTTATCCCGAAAGAAGTACACCCACATCTTCCTACTATAATCATCGACTAACATCATAAAGTAGGAAAATCCTCCCAACGCCATGGTAGTCATTTTTCCGCAGAGGTAAGCATGTACCAACTCTAGAGAAGCCTTTGATCAGTTATGACTCTCTTTAGGAAATGAATGTCTATGTTACTTGCCCAGCATACAAGTTTCACATGGTCCTTCAACTTCTTCAATTGAAGGCAAGTTGCCCACCATCTTTTTCTTTTGCATTTCCTTTAACACAGTATTGAAAATGTACCCGAACCTTTCATGCCAAAGTTGACTTGTTTTTGTATCCACGATAGCAGAAAGAAAGCTGATTTTGTAAAGGTTATTTTTATGAATACCTTTACTTACTATATTTTTATCCTTATCAAGAATCAAAGCTCCCGTCTTCTTGAACTGCATTTCTCGATTATTATCTGTAATAGCAGCTACAGATAGCAAATTTTTGGTGATCTAGGGTACAAAGAGTATGTTGAACAGCTTCTTGCTTCTTCCATCTTTAGACACGAGTGAGATGGTTCCAATTCCCTCAACGGGATACCTAGTATTATTCTTGACAACAACATTCATTGGTTATGGTAGAGGTTTTATAGAGTTATATAACTCCTTATTGCTGGTCATGTGTCGGGAAGTTCCACTAACTAACACTCATATACTTGTTTGATGTATATGTGCAGTAGTACATGTTTCTTCTGTTATATTTGTTATAGTAAACAAATGCACTTCTGTTTCAGGTGAATTGGCAGACTTTTTATTTTTCCAATTTGGCTTTAGAGTTCTATTCTTCTCGTCATGGATTCGTTTCCTGCAATCTTTGACAGCATGACCTTTCTTATTGCAGTAGTAGCACGATCCAGAGAACATCTTCTTCTTTGTTTTCTTCTTTTCTTCTTGGCCACTCCTCGCCTTGGCTGCAAAGGCAAAGTCAGGTTGATTTTTTCTACTTTTCAGCCTCATTTCTTTATCTATCAACATGGAAGTGAATTCTTCAAACGACAAAGGAGGAATGTGAACTTGCGTATTGAGTGTTGTCACAAGGCCATCTTATTTTGAAGACAATACCCTAATACACCTTCGAGCTAGTTCCTCGAATGATTTGGAAATACCAACTGTTTCCATTTGATCATGTAGGTTTTTCATCCTACTAATAAATGACTCAACTGCTTCAACTTCACTTAATCACTTAGCAACTAACTGGTTCTCCAAGTTCTGAATGCAAGTCTGGTTCCTTGTTTCTTACTAATTTTTCAGTATGTTACAAGCTTCAGATGTCTTGGTTGTGTGTTGAATAAGAGTGATGACAGAATCCTGAACATTTGTAACAATTGCACAAAGTGCATCAGCGTTTCGTCTCCTCTATTCTTTGACAAGTTGAGGATCTGGAGGAGTGGTCTTTTTTGTATCATCTTCAGCATGGACTGCAACTGTTTCTGCATCTGTGCCTAATACTGTATCAAGGAGTTCATAAAAGTCCAGAACCATAGTGATTTTGAACTTCCACAATACGTAGTTCGTGCCATCAAGCTTTCACTCTGTGAAGGTAGGGGGACAAATACGAATTATTAGTACTAAACTGAACTAGAACTGGTAGAAGAAGAACTAGCACATTGAGTAGTCATAGTTGTTGAGTTTTACTAAATAAGATTGTTGTTAAGAGCCTCTTAAGCTCTTGATACGATGAAAGAATATAACAAATTTCCCAGAAATGTCTTAACAACACTCAAGTAGAAAGACAATACTATTTTTTATAACAATTCAATATAACACTTACAAGATAATTGTCTCACCGTGCACTCTCAAGATTAGAGCTTCAATGGCTCTGGACTTACAAGAAGAATACAAGAAAGAAAACTAACTTTGGGTTTGTGTTTGGAGGTGTGTTGTGGATGAATTTGATGAACTAATACATTCCTATTTATACGATTTAGCTAGCCTGCCATAGGAGACTTCCTAACAAATATATTTCACCTTGGTTGGCTAATTTTCTACCTTGGTTGGCTTTACCAACCTTATTCAAAGTCCATCAACCAAACTAGACCACATGGGTGGCTAAACCAATTTCTAAGAAGCTTCCTTTGGTCAAATTTGTTGACTTTAGCATTGCGTCATCCCGACGTCATCTTAGGTAACTCCAAATTCCTGAACTTCTTTCTTGTAGCGATCACGGTCCCTTTTGACCTCATTGACGTTCAAGTCGAAATCGTTAATTTATGCTACCATATAATTAACGATACTTATTATGAGGTAGGCATTGACATATACCAACATACATAAGGCCTTATATTTCGTCACTATTCTCAAAGTTTTCACAAGATTTCGTCTTGTCCTTCTGTTTTCTCACATGTCTAAATTTTAATTGCTTTGGACGTTGTTCTAATTATGTTGAGAATCAAACAAATGCAAAGTGAAATCTTTGGGACGATCTTATTCGGTAATACTTTTTTGATTCGTTCAAAAAAAAAATTTGATGAAAAAGGTATATCAAGAGAGCAAATTATTCCTAGAGCTCTGCAACTATGAGATGTAATAGAAAATGAATAAAACCTTATTGGACGTGATTAAGTATATGATGCCTCATATAAATTTCTCAATTTGGGGTTGGGAATATGCAACTGCCGTATTTATACTTAATGGAATGCCCTTAAATCTATCACTTCAACTCTCTATAAGTCATGGATAGGTAGTGAACCAGTCCTCAATGACTTATGACCCTGAGAGTTGGCTACTTTGTTCATAATATTTCTCATAAGCATGAGACATTGAAACCGAAAGAAAATAGGTGTATTTTTATTTGGTACATTGAACACTCCAAATGAAATGTTCATTGATGAACAAATAGTGGGAGTATGCCTGAACTCAATATTCTTGGATATATATTTTCCTACTAAGGGTTACTTTCACAAGGAAATTCAGTTATTTGAATTGAATGCTCCTAATGGTTCTATCTCTCATAGTTTTTCAGTTGAAAAT
The DNA here is from genome assembly GCA_037974665.1 of Ehretia macrophylla. Taxonomy (NCBI): domain Eukaryota; kingdom Viridiplantae; phylum Streptophyta; class Magnoliopsida; order Boraginales; family Ehretiaceae; genus Ehretia; species Ehretia macrophylla. The sequence continues at coordinate 2,270,382 of CM075777.1, forward strand.
GAGAACTTGCTTTCGTTCACTAATCAAAGAGAAAGATAAACACCGGTTTGGTCAACTTGAATTCATTTTGCAATCAATGTGAATACATTTCACTACCAAATAATTATGAAAATAAGTTTTTCATACGATTACTAGTTAAGATGATGATGAGCCTAAGATAGTGGCTAAAGCTCTCTCATCCTTTTGTAACGGAATGTTAGATGAAAGTAATAGAAGAGCAATTGAATCCAATGTGAGATATAAAGCTTGCTAGTGGCTAAAAGTTGTACCCAAATAGAGAGTATTACTTGTGAGTAAACTTTCTTTCGTTGTTAGGTTTTTCCTAATTCACCTATTTCTGATCATGTCACTCAATTGAACCTCAAATTACATCAGGTGGATGTAAAGAAGACATTTCTTAGTGATAAAATGTATGAATAATTCATTTTTTATTATTCTAAATTGGTTCAAGAAGACAACTATGTATGTGTCAAAAGTCTGAAAATAGATATGTGATTATATTCCTCTATGTGAATGACATATTGTTGGCCAGAAATGACAAGGAGTATATAATCACTATTAAAAAGTGATTGTCCTTAACTTTGTGGGATGAAAGACATAGGTGAAGTAACTTATGTGTTTGAAGTTTAGATTCAGAGGGATCAATATAAAGACTTCTTGTTTTGTTGCAAATGTCATTTGTCAATAAAGTTCTTGAATGATTCCATATGTGGGTCTACAAACCCATAGATGCTTCTATACCCGAGAGTGAAAGCCTGAATCGAATGATGTGTCCCGAAAAGCCAGAATAGATTGATGAGATAAGAGTGTTCCTTATTCAAGTACCATAAGAAGGTTGGTATATATTGTGGTGTGTACATGGCCAGATATTTATTTTTGCCATGCGATTGATAAGTTGTTGTTAATCAAATCTTATACGAGCTCAGTGGAGCGTTGTCAAACATGATCATGAGGTATTTGAAAGGCAATTTAGATTTTGCCTATGCCATTAAAGTGTTGATGTAATACTCGTGCCAAAGGTGAGTCGAAATAAATTGATGATTATTAAGAAATGACCCGTTAATGTTTAAAAAGATAATAAGTTGTGTGATATGTGTTGAAAGTGATGCCGGGACATTTAAGATGGATATCGAGTTCAATTAAATAAGTTTTACTCGGAAGTTACGAGTCAATTTTGGGTCAACTTTGGAATTAAACCTGCACCAATTGGTGAAGAGTTAGGTGGTGAATTATATATGGTTGGAAAGCTCTGTGAGTCTATTTTCTAACGCTTCAAACCGTTCGTGAATTAGGGTTTTCTAGAAGGAGTTATGGCCGTTTTCGTAAAATATTGCGGAGATGTTTTGTTTACGCGGGTTTGACTGAAGCTTTGACAATTTGTTGACCTTCTACTTAAGCAATTTTCATCAAAATAAGCCCAAAATCAGCTCCTTCTTCCCCAAATCAGCCATCAAACCCTTGCCAACGTGAATAGTAAAAATTTTGCAATTTTAGCTATTTGAAGGTCAAGGAGAAGGTTCCAAAGGCCAAACCAAATATTTTCCGACTCGTTTCATCGTGCTCTATCTTTCTACCGTTCATATTTTGCATTTTGGAATGAAAAATTGTGAGGGAATTTTCTATCAAATCTTTCAAAAGTTCATTCTTATGTTATATAATGCTAGGATTACATTTGTATCTTGCTAATTAGATGTTAGGGAACACTTTTACCGATTAGTTTTGGTTTTTAACATATTTTCTTGTAATTGAATTTTATGCTTTATTTATGAGTTTTAATTGTTAGAATTTGATGTAAATAAGTGTTCTTAGCTAGTATTCATGGCCTATATATGTTCAATTATCATTCTAGCATGTTTATAACACGAAATTGCAACTTGGTGCAAGGTTTAGCATGATTTTTGGGGCTGAAATTCCAGCATGAACAGTGGACTGTTACACGCTGGAATTTCAGTGATTGGGGGGGCTTTTGGGCTTCTCTCGGGGTCTATAAATGTTGTACTAGGTTGCCTCTAGGTTAGGTAATTGATTGCAGTTCGTTTGATTGTGTTATTGCTTAGTTTGTTGCTATAGATGTTGTCATTAGTTGTAATGATTGTTGTTTGTTTTACTTGGTTATTAAATGTGTTGTTTAAGTTCGAATGTTGTTAAATGTACTTAGAGTCGGTAAATGCATAAAGTATGGGTTAACGGATAGGTAACATACTTTGTTACCTAGCCTATATGTTGTTAATTGAGTTATATTATTGCTTAAATGCCAATTTTGTTATATATGTTGCATATGCATGAGAGACAACCTACTTTTTGTCTTCTCTAAATGTTATGAATGTTAATGTTTATGAATATGGTTGCAACCTTAAAATGAGATACAGTAGGTTTGTGTTACACTAGGCGGCATAGGGCTTGCCAGAAGATAATACGACTACCGGTATTCTAATCTCTACCCGAATGAACGGAGTGTTTCATAGGGTTTGGGTCATAGGATTTGGTGTACTTTCAGGGTACAACTGTAGGTGTTTAAGGGAAGAGTTCATGATGGTGTTTAGGGGACGACATCAACAATAAATGAGTGTATCTTTGCTATGTGGTTATTTACTTTATTTTACTCACATTTTTTATGCTTATTGCAATGGACATGCATGGCGTGTTTTCAAAAGAGTTTGCGAAATCTAAAATGTTTTCCAAAACTTCCTGTGCATTGTCCTCCCTCATTGAGCATTGTGTTTTGCTCACCCTCTTTCACTAACATTTCAAGTGGAACCAAGTTAGAGCCTGAAGGAGATTGGAAGTGAATTCTCTGTTATCTTGCTTTGGATGATGTTTATCATTTGTGGATTATGTAGATTATGATGCATTTGGAGGATTATTGTGGAAATGTATTCTTGGGTATTGAAGAATTATTGCGAGGACTTATTGTTGTATATTCTTGAATGTATTTGAAAAGTAGTTTTATGGCTTGAGCCTTTGATCTGGTGGTATGTTGTCTATCTTGGGATGTTCAGAAGACTTTATTGTCATGTCATATGGAGTGGTATTATTATATGTGGTTGAGTTCTTCTGCGTGCAAGTACATGATTAGTCCACGGTACAATGGAGACTCTGTCCGTTTGTCGGGTCCTGACTTGTATTTGAGATGTTTCAATGGTTGGTTGTATTGTTTTATTGATACTAGTGCAAGGGATAATGAAGTGTACCTTAGCGAACTTGGCAGAAGTAATCTTTTTAAGCTCGTAACATCACGATCCCAAGTTGTTCGATGCTTTGTAAGCTTGGATATTATTCTATTTCTTTGGTATTAGAGACTGTTGTAGTGATTGCAAATTGGGGTTGTGACAGATGATCTTTGTTGGAAGAGATCCACATATGCTAACTTAAGTGGTGATCCAGATAAGCGATAAGTTACCTCTTGGTATATTTTATTGCTGATTAATAGTATTACTTCATGGAGTAGCAAGAAGCAAACATGCATAGTATTGTCAACTGTGGAAATTGAGTTATGTGGCCTGCTCAGCAACTATATAAGGGACAGTATGGCTCGAGAGATTATGATGGACTTGAAATGAGTCAGTTGCTAGACGAGCAATGACGATCTATTGTATCCACTAATTAACTATTGCCTATCCTAAGGATCCTAAATTTTATGGCGAGACTTAGTACATAAACATTAAGTATGACTTTGTGTCATAAAAAGAAGTGACTATAGAACACTTACCTACACATGAGATGGAAGTGACCCACTCTATAAGCCCATCGCCAAAGATATATATTTATTGCAGTAGAATCTCTAAGACTGCGTAGGACATATTAGCATCACATATTAGCATCGAAAGGTATGTCGACAGGTTGATGAGATTGGCTCTCTCACATGAGCAATTACTTTTGGCACAATGAGAGCGTGCAGAGATGAGACAGAATGAGTTGGTTAGTATTCTTCGAAAAATACTATACTCATAAAAGATGCGTTGCCTTAAGAATTAGTCTGGAATGAGTTCCTATGATAATATTAAGATGATACCTCTTAATTGTATATGTTACAAGTAAAGACTGACATGAAGTCGATATAGATTCCCACGATCCATATAACCTGTTTATAGTCAGATGTGAAACCTAGATTACTAGGTATATTAAGTTTGAGAATTTAGTTTAGTTACTAAGTGATAACTAAACCAAGATCTATCCGGTATTTGATTTGAATAAAGACGTACGTCTTTTGAGGGGAAGTTACACCGGAACACATGTTTCATATCATGTGTGCTTTGCGGCCATATAAGAAAGTAGGTGAATGGATCCCTGTTTCACCACTGTGTGAGTTCTTGAAATAATAGATGCTTCTTTGGGATACCCTTAGTGACCTACGCTCATATTCTGATAGGTCAAAATCAATGTTAGCTACTTTGGTGTATCACCTAAAGATCACGTTACATTCAATCATATGGGACATGTTCGGAAAAACAGTTGACTTGACCTAGAAGGATATTAAAGCGAAAAGAAAAATGTTCACATCTAGGCCCACATGTGTTCATTGGTCGACCAGTTATACTATTTTTGTGATTGAACAATCTTTGTGATTGAACATAACTACGAATACATGTTTGAGATTTAAACGTCAAACATAGCCTACGAGGGATAAGGTATATGTTGACTGATGTGGACTTAAACTGGTCTAGGGTACAACGAGACTTTTTCTTCCGTTGAAGACCGTAGCTCCCATGTCATTCCTAATAGGTGCATGGTTTCAAGCTTCCACTTGTTGTGTGCTCGTGAGTTGCACGACTTATTTGTTCGTATGAATTTGATGATAGTTCCCGATAAAGTCGTAGAGAGAGATAGTGGTGGATAAAGGTCTACCTATCTTGTGTAAGTAAGAGATGTTGGATTTTGGTATTGAGTCGCCCAATATGGGTTGACCCGATCTGACCCATTTGTGAAAAATGGGTCAGATTAAAAGTTAGAACTGTAAGTTCATTTCTTGTGAGAAATAAGAAAACAGAAGACAGAATACTGTCTTCTTCTCCTTTGCTCTCTTTCAAATTCACCATATTTATTGTGTGTAAATATCAAACTCTTAAGTTGTGAACATATAATTCAAAATTAAATTCGTACTTTGAAATCGTTATACGAAGCCAAATCTATCGTAGTGTCCCAACTCCAGTCTTGTGTGCACCTGATTCCAAGTATATACTCTGCAATCAGAAAAGACTAGGATATTGATGACTGTGAACACACGGCAGTTGTGATCAACAACAAAATGTAATCTAAAGCAGAAAGTGTGAATTTTGCTTGAGAGCAAGAAAGAATCCTATGAATGAAGAGTGTATTTCTATCTAGTAGATCTCTCTCATATATGGCTTTTGGATTTAACATTGTAAGAGGAATCTCCAGCAGTTTGGGGACAGCACTGTAGAGCTAAGACTCCGCCCCGAACATTTAGGGACCACTTGGCGTCTTTAAGAACGTCTATATTTGTGTACTTGTTGTTTAAATGGAACTCCATCCATCCCAGGAGCGTGTGTGGACGCGCGACAACAGTAGCGTGTGATTGTCTACTAATTTTTATTTTATTTTATTAAAATGGTTTAGAAAAAGAATAAAATCATTGTCACACTAACGTGAAAATGAAAAGATAATCAACCTAACAGTTGTTTAAAAATGATAAGTGGAGGGTGGATTGCTGTCTGCTCCAGAATAGTCTTACCATTGAAGTAAAGTTAGTTGAAAGGTGGGCAAAGCCATTGAGTGTGAAAGTGGCCAACCCCTCTCTCCCTTCTTCGCATCATCATCATCACCAATGGTCATCAAGCACCTAAAACAAAAGAAAATTATAAATACACTTACAAAAGGTGAAAGGTAAAGCGAAGAAAAGTGGTAAAGTTGATATACCCTTTGCCACCAACAACTAGCTAGAAATATATTCAAAGTATAGGGAAAGTAGTTCTTCAATTTTGAAAACCAAGAATTTCTTTACCAAAAGCTATGAGGGAAAGAACCATGTTATGCCATAGAAAAGTAGAAGTAGGCTAGAGAGAGAGAAAACAAAGAGAGAGAGAGAGAGAGAGAGAGAGAGAGAGAGAGAGAGAGGTTTAATTAGCAGTTTCTTGGTTGCAGTACTTTTGGTTCGGTGCAGCTTTCTGCAAGCCTATGGAAAAATATATTAAGGTACAAAAATCTTAATTTAATATTTACAAGCATGGACATGATCTCTTGGGATTATTCCAAATATTATCTTGTAGATTATGGAAATAGTAAACTTCCCTCTCATCTCTGTGTTATTTTGTTTTCTGGGTAAGTGTGCTTTTTGTGTTGGTTAATTAATTCTTCATCTTGATCCATATCCTCTCTTGGCTCTCCTGCCTGAATTATGATATTACATCTACAAACTCTCTCTCTCTCTCTCTCTCTCTCTCTGTGTTTGTGTGTGAGAGAGAGTGTGTGTGTGTTTTTACTTGATATAAAAGAAAAAATAAAATATCTGTTTTCTGAATTTGTAGTTGTGGCACCTTATATACTTCAAATGAATTTGGAGGTCCTTCTTTAGACTTGTGAGCCAAAACAGAAACATACAAATATTTATAGAATATTCAGAATCTTACATGAGGAGAGGAATTGTACCATCCTTATATGGCTGTTTCTGGGTGGGGAAGTTAAAATTCACCTTTTTTTATTGATTTTTGTCTTCTAATATTTTGCCATTTAAAGTCAATTTTACTGTAGCATTTGAAAATAAATATGAAAATTTTGATGGTTTATCTGTTATAATTGGAGCTCTTTGCTTTATCTTGTTCTTTATTTCAACTTCAAAATTGTTAAGCAACGATATATATCTTATATGAAGTTGATATGATGCAGCTTGTCGTGTTGATTATTTTAATGTATCTTCCCCGTATGAGAGGGGAATGGCCTATTATAACCATTTTCCTAAAACACATGGAGCTGTAATTATATGCCTGTGACAAATAAATGGTTCCATTTTGAAGTTTTCTTCGCCTAAAATCAAAATATACCTGCATACAACTTAGTATGTAATATTTCAATAATTCACATCAATTAATGTGATAGTTTCGGGGTGTATTGATGTGAATAGTTTCGGGGTGTATGTTTTGATTGTTAGTGTATTGCCTCTTCTTATCTAGGTGAAAGAGTAATGCAAGTAACATGGGAAGGAAAGGGAGTTGGTTTTCAGCAATCAAACGAGTTTTTGTACCCAGCTCCAAGGACAAGTCCACTGATGTAAGTAAATTATTCAACACCCAACTTTTTGTATAAATATTGTTGACAGCTACGTCAAATTTTTTTTTTTTTTTTTTGTGCTTAGGCCGTCACAGTTTCTTCAGTACAAATAGCTGAATTTAGCTTCAAACATATTGGGGATGTAGATCTTGGGTTATTGGGACAAATGTATCATGAACATACTATCTTTGTGGTAAAGAAGGAAGATAGAAAGTTATTGTCAGCGGGCAATTATATAGCTGTCCCTTCTTTGCCTCTTCTGGAGAAAGTTCGATCACATTCTTGATATTTCATCGATTTCTCAAATATAATTGACAAATCAATTTTGTTAGGATTTATATTCTAGACAAAATTGAAGTCTTGATCAATTCATACTGCATTTGGTTGCTTTTTGGTAAGTAGTGCATCAACTAGGAGGCAATCTGAAATCAAGATTATCAAAACCAAAGTTGACATATTATTTGCAGTTCACAAGCATACAGGCAGTCACCTTACTATTACAGAATATTGTTGCAGGCGTCAGAGAAAAAAAGCGCAAAAGAAAAGAAGAAGAGCCGAGGGATACTGAGGCATGGAGAGACTAAATCATTCATTCCCCTCTTCAGAGAACCAAGCAGTATTGAAAAAATATTGGGGGAAGCAGATGAACAAAAATTATTTCTTAGGCCTCCTGTATCTTCAGAACAACCACAAACACCAACAGTGTTGCCTGCGTGGCCAACCTCACCAAGGATTGCTTCACCTAAAGCTGCTTCTCCTCCTCGTGTGGGTTCTTCTAGGCCTTCTCCTCCAATCATTGCCTCTTCTAGGCCTTCTCTACCTGGAGTTGCTTCTCAAAGGGCTTCATCCCCGAGGACTGCCTCTCCAAAGGTTTCTTCCCCTAAGGCGTCTTCTCCAAGAGTAACTCAACAACACAAGGAAATCCGCTATACTTACAGACCAGAACCAACTTTAAGAAACCTCCATCTTTCAGCCACCAAGATCCAAGCAGCTTATAGAGGCTACATAGTAAGCGTATAACTTGATTGCTCCCTGTACCAATAAAAATTTCCTTCTCTTAATGTGTCTGAATTTGGAATGTTTTCCCCTGCAACCACATTGCTAAATAAATAATCACTAAGACACATATAGAATATGTTGGCCACTTGATTTTACCTTGATTTGTATAGAATCCACCTCATATTGTTGCGACTTCAAGGTGACATACACTTAAGAGTAGATCATTCATAAAACATTTTAAGTTCATCGTGCTTCTTGATTGCTTCTAAACTCTTAAGCAGGTATGAAATATCATTGTTAAGGGTAAATACCAGAAATGGTCCCTAAAATATGTTCAGAGTTTGGTTTTGGTCTCTAAACTGTGCAAAGTGTTTCACCGTTAAGTCTTTCAAGTCATTACACATGTTACATTTTAACAAGAACCAATTCTGTTTAACTTCTGGACAGGAGTCACTTTAAAGGTGAAACGTTTTGCATAGTTCAATAGCTAAAGAGAGCAGAAAGGATAATTTACTGACCAATCCAAACTTTGCGCATAATTTGGGGACCAATTCTGGAATTTAACCTATTATGAAAACCAGAAACATGCAGCTCAAGGTACATGGCTTATTGACAATATTGAGTTGTTTAAGTAGAAACAAATGTCCTTCTCTGATAAACCTACTCATCTGTTTTCTTGTCCCAAAAGCTTAGCTTGATGTGCTAATGAAACTTGCTACCATTGAACCTATTGAAAGCCTTAAAACTGAGAGAAAAGTGGATAATTATATGGTATAGGCATGATTTCTGGCTCCATAATAATTGGTCAGTAAAGGCAATTTTCAGGTTGAGTACCTAAATCCTTGTACTTGTTGTTGTCTTTTATGAATAGGAAGAGAAGCAATTAATATGCAGTTTAAATTAGCTCAAAGTGGCATTTTGAGTTTTATGACTCTCTTAATTATGACCGTGTGAAGATCAAGTATGTTTTAATTCAATACTCTGTTTTACAGGCGAGGAGGAGTTATAGAGCTTTAAGGGGCCTGGTGAGGCTTCAGGGAGTCATAAGAGGCCAGAACGTGCAGCGTCAGACGATGAATGCAATGAAACAAATGCAACTTTTGGTTAAGGTTCAGACTCAAATTCAGTCACGAAGAATCCAAATGTTAGAAAACCAAGCACTACAGCGCCAAGCATACAAGAATGACAAGGAAGTGGAGAGTACAATAAGCAAATGGACCTTAAATCAGTTGGTGAGTTCACATGTTTGCTTTCTTAGAGATAGCACTCAGCATAGAAATCTCTCTGTTTGTCCTTGTTGCCCATTCCTGCTTCTTTTCATTTGTCTCGGGTATTTATCCTAACAATGATAGAAGTCTGACTGATGGGTTGACCGGTCCTGTCATTACAGCCTCATTTAAATAGGAAATTAATTTGAAACAGATGTTAACTTGGTGTTCATCATATCTATGTTTTTCTTTCATGGCCTTCTGATTGCTGTTATCAAGTGTTATAGTTAGCTTCTTAGAATGTCAACCTAAAAGTTATGTAACTACATGATGTGGATTTTACCACCAATGTTTACAATGTGGAGTGAGTTTTCTTCTGGAAAAGTTTACTTCTGTTTTTATTCAATAAAATCTTCTGATTTAGGTTGATGGTCAACATGAAGACTGGGATGATAGCTTGCTCACGAAAGAGGAAATAGAAGCAAGACTGAATAGAAAAGTGGAGGCAGTCGTCAAGAGAGAAAGAGCAATGGCTTATGCATATTCTCACCAGGTACTCTCGAAACACTTTAATTTAGCAAACTGATTATTTGAGACTACATTTCTGGTGAATATGTCTTTGATTATATAATGTAATCGAGTCGGGCTACATTACACGATTAAGAACTAATATAAGTATTCTTCAATCAGGGAAACTTTCTACATTGGCTTGTGTTTTTTATATGCTATTAATTCACTATGCAAAGACTTCTATCCTGTACATACATATTTTAACAGATCAAATTATCTTTCTGATTTTGGCTTTTTCGTATAATCATCACCAGACTGTAAATTTATTGGTTAGACCCAAAGAACAATTAAAAGTTACTGTTACAGAATCTATCTGCGATCCTTAATTAGGTTGAATCTTGTTTTCTCTTGGTTGAAGGGAAAACAGAATAAATAAAAAAAGTAGGTAACTTTCCACACGGTGGTGGGTTCCATTCCTAGGGGAGAGGAGATGAGATTACGAAGGTAAAGGGTGGTATCATATTGAAAACCAAAAACAAATAAAATAAAAGAAAAAACCAAGAGAAAAGGAAAAAAAAATGGTGAAAGAGTAAAGCTTCAGTCCTAAATGAATTTCAGTCTCTAGAACCAATGATAGCTTTTAGTGAAATTGAAAGCTTGTAACTTGACTAGTTAATGGCTTTAACCTCACAGATATATGAGTTCACGTTGCAGTAACAAGAAATATAGAATTATTTGGAAGTCATGTGCTCCTAAGATGAAAATAAGCCCCATCAGGGTGCTACGCATGGCAGTGTCAACGTAAAGCATGCAATTGTGAAAGCAGAATTAACATGTAGAAACTGTCACAATTCATCTAATTTTCTGACTTGTTTTCACCTTTGATTCAATAAATCTGGTATCAGTTGTGGAAGCCCCATTCTACTGTTCAATCAGCTGATGTACGATCTAGTGGATTTCCCTGGTGGTGGAACTGGTTAGAACGCCAACTACTTCCTACAAATCCTTCTGAGGGCGAAAGACCAACGAAGAATGTTCATCTAACACCACCAAGGCTGATCTCAGAGCACAAGCCAAGTCCAAGACTTCAGACGAGCAGCTTTAAGCCCCATCATTATGGATATGACAATCATGAAGCAGTCACACCAAGGTCATCAAAATCAACAGTACCGATAAGGACGAAGCAAATGCATACTCCAAGTAGAACACCCCCAGCAAACAGCTCAAGTCTACTAATGAAATATTCAAAACCAAGAGCTGGTGGTGTTGATTCCAGATTTGATGTTCCAATGAAGGATGATGAGAGTCTCACAAGCTGCCCACCATTTTCAGTTCCGAGTTACATGCAGCCTACAGTCTCAGCTAAAGCAAAAGTGAGAGCAAGTAGTAATCCAAAGGAGAGGATTCTCGGGACGCCTGGAAACGATTCAAAGCGGAGATTTTCATTTCCTTTAACTCCAAATATTGCTTCTTTCAAGTGGAACAAAGGATCTAGCAAAGATTCTGCTTCTCAAAGGGTATTGGAGAAACATACTCAACAGTCTGTAGTGAGTGTGGATTCAGCTGTTTCTATGCCAGCAGCAGTTGGCAGGAGACCTTTTAATAGATTTGTGTGATTGGCTCTCTTCTTCTGTTTGTTAATTTTTTTGTATTGGTTTTTTTTTCTTTTTTAACGCTGTTTTTATTCGACAATACTGAGTGTATGGGTTGCTGATATCTTGATTACAGAAAACTGATTGTACAATAATAAACAAAGGATAGGAAATGGTGGCTTGTTATCAGGAGGGAAGTTCCATGCAGTGTGTATTATTTACTCCTATCCTTTTGCATTTGCGAACGATAATGTTTGTTCAAGTTTCCATCACTTCAATTGCATCGAAAGAAAGTAGACGACTGTGATACGTTTGGTTTTTAATGTACTGGTTGTATCAACTCACATATTTCTTATATCCAGACACCCAGTTGGGAAGCTTCTAGTTATAAAATACACTTATACCTGTTCTGTTCTGTTCTGTTCTGTAGTAATATATGATATTTATGGTATTTGTTTTCAAGTTTTCTGTAGCTTGCAAGTCTTAGGATTGAAGATGAATCTCATCAAAGGATTTCACTTATCTTATTTATGTCATTGTCATCCCTATTTAGCCGATCCCCTTTCCACATGGCATTCGGGGGCGGGGTACAGCCTACAGGGCTGAAACACTTGGCAATTGAATAAACACTGAAGTGGAATATCCTTCTCTTTCTTCTAAGTCGCATTTATTTGGCAATGACTAAATGGTGAGAAAAAGCAAATCTCTAGTGGGTCGTGAATTTTTATCATATCTACCGGTTGTTTGTCAAATTTGAAGAATACGGAAGCTTTAAAAACATGTTCAATTCTTCACAAAATAATAATAATAAAAAAAACGTGTTTAATTAAAACAATGAGTTCTTGGTTTTTTTTTGTCAAAAGTATTATATTTTATTATACAGTCAACCAACACCGGTTAAGTCAAAAGTATTTTATTTTTTCAAAGATATTGTTATATGATAACTTATACACTTACATGCATCAGTTTATATAATAGTTTATTCCATTGCATGGTTTTAATTGGTGCATGCAATTTTTTTTTTTTTTCTGTTCGTGCTTGATAGTTATTTAGATTTGCATTATGGAAATAGTCTTTTGCAAAAATACAAGTAATGCCTTGTAAACTAAACCAAACATGGGTGCAACCCTTCTCAAATTTTGAGCACAGGACTAGATAGTTATTCATTTTTTCTGAGGCTTTACGCTTTTTTTCCAATTTTTATAATAAAATAAGTTTTTATATGTTACTTTTCTAAAATTTCTATAATGAAGAGATTAAGATATTTAATTGAATTTCATCTAATCATTATCTATGGTCATGAGAGCATCAACCTATAAATGTTTTCATTGATTAGTTGGGAACTTAGTTTGAAAATTTTGTTTCTATGGTTTCAACCACATGGTTGGTTATGTTGACTCAATTACTAACTAGTTGGTCCCATATGGTCCTTTTGATTTGCAGATGTCAATCAAATATCTACTCCTATAGTAAAAAGTACAAGCCTCGAAAAGCGGCCCATCGATGATTGCTATAGAAAATCTTGCTAGTCATAACTTGTTCTTAATTCATTTTAGAGTGTTTTTCCCTTGGTAAATTCAACTTTATTCTTTTCTTAAAGCTTTACTCTTTTTTCTGGGAAGAAAAATGAAAAAAAAATTGTTTTATTTTCTTTTTTCTCCTATTTGCATTGTTATATATGTTCTTTGATGTGGACAATTTTATAATACAATTTTTCTTTTTTTCTCATGATGCAATTTGTGTTATGCACATATGAATGCTCTCCAAGCATGCCCCTTTTCTTGTCTCTAGAAAGAACCTCATTAAATACGCTCGAAATTGAAATGTTTTAGTTTTACACTTTGGTAATTTAGTGGGTGTAGGTCATTATACTTCTGACCTTAAATGGAAAAAGAAAGAAAAATTTTGTACATACATTTCTGTCTTATGATTTACTTTTTCATTATTTGTTTCATTTTCTCATGATACTATCTAGATCAGTTTAAATCTCTCTCTTTTAATGGTGACTATGTTTTTCACTTGTTGGAGTGCCCTTCAGTTTATGGATTGTTAGTTAGTAAAATCTTTAACCTTGAAACAAGACATCCCAGGTGGTGGACCTAGATTTATGGGTTTTGGTTCTTTTGACTTCTATATACTTGTACAAGTAGGTTATGGGTCAACTATAGAGATACATATATTTTTTCAATTTCAAATTGCATTTCTTCTCCTTTTGTGCTTGTAGATTACAAAGAAGTATGGGGACATAAAGCTGGCTCAAATCTGTGGTACATTTTCCACCTAGAATAGTAGAAAAGCTTTTCGAGATTGACCTTGATGGAACGGCGCTTGCATTTGCTGGCAGCTCAGCTGATGTATGATGGTCGTAATGATAACCTTTTTTACCTCTTTTTGGCCGTCCCTCAGAGGCTGCTTGTACTAGAGACTATGGGAGACTATGTAGATATTCTGGAGTTTTTGGTTGGTAGATGGAAAGTGGCAGATCTTATTGGACTATTTACAGAGGGCCGTAAAGCTCAGGATTATGTGTACATTTTCCACCTAGAATTACAAGGCTGGAGGAGAGAGCTCAAGGCAGGGCCAAACAAGCACCGAGCATCTCATTCAGCTGGATATTTGATAGAGAAGTCAAACTTTGAGTACTTCACAAAACCAAGTACTCTGGTACCCTTCAGCAAACCCCTCTTCTCATTACAACTATAGATAGTAAGTTTGAGTTGTAGTTTGTATGCGTTACAATTTGTCGTTCCTGCATGGGATGAGAATTTGTTTGGGGTACCGATTACTAGTTTGTAGATATGGTTGTTTTTGCATGTGGTATCATTAGATTCTCATATAGCGGCTGTTGTAGTTTTGTTGTTGTGTCGTTGGACAGTCTTGGTATGACTTCGTGTTTTCTTTCATCATTGTTTGCAACTATTTGCAATAGTATGACAATTTTGATGATCATGGTCTTCTTCTCAATAACTTAAGCGACATATCATCTGTAGTGAAAATACCCTGGTCACACGGGTACAGTGCTATGAAGAACACGCTGTTGGCTTATCTGCCTCTTGGGATGTTGGGTTGATGCGCCAACTGTTGGAAGACTTGAGAGCGAAGCTGGTAGCAAAAAGAGCTCGGTCTTCGGAAGCTGTGGAGGTTTCTAATGACGAAGAACCTTCTGCTATCGTACCCTATCAACCTGATCCTGAAACCATGGTCCCTGGTGCAACTACGGACTCAAGTATGTAATATTGTAGAGGCTCGTGCTTTCATTGTAATCTTGGGCTGATGTGGCTTTTTGTAATGGTTTACCTTCATAATAAAATGTTAAAGAAATTTTCCTCTCTTCTCTTCCGTTTAATATTATATATACCCCTTTTTTTGGGGGTACTATTCTTGCCACCTGTACTCGTAGAGCGTTTCTGGCCTTAATCGCAACCTCCATGGGCCGCTTCTGGCTTCAACTTACCCGCGACCCTTGTGGGGTGCTTTTGGCTTCAACTTAGCTGCAATCCCTGTTGGGCACTTCTGGCTTCAACTTTGCCGCAACCCCTGTAGGGCACTTATGGCTCTAACTTGGCTGCAACCCCTCTGAGGCACTTCTGCATTGATTCAAGCTATAAAGTTCGATTCCACAAAACTTTAAAATTCTTGTCACTATTCATGCCTTACGATCAACAAGCGATTCTAACCGTTTAAACTACAAAACAATAGCATAAATTAGGTATTTACTACTTATATATAACATACATAAGCATATTTGAGCGTTGCAATAGCATTTAAGAGCAAAACAAAAAATTCATGAAAGTTGTCACATTTCAAAAATGCAAAAATATCATGCAAATCCCTCACCTATTGCGCATAGGAGCTCCTAGGAGGCTAGTAAATACCCTAAACCACTTGCACCTAGCTTGGCTTGGCTTGGATTGAAGATTTGTTGAGTAAAAATCTCTATTTCTCCTCCTATGTTAATTTTCGGATTTACTACAGTGTTTTCAGCTTTTTCTCTTCTTTTTTTTTTTTTTTTTTTTGTGTTTTGCAAACTTATGAGCTTATTGTAAGGTGTTGAGCATATATAAGTTTATATGTTTTATTTAAGTGTGAGTATGTTGGTCAAAATATGAATTAAGCTAGCTTAAAGTGAGTCTTAAGTGCAATTTAAATGATAGCTAATCAAAACACATAGTTTTGTTACGTAATAATATTCATTAGTTTCAACAAATCATTTTCTAAACAGATGCTCCTATCGCTTTTAGCTCAAATGCACATTTTTTCATTCTTAAAACAATTAATATGATTTAAAAAAAATGCTAATTCGAATTAATTAAGGGGTTGAAAAGTGTGATGAATAGTAACCACATAAGCAACAAGCAATTCATAGTGAAAATGCGCAAATAGTAAATGCAACAGTAAATAAATGTACGGTAAAGTTCTTGGGCGTCACATCCTCATCCCCTTAAACAAATTGCATCCACGCAATTCTTCTTCCAAGAGAACTCCGAATCAACTGAAAACCAACTTTAATTACTCTTCATCAGTTGTTGAGCAAGAATACCGTATACGAATTCTCGTAAGAATCCATTAAGAAATCCCAGTAGTACTGCTAGCGAATCCCAAAGTAATAAGGCCAAATAAAGGCTCCAATAGAAATGCTACATTGAAATCCAAATTAGAATCCCGCTGGCACGAACACTGTAGAATAATATAATCCTAACTAAAAGTGGCTAGAAAATACCAATAAAAGATTGGAGCATAAATACTGTAGATAATACCGTATAATATGATTGAATAGAATTTCAAATACCAAGTCTTCAGAGAAATGCCAATAAGAAAATATCAGAAGAATGCTAAATAAGAAAATACCAAGAGAATGCCTTAAAGAACAGTCATATAGAAACCCCAAGGGAAGCCATTCATTTTTTACTACTGAGCATAGAAAAATGCCTTGGAAGAAATCCCAATAACTGAGTTCTGCCCACAACACCAACTCCCAAATAAAAGGGCTGATCAACCGCTTCATGTTCCTACTAATCCACATAACTTAGAAAGCCTGCCACTAATCAGCTCTCTTCAGGGGGAAGAAGAAGTCTTTCTTACCATTTCAACGGGACATGTATAAATGCCAAGATATCACATTTACACATATAGGTTTTAAACTATTATGCAAACATGTTTATATAAGAGTTTATAAAACAGTTTAATCAACAAGACAATTTAAATATGAGTCACGACATAACCAATCCAAATCACCACAAAACTTAATTTAGAAACATTCAAGTATACACATTACAATCAATAGTTCATGGAAATAATGATTCACGAGGTCACTTCGATTACGAGGTCAATTCGATGCACATTTAGTCACTTCACTTCACTTAACAAGCATTCAACACATAATGCACAACTATATCACATGGATGCACACATTCAAGTCAAGACACCCAACCTCGTGTACAAACACACACTTCCAAGACACACGTAACAAGTACACATTCAAGGCTTACTGCCCAACAGACCGAAGACCTTGTCCTGGCTGAGAGCTAACTAAGCTCTGATATCACCTGTAACGCCCCGATCCCTCACGAGATCGGAGGCTCTAATAACCAAGCTATTCTCAAACCCATTTTCAAACCCGGTCACAAAATTTAGGAAAAATGGACAGAGTCTTCCCTGTACCGTGGACATTCTGAAAACCTGTAAGCATTCAAATAAAACCACAAGGAAAAAGGAACAACATTTCTAATTGAAATCCTAACTTCAAGGCCATCTGAGCCTTAAGCAACACAAGACAATATAAATACATACAAGCATGCAACAATAGTCTTAAAATATTTGTCTTCATTCGCTTATCATACCATTCTATGTTAGCAATTAAACATTCTTAGAAATTAAAGCCAATCATACATCCGTTCATTCATACACAAGCATGCAACATAGTTAGAAGTAGAAGCATAAGTTATTATATGCCACAATTCCATAACACTTACTACATCCACTTAGCTTTCAAAACTTGCAACTACCCAAATATATACATAAGCCCTTAGGCTCCAAAATATAACATAAAGTAAAACAAGCAAGGTCTTCCATAGTTTAGCAGGCAATCACTCCAATCTCAAGTAATAGCACAAAGCAATCAAGGCAACTCCTCCAACTGCACCACTTGAAACATGTTTAGCGAGGTATGAGCAATCACAATTGCCCAGTGAGGAATAAGGCCTACCGGGGATGTGCAATGCAACAGTTAGTACAAATAAAGCAATTAAACAATTTAAATGCGCTTAAGCAATAAGATACCACACATCAAGGAAAGTTAAACAACCACAGAAACACAATCAAAGGTAACTCTCCAAAGAACAAAGGTCCAAGCGAGAGTTACTCAAAAGGATACATATCATGTAACTCTCCAAGGAACAAAGGCCCAAGCAAGAGTTACACAATAAGGAATACCAGAAGATCTTGAACTCGTACCACGAACCACGAACAGAAATCCAAAAGAATAATGTCACTGATAACGATAAGCTGGCATCCCCTTATAACTCCAGGTTGGGTGTACTCCAGATATACCCCTAAATCCTACAACCCAACTCTTCCTGGGCGGCATTCCAAGCGAGAAAGGGACTGGGCAACCATGGTAGCCGAGGTATACCGGCAAGCCTGATGCCGCCCGGCTTCCACGACACTGCCATGCCCAAATGGTTGCCCAACCACGATGCAATGCACTCAAAATGATAATAATAAGATAAACCAATAAACACATGATCGAGGGACAACAAAGTAGGTTGCCCTCACACATAATATATAGACAATAAGTGCACATAATCTAAGTACAAGTAAATAAACTATTATGCACATAAGGATGAAGTCTCCCTCACCTCTACCAAGCTCCAAAATGCAAGATTGGCTTCAAATCACCCTTAATCACCTTGAACACAAAGTTAAATATTGTTTCAATTACTCTTTAACTACAACATTCATTAATTGTTCAACTAGGTTAGCTAACTCATAGTTTACTTAATTAATATACAACTAAGTAATCATTCAAGTAATATAATATACAAGCAATATAACTAAGAAGCAATAAAATCATGATATAAGCATATTCCACAATCATTTAAAAGGGCATTTTAAGCATAGATAACCATATTTAATTCCATAATAGTATTATCAATTTATAAAGCCATTAATCCATACTTATTCTCATTATAATTAACTCAATATAACACTCAAGGAAAACACTTAGAACTATGGCAATACAATTACTACAAACAAGAATTCACTTAGAATCTTCAATTTAAGAAAGCAATTATGCAAATTACAAAGGGGCATATTCAAGTTTCACATAAAACTATACCAAAAGCTCCAAAACATCTTGAAACCACATTTAAGCACACAAGGAGTCATGCCAAGGTCTTAGAAATGTGAGACATTCGAATTCCTGCTTTAACCCCTTTGCAATACAACCCGTTTTCCTTCCAAACTCATGTCATTGTTCTAGATTAGCAAGCGGCCTATACCATACTCCTAGTTAACCCCTTAGGCACCCTTAGGACACTCAAAGTCACGCAATTATCCGCATTTAGCCCGAAAGCCCCAAATTCCCTCTTTTGGCTTTGTACTACACGTACCTCACTCAAGGCTCAAACGGGAGCTAGCAAAGCATAATTAGGGTCTACTTAGCCTAGAGACAACAAAAGTGAAGGCCAATTTTACCCGGATTCATGATAACCCCGAAACTCCTTTTTAAAAGTTGGCTACTTCCTTCTTTCGTTAGGTTATGAGCAATTAAACCCTACGGGGCCTTTACACAACTTTTATTAATATCTAGAGCACCTATTAGAATCATTGATTCAAGCTATAAAGTCCAATTCCACAAAACCGTAAAATTTCCGTCACCATTCATGCCCTACGATCAATAAGCGATTCTAAAAGTTTAAACTACGAAACAATAACATAAATTAGGACTCTACTACTTATATATAACATACATAAGCATATTTGAGCATTGCAATAGCATTTAAGAGCAAAACAAGAAATTCAAGGAAGTTGTCTGTGATAACCCGAACCCAGCATGCATTTAATGGCATTTAATTGCATTTAATTAAGTGTTATCTTAAATGTTAGCATTGAATTATGTGGTTATTTTTAGTTAAACATTCATTTGTAGCTTTATTTTCATATTTCTTTTAGAAGTAATTAAATAATACTTGAGTTAATTATTTTAACGGAATATCAACTACTTTCATAATTATGTTAATCGGTTTTATTTTTTTTCTTGCACCTTAATGCTCGGTTTTTAATTAAATGAAAAGTAGCTCCGAGCCGGAGTAAATTTTGAACTATGTTACTTTTTGAAAATTATATTTTCTTAAATTCTTTGAGATTTAATTGTTATTATTTTATTGTCACAAAGTGTATAGCATATCGAGAGCGATAGTTAGGGAATGATTTCCTAGTCCTCAACAAATAGTGAAAACTAGTATTTAGTGTTTTAACTTTAGTGTTTTAGTTGTTGTTGAATAGAAATATAATTTCATTAGTTATTTTAACCTTAAAATGCCTAAAGTAAGCCTAATTGACCAACTTAAACAACCTTTAACCAAGCCTTGACTTTTGACTTGAGTTGCCATCTTATTTAAAGCTTAAAATAGCACAAAAAAAAAAAAAACAAAGCTGAAACAGAAACAAGGGCTGGCCGAAAAATACAAGGAGAGAAAAAAAAAGATTTTCAAGCCAAATCTTCAAATCTTCGCGTGAGCTTGCACGGGGTGGTTTCCGAGGCATCCAACAAGGTTTTCCTAGCGTCTAGGAGCGTGTAAGGTGAGGGTTTCATCATTATTTACGCATTCTAGGAGCGTCTAAGGTGAGGGTTTCATTGTTATTTACGCATTTAAAATTATTGTACCTAAAATTTAATTTTGTAATTTAACCGTAGGTTGTTATTTATCCGTATCATTGTTTAAAGAATGTTCCCTAGCAATCGTAGAACATGTATTTATAGCTTTTTAGCATTTTCTGCGGTTGAATATCGAAATTAAAATTTAAATTGATAATTGAATAGTAAATTATGAATAGTAAACCATTGCTTCAATGAAGTTGTTTCGTTGTGCGTTCTATTGATGTAAGAAGGTGCTAGATATGCTAGAATGCCTAAATGTGTGGTTTAATTGGATTGTGTAATGGAAAAATGGAAGAAAATGGCTTAGTAAAAGTTGGGGTCGTTTGGGTCAAGTTTGGCATTTTATCGTTTTGCGTGATAGCATTGTCTCGGGAGGCCATGGAAGCACTTTTGGTGTGGTTATAGCATTGGTTGGGTGTTTGGTTAGGGTAGCGGTAGTTCAAACGAGCAAAGGGAGAAATCGGGGCTTTGCGTGAATTCTAGGGCTAAGTAGGGTTTCGGGGTCTTTAGACGTGCCTTATAGTAACCTAGGAGGATTGGTGAAGTCGGTTTCCAAAACTCGTGGCTCATTTGAAAGTAGTAGCGTTTTGAAAGTTGGGGTCATTTTGTGATTTTGTGTGTTTTTCATAGTGTAGTGCCTATAGAATGCTTACTATTGCTTGTTATGCTTGTTAAAGTTGATTATGATTGAATTTGTATATCAATTATTGATAATGCTTGTTAGTGTTGTTCTGGTTACTTTATTGATTGTAATTGCTTATTGTATCGCATGTTGTTACTGACTTGCACTTCAGTGCCTTGCTCGATTATCGTTATATATCTCGTATTGCATTGCATAAGTGTCAGGCGCGTGAGTGATGGGCCTCTCTGGGTAGCCTCGGGTTGCCAGTGTTGGTTGCTCTAGCTCCGTGTCCTATTCCCTTTTCTCGCTTAGGTTGCCGCCCAGGGAGTTTTGGGTCGTAGAATTGACAGAGTATGTCCGGAGTACTCTAACGGAAGTTATAAGGTGGGTGAGCCGGCGCATCATCGTTAAAGTCATTGAAATCGTGATCGGTACATTGTTCGTATAAGTGAACCATAGCCTTCAGAGTGTGGTATAGCTTTGAATGGTTGTGTTAATGCTTTCTTTAATTGTTTATTGTATTGTCATGTACATTGAATGCTTTCTTATTGATTATATTGACTAACTGTACCTATTTGCATTGTACGACCTTCTTTTTCTCTACCTCGATATCTGTATCACCCTCACTGAGTATACGTGTTGTGTATACTCACTCCTTACCACCATATTTCAGGAAAAGCCTTGTTGGCTGGAAAGTTCGTGAATACGTGAAAGTTCATGCTTGAAGAGTTGTCTTGCGTGCTATGTGGCTTGAGTTGTCAAAGATGCAAAGATGTATGTTTCATGTGTTGTTTGTATTTAGTATTAAAAAAAGAATGTAATTTAAGTTTTATTAGATTATTGAAGTGGTTTGATAAGTTAGTTTATATATCTAGTTAGTATAGCTTAACTTTAATGCATGTTTGTATTGCTTAAAGAAAAGTTAGAGTAGTCTGGGTACTTGGAATTGTATATTTACTTGTGTTTAATTGTTGAGAACTAAGGCTCGGATGGCCTTGAGGAAGTTTTGTATGGTTAGACACGGTGCTGGTCCACTTGTATGCTATTACAGGTTCTACATTTTGCCTAGAAACAGGGGAGACTCCGTCCGTCTTTCCCTAAAATTTTTCCCGGGTTTGGAATTGGGTTGTGTTTAGATTGATTGATAGAACTTCCGGTCTCGAGAGGGATCGAGGTGTTACAGGTGGTATCAGAGCTTGTTTAGCTCATAAGCCGGGACAGGGTCCTCGGTCTGGTGGGCAGTGATCCTTGAATATGTGCTTGATAAGTGTGTTTTGAAAGTGTATGCTTGTATGTGAGATTGTGTTTCTTGACTTGAATATATGCACCTATGTGATATAGTTATGTGTTATGTGTTAAATATTTCTCAAGTAAAGTGAAGTGTCTAGTTGTGCATTGAATTGTCCTATTGAATTGGCATCATGAATCGAATCAATTTCGTGAATTGATATTTGCTTGAAGTATTGCTTGTAATGTGTGTAATAGAATGTCTTGAATTGGTTGTGCCGTGATTTGAATTGATTATGTTGTGCTTGACTTGATTGTCGTGCTTGAGTGACTTTGTTGAATAAACTGTTTTATAAACTCTTTTGTAAACTTGCTTGCATAATAGTTTAAGGCATGTATATAAGTGTGATATCTTGGCATTCATACATGTCCCGTGGAAATGGTAAGTAAGTATTCTTCCTCCCCTGAAGAAAGTGGTTCACAGTTGGCCTTTCAAGGTGTATGGATTGGCAGGAAATGAATGGCTTTTAACTAGCCTTGATTTGGAAGTTGGTGTTTGCTTTTGGAGCTCGATTATTGGCGAATCTCTAGGGTCCTCTTCTGTGCTTAACAGCTGTGAAAGAGTAGTTTTCTTTTGAGGTTCTATTTTGCTGTTCTTTGGAGCGCATTCTTTGGTTTTCTTACTGGGTATTCCTTGGGAACTTTTATGGCGCTTCTTGGTAGACTTTGCTATTGGGGTTTCAATCAGACTTACTGCATGGAATTATCTATGGCATATGTGTCTCGGTCTTTACTGGTGTGTTACTGGCATTCCTTATTGGAAATTCTTCAATGGCATTCTCCAGGATCCTTAGTGGCCATTTATTTAGTATATACTTATTGGGCAATTCTTGGTACTTTCTTACTGGAGCATTTTGGCATCCCTCAGTTGGTTTGGTAATCGGAATTCCTATCGGACTTACGGTATTCTTTGGAAATTCTTATTGGGTATTCTACTACTATTTTCCTTATTAGCACTTATTGGAAGTCTTATACTTGGAAACCTGTTCGGACTTGATATCTCACATTGTTTATGGTTAGCTGTGGAATACTTTGGGTTTTCTTGGTGGTATGTAGTATAAAGTTTGCACTCGGCAAATGATGATAAATCTTGGAGTTTGGTTTTATATGAGGTGCATCTGCTCTGGCTATCTTTTAATTTTCTTATTTGGTACTTGTTAGACTTCTATTGGAGATTCTTAAATAGGGTATTCCTTTGGTATTCTTCTTGTCAACAATATGTGGCATTGATAATATGTACAGTATCCCTGCTTCAGTCTTTAGTTGGTGTTCTCTCGGCGTTCTTGATTGAGATTTCTATTTGGGTTTCTTATGAGCATTTTTATCCAGTGTCTTGCTCAGCAACTAACGAAGATTAGTCAGAGTTAGATTTCGGATGATGCTAAGTCCTATTGGAAGAAGAATTGCGAGGACACAATTGTTTTAATGGGGGAAGGATGTAAGAACCTGAACCCAGCATACATTTAATGGCATTTAATTGCATTTAATTAAGTGTTATCTTAAATGTTAGCATTGAATTATGTGGTTATTTTTAGTTAGACATTCATTTGTAGCTTTATTTTCATATTCCTTTTAGAAGTAATTAAATAATACTTGAGTTAATTATTTTAACAGAATATCAACTACTTTCATAATTATGTTAATCGGTTTTATTTTTTTTTCTTGCACCTTAATGCTCGGTTTTCAATTAAATAAAAAGTAGCTCCGAGCTGGAGTAAATTTTGAACTATGTTACTTTCCGAAAATTATATTTTCTTAATTTTTTTGAGATTTAATTGTTATTCTTTTATTGTCGCAAAATGCATAGCATATCGAGAGCGATAGTTAGGAAATGATTTCTAGTCCTCAGTAAATAGTGAAAACTAGTATTTAGTGTTTTAACTTTAGTGTTTTAGTTGTTGTTGAATAGAAATATAATTTCATTAGTTATTTTAACCTTAAAATGCCTAAAATAAGCCTAATTGACCAACTTAAACAACCTTTGACCAAGCCTTGACTTTTGACTTGAGTTGCCATCTTATTTAAAGCTTAAAATAGCACAAAATAAAAAAAACAAAGCTGAAACAGAAACAAGGGCTGGCCGAAAAATACAAGGAGAGAAAAAAAAAGATTTTCAAGCCAAATCTTCAAATCTTCACGTGAGCTTGCCCGGGGTGGTTTCCGAGGCATCCAATGAGGTTTTCCTAGCGTCTAGGAGCGTCTAAGGTGAGGGTTTCATTGTTATTTGCGCATTTGAAATTATTGTAACTAAATTTTAATTTTTGTGATTTAACCGTAGGTTGTTATTTTATCCATTTCGTTGCTTAAAGAATGTTCCCTAGCAATCGTAGAACATGTATTTATAGCTTTTTAGCATTTTCTGCGGTTGAATATCGAAATTAAAATTTAAATTGATAATTGAATAGTAAATTGTGAATAGTAAACCATCGTTTCGATGAAGTTGCTCCGTTGTGCGTTTTGTTGATGTAGAAAGGTGCTAGATATGCTAGAATGCCTAAATGTGTGGTTTAATTAGATTGTGTAATGGAAAAACGGAGGAAAATGGCTTAGTGAAAGTTGGGGTCGTTTGGGTCAAGTTTGGCATTTTATCATTTTGCGTGATGGCATTGTCTCGGGAGGCCATGGAAGCACTTTTGGTGTGGTTATGGAGTTGGTTGGGTGTTTGGTTAGGGTAGCGGTAGTTCAAATGAGCAAAGGGGAAAATTGGGACTTTGCGTGAATTCTAGGGTAAAGTAGGGTTTCGAGGTCTTTAGACGTGCCTTATGGTGACCTAGGAGGATTGGTGAAGTCGGTTTCCAAAACTCGTGACTCGTTTGAAAGTAGTAGCGTTTGGTAAGTTGGGGTCGTTTTGTGATTTTGTGTGTTTTTCATAGTGTAGTGCCTATAGAATGCTTAATATTGCTTGTTATGCTTGTTAAAGTTGATTATGATTGAATTTGTATATCAATTGTTGATAATGCTTGTTAGTGTTGTTCTGGTTACTTTATTGATTGTAATTGCTTATTGTATCGCATGTTGTTACTGACTTGCACTTCAGTGCCTTGCTCGATTATCGTTATATATCTCGTATTGCATTGCATAAGTGTCAGGCGTGTGAGTGATGGGCCTCTTTGGGTAGCCTCGGGTTGCCAGTGTTGGTTGCTCTAGCTCTGTGTCCTATTCCCTTTTCTCGCTTGGGTTGCTGCCCAGGGAGTTTTGGGTCGTAGAATTGACAGAGTATGTCTGGAGTACTCTAACGGAAGTTATAAGGTGGGTGAGCCGGCGCGTCATCATTAAAGTCATTGAAATCGTGATCGGTACATTGCTTGTATGAGTGAACCATAGCCTTCAGAGTGTGGTATAGCTTTGAATGGTTGTGTTAATGTTTTCTTTAATTGTTTATTGTATTGTCGTGTACATTGAATGCTTTCTTATTGATTATATTGCCTAACTGTACCTATTTGCATTGCACGACCTTCTTTTTCTCCACCTCGATATCTGTCTCGCCCTCACTGAGTATATGTGTTGTGTAGACTCACTCCTCACCACCACATTTCAGGAAAAGCCTTGTTAGCTGGAAAGTTCGTGAATACGTGAAAGTTCGTGCTTGAAGAGTTGTCTTGCGTGCTATGTGGTTGAGTTGTTAAAGATGCAAAGATGTATGTTTCATGTGTTGTTTGTATTTAGTGTTAAAAGAAGAATGTAATTTAAGTTTTATTAGATTATTGAAGTGGTTTGATAAGTTAGTTTATGTATCTAGTTAGTATAGCTTAACTTTAATGCATGTTTGTATTGCTTAAAGAAAAGTTAGAATAGTCTGGGTACTTGGAATTATATATTTACTTGTGTTTAATTGTTGAGAACCAAGGCTCGGATGGCCTTGAGGAAGTTTTGTATGGTTGGACACGGTGCTGGTCCACTTATATGCTATTACAGGTTCTACATTTTGCCTAGAAACAGGGGAGACTCTGTCTGTCTTTCCTCAAAATTTTGCCCGGGTTTAGAATTGGGTTGTGATTAGATTGATTGATAGAACTTCCGGTCTCGAGAGGGATCGAGGTGTTACATTGTCACATTTCAAAAATGCAAAAATAGCATGCAAATCCCTCACATATTACACGTAGGAGCTCCTAGGAGGCTAGTAAACACCTAAACCACTTGCACCTAACTTGGCTTGGCTTGGATTGAAGATTTGTTGAGCAAAAATCTCTCCTTCTCCTCCTATGTTAATTTTTGGATTTGCTACAGTGTTTTCAGCTTTTTCTCTTTTTTATTTTGTGTTTTGCTAACTTTTTTTTTTTGATAATTCAGTAAACTTTTATTCAAAGAAAAAAAACACAAAGTACAAGTACAACTAAGGAAAACCAAAAAAAAAACAAAATACAAATCAATGAAAAAGAAAGAACAAAAAGACAAAAAAACAAATGAATTACTAGTTAAAGTAATTCAGTAGCCCTCATCGCTCCAAAACATCACGATTGATAGATGTGTTCTTGAATTTTTTGCTCGTGAGGATTTTGGAGTTGACATCGCTCTGGATAGACTTAAAGATTTGCTCTTCAGTAAAGGCTTCTTCTTTGAAAATACGTCTATTTCTCTCGATCCAAATATGATAAACAGTAGCACAGAGAAAAGTTCTAAAAATCTGGACTTTGGAATCATAACTCCAAATATCAATAGAGCTAGAAATATCCAAAATTTTGGGAATAGTGAACAGAGAACAATCAATGGAAAGTGCCGACAATCCCTGTCTCTAGATTCTTCGAGTGAAGGAACATTCAAAAAATAAGTGCTCATTTGTTTCACAGCCCATGTAGCAAAAAACACAATTAGAATTATCTTGAATGCCCCAAGAAACAAGTCTGTACTTAGTTGTCAACTTATTCAAGATTGCAAGCCAAGTGATGAAACTATGTTTAGGGATGCAATTTTTAAACCAAATAAGCTTAAACCAATGAATCTTATCCCTTTTAACTCTAATGTTTTCCCAAGTCTTTTTGAAAGAGAACTTCCCATTAGAAACATGAGCCCAGTTGAAAGTATCATCATCATCATTAGGAGCTAAAATAACACCAGGGTGGAGATTTGCCAATGCAGGAGGGTGATGAGGCCAAATCCAATTATTGTTATAGATGATATCTGCAACTCTAGCATCAAAAGATGGATAGAAGGTGTCTATCCCATAAAGAGTACGAAGATTTCCTGAAAAATGCCAGTTATCATGCCAGAAAAAAGTAGAGCTACCATTACCAATACAGTGAGTAATGAAGGTTTTAGCCAAACATCTGAGTTGCAAGATTTTTCTCCAAGTCCAGCTGCAATCTTTGGGGATAGAGAGAGTCCAAATGCATTTGTCTTTGATGTGGTTAGTCCAAACCCAATTCGCCCAAAGAGAATAACGAGATGAATAAAATCTCCAGAAAAGCTTCAAAAGAGCAGTTTTGTTTGTTTCCTCAATTTTCCGAATACCAAGGCCACCCTCATCAAATGGTTTACAAACATTAGCCCAGGCAACCTTTGGGCCAACTCCACGCCACAAGAATGCACGAAATTTGCCTTCAATGACAGAAATAAGACCTTTTGGAAGAAAAAGGGAGCTAGTCCAATGAGTATACATACCAGACAAAACAGACTTGATCAATTGAAGGCGACCCGCAAAAGAACAGCGAGTAGTCCAGTGATCAATTCTTTTCGAAATTTTATCAATGATAGCCTGGCAATCAGTTTTTCAGAGTCTGCCAGAAATGAGAGGAACACCAAGGTATTTAACTAGAAAGGAACCCTCTTCAAAGCCAAGAATATCAAAAATCAAGTTAATCTTCTCCTGAGAACAATTGCCATAGTAAATTTCACTCTTTTCAGGATTGCAAAACAATCCCGAACAATTGTGGAAATTAGCCAGAGTAGTAGAGATAGATCTAATAGTATGCTCATCAGCTTTACAAAATATAAGGAGATCATCCGCAAAACAGAGATGGTTGAGCTTAAGTTCTGCACATTTGGGGTAAAATTGAAATCCAGTGGAGGAGTGAAGCTTGTTCGACATACCAGTCGAAATCTCCATAGCAATGACAAAGAGATAGGGTGAAAGAGGATCACCTTGGCAAACACCTTTAGATCCAGGAAAATAACCTTCAAGACTTCCATTAATGGCAACATAAAATCTTGTGGTACAAATACATTCCATAATCCAGCCAACAAACATATTAGGAAACCCAAATGCACGAAGAGCTTGATAGATGAAATCCCAGTGGACAGAATCAAAAGCTTTCATAAGATCCACCTTCATAGTGCATCTTGGAGAAAGGCCACCCCTGGAATAATTTCTAACAAGATCCTGAGCAATAAGAATATTATCCAGCATCATTCTATAAATCGATTAAGTCGATTCGCAATGATCTTAGAGATGCATTTATAAATCGTATTACAACAAGAAATGGGCCTAAAGTCCTTAACCAATGAGGGAGAGCCTGTCACGCCCCGACCCAACCCCCAAGCTAAAGGTTAAGTCCGGACCCGACACACGGACAGAGTCTCCTCTGTACCGTGGACATTCTAAAAACCTGTAAACACTTAAACAAGGTCCCAATAACACATGCAAGCTTTTCTTAATTAAACAATAAAGCTATAAGGCCATCCGAGCCTTATAGTACATAATATCTCCAAAACACACAAGCATGCGAGAACTAGTTGACAGCATAATCTAATGCTCATAGTATTCTAGGAAATCAATAAAACAACTTAAGGGATGAAGTATTCTACATCAACTATCCACTTCCCAAGCATGCAAGGAAATAAGGCAAGAATAAAAGTTATTACAGTTCATAGACTTTCAAAGCTACAACCAATCCATCTAATCTTCGACTTATACAACAAGCATATACAAAGCCCTTGGGCTACAAAATAGTACATAAAGTAATCAGACGAGTCTTCCACATAGCAAAATCATTAACCACCTCAAGTTATCAGACACAACAACTAAGGTAAAGGCTCGATCTGAACTTCTTCTTCCTCAACTAAATCAACAAGCTGGGGATCACCCTCAGCGTCTCCTGAAACAGATATCGAGGTATGAGCAACCACTGTTGCCCAGTGAGGGATATAGTCCCGGGGCGTGCAATGCAACAGATAATACAAATACACAACAATAACACTTTAACAATTTAAGAATCAATGAAAACTTAAATAACCACACAATTAAAAGGATACATTTCAACAATCCCCTATACACCAATCTTCACTGGTCTTCAATCACGATCCACGAACCACGAGCACGATCACGATAAGCCGGCATAACCCCAATCACTCCAGTGGGTGTACTCCGGATGTACCCCGAATCCTACGACCCAACATCCCCTGGCAATCTCCGGACCAGGCGAATGAGGGAATAGGGTACGGAGTTTGAATATCCACCGGCAAGCCCTCTGCCGCCCAGCCGATATTCAACACATCCGCCCCGACACTATGGTTGCGCAACCACTATGCAATGCACTCAACGATGGCAAGTTAATAGCAATAATATAAGCATTAACACATATGAGGATCAACAAAGTAGGTTGACCTCGTTGCAATTAGGATATAAGCAAATATAGAAATTAATAAGCAGTTTACAAGTGAACATATACAAAATAAGCATAGGATTACACCAAAAGCTCCAAACCAACTTAATATCACATATAAACACTCATGAAGTCATGCCGTGGGTTTAGAAATGTGAGACAAACGAAATTGCACTTTAACCCCTTTATTTTACATACTATTTCTCTTCCAAACCCAAGTTAATGATTTCATTTTCAAAGGAAACTCTCCCAACCTTCTAACTAACCCCCAAGGTACCCTCTCAACACTCTAACTCATTCAAATGCACGCGTTTACCCCGAAAGCCCCAATTTCCCTCTTTTGGCTTTAAACTATACCTACATTGTCCGGGCTTCAAACAAGGGATATCAAGGCATCTATAGCACCTAGGTAGCCTAAGGATACTAGAATTGAAGCCCGAATCCACCCGGATTCGCATTAACCCCGAAAGCCCCAACTTAAAGTCGGCTATTTTCCATTTTTAGGCGATTTAAGGGCAATGCAAGTGTACGGGGCTATTTAATTATCTTCACTAGTACCTAAGGCATCAATTAGAAGCATTAATTCAAGCCAATTCGAGCAATTACACAAAACCCTAGAAAAAACGTCACTATTCACCCTAAAAATCAAACTAACGATTCTAACCGTTTAAATTGCGAAACGACGGTTCAAAAGTGTTCTCTAGCATTCATATAGATAGTATATTAGCATAGATAACAATTACAATGACATATAATCATAATTTCAACAAATCAATAAATGAGCAACTATTTAAAAATGCAAAAACAAGTCGTGAAATCCCTCACCACTACGCGTAGGAACACCTAGGAGGCTTGAAGACACCCTAATCCACTTGCTCAAGGCTTGGGAGGGCTTGGTTTGAAGGATTGAAAGGCAAAATTTTCCTCTTTTCTCTCTATGCTGCTGTCGGCCTTCTCACTGTTCTGTTTCAGCTTTTTTTTTTTTTTTTCTTTTGCATTTTGAGTGTTTAAGTGATATATAAAAGGCTAAGTTGAGGTGGGGTCCTTTGGGCGCTTGAATGGTATAATATAATACGCGTAGTAAGCTTTAAAAGCGAGTCTAAGGGGTGACACATTGGTTAACTAATTAAATCTATAAAGTTATTACGTAACACTATTCACTTGACTTCCAAAATTATTTTCTAACGAGCCTTCCTAACGCCTTAAGCTCAAAAGCACATTTTTCCCACTACTTTTACAATTAATATGATTTAATAAAAATGCTAATTAACTAATAGAAAGTAGTTTAAAAACGGAGTGAATAGTAGTCACAAAGTCAGTTAATAAGGCATAGAAGTAAATGCGCAAACAAGGGATGCAACAGTAATTAAATGCATGGCAAATTCTCGGGCGTCACATCCTCTCCCCCTTAAACTAATTGCGCCCACGCAGTTCTTTCATGATTCGGGGAATAACGCCGGGTACCGATCCCGCATCTGATCCTCTCTTTCCCCTGTTGCCTCCTCTACTCCATGCTGATCCCACAGACCTTTAACCTTAGGACTGCTTTTAGTCCTCAGCTCCTGAACTTTCTGATCAACAATTCGAAGAGGTTTCTCTGTGTAGGTCAAAGTTTCACTGATCTCTAGCGGTTCCGGCTCAAGTATGTGAGAGGGATCTGGCTGATACTTCCGAAGCATGGAAACATGGAATACGTCATGAATTCTGCCCAGACTGGGAGGTAAAGCTAGACGGTAAGCCAAATCACCAACAGTTTCAGTTATCTCAAATGGTCCCACATATCGAGGACTGAGTTTACCTCCTTTACCATGCCGAATCAAACCCTTGCGAGGAGAAATTTTCAGAAATACCCGGTCCCCCACAGCAAATTTCAGATCACGACGTCGTCTATCTGCATAACTCTTCTGGCCGCTCTGTGTTGTAAGCCTTCTTTTCTTCATAAGCTGCATCTGCTCAATCATCTTGTTCATTTCAGGTAAGAGAGTAAGGTCGATAGTCTTGATCTCAACAACATCGTCCCAGTAGAGAGGAGACCGACATTTACGCCCATACAGTGCCTCATAAGGTGCCATACCAATAGTAGCTTGATAACTATTGTTGTAGGCGAACTCCGCTAGTGGCAAATATTTCTCCCAACTTTTACCGAAGTCCAGAATGCAAGCCCGTAACATATCCTCAAGGATCAAGATAGTTCTCTCGGATTGACCATCTGTCTGGGGATGATAAGCTGTACTGAAATTCAAAGTCGTGCCCAAAGCTTTCTGAATCTTCTGCCAGAACTGAGATGTAAATCTGGGATCTCTATCTGATACGATACTCTTTGGAATTCCATGTAGTCGGACAACATTCTCAATATACAACTCTACCAGTTTATCAAGAGAATCAGACTTCTTTTTAGCAATAAAATGAGAAGTCTTGGTCAGTCTATCCACAATAACCCAGACTGAGTCATTACCCCTCGAAGACCTCGGTAAATCGGATACGAAATCCATAGTAATATGATCCCATTTCCAAACAGGAATAGCCAAGGGCTGCAATAACCCTGCAGGCCTCTGATGTTCTGCTTTAACTTTCTGACAAGTAAGACATCGGGCAACATAGTCAGCAATTTCTCTCTTCATATTATTCCACCAGAAGTTCTGCTTCAAATCTTTATACATTTTCGTACTGCCTGGATGGATAGTATATCTGGAACTGTGTGCCTCAGCAAGAATATCCTTCTTCAGAGTTGGATCATTCGGAATACAGATTCTACCCCTGAACTTAAGAATACCATCGTCGTGCAGTTTGAAATCCGACTCTCCCCTTTTTGAATTCTCTAAGACTTTCAACAATTGAAGATCAGCCTGTTGAGCCTCTCGAATCCTAGATAACAACAGGGATTGAATCTGCAAACTTGCAAATTGAATACCAGAATTTGAAGTACTAGGCTTCCATAAGCACAATTCTTCCATGAATTCCCAATTCTTGATAATCAAGCTAGCAACAGTAGCCTTTCGGCTCAAAGCATCAGCAACAATATTGGCCTTACCTGGAAGATAATTAATAGTGCAGTTATAGTCCTCAAGTAATTCCAGCCAACGCCTCTGCCTCATGTTCAACTCTTTCTGTGAAAACAGATATTTCAAGCTCTTATGATCTGTAAAGATTTCAAATTTGTTGCCCCAGAGATAATGACGCCATTTCTTTAATGCTAGAATGATAGCTGCAAGCTCAAGATCATGAGTCGGATAGTTGAGTTCATAAGGCTTCAGTTTCCTGGAAGCATAAGCAATAACCCTGCCATTTTGCATCAATACACAACCCAGACCCTCCTTCGAAGCATCACTATAGATCATCAGATTATCATAACCCTCAGGAAAAGCAAGAATAGGAGCTGTAGTCAATCTCTTCTTCAATTCCTGGAAGCTGGCCTCACATTTATCATTCCAGTCAAATACGGTTTTCTTCTGAGTAAGCTGAGTTAAAGGCCCTGCAATCTTAGAGAAATCCTTTACAAACCTCCGATAATACCCAGCTAAACCAAGGAAGCTACGAATTTCCGTGACAGTTTCAGGTCGTTTCCAAGATAACACAACTTCAATCTTCGCTGGATCAACAGAAATACCATCCTGCGAGATAATATGGCCAAGAAAAGCAACCTGCTTAAGCCAGAATTCACATTTGCTAAACTTTGCAAATAACCGATGCTCCTGAAGTGTCTGCAACACAATTCTGAGATGCTGTTCATGTTCCGCCTCAGATTTAGAATAAACAAGGATATCATCAATAAATATGACTACAAATTGATCCAGATAAGGACGGAATACCCTCTGCATTAAATCCATGAATGCGGCGGGAGCATTAGTGAGACCAAACGGCAAGACAACAAACTCATAATGGCCATATCGAGTTCTGAAGGCAGTTTTAGGAACATCATCTTTCTTAATCCTCAGCTGATAATAACCCTGCCTCAGATCAAATTTAGAGAATACCCTGGCGCCTTGCAACTGATCAAACAACTCTTCGATTAAAGGCAAAGGATATTTATTTTTGACGGTTACCTGATTAAGACCCCGGTAATCGATGCATAGGCGAAGAGATCCGTCTTTCTTTTTAACGAAGAGAACTGGCGCACCCCACGGTGAAGAACTCGGCTGAATGAATCCCTTCTCAAGCAAGCCCTGCAATTGAACTTTCAATTCCTGCAACTCAGGTGGAGCCATTCTGTACGGAGTCCTAGAGACAGGTGAAGTCCCCGGCAACAAATCAATCATGAACTCTATCTCTCTATCAGGCGGTAACCCAGGTAATTCCTCAGGAAAGACCCTCGGAAACTCTCTCACGATAGGTACATCAGTCAATTTCAGTTGATCCCCAGGTTGATTAATCAAATAAGCAAGATAAGCCTCACAACCCTTGCTCAATAATTTAGATGCCCTAATAGAAGAAATAATAGGAGTTCCCGTAGATTTTCTACTACCAACTATTTTAAGTACAGGCTGGTCAGGCATCTCTAGATACACAATCTTCTTTCTACAATCAAGCTGGGCATAATATTTACTTAACCAGTCCATCCCCAATATAATTTCAAAGTCATTGAAGGGTAGGATAATCAAATCAGCAGGAAAAACACGACCTTCAATAAATATGCTACATGCTCTGCAAATAGATCTAGTAACAAACTTCGGACCCATAGGAGTATAAACCACAATCTCATGCAACAGTTTATCATGTTTCAATTTAGCATTTTGTGCACAAGTAGGAGTAATAAAAGAATGCGAAGCCCCGGAATCAATTAAAACCTTAACTGATTGATCATTAAGAAGAAAAATACCTTCTACCACAGCGGTAGTGTCCGGAAGCTCCTCGGCATCCAAAGCAAATACACGGGCCTGGCCTCGTGGTGGTGGTGCTGCAGCTGGTGCCCTGGTCTGAGAGTTCTGAGCTGATGTCTGACCCCTAGGGTTCTTAAATTTCTGACAGTCTTTAACCCTGTGCTGATCACTGCCGCAACCTGTACACTTGTTATGTTTCTTCCAACAAACATCCTCAGTGTGACCCTGACGCTGACAGAAGCTGCACTGCTGGTGACGTCTTGCAACTGTGCCTCCCGAAGGAGCTCTGTAAGTAGAGGTAGCTGAACTACCCTGCTACGAACGGGAAACTGCTGGACGGAACTGACTCTGAGTCTGACTCTGAACTGGTCGTGCCTGAGTCTGAGTAGGCCCTGTGTAACTCTGAGTCTGTCTCGGCTGCGAACTCTGCCCAACTGATACAGCCTGCCCCTGGTACCCTTGACTCTGAGACTGAAACCGTTTACTCGATTGACTGGTCTCGGCTAACACATCGGCCTTCCGTTTCTCATATCTCGAGGCAGCTCGGACTACTGCAGCATAGTTAGGAAAATCATTTGAAGACAAGTTCAGCATAATATCTCTCCTCAAACCCATGATGAACCTCTGAATCTTCATGTCCTCCGGCTGAATTAAAGCTGGTGCATAACGGGAAAGCCGGGTAAAAGTAGCCTCGTATTGATCTACCGTCATACTTCCCTGCCTCAAGTTTATGAACTCAGTTTGTCGCCTCTCGCGGGCAACTACCGATATATACTTGTCTCGAAATTCTCGGACAAAGTCGGCCCACGAATGATGACCTCCCTCAGCTCCCCATTTCTCACTGATGGTATTCCACCAATCTTCAGCATCACCCTCGAGCAGGAAAGTAGCATAAGTAATCTTCCTGTCATCATGGCACTCTAGTATTGCTGCCACTCTCTCAAACTTCCTTAGCCACATCTCAGCTTTCATATCGTCCGGCTCCCCAAAGAAAGTATAGGCCCCATGATGTATAAACCGATCATACAGATTCCCTCCGGTAGGACCACTACCTCCGGCTCTCGCAGCCTGATTACCTGCAACGACCCCTGGTTGACCCTGTTGTGTAACAAACTGGGCGATAGTGTTCATAGCTGTGGCCATCGTGGCCAAAATCTGTGCAGTGCTCGGTTCTTGAACCTGCGGTGCATTTTCGGCCACCTCAGCTTCTTGCCCACGAACCCCCTCGGGTTCTCCACCAACATTCGGATTATCAGCACGACGGCGAGGCCCCATCACGAATAGCTAGAATGCAAAGTGTTATGACAGGTATATATATGTATATATGCAGTTTATAAGTAAACACATAAAGAAAAGTCCAATTAGATTCACATAAAGTCAAGTACATAGGAGTTCAAATAAATATTCCACATTCTTGAAGTAAACATAAATCACTAGATCATACTTGACATTCTAAACTCTTGATATTCTATTTCCATGCTAGCATGTTCATTCCTTATTCAAATTTCACTTAGGTCAATCAAAATCAAGGACTCATGTATTCACAAAGTCACATAACAAATCTCTACCCACAGACCGAGAAATTTAACCCGGCTTCATGCAATCTATAGCTCTGATACCACTTAAATGTCACGCCCCGACCCAACCCCCAAGCTAAAGGTTAAGTCCGGACCCGACACACGGACAGAGTCTCCTCTGTACCGTGGACATTCTAAAAACCTGTAAACACTTAAACAAGGTCCCAATAACACATGCAAGCTTTTCTTAATTAAACAATAAAGCTATAAGGCCATCCGAGCCTTATAGTACACAATATCTCCAAAACACACAAGCATGCGAGAACTAGTTGACAGCATAATCTAATGCTCATAGCATTCTAGGAAATCAATAAAACAACTTAAGGGATGAAGCATTCTACATCAACTATCCACTTCCCAAGCATGCAAGGAAATAAGGCAAGAATAAAAGTTATTACAGTTCGTAGACTTTCAAAGCTACAACCCAACCATCAAATCTTCGACTTATACAACAAGCATATACAAAGCCCTTGGGCTACAAAATAGTACATAAAGTAATCAGACGAGTCTTCCACATAGCAACAAAATCATTAACCACCTCAAGTTATCAGACACAGCAACTAAGGTAAAGGCTCGATCTGAATTTCTTCTTCCTCAACTAAATCAACAAGCTGGGGATCACCCTCAGCGTCTCCTGAAACAGATATCGAGGTATGAGCAACCACTGTTGCCCAGTGAGGGATATAGTCCCAGGGCGTGCAATGCAACAGATAATACAATTACACAACAATAACACTTTAACAATTTAAGAATCAATGAAAACTTAAATAACCACACAATTAAAAGGATACATTTCAACAATCCCCTATACACCAATCTTCACTGGTCTTCAATCACGATCCACGAACCACGAGCACGATCACGATAAGCCGGCATAACCCCAATCACTCCAGTGGGTGTACTCCGGATGTACCCCGAATCCTACGACCCAACATCCCCTGGCAATCTCCGGACCAGGCGAATGAGGGAATAGGGTACGGAGTTTGAATATCCACCGGCAAGCCCTCTGCCGCCCAGCCGATATTCAACACATCCGCCCCGACACTATGGTTGCGCAACCACTATGCAATGCACTCAACGATGGCAAGTTAATAGCAATAATATAAGCATTAACACATATGAGGATCAACAAAGTAGGTTGACCTCGTTGCAATTAGGATATAAGCAAATATAGAAATTAATAAGCAGTTTACAAGTGAACATATACAAAATAAGCATAGGATTACACCAAAAGCTCCAAACCAACTTAATATCACATATAAACACTCATGAAGTCATGCCGTGGGTTTAGAAATGTGAGACAAACGAAATTGCACTTTAACCCCTTTATTTTACATACTATTTCTCTTCCAAACCCAAGTTAATGATTTCATTTTCAAAGGAAACTCTCCCAACCTTCTAACTAACCCCCAAGGTACCCTCTCAACCCTCTAACTCATTCAAATGCACGCGTTTACCCCGAAAGCCCCAATTTCCCTCTTTTGGCTTTAAACTATACCTACATTGTCCGGGCTTCAAACAAGGGATATCAAGGCATCTATAGCACCTAGGTAGCCTAAGGATACTAGAATTGAAGCCCGAATCCACCCGGATTCGCATTAACCCCGAAAGCCCCAACTTAAAGTCGGCTATTTTCCATTTTTAGGCGATTTAAGGGCAATGCAAGTGTACGGGGCTATTTAATTATCTTCACTAGTACCTAAGGCATCAATTAGAAGCATTAATTCAAGCCAATTCGAGCAATTACACAAAACCCTAGAAAAAACGTCACTATTCACCCTAAAAATCAAACTAACGATTCTAACCGTTTAAATTGCGAAACGACGGTTCAAAAGTGTTCTCTAGCATTCATATAGATAGTATATTAGCATAGATAACAATTACAATGACATATAATCATAATTTCAACAAATCAATAAATGAGCAACTATTTAAAAATGCAAAAACAAGTCGTGAAATCCCTCACCAATACGCGTAGGAACACCTAGGAGGCTTGAAGACACCCTAATCCACTTGCTCAAGGCTTGGGAGGGCTTGGTTTGAAGGATTGAAAGGCAAAATTTTCCTCTTTTCTCTCTATGCTGCTGTCGGCCTTCTCACTGTTCTGTTTCAGCTTTTTATTTTTTTTTTCTTTTGCATTTTGAGTGTTTAAGTGATATATAAAAGGCTAAGTTGAGGTGGGGTCCTTGGGCGCTTGAATGGTATAATATAATACGCGTAGTAAGCTTTAAAAGCGAGTCTAAGGGGTGACACATTGGTTAACTAATTAAATCTATAAAGTTATTACGTAACACTATTCACTTGACTTCTAAAATTATTTTCTAAACGAGCCTTCCTAACGCCTTAAGCTCAAAAGCACATTTTTCCCACTACTTTTACAATTAATATGATTTAATAAAAATGCTAATTAACTAATAGAAAGTAGTTTAAAAACGGAGTGAATAGTAGTCACAAAGTCAGTTAATAAGGCATAGAAGTAAATGCGCAAACAAGGGATGCAACAGTAATTAAATGCATGGCAAAATTCTCGGGCGTCACAGAGCCAATTTTGGGAACAAGTGCAATAATGGTTGAATTGATCTCATTCAAAAGAGAAGTAGAATGAAAGAAAGAGAGAACCACTTCCGTAACATCATTTCCCACAATATGCCAAGCAATCTTGTAGAAATGAGCAGTAAAGCCATCAGGTCCAGGACTTTTACTGCCATTGAGAGAAAACATCACCTTTTTAATTTCATCGGCAATCACAGGAGCAATAATTGAAAGGATCGTGCTTACAAGAGGTGAATCACAACATATAGTGAGCTAGGTGGAAGCAAAAACTTGATTTCAAAAATTTTTCAGCAACACATATCATTTGTATTCACCATAATACCTTATGTCTAGTCCATGTAATCAACATATCTACTACATATATAAACATATATATGAATGAACAAGAGTTATCAAGGTATACCTCTTGAAGATCTAGCCAAAGGAATGAAGAAGCACCACAAGAATGATGACCAAGTCTTTCACACGTGCAAAAGGTCTAGTTCGTCCACACGAGCATCCAAGAGTTTCTTCTCCACAAACCAAATCTTTGTACTAGCCATTTAGGTGGGTTAATGAGCTTACACAAGTGTTGAAAGCATGAGAAAAATTCTGCCCTAGCTCTCTAGCTATGGCTGAAAATATGAGAGAGAAAATAGAGAGTGAAGAGAAAAATTAAAATGTGCAGAATTTTTCCACTCATCTTTTGTTATATCTCTCTTCATATTTTCTATGCATATATTTTTCCTATGCAAACTTTGTGTCTTGTGCATTACATACATATATGTCTCCAATACATCCTAGTGTCTTGTGTATTCCCAACATATATGTCTCCAATGCATTTATGTGTCTTGTGCAACAATATAATACAAATATATTGGATAATGGAAAATTATGGAATTATCCATTATTCTTGCCACAATAAATCCTAGCCATAGATCTAATCAAGATCAAATCTTGGCCTTAGATTATAATTAATCCTAATCAATATTAGATTAATTAATTGGAAACTAACTTTCCATATTTATACTTTGGCCCCAATACTTTCAATAGTTACACTTTTGGCCCATTACGTTTTAATGACCAAACACAATAACGTTAACTCTTTAACGTTTTCAAACTTATTGTAATGTGTAGGCATATAATATATATTTCTTATATATATCTCCATATATATATATATATATATATATTTGTGTTGTATACGTTAGTGGAGAATTACAGAATATGTAATTCTCCACTAACTTGCCAATTAAATCCTAGCCATAGAATTCAAATAAGATCAAATCTTGGCCCTTGGATTATAATTAATCCTAATCAATATTAGATTAATTAATTGGAAACAAACTTTCTATATTTATACTTTGGCCCTAACACCTTCAATAATTACACTTTTGGTCCATTACAACTTAATGACCAAATATAACAACGTTAACTCTTTAACGTTTCCAAACTCATTGTAAGCTCATTGTAGAAACTCTTTTCATGATACTCAAACGTGTGTGACTTTCTAGATTCACCGCCGTATAGCAATGAAGGACGATTAAACCCTTTCAATCTATTCCGAAAATGTCTCCGTCATTCTCGGAATACCCTCACGTTCTAGAGTGACGCTTAGTAACATATCAAGACAATATATACGGTAATGAAGTCAATTTCTTGTGAATCTATTTATAGTCGCCGATTATCGTGCAATCCAATCCTTCCATTAATTGTCCCGTCGAGCAAGAACCATGATACGATTAAGTTCATAAACTCGATACTATGCATAGATCTAATTGGTGTAATGAGGGATGACACATGGAAAACCCTTTCTCCATCATTCATACCTTGGCCAAGGATTTCCTCATTAAACAACCAAGCTTAGATCGCATAGGACATCGCCTCACGCCGGAGATTAATGGATCCTCTCTTGACCACTACTTGTCAATCATTATACCAGACGAATGAAACTGCGAGAGGACGCATCTTATCTCGTTTGTCGAAACAATTATTGTCCAAACGCTAGAATCAAACCCTAATACATATGACAACCGTAATGTCTCAAGTCTAAGAATTACATGCACAATCGCAACGAATAACAAATTATTAATCCAAAGTCATGTAATTTGTTTATTCACGTCACATTCAATGATCTATTCAACTAATAGTCATTCACATGTTTGTTAGTCGCATCGCTATGCTGTTATGGCACGTGGCTCACCATCATTTATTATTAACATCCCTATGTTAATCAAAGGTAACAACACATGTGATAGTCCGTAATTGATTATTAAAGTCCCGATCAAATAATCTAAGGACTATGAACATTTTAAGTATTTATCATATTAAGGAAATATGCCAACATATTCTAAACGCTTTTAGAATACATTCCTCTAATGAAAATACTAGGGACTCATTCATATACGTAAATAAGGAGAATATGAATGTCCTAATTATGTCAATATGAAAACGGACATATAGACACGAATGCCATAATATACAAGTTAATGTCAAAATGCCCCAATATATGTCATCCAAATATATAGCATTAGGGCATATCTCTAACAATAATTTGATGGCGATTCTCCATAGGGACAGTTTGATGCACAAAGGGAAGAATATCTTCCATAAGAACAGGCCTGTGTCTAGGTGAATTAGGACCAAGAAGATTAGAAAAGAAATCCACAATCTCAGTACGCACCTCATCCTCATTCATGGTAGAACTACCATCAATACGAGAAAGTTTAGTGATAGAATTGCGAGAATGTCTGCCTCTGATCACCTTATGAAAGTAAGCCGAATTAGAGTCTCCATATTTAAGCCATTGGATCCTGGATTTCTGCCTAAGAATATCCTCTTGAGCAATGGAAAGGGATTTCACTTCCTTGAGAAGAGATTTCTCTTGAGCAACAATATTGTCATTCCCATGACCAGAAAGTAAAAGATGCTGGAGATGAGAGATTTTATCCTGAAGAGACCGAATTCTAGTATTAGCATTGTGAAAAAAAATTAGCATTGAAATCCTTGAGAGCTTTCTTCAAGACTTTTTGTTTCTGGACAAGCCGGTACATAGGTGAACCTGAGACATAAAAATTCCAGTTCTTTTCCACAACATCAAAGAAAAGCTCATGAGAAGTCCAAGCATTAAAGAATTTAAAAGGCTTCGGTCTGGAAGATCGTGGAAGGGAAGTGTACATAATAAATGGACAGTGATCAGAGATACCAGGCGTTTCAACATGGAGAGATGAATGTGGATAAATGTCAAGCCATTTAGCATTGACAAAGGCTCTGTCAAGCTTACTGGCTTTGAAATGCCTACCAGAACTTTTGTTAGACCAAGTGAAATGCGGTCCAATGATAGGATGCTCAATGAGATCAGCCTGAGAAGTGCAATTAATGAAATCCTCAGAGCTCTTTGAAATGTACTTTGTAGAACGGTCTACTTGGGAGAGGACTTCATTAAAGTCACCAATAATACACCAAGGTCGAGATGCACTAGTAGAGCTCCATTGAACAAGCTTAGACCAAAGGGCTTTCCTGTCAAAAGAAATACTTTCACCATAGAAAAAAGTGAGAAAAGTAAATGAGCTATCCGTCAAAGATTTGACAAGGCAATGGATAGCTTGGTCAGTTGAATCAATTTCTGTGACGTCAAAGCGATCAGATTTCCACAAAATCGAAATACGACCAGAAGAGCTAGCATGATAGTTGTGCAGAAACCCAAAACCATCAAACTTACGAGAAATGATATCATTTTCATTTCCCACTTTAATTTTAGTTTCAACAATGCTAAAAATATCAATAGAGAATTTATTTACAAGCTGAAGAACTGTTTTTTTTGTTTTTGGGAGCTATTAAACCCCCTGATGTTCCAGGATGAAAAAATCATTGGTAGGTTAAGGGAGTTGACCAGGTTGGAGACCCCGCCTGGTCTGGGGGTTTATCATCATTAATCGAAATATCCACATTTTGCTCAGTATGCTCAATATTATGATCAATTTCACCTGGTTCAAGATCTTTTCCCAAGTTAAGAGCTTCAAATTTATTGTTAGAAACCACAACATCACCTGGAGCTGGAACAACTCTAATCCTCCTTGGAGAAACAACTCCATCATGGACAGGAACGGCATCATCTGACTTAGAAAAAGAATCCCTTCCTGAAGAAAAGACAGAGGCCTTTCCCTTGGAAGGTGAACTTTTCCCAGAGCTTCCAGGACTGATCGGCTTTACTCCTGATTGGGAAGTGGATAAACCCAAATTTGTTTGTTGAACAGCAGTGCAAGTGCCATACTAAGTCTTCTCAAGAGAATTAGATTGGCGAACAATTGCTGGAAGAGAAGATTTCCTCCCAACATCAGTCCATCCATTAGAACTGGATAGTTGTTGTTGTGCTTTTTGGTCAATATAAGTAGAAGGGCAGTTTGGTGCCAGGTGACCTATGAGGAGACAATTAGTGCATTTTTTGGGCTTCCAAGCATATTCAACTGAGACATCAACCCATTCTCCTTTTTGGTTTTGAACATCCACCATCTCTAGAAGTTCATTTTCCAGATTAACTTCCACACACACCTTAGCAAAACCAAGATGTGAACGAGTGGCAGTGAGAGGGTCCACTTGGAGAAGAGTACCCAAAGTGCTGGCAACATGACTTAATCCTTCAATGGACCAAAGACTGAAAGGAACGTTGCGCAGTTTAATCCACATAGGAATTTTACCACATTTGAATTCAACCTTCTATGCGTTAGGATCCTATTTTCTTAGAAGAAGAGGACGATCATTAACATGCCATAATTGTTCAAGGATTATTGGAATGACTTCCTGATTTTCAAAAGTGAAAATGTACAAATCGTTGTCTGTTGAGCGAACTTGGATAGAGCCAAACTTTTTCCATTTGTTGTTGATGAAATTTCTAATGAGAAAGAAAGGTGGAGGTTTCTCAAGAAACTGTCCAAGAAGACAACATTCCCAATAAGAATTTCCAACATCATGAACATCTTGAGGAGCTGAGCACGCCGGCTTTCCATTTCTTATTTTTGGTTCAAAGTACTTCAATTTGTAGGATTTAGCAACAGAGCCCATAAACATTTCTTGCCAATTGTTAGTCGTTGTCCATGCTTTAGGTTGAGGTTGATGCTTAGGTCTTTTTCTTGGATGGGCATTTTGTTTCGGTTGAAGGTTAGAACTAGGCTGTTTAAAGTTGTTCGATGGTGCATTGGTGTCTGCATTTTGAGTTGTGTTTGCATTTTGAGTTGTGTTTGCATTTTCAGTTGTGTTTGCATTTCGGTTGAAACTTGGTTGTTGAGAAGAGGAAGCTAATTGTTGACTATGATTGCTGAAAGGAGCTTTCAAGTTCGCATTCTGGAGAGAGGGGAATTGAGCAGTGTAGGTATGCTGTTCAGATGAAAAATTAATTTCACTTTTGTTACTATTGTCTCCACGCTGATCCAAAACCTTGTCAGAATTATTCTGAGACTGGACTTCCACGTGATTTGCTGGGGCTTGGTCAAAAGCAGAAATGGTATGAGCTAATAAACCCATGTGCGGATGACTCACTTGATTAAGAGCTTGATTTGAAAAATTGTCAAAAGGAGGACCAACAGCTTCATGTGGAGTTGGTCCACGTGGGTCCAAAGCATGATTTTGCACATGGGAAGGTTACTGAAAATTGAACGTTGGAAGCATACCCATGTGCGAAAGGCCCACTTGATTAAAAACTTGATTTGATAAATTATCAAAAGGAGCAGCTGCAGCCCAATGTAGAGATGGGCCTCGTGGATTAGAGTAGGAATTGTTTAGTCCAACGGCATTAAAGAAATGCCCCATGTGCTGATGTTGTTGACCACCAAAAGTTGAATGGCCCGCATGCATTATATTTGGTATCTCATTCAAATTATGTTGAATCATTGCATGTTGTGACCCCACGTTTTTGAGATTATTAAAATCAATTGCAGCCCGCAGATTTTGACCATGAGGATTGCCAATATTCTCTAGGCCCGCGTGAGAGTTGTTGGAA
Organism: Ehretia macrophylla; assembly: GCA_037974665.1. NCBI lineage: Eukaryota > Viridiplantae > Streptophyta > Magnoliopsida > Boraginales > Ehretiaceae > Ehretia > Ehretia macrophylla. The sequence goes on from CM075777.1 coordinate 2,315,164, forward strand.
ACATGATGTTGACCAATGATCAAATTGTTTGTACCATGGCCCATGTGAAGCTGTTCCATACCATTATTCTGATTGCCAAAATAATTCGGACCCACAAATCCATGGCCCACCATAACACTGGAGTTAATTGGCAATGAAGTTGTACCAATGGCTTGCGAAGTAGTACCCATGGTTAGAGAAGAAGACTGAGCAATATCTTTGCTTGTACCGTGTGCATCAAGGATAACAGGGGCAACGTGAAATCCCCTATGATCTGACGAGGACAATTCTTCAAACTCATTAACCATATCAATTGATCGATTCTTTAACTGAATATTCCTATAGGTTTCCTCAAGCACTTTACTTGAGTTGAACGATTCTTCTTCTTCAAAGGCTGCAGCTGAAGATGAATCATCAGAATTTTTTGAAACATTAGTAGACTTGGTTTTGGCCTTAAGCTTATCACTAGCAATTGTAGGATTCTTCTTCTTACCATTTGCCATGGTAAAAAGAAAATGAAGTGGCTGAGGGACGGGCTTGGAAAAGTGTTTAGGTTACGAAGGTTGAAGCTTGAAACAAAATGGTGAATGGTGGTGATTGGTGGTGGTGCTGATTGGAGGTGGTGGTGTCTGCTGTCTAGAGAGAAGGGAAAGAGTTTTCTCCTTCTTCCATTTTTTTGGGGGGGTGAATTTTTTTACTTTTTGTTTGTGTTTTGCTAACTTATGAGCTTAGTGTGAGGTGTTGAGCATATATAAGTCTATATGTTTTATTTTAGTGTGAGTATGTTGGTCAAAATATGAATTAAGGTGATACGAACCTAGTCAACATGTGCCAAGACCCAACACCAAGATTGGTAAAACAAACCCAAGATCTTTCAAGAATGGATGGAACCGCGACCCTTTGCCTAGCAAGACAAGAACCTTGGTATAGTGAATATGATGGAAACCGCGACCCGTTGCTTAGCAAAGCAAGAACCTTGGTATGGTGAAGACGCCACAAACGGGGATGGAAATCCGCTTGATAAGTCAAGGTTGAACGCCACAAGGAATCCCTTGATAAGTTCGAAAGAGTCTCTTGGAGAACTCAAGGAGAATAATCTCACAATTTAATTTCAGAATTGTCTAACTTTATTATCACAAAAAGTGCCTTATATAGGCAATAACAAATAAGTATCCTACTTGGAAAAGGACTCCTAAACCCTAGCCCAAGTAGGAAAAACGTGAATAGTAACTAGGTCAAAGGAAACAAACTTGGAGACCAAGAAAAGACTCCTATTAACTATTCACGTGAATAGTGACGTGAATAGTAACTAAAAAGGAAGCAAACTTGCAGCCCAAGAAAGTCTCTTTCCTAGTGTGAACACCTAAATTTGTCCATAGTGGACCCTAGGAAATAAACTAGAATGCAAATTAAACTTAAACTAAAACTATGATATTACAAATAATTCAAATCTTGACCAAATCTTCAAATCTTCTTGAAACTTCTTGAAGAATCTTGAAGTTCTTGAATCTTGAAAATAGAATCTTGACTTGAATCTTTGCTGGAAAATTCATCCAAATAGTGCAATGAATGTGGATGGCTAGTTCGCATTATAAGGTAGCTTAAAGTGAGTCCTAAGTGCAATTTAAATGATAGCTAATCAAAATACATAGTTTTGTTACGTAATACTATTTATTAGTTTCAACAGATCATTTTCTAAACGTTTACTCCTATCGCTTTTAGCTCAAATGCACATTTTTCTCATTCCTAAAATTAATATGATTTAAGAAAAATGCTAATTCGAATTAATTAAGGGGTTGAAAAGTGTGATGAATAATAACCACATAAGCAACAAGCAATGCATAGTAAAAATGCGCAAATAGTAGATGCAATAGTAAATAAATGTACAGTGAAGTTCTTGGGCGTCACATAGTTGACCGTGGCTTTCAAGGAGGAAGGAGAAGACATTTTCAAGGTTTTTCAAAGCAAATTTTTGAAGAAAAACTTCATTTCAAGGTCAAATCTTTTCATTCCAAGCTAGAATTTTCTTGTTGGGTTTTCATTCTACCTATTTCTAGCTTTGCTTTGCATCAAAGGTGAGGGAAAAACTAGATCCTATTTTTAAAGTTTGTGTCAAATCTTTATTGTTGTATATATAGTTGTTGTTTTGTTAAATTATCTTAAGATTGTTGTTAGTTAGGTGATATAGACCAACTTAGTATAATTATAACCATTTTAAACGGTATCAAGATGTATTTTTATTTTTCGGGTATTAAATTGATAATTTGGCTTATATTTTGAATAATTGTAGGTGTAGTAGTTGTTTTCAAGTGGTAATTACTTTTATAAGCTTGTTAATTATTGTGTAGTAATGTTGTAATGCCAAATTTTCAATTTGAATGCCATGGTAGAAGTAAAAAATTTTATCCCTTGGTGCATTGCCATTTTGGACTTGTTGAGCTTGTTTTGGATGACTTTTGGTTGGTTTCCGAGGGGTTTATGTAGTTGCTTGAGTGATTAGGTGGTAAAAGAAAGTATGGGGGTTGTTTGATTGCAAGATTGTAAGTTATATAGTTTAGAAGGTTGGGTAGTCTTTCTTTGAAATGGCTAAGTGATGTCTTTGAGTGTTTGGTGTTGTTTGTGTGGTTGATACTTGGGTTAGTGTTGAGTAGGCTTGGGTTTGAATGTATGTTGAAGTGTGTGTTGAGTTTGGATGACCTACTTTGTCATCTAACTTGGGTGTCTTATTTGTTTAACTAATGTTTAGTTGTTTGAGTGTTGTCAAATTATTTGTTGATTGTTGAAGTGCTGGGAGACAACTTACTTTGTTGTTCTCTCGGAATATTAAGTTCTAAGTGTTAACTGTTGTGAGTCATGATAGTGTGTGTCACCTCTCGGGCGGTATCGGGCTTACCAGGTTGAAATTGGCATAACTATCATGTGTTATCCTGATCATGGAGTATGGGTATAAATTGAGGTACTTCCGGAATGTATTAGTGGGTGTTTAGAAGTTGGTTGAGTTCGTGATGGCGTATGGAGCTATATCAATTAGTGTATCATTTCCTTATTGTTGGTTTACTTATATTGCTATACTTGTATCGTTGTTGAAGTTTATTGTGTGTTCTTAGGGTGTTTTCCGAAGGAAAGTGTTTCAAAATCTCCTATTGAACCATCGCTAAGCTATGTTATATATAAGCTCATCCCATTTGCTGACCTTTCAAGTGTAACTAAGCAAGATACTAGGTACGTTCCTCAGGAAGCTGAGAATAAGCCTTTTGTTGATAAGTCCAATGTGCCCGAGTTTTATCCTTGAGTCTATGCTGGAGTGCTCATGTGTTGTTTTGAATTTTGTAACATGTTGTATTGTATTAAGCTTTGAAGTTTGTATTGTATAACTTAACCTAATGATAATGAATTGTATAATGCTAGTTTAGTAGTCTTTCTTTTGGAATACGAATAGGCTGCTAGACTAGCGTTATTATCTATTTTGCATATGTATAGTATAACTTGATGCATGTTGTTAAGAGAGAGGCATTATGTTTGTTGTTTAAATGTTGGATGGTTGGTTAATGAAAGTTGTTGAATGTGTTGTTTGATGATGAAGTTGTTGATGGAGTTGTGGTTGGTTGTGGAGTGTTCGTAAAGAACTAGTTTAGAGTTCTGTTGTCCATATTACAGACGTTATAATGCTGAAATTTTTCCGCGTCCTGACTGATTATAAGTGGGGTCGTGACATTAAGTAGTATTAGAGCCAGGTTTACTTGTAAGCCGGGGTATCCTCGGAATGTAGGTAGAGGTCTTAACATGAATGTATGTAGTAAGTGTAAAGTAAACTACATGTTAATGTGTTTATGTGATTAACTTGTTTATGTGACTAACTTGCCTATGTGATATAACCTGTTTATGTTATATTTGTTTCCTGTGTGGTGAATTGAGTGTTATGTGATAATGTTGTATTAGATAATAAACATGCATTATTTTGTACTTGTTTTCATGTGATATAATTGTATATATGTTATAATTGTGGGTGGCTCTTTTGGGTGAAGTAAAGATGACGGTCAGAGCTCTCGGAATTAGAGGAAGACTCTGTAGGAATGAATTCATGTCTTTGAAGCAACATAGCCTGTCTGTTCCGCAGTACGAGGCTAGATTTCATAATCGGTCACATTATGCTCCAAGGATGGTGCAAACTACTGAAAAGAGGATCCAGAGATTCATTCGTGGGTTGAGGCTGGAAGTTCGAGTTGTTTGGCTTCCTTTCAGTTTTCTACATACGGTGAAACCCTTACTACTGCAACAAGAGCCGAGAAAGGAAAAAATGAGGTAGGTGCCAGGCCAAGTCAGCCGAGTAGAAGACTTTCTTAGCCTTAGGACCAACATAGTTATTTTCATCCTCAAAGTCGGCAGAGTTAGCTCCAGAGGCAGGGGAGGGCGGTGGTCATTAGGCTATAGCATAGCAATTTAGTGGCTTCGTCAGTTCATGGTTTTGTTGGTTACAAAGCTTCTCTTCATGTCCCATTTTGTGCTTTTTGTACCAAGAAGGGCCATGTTGAGACCGAATGTTGGAGGAAATTGGGAAACTGTGTAGTTGTGGTAGTGATCAACATATGGAAAAGGACTGTCGTAAATGGAAAAATGATTGGGGGTTGACCATAGTCAGGGATGCCCTAGGAAGGTCTACTATTGTGAGAGCTCAACAAGGTGGTTCAATTACTTCCTTGGCTCCAGATTCTTCTGGGAATCGTGCTGCGGATCAAGTTAAAAATTGTACCTTTTGCAACTGAAAAAGCCATCTTGAGTCTAGTTGTTGGAGGCGATTAGGGAGATGCGTAAGTTGTGGTAGTAAGGAACATAGGGCAAAAGATTGCCCAAAATCTAAGAAGGCTCAAAAGCGGACTTCAAGCAGAGGCCACAGCAGCCAGGGTTGACGGTAAGCTCTAATTTTTAACTTGTTGGTTAAAGTATTGTTTGACTTTGGTGTTACCCATTCTTTTATCACATCTTCTTGCGTGTAACATGTTAATATACAAGTAGAAAGTTTGCCTTATATGATTGAAGTTAGCACTGCATGATATCAGCTGATGATTGAGTACTATGAGAAACTTTGATTAGGGATCAAGAATTGTTGTTGACTTCACCTTATTTCCCGTTCAAGATTATAGAAATTATGTTGAGTATGGACTAGCTTACGGAGTATCATGCACCGTTAGATAGTAGAACTCCAATGGTAAAATTTCAGATATAGGCTGACCAGTGGTAGAAGTAACGGGGAACAGTGATTCTCTGGGAATTCACTTATTTATTCAACTAGAGCTATCAAGTTATTCTACGGCTATGTATTAAATACCGGGATTCTTTTTTGGTGTTCTTCTTTGATAATATGACTTTCGGTATTAGATGTCCTCTTTAGAATTCTTATTTGGATTCTTTTTTAGTAAATGGTGATCATATTCGGCATTCTTCCTTGGGATTTCTATATGAAGATTCTTATTCAATATACTTCTTTGGAATTCTTTTTTGGTATTTCTATGCGGTATTCTTATGTGGAATTTTTATATGGTGTTATCCAGAGTTTTTATTTCGGGATTATTGATCGGTATTCTCACTCGGTGATCTTGTTCAAAGTTCTTAATTGGTATTCTTGATCGGTGCTCTATTTCGGGATCCATATTTGGCATTCTTCTTCGGTAATTTTATTGGGAATTCTTATTTGAAAGTCTTAGTTGGTGTTCTTATTCTTCGTTTTGATTCAGGCTTCTCATTCAGGGATTCTTATTCGATGTTCTTGTTCGGTGTTCTTGCTTGGTGTTCTCAATTGGTATTCGGAATTTGATATTATGTCTTTCATTTCATATGCTTGAGCCAGCAGGACTTGAGTGAAGAATTGCAAGGACGCAATTGTTTTAAGGAGAGAGGGGGGAGGGGGGGAGGGGGGGGAGGGGAAGGAGAATGTGAGACCTCGAATTTGCCTTATTTGCAATTACATGTTTTACCTATTTAAATTCTATTAGAATTAATATATATGTATATATGTGCTACTAAGTGATCTTAGGTTCAATGTGCATTTATAAGACATTTGAAAAACAAATAATATGACTTTTCATCTTCTTTCGAAAAAATACGCATTGTATATTAATTGTATGTATAAGTATGCTTATATATAATGTTGTCCCCAAAATAATAGCCTACTAAATAAACAGTATAAGTTACATTATATATATATGACTATTATAAACAAAAATCAACCAAAACAACTAAATTTGCCAACTTTGACTTTGTCTCTTGCTTTGACTTTGCCTATATATGCATTATATACACAAAATAAGCTAAAACAAAGTTCAAAACACTATCTTTTCTCACCTAGTTGGTCGTGGCTTTCAAGTAGGAAGGAGAAGACATTTTCAATGTTTTTCAAAGCAAATTTTTGAAGAAAAACTTTATTTCAAGGCCAAATATTTTCATTCCAAGCTTGAATTTGCTTGTTGGGCTTGTATTCTAACTCTTTCTAGCTTTTCTTTGCATCAAAGGTAAGGGAAAAACTAGATCCTATTTTGAAAGTTTGTATCAAATTTTTATTGTTGTATATATAGTTGTTGTTTTGTTAAATTGTGTTAAGATTGTTGTTAGTTAGGTGATATAGACCAACTTAGTGTCAAATTTGCATCAAAGGTGACGGAAAAACTAGATCCTATTTTTAAAGTTTGTGTCAAATTTTTATTGTTGTATATATAGTTATTGTTTTGTTAAATTATCTTAAGATTGTTGTTAGTTAGGTGATATAGACCAACTTAGTGTAATTATAGCCATTTCAAACGGTAGCAAGATGTAAATTTATTTTCTGGGTATTAAATTGATAATTTGGCTTATATTTTGAATAATTGTGGATGTAGTAGTTGTTTTCAAGTGGTAGTTGCTTCTATAAGCTTTGTTAGCCTAAAGGCTCAAATCTCATATTTTGATGGTAACTAAATCTAAATCAAATGTCCATGTTGTATAAATATGACTTGTACAAAGTTTATGCATCTCTAAATTAGTCATAGATGGAATGCTCCAAGAAAGAATGATCAAGCTTCAAAGACTTCAAACATGATCAAATCCAAGCTTCTCAAATGTCAAAATCCAAATAGCTCATGTGAAATTTCAAGAGAAGATCTCGAAATAAAAGAGGGAGTCACAAGTGGAGAAGTGGCGATATAAGGGGTACTGGTATTATTTCTTGTCGTTTGCCTTTGAATTGCTTTTAAAGCTCATAGATGTCTTGCAATGTTTTTCACACACTTACACTTCAAGATTTTGTCACAAAAAATCATTTTAAATCAAGGGTTTAATCTCCTCTCAAAGAGTTTTTTGAAAAACATTTCAAACAAACAAAAATACTTTATCCGGACTTGTACCTGGTTGTGATGTATCACGACTGTGAACACGACCACCCTGAAGAATGGTAGATCGTGGTCTATGGTCGTTATGAATACGACTGGTAATATGACTGTCAGTAAGATATGCATTTTTACGGGGTTGAACCTGGTCACAATGTATCACGACCGCCCCTGAAGTTTGGGTAGATTGTGTTCAACAGTCTTGATACCAGTCGTGATGAACACAACCGGTAACACGACTGTGGGTTTGATTTTTGAAAAAATATAGCCATTGAGAAATCCATTGCTCAGCCTCTTTAAATCCACAACCAAACCCCATTTGAAAACCTACCTCTTCCAACTACAAGCAATTATTCCAAAGCTTTTAGATTATCAAAAACACATTGCTTACACAAATCTTGAGTTTTAACTTGCAAATCATTGAGCATTCAAGAAGAGTTTTAAATTGTATTCATCTACTATGAAAGAAAGATATTGTACTCAATATTTATTCTATTCCTATTGTGAGATAAACACTCTAGATCTATAGCTTTGAGTGATTAATTGTATAGTGTGAGTGAGAAATATTCTTTGTGGATTCAAAGGAGTGAAGAGGCTTGTACTACTCTTGTGGACTCAAGAGAACTTGTATTGTTGGTTTGAGTTTTACCAACTTGTGAAGAAGCACATCTAGTGGAGTTAGTAGAAATCCTAAGGAGAAGTAACCTTGGGTGGTGGATGTAGATTAGCGAACCATTGTAAATCATTGTGTTCGTCTTCTATCACTTTTATTTTTGAGCTTTCATTATTGTGCACTCTACGTGTTTGATATTTTGCTTGCTCAATATAAATTGTTTATATTGAAAATTTTAGTTGGTAGTCATTAGCTAAATACTTAATTTACCCCCCCCCCCCCCTCCTCCCCTCTTAAGTATATTTGCCTTACAAGTGGTATCTAGAGCTAAGACTCTACATATAGTCTAACAACTAGTAGAGAATTAATATGGCAAATACATCAATGTCTACCATAGTTGAAGGCCAATCTTCCACACGACCACCATTGTTTAGTGGAACCAACTACTCTTTTTGGAAAACTAGGATAAGGATCTACATTCTTGCTAATGACATTAGAGTTTGGAAAGTTATACCAATGGACCAACCACTCCCATGATGACTAAGACGGAAGGAGATAAAATCATTACAATTCTTAAACCGGAAGAAGATTATGATGATAATGATTTCAAGACTGTTGAAAGGAACTATAAAGCTATGAACATGATATATCTTGCTTTAGACTCAAATGAATTCAATAGGATTTCCTAGTGTAGAAGTGCTAAATAAATTTGGGATCAATTAGAAGTCACATATTAAGGAACCGAGCAAGTTAAAGATACTAGGATTAACATGCTTACACAAAAATATGAAATGTTTAAAATGTCACAAGATGAGAATATTGAGTAAATATTTTCTAGATTTACAAATATTGTGAATGACCTTAAATTGCTCGGGAAAGAGTATTCAAATGTAGAGATGGTAGGAAAGTTGCTTCGAAGTATGATCGATCCATGGGAAGCAAAGGTAACGGCAATTGAGGAAGGAAGAAATCTCAAAACTCTCACCATTAGTGAGCTAATAGATCGCTCATGAGTCATGAGTTGAAGAAGAAAGATCGAGAAGAAGAAAAGAAGAACAACAAGAAAACACTTGCACTACTTGAGCCAAAAACTCATTCAAGTGATGAAAGTGAAAAGTGAAAATGAAGATGATGATCAAGTTGCCTTTCTTGCAAAGAACTTCAAGAGATTTATGAAATCCAAAAAGATGAGAAGATGAAATTCATCAAGCAACAACTCTAGGTGGAAGGGCAAAGAAAAATCAAAATGCTACAATTGTGACAAACCGGGTCACATAAAAGTAAATAGCCCAAAATTGATCAAATCTAAAGGAGAAAAAGCTATGAAGGCAAGTTGCATTGAAGATGATACTTCAACCGATAGAGGAAGTGTCACGCCCCGACCCAACTCCACGCTAAAAGGTTAAGTTTGACCTGACAAACGGACATAGTCTCCTCTGTACCGTGGACTATCTGGTTACCAGTAAACAGAAAATAAAACTACAAACCACATTCTCAACAACATACTCCAACTTCAACTCCACAACTTCTCCCAGCTTCAAGGCTATCCGAGCCTTAAGCAAGGCATAACAAACACGCAAGCATGCATTTTGGCAACTTTTGAAATTCTATGTTTTAAAGCCGCTTATCTTACCACTCTAATCTTATCAATTAAACTTTCTTATAAGTTAAAGCCAACCAACCAACTAACTTCATTAACACACAAGCAAGCAATATAACAATAAAGTTATAAGCTATTACAGGCCATTACTGTGATAGCCCGAACCCGGCACGCATTTAAAGGCATTTAATTGCATTTAATTAAGTGACATCTTAAATGTTAGCATTGGATTTGTGTTTACTTTTAGTTAAACATTTATTTGTAGCTTTATTTTCATATTTCTTTTAGAAGTAATTAGAATAATACTTGAGCTAATTATTTTATCGGGGCATCAACTACTTTCATAATTATGTTAATCGGTTTTATTTTTCTTGCACTTAAATGCTCGGTTTTCAATTAAATGAAAAGTAGCTCTGAGCCGGAGTAAATTTTGAACTATGTTGCTCTTCAAAAATTATATTTTCTTAAATTCTTTGAGATTTAGTTGCTATTCTTTTATTGATGCAAAGTGCATAGCATATCGAGAGAGATAGTTAGGAAGCGATTTCCAGTCCTCAGCAAATAGTGAAAACTAGTATTTAGTGTTTTAATTTTAGTGTTTTAAGTTGTATTTAACTAGAATTGGATTTATGTTAGTTGTTTTAGCTTTAAAATGCATGAAATAAGCTAGTTTGACCAACTTAAGTGAGCATTGACCAAGTTGACTTGTATTGTCATCTTTATAAGCTTAAGTTAGCACAAAATAAAAAAAAGAAAGAGCTGAAAATCATAATGAAAGGGCCGAAAATAGAAGAGAGGAAAAAAAAGAAATTTCAACATTCAAATCGTCGATTTTTTGCGTGAGCTTGTACGGGGTAGTTTCTGAGTCATCCTACGAGGTTTTCCTAGCGTCTAGGATCGTCTAAGGTGAGGGTTTCATCGTTATTTGCGCATTTGAAAACATTATGTCTAAACTTTAATTTTTAGAAATTATGAGTAGATTGTTGTTTTAATCCTATTGTTACTTAAAGAATGTTCCTTGTTGATTGTAGAACATGTATTTATAGCTTTTTAACATTTTTTGCGGTTGAATATTGAGATTGCAATTTAAATTGAATAATGAATAGTAAATTATGAATAGTAAACTCCCGTTTCGATGAAGTTGCTCTGTTACGCGTTCTGTTGATGTAGGAAGGTGGTAGGTATGCTAGAATGCCTAAATGTATGGTTTAATTGGAATGTGTAATGGAAAAATGAAGAAAAATGGCTTAGTGAAAGTTGGGGCCGTTTCGGTCAAGTTTGGAATTTTCTCGATTTATGTGAAGGCATTGTCGAGGTACGTCATGTAACGCCCCGATCCCTCACGAGACCGGAGGCTCTAATAACCATGCTATTCTCAACCCAATACCAAACCCGGTCACAAAATTTTAGGGAAAAACGGACAGAGTTTCCCCTGTACTGTGGACATTCTGAAAACCTATAAACAATCAAATAAAACCACGAAGCAAAAGGAACAACATCTGTAATTGAAATTCAAACTTCAAGGGCATCCGAGCCTTAAGCAACACAAGACAATATAAATACACACAAGCATGCAACAATAGTCCTAAAATCTTTGTCTTCATTCGCTTATCATACCATTCTATGTTAGCAATTAAACATTCTCATAAATTAATGCCAACCATACATCCGTTCATTCACACCCAAGCATGCAACGTAGCTAGAAGCAGAAACATAAATTATTACATGCCACAATTCCATAACACTTGCTACATCCACTTAGCTTTCAAACTTACAACTACTCAAATATATATACATAAGCCCTTAGGCTCCCAAATAGAATAGATAGTAGAACAAGTAAGGTCTTCCACAGTTTAGCAGACAATCACTCAAATCTCAAGTAATAGCACACAGCAATCAGGTCAATTCCTCCAACTGCATCACCTGAAACATGTTTAGCGAGGTATGAGCAATCACAATTGCCCAGTGAGGGATAAGGTCTACCGGGGACGTGCAATGCAGCAGTTAGTACAAATAAAGCATTTTACAACCAAAGAACAATTAAAACAACAAGTTACCACACATTAAAAAGGATACGATACACTTTGACTTCTGTAATGTCCCGGCTAAGCGAATACCCCGAAGGGCAGAGGCACACCAGCGACGCCATGAACTGAAATCTCGATGTAATAATGACACTGATATCGATAAGCCGGCATCCCCTTATAACTCCAAAATGGGTGTACTCCGGATGTACCCCGAAATCCTACGACCCAACTCTCCCTGGGCGGCATCCCAAGCGAGAGAGGGACTGGGCAACCATGGTAGCCGAGGTGGACCGGCAAGCCCGATGCCGCCCGGTTTCCCCGACACTACCATGCCCGAATGGTTGCGCAACCACGATGCAATGTACTCAAAATGATAACAATAGTATAAATCAATAAACACATGGTTGAGGGACAACAAAGTAGGTTGCCCTCACACACAATATATAGACAATAAGTGCACATAATCTAAGTACAAGTAAATAAACTATTATGCACATAAGGATGAAGTCCCCCTCACCTCTACCAAGCTCCAAAATGCAAGATTGGATTCAAATCACCCTCAATCACCTTGAACATAAAGTTAAACATTGTTTCAATTACTCTTTAACTACAACATTCATTAATTTACCAACTAGGTTAGCTAACTCATAGTTTACTTAATTAACATACAACCAAGTAATCTTTCAAGTAATATAATATACAAACGATATAACTAACAAGCAATAATACCATGATATAAGCATGTTCCACAATCATTTAAAAGAGCATTTTAAGCATAGATAACCATATTTAATTCCATAATAGTACTATCAATTTATAAAGTCATTAATCCATACTTATTATCATTATAATTAACTCAATATAAAACTCAAGAAAAACACTTAGAACTATGGCAATACAATTACTATAAACAAGAATTCACTTAGAATCTTCAATTCGGAAAGCAATTATGCAAATTACAAATGAGCATATTCAAGATTCACATAAAACTATACCAAAAGCTCCAAAACATCTTGAAACCACATTTAAACACATATGGAAACATGCCAAGGTCTTAGATGCGAGTGACAAACGAATTTACCCTTAAACCCCTTTGTTTTTCATCCGTTTTCCTTCCAAACTCATATCAATTATTCAAATTCAAGGGAAAGCTATACCAATCTTCTAATTAACCCTTAAGGTACCCTTACAACCCACAAATACGTTCAATTACCTGCAATTACCCTAAAAGACCCAATTTCCCTCTTATAGCTTTGAACTACACCTACCTTAACCGGGCTTCAAACAAGAGTTAGCAAAGGTTTTATAGCACCTAGGTAGCCTAAGAACACTAAAAGTGAAGCCCGAATCCACCCGGATTAGCATTAACCCCGAAACCCCTTTTTAAAAAGTCGGCTAATTCACGTTTTATTCAAGTTTCGAGCAATTTGAGTGCACGGGGCTATTAGACTACCCTCATGAGCACCTAAGGTATCTATTAGAAGCATTGAATCAAGCTAATACGCACAATTACACAAAACCCTAGAAATCCCGTCACTATTCACCCCTACGAATCAACCATTGATTTCTACCATTTAAAATGTGAAACAATAGCATAAATGTGGTCTCTACTACACGTATACAACATATATAAGCTTATTTGAGCATTGCAATAGCATTAGACAACATTTCTAACAAATCAAGAAAATAGCAACATTTCTAAAATGCACAAATAAGCATGAAAAACCCTCACCAATGCGCGTAGGAACTCTCGGGAGGCTAGCAAACACCTTAAACTACTTGCTCCTTGCTTGGCTTGGCTTGGCTTGAAGATTTGATGAGCAAAATCCTCTCATTCTCCTCCTATGTTGATTCTCGGATTTGCTACAGTAATTTCTGCATCTTCCCTTTTTTTTTTTTTTTTTTTGCTTAGTTATGACTTGTTTGTGTTTGGTTGATTATATATTAGGGTGGGGCCTATTTGGGTGAGTGTATGGTCTAATAAAATGAGCCTAGTTAACTTAAAAACGAGTCAATGATTGCAATTTTGTGCTAGCTAACTAAAACATATTGTTCATACGTAACACTATTCACTAGTTCACTAAACTATTTTCTAAACGAAAGTTCCTATCGCTCCTAGCTCAAATGCATATTTTTCTCATTCCTAAAACAATTAATATGATTTAATAAAAATACTAATTCATTAATATAATGCAGTTGAAAAATAGAATGAATAGTAACTAAGAAAGACAACAAGTAAAGCACAAAATTAAATGCGCAATTAATGGATGCAACAGTTAAAAATGTGTATGGTAGAATCTCGGGCGTCACATCCTCTCCCCCTTAAACAAATTGCGTCCACGCAATTCTTCTTCCAAAAGAACTCCGCATCAACTGAAAACCAACTTCAATTACTCTTCATCAGTTGCTGAGCAAGAATACCGTATACGAATTCTCGTAAGAACCCATTAAGAAATCCCAGTAGTACTGCCAGCGAATCCCCAAGTAATAAGGCCAAATAAAGGCTCCATTAGAAATGCTACTTAGAAATCCGAATAAGAATCCCACTGGCACAAATACCATAGAAAAGTAGAATCCCAACTAAGTCCAGCGAGAAAATACTAATAAAAGACCCGAGTAAGAGTACTGTAGATAATACCATTTAATAAGGCTGAAAAGAATCCCATATACTAAGCCTTTCGAGAGATGCTGACAAAAGAATACCAGGAGGAGTCCCAATAAGAAAATACCAAGAAAATGCTCCAGAGAACCGTCATATAGAAATCCCGAAAGAAGCCACTCATTTAAGACTGCTGAGCGTAAAAGAACACCTTAATAGAATGCCAATAACCGAGTTTCAACTATAAACACTAACTCCCAAACGAAGGCTGATCAAATGCCTCTCATTCCCACTAATCCACATGGCTTAGAAGGCCTGCCACTAATCAGCTCTCTTCAGGGGGAGGAAGAAGTCTTTCTTACCATTTCAACGGGACATGTATGAATGCCAAGATATCATATTTACACATATAGATTTTAAACTATTATGCAAACATTTTTATATAAGAGTTTATAAAACAGTTTAATCAACAAGACAATTTAAATATGAGTCACGACATAACCAATCCAAATCACCACAAAACTTAATTCAAAAACATTTAAGTACATACATTACAATCAATAATTTAAGCAAATAATGATTCACGAGGTCACTTCGATTACAAGGCCAATTCGATTCACATTTAGTCATTTCACTTCACTTAACAAACATTCAACACATAATGCCCAACTATATCACATGGATGCACACATTCAAGTCAAGACACCCAACCTCACGTACAAACACACACTTCCAAAACACACGTAACAAGCACACATTCAAGGCTTACTACCCAACAGACCGAGGACCCTGTCCCGGCTAAGAGCTAACTAAGCTCTGATACCACCTGTAACGCCCCGATCCCTCACGAGACCGGAGGCTCTAATAACCATGCTATTCTCAACCCAATACCAAACCCGGTCACAAAATTTTAGGGAAAAACGGACAGAGTTTCCCCTGTACTGTGGACATTCTGAAAACCTATAAACAATCAAATAAAACCACGAAGCAAAAGGAACAACATCTGTAATTGAAATTCAAACTTCAAGGGCATCCGAGCCTTAAGCAACACAAGACAATATAAATACACACAAGCATGCAACAATAGTCCTAAAATCTTTGTCTTCATTCGCTTATCATACCATTCTATGTTAGCAATTAAACATTCTCATAAATTAATGCCAACCATACATCCGTTCATTCACACCCAAGCATGCAACGTAGCTAGAAGCAGAAACATAAATTATTACATGCCACAAATCCATCACGCTTGCTACATCCACTTACCTTTCAAACTTACAACTACTCAAATATATATACATAAGCCCTTAGGCTCCCAAATAGAATAGATAGTAGAACAAGTAAGGTCTTCCACAGTTTAGCAGACAATCACTCAAATCTCAAGTAATAGCACACAGCAATCAGGTCAATTCCTCCAACTGCATCACCTGAAACATGTTTAGCGAGGTATGAGCAATCACAATTGCCCAGTGAGGGATAAGGTCTACCGGGGACGTGCAATGCAGCAGTTAGTACAAATAAAGCATTTTACAACCAAAGAACAATTAAAACAACAAGTTACCACACATTAAAAAGGATACGATACACTTTGACTTCTGTAATGTCCCGGCTAAGCGAATACCCCGAAGGGCAGAGGCACACCAGCGACGCCATGAACTGAAATCTCGATGTAATAATGACACTGATATCGATAAGCCGGCATCCCCTTATAACTCCAAAATGGGTGTACTCCGGATGTACCCCGAAATCCTACGACCCAACTCTCCCTGGGCGGCATCCCAAGCGAGAGAGGGACTGGGCAACCATGGTAGCCGAGGTGGACCGGCAAGCCCGATGCCGCCCGGTTTCCCCGACACTACCATGCCCGAATGGTTGCGCAACCACGATGCAATGTACTCAAAATGATAACAATAGTATAAATCAATAAACACATGGTTGAGGGACAACAAAGTAGGTTGCCCTCACACACAATATATAGACAATAAGTGCACATAATCTAAGTACAAGTAAATAAACTATTATGCACATAAGGATGAAGTCCCCCTCACCTCTACCAAGCTCCAAAATGCAAGATTGGATTCAAATCACCCTCAATCACCTTGAACATAAAGTTAAACATTGTTTCAATTACTCTTTAACTACAACATTCATTAATTTACCAACTAGGTTAGCTAACTCATAGTTTACTTAATTAACATACAACCAAGTAATCTTTCAAGTAATATAATATACAAACGATATAACTAACAAGCAATAATACCATGATATAAGCATGTTCCACAATCATTTAAAAGAGCATTTTAAGCATAGATAACCATATTTAATTCCATAATAGTACTATCAATTTATAAAGTCATTAATCCATACTTATTATCATTATAATTAACTCAATATAAAACTCAAGAAAAACACTTAGAACTATGGCAATACAATTACTATAAACAAGAATTCACTTAGAATCTTCAATTCGGAAAGCAATTATGCAAATTACAAATGAGCATATTCAAGATTCACATAAAACTATACCAAAAGCTCCAAAACATCTTGAAACCACATTTAAACACATATGGAAACATGCCAAGGTCTTAGATGCGAGTGACAAACGAATTTACCCTTAAACCCCTTTGTTTTTCATCCGTTTTCCTTCCAAACTCATATCAATTATTCAAATTCAAGGGAAAGCTATACCAATCTTCTAATTAACCCTTAAGGTACCCTTACAACCCACAAATACGTTCAATTACCTGCAATTACCCTAAAAGACCCAATTTCCCTCTTATAGCTTTGAACTACACCTACCTTAACCGGGCTTCAAACAAGAGTTAGCAAAGGTTTTATAGCACCTAGGTAGCCTAAGAACACTAAAAGTGAAGCCCGAATCCACCCGGATTAGCATTAACCCCGAAACCCCTTTTTAAAAAGTCGGCTAATTCACGTTTTATTCAAGTTTCGAGCAATTTGAGTGCACGGGGCTATTAGACTACCCTCATGAGCACCTAAGGTATCTATTAGAAGCATTGAATCAAGCTAATACGCACAATTACACAAAACCCTAGAAATCCCGTCACTATTCACCCCTACGAATCAACCATTGATTTCTACCATTTAAAATGTGAAACAATAGCATAAATGTGGTCTCTACTACACGTATACAACATATATAAGCTTATTTGAGCATTGCAATAGCATTAGACAACATTTCTAACAAATCAAGAAAATAGCAACATTTCTAAAATGCACAAATAAGCATGAAAAACCCTCACCAATGCGCGTAGGAACTCTCGGGAGGCTAGCAAACACCTTACACTACTTGCTTCTTGCTTGGATTGGCTTGGCTTGAAGATTTGATGAGAAAAATCCTCTCATTCTCCTCCTATGTTGATTCTCGGATTTGCTACAGTAATTTCTGCATCTTCCCTTTTTTTTTTTTTGCTTAGTTATGACTTGTTTGTGTTTGGTTGATTATATATTAGGGTGGGGCCTATTTGGGTGAGTGTATGGTCTAATAAAATGAGCCTAGTTAACTTAAAAACGAGTCAATGATTGCAATTTTGTGCTAGCTAACTAAAACATATTGTTCATACGTAACACTATTCACTAGTTCACTAAACTATTTTCTAAACGAAAGTTCCTATCGCTCCTAGCTCAAATGCATATTTTTCTCATTCCTAAAACAATTAATATGATTTAATAAAAATGCTAATTCATTAATATAATGCAGTTGAAAAATAGAATGAATAGTAACTAAGAAAGACAACAAGTAAAGCACAAAATTAAATGCGCAATTAATGGATGCAACAGTTAAAAATGTGTATGGTAGAATCTCGGGCGTCACACGTCATGGAAGCACTTTTGGTGCAGTTGTGACATTGGTTGGGTAATCGGTTGAGGTAGTTGTAGTTCAAACGAGCAAAGGGGGAAATCGGGGCTTTGCGGGAATTCTAGGGTTAAGTAGGGTTTCGGGGTCTTTAGACGTACCTTATAGTGACCTAGGAGGATTGGTGAAGTCGGTTTCCAAAACTCGTGACTCGTTTGAAAGTAGTAGTGTTTTGAAAGTTGGGGTCATTTTTGTGATCTTGTGTGTTTTCATAGTATATTGCCTATAGAATGCCTATAATGCCTATAGAATACTTGTTATTGCTTGATGATGTTTGTTGGTGTTGTTCTTGTCACTTATTTGAATGTAAATGCTTGTTAATGCTTATTACGCTTGTTAGAGTTGATTGTTGATTGAAATGTTTGACAATTGTTAATAGTGCGTGATATCTCGTTTATCTCCTCCATTCTGTATTGTTGTGCTATCGCTCGTTATCTCCTTGTATCGAGTCTTGCATTGCATAGTGTCAGGGCGTGAGTGATGGGCCTCTCTGGGTAGCCTCGGGTTGCCAGTGTTGGTTGCTCTAGCTCCGTGTCCTATTCCCTTTTCTCGCTTGGGTTGCCTTCCAGGGAAATTTGGGTCGTAGAATTGATGGATACTTACGGGGTATTCCAAACTGGAGTTATAAGGTGGTTGCGCGCTTATTGTCATCGTTGTCAACATCAAGCTCGAGATTGATTTATCGCTCGTGAAATGGTATATTGCTCGTATGAGTGAACCATAGCCTTTAGAGTGTGGTATAGCTTTGAATGGTTGTGTTAATGCTTTCTTATTGACTTTATTGCTTAATTGTGTCTATTTGCATTGCACGACTTTCTTTCTCTCCACCTCGATATCTGTCTCGCCCTCACTGAGTATACGTGTTTTGTATACTCACTCCTCACCACCACATTTCAGGAAATGTCATGCTAGTTGGAAAGTTCGTGATTTCATGAAAGTTCGTGCTTGAAGAGTTGTCTTGTATGCCTATGTGACTTAAGTTGTCGAAGTTGTAAAGATGTATGCTTTTATGTATTGTATGTATTTAATGTAGAAATGACAAGAAGCATGTTGAATAAAAATAACTTGCCTATATACTTTTGGGGTGAAGCCATTAATATGGCTTGCTATGTGCTTAATAGAGTCTTAATTAGGCCATTTCTTAATAAGACCCCATATGAATTGTAGAAATGATGAATACCAAATGTTGCACATTTTAGAGTACCTTGGAAATGTCTTAATTTGGTTGTAAATGTTTTATCTTGAACACCAAAGACTACCTTGGAAAATTTGATGCTAAATTCGATGAAGGATTATTTCTTGGTTACTCAAAAAGGAGTAAGGCATATAGAGTATATAACAAAAGAACTTTAGTTGTTGAGGAATCAATGTATGTAAATTTTGATGAAGCTAATCCTTTTGTGTCGATAAATGATGATGATGATGTAGGTGTTCAACATGTTGAGACTCAAAATCAACCTATCACATCAAATCAAGAAAATGAAGCATCTCCAAGTAATCCAAAGAATTCATCAAACGAAGGAGATCAACAAACATCTAATGGAAGGGATTTACCAACATCAAATTAGGGAGATCGACCAACATCAAATGGTCAACTCACTTCATCCAATGAAGATCTACCAAGGTGTTGGAAGTTTGTAAAAGATCACCCAAATGATCAAATCCTTGGTGATCCATCGAAAGGTGTAAGAACTCATTCAAACTTGAATACCTTTTCAAGCACATTGCATTCCTCTCCCAAATTAAGCCTAAAAATATGAAAGAAGCTTTATTGCATGATAATTGGATAATTGTTACACAAGAAGAGCTTAACCAATTTGAAAGAAACAAAGTTTGGAAACTTGTTGAAAGACCAAATGATTATCCGGTAATTGGTACTTAATGGGTGTTTAGAAATAAACTTGATGAATTCGGAATAGTGACTAAAAATAAGACAAGATTAGTTGCTCAAGGGTATAATCAATAAGAAGGAATAAACTATGATGAAACATTTGCTCCTATTGCTAGATTAGAGTCTATTCGCATGCTTCTCACTTTTGCATGTTTCATGAACTTTAAATTATTTCAAATGGATGTCAAAAGTGCCTTTTTAAATGGATTTTTTCAAGAAGAGGTTTATATGGAACAACCGCCTGGATTTGAGAATCCAAATTCACCTAATCATGTTTTTAAACTTAAAAAAAACCCTTTATGGATTGAAACAAGCTCCTAGGGCTTGGTATGATAGATTAAGTGGATATCTTCTTGAAAATAGATTTACTAGAGGAAAACTAGATTCAACTTTATTTGTCAAAAGAAAAGGTGAAGATATTTTACTTGTACAAATATATGTTGATGATATTATCTTTGGTGCTACTAATGAATCACTTTGTGAGTATTTCTCTAAGTGTATACACAAAGAATTTGAGATGAGCATGATGGGAGAATTGAATTTCTTCCTTGGACTTCAAATCAAACAAACAAATGAGGGGATTTTTATTAATCAAGCCAAATACACAAGGGAACTCATCAAAAAGTTCAGGCTTGAGACCGCCAAAGAAATGAGGACACCAATGACTACATCAACCAAGCTAGACAAAGATTATAAAGGTAAATCGGTTAATGAAAAGGAGTATCGAGGTATGATCGGAAGCCTTCTTTATTTAATTGCCTCTAGACCCGATATTATGTTTGTTGTGTGCTTATGTGCTCAGTTTCAATCCAATACTAAAGAATCACACCTAAATGTAGTAAAAAGAATTATTAGATATAAAAGTACAATTGAATTAGGACTTTGGTATCCCAAGGGCATATATTTTCAGCTATCCAGTTATTCTGATGCCGACTATCCAGGATGTAAAGTTGATAGAAAAAGCACTAGTGGTAGCTGTTGTGGTGATCCCATCCCACATCGGAAGGTTTGGAGCTGGGCCAACTGAATATATAGAGATGTATCGTATATTCGTGCATGTGCCTTTTCTAGTGTGGGGTTCCACCTGGGAAGGGACAAAACCGTGAGGAGTATGGGCTCCAAAGCGGACAATACTTATGTAACACCCCGATCCCTCTCGAGACCAGGAGTTCTATCTATCAATCTAATCAAACCCAATTCCAAACCTGGGCATAAAATTTTAGGGAAAACGGACGGAGCCTCCCCTGTTCCTAGGCAAAATGTAAAACCTGTAATAGCATGTAAGAGGACCAGCACCGTGTCCAACCATTCAACCACCTCAAGGCCATCCTAGCCTTGGTTCTCAACAAGCGATCACAAGCAAATATACATTTCCAGTTTACAAACCAACCTACCTCTTCACATCTTTTACAAGTACATTCATGCTTGACAATTAAATCATACTAACCTATTGCATAAGTTAGACTATTAAACCATTCTAACTCTTTTCCTTTGGACATTACAAACATGCATTGAAGTTAAACTATACTAACTGAATATATAAGCTAGTTTTTTGAATCACTTTAATAACCTAGTAAAACTTAGATTACATTCTTTTTAACACTAAATACAAACAACACATAAAACATACATCTTTGCATCTTTGACAACTCAAGCCACATAGCACGCAAGACAACTCTTCAAACACGAACTTTCACGTAATCACGAACTTTCCCGCTAACATCGCATTTCCTGAAATATGGTGGTGAGGAGTGAGTATACACAACAAGTATACTCAGTGAGGGCAAGACAGATATCGAGGTGGAGAGAAAGAAAGTCATGCAATGCAAATAAGGCAGTTAAGCAATATAACTGATAAGTAAGCAATCAAGACAAACAATCAATACAATAAGCAATTAATGAAAGCATTAACACAACCATTCAAAGCTATACCACACTCTGAAGGCTATGGTTCACTCATACGAGCAATGTACCATTTCATGAGCGATACATCAATCTCGAGCTTGATATTGACAACGATGACAATAAGCGCGCAACCACCTTATAACTTCAGTTTGGAATACCCCAGAAGTATCCATCAATTCTACGACCCAAATCTCCCTGGGAGGCAACCCAAGCGAGAATGGGAATAGGACACGGAGCTAGAGCAACCAACACTGGCAGCCTGAGACTACCCAGAGAGGCCCATCACTCACGCGCCTGACACTGTGCAATGCAAGACACGATACAAGGCGATAAACGAGCGATAGCACAACAATACAGATTAGAGGCGATAAACGAGATATCAAGCATTTACAATCAATACTAGCATTCAATTAACTTTTCAAGCAAAACTATCATTAATAGCAACAATAACAACAATTAAACAAGTAGCAGCAGTTCAAACTCACTATTCAATCTCTAACTTCCAAAGGCAATTACGAGCAAATGAGCTACAGGATTAGGAAACCAATTTCACTACATTCACCTAGGCACTACAAGGCACATTTCTATGTCACTAAACCTCACTTTCCCAACCGAAGCCTGAAAGTCCACCTACTGCATTTGAACTACAGCTATGCTAATCGGTCACTCAATCAATGCCACAACAGCGCCAAAAGTGCTTCCATGCCCTCAATAGCAAAACCCCCAACTCAATTCGAGCATGATCAACTTTTGGTCAAACGGCCCATTTACGTTTCTTTATATAATTTCCAATTTTAACAAAGGTCGATCTGTTTTTATTACACATTTTATCTTTCTATCACTAATGGCACCTATCCAAATCAAGCAATCGCAATTCGGATCACAATCCAAAATTCTAGGGTTTACTATTCAAAATTCACTATTCATTATTTTTTTCCCAATTTCAAATATGCAATTTCGACTGTAAAAATTGCTAAATAACTATCAAACAATGCTCTACGAACTCAAAGGAAGCTATATGAAGCAAGTATAGGCATTATAACACATTATATATCAAATCTAAAAATTTGACACAAAATTCAAATTCGAATTTGAATGCACAAAAGTATGAAAACCCTCACAGAGATTGAAGACCAAGACCCGCAAGGACCCGAGCCACGACCCCCGAGCAATTCCACGCACGATTGTAGAAGAAAAATGCAAAACAATTTTCTTTCTTTTTTCCCTCAAGCTTTCGGCCATGGCAAGGACAAGAATGGCATTTTGCAAATTGTTTTTATTGATTTTTTCCTTGTTTTATTATTTAAAAGAGTGACAAGGGTATTTTGGTCATTTGCAAAATCAAACTTTAGTTAAAAATGTTCAAATAAGCTTATTTTGATGCAATTTAAATCTAATTCAAGTTAAAACAATGGAATTAAATGAAAAACAACTAAAACTAGTTAAATTAAGCTAAAAATATTTTTCACTAAGTCCGAAGAATATATCTCTAACTCTTATTTTCGAAATACTGCAATTGAACGGTCAATAAATGATCGCTAATAAAGTGATGAGCAATAATTTAAAACTTTAATTTTTTTTTAAAAGTAGAATAGTAGAATAGTTTAAAATTCACTCCGGCTCGAAGTTACTTTTCTCATTTATTTGAAAACCGAGTAATTTTAATAGAAGACAATTAAAACCGATTATTAAAATAATCAAAACAATCAAAATAATCAATATACATTTAAAATAGTTAATTTAACTATTTCTAGAATATTTTAAAGAATTAGGAAGCTAATGCTAGAAATGAATGTTTAACTAAAATTAAACACGAAATTCAATGCTAACATTTAAGATGACACTTAATTAAATGTAATTAAATGCTATTAAATGCATGCCGGGTTCGGGTTATCACAACTTGCATAGTGCGTTTCCGGGCCCACTCGCCTCGACCTCGGTGCTCGCTTGGGCCCTAAGTCCAGGGAGTATCCTGCAGGCATGGGAGTGTTGGTTCGGGGCGTTACAGCAGTCAATTTCTTGGTCAATCATTAATCTCATGGTCTAGAAAAAGGCAAAATAGTGTTGCCTTATCCACAACCGAGGCTGCATATGTATCCGCCGGAAATTGTGTTGCTCAAATTTTATGGATGAAACAAAATTTGCTTGACTATGGCTTTGATTATAATCATATACCCATTAGGTGTAATAACACTAGTGCCATTAATCTCACAAAAAATCATATTCAACATTCAAGGACCAAGCATATAGAGATTATACATCATTTCATACGTGATAATGTGCAAAAAAGTGATGTTATTCTTGAATTTGTTGATACCTTGCATCAATTAGCAGATATTTTTACAAAACCATTGAATATGGATCAATTATGTGATATTCGAAGAGAATTGGCTATGCAAATGCTTGATTAAAACCTCCAAAATGTTTTCAAAACAAATTTTTGCTCTTCAGCTAAGTCCTGTCGTGTAACACCCCGATCCCTCTCGAGATTGGAAGTTCTATTAATCAATCTAATCGCAACCCAATTCCAACCCGGGCAAAAAATTTAGGGAAAACGGACGGAGTCTCCCCTATTTCTAGGCAAAATGCAAACCTACGATAACAAATAAGTGGACCAGTACCGTGTCCAACCATCCACAATTCCTCAAGGCCATCTGAGCCTCGGTTCTCAACAATCAAACACAACAAGTATATATACATTTCCAAGTACCAGACTATTCTAACTCTTTCTTTAAACAATACAAACATGCATTGAAGTTAAACTATACTAACTGAATACATAAACTAACTTATCATACCACTTCAATAATCTAGTTAAACTTAAATTACATTTCTTTTAACACTAAATACATACATTACATGAAAATATACATCTTTGCATCTTTGACAACTCAAGCCATATAGCACGCAAGGCAACTCTTCAAGCACGATCTATCACATAACCACAAACTTTCCAGCTAACATGGTATTTCTTGAAATGTGGTGGTGAGGAGTGAGTATACTCAACACGTATACTCAGTGAGGGCGAAACAGATATCGTGGTAGAGAGAAAGAAGATCGTGCAATGCAAATAAGACAGTTAAACCATATATCCAATAAGAACAACAATCAATATAAACAACAATAGAATAAACAATTAAAGAAAGAATTAACACAACCCATCAAAGCTATACCACACTTTGAAGGCTATGGTTCACTCATACGAGCAATGTACCATTTCACGAGCAATACATCAATCTCGAGCTTGATGTTGACAACGATGACAATAAGCGCGCAACCACCTTATAACTTCCACTGGATGTACTTCAGATGTACCCCGACACATCTACGACCCAAATCTCCCAGGGCAGCACCCCTAGCGAGAATGGGAATAGGACACGGAGCGAGAGCAAACCAACCCTGGCAGCCCAAGACTGCCCAGAGAGGCCCATCACTCACGCCCCTGACACTATGCAATGCAATACGAGATACAAGCAATAAACAAGCGATAGCACCAAAGTGCAGATTTATATAAATACTCAATAAATCAAGCTCTTAAAACCAATAATAGTAATCAATTGACATTTCAAGCATGATTATCATTAATAGCTACAAGAACACCAATTAAACAAGTAATAGCAATTCAAACACAAAACGACAAATATCACTATTCAATCTCTAACTTCAAAAGGCAATTACAAGTAAACAAGCTACAGGATTAAGAAACCAATTTCACTACATTCACTTAGGTACTACAAGGCACGTTTCTATATCATCAAACTTCACTTTCTCACCTGAAGCCCGAAAGTCCACCTACTGCATTTGAACTACGGCTATGCTAACTGGTTGCTCAATCAACGCCACAACAGCGCTAAAAGTGCTTCCATACCCTCAATAGCAAAACCCCCAACTCAATTCGAGCACGGTCAACTCTTGGTCAAATGGCCCATTTACGTTTCTTTGTCTAATTTTCAATTTTAACAAAGGCCAGTCCATTTTTATTGCACATTTTATCTTTCTAACATTAATGGCACCTAACCAAATCCAAAAATCGCAATTCGGATAAAAAATCCAAAAATCTAGGGTTTTATTATTCAAAAACACTATTCATTATTCTTTCCCAATTTCAATTTGCGTTTCTAGCCGTAAAAATTGCTAAATAACTATCAAACAATGCTCTACGATCATTATAGAACCTAATTCAAGCAACAAAAGGCATTTAAATACAATATAAAACAAATCTAAGAAATTGAAACAAAATTCAAATTTCATTAAAAATGAAGAAAAGCGTGAAAACCCTCACAGAGATTGAAGGAGAAGACCCGCAAGAACCTTAGACACGATCCTTGCTCGATTCCACGCATGATTGCACAAGAAAAATGGAAGAAAAATCTTTTTTTGGCTCCTTGGAAGCTAACGGCCAAAGGAGGGGACTTGGGGGGAATTTGTGCATTTGTTTTTATGATATTTTTGGCTTATTTTGTATATAAAAGGTGACAAGGGCATTTTGGTCAATTTGGCACGTCAAGCTTAAGTGAAAATATGGTCAAACAAGCTCATTTTGATGGCATTTAGTCTAGCTCAAGTTAAAACTATGCAATTAGATGAAAAACAACTAAAAACCAACTCAATTAAGCTAAAAACACTATTTACTAAATTCGAAAAATATTTCTCTAACTCTCGTTTTTGATATACTACGATCAAACGGTCAATAAACGATTACTATTAGAATGATAAACAATTTCTTAAAAATATAATTTTTGAAAAGTAATTTAATTTAAAATTCACTCAAGCTCGGAGTGTCTTTTCTCATTTAATTGAAAACCGAGTAATTAAATGCAAGAAAATAAAATCGATTACTAAAATAATCAAAATAATCAATATTCATTTAAAAATAAATGATTTAACTATTTCTAGAATATTTTAAAGAATATGAAATTAATGCTAAGATACAAATGAACAAGTTAATATAAACACGTAATCAAATGCAATTAAATACTAACATTTAAGATGACACTTAATTAAATGCAAGAAAACAAATCCAATTACTATAAACAATAAAAATAGGTAATAGTCTTTTAAATTAATCAATATAAAAATTATTTGAATACTTTTAAAAGAAATATCAAATAGTGCAAAAATAGATGATTTAACTAATTAAACACTTAATTAAATGCCGTCAACTTCTATTAAATGCGTGCGAGGTTCGGGTATCACATCCTTCCCCCTTTAAAACAATTGTGTCCTCGCAATTCTTTTTCCAATAGAACTCTGCATCCACTGAACCCAACTCTGACTAATCTTCATCGGTTGCTGAACAAGTATACTAAATAAGATACTCATAGAAAAACCCAAATAGAAATCCCAACCAGGAATGCCGAGAAAATACCAACTAAAGACTAAAGCAGAGATACTATAGATAAAATTAACATCACATTTTAATGACAAGAAGAATGCCGAAGAAATACCCCACATACAAATCTCCAGTAGAAGTTCAACAAGTACCAAATAAGGAAGTCAAAGGATAGCCAGAGTAAATGTATCACATATAAGACCAAGCTCCAAGACCTCATCACCATTTGTCGAGTGCAAACTTTATACAACTTACCACTAGGAAAGCCTAAAGTATTCCACAGCATACCGTAAGCAATATGAGATAATAAGTCTGAACAAGTTTCCAAGTGTAAAACTTCCAATAAGTGCCATCAACGAAAAAATACTAGTAGAATTCCCACTAAGAATTCCAAAGAATACCGTAAGTAGTACTATACAATAAGTATGATAGGAATTCCAAATACTAAACCTACTAAGGAACACTAAAGAAAATACTCGAAACAATGCATCAGTAAGAAAGTACAAAGGATTGCACAATAAGTAAGTACTAGATAAATGGCCACTAAGAATTCTAGAGAATGCCATTGAAGAATTTCCAATCAGGGATGCCATTAGCACACCTATAAAGACCGAGACACATATGCCATAGATAATACCATGCATTAAGTCCGATTGAAACCCCAATAGCCAAGTCTACCAAGAAGTGCCAACAGAAGTTCCAAAGAATACCCAATAAGAAAACCAAAGAATGCTCCAGAGAACAACCAAATAGAACCCCAAAAGAAAGCTACTCTTTCACAACTGTTAAGCACAGAGGAGGACCTTAGAGATTTGCCAATAACCGAGCTCCAAAAGCAAACACCAACTCTCAAATAAAGGCTAGTCAAATACTGCTCATTCCCGTCAATCCATATAACTTGGAGGGCCTACTACTAACCACTTCTCTTCAGGGGTGGAAGAAGTCTTTCTTACCATTTCAACAGGACATGTATGAATGCCAAGATATCACATGTATACATATATGCCTTAATCTATTATGCAAGGATGTTTGTAAAACAGTTTATTCAACAAAGTCACTCAAGCACGACAATCAAGTCAAGAACAACATAATCAATTCAAATCACGGCATAACCAATTCAAGACATTCCAATACACACATTACAAGCAATACTCCAAGTAAATAACAATTCACGAGGTCGATTCGATACATGATGCCAATTCGATACACGAGTAGTCACTTAACTTCACGTAACACACATTTAGCACATAACACATAACTGTCTCACATAGGTGCATACATTCAGGTCAAGACACACAATCTCACATACAGGCACATACTTTTAAGACACACTTAACAAGCATACATTCAAGGATCACTACCCACCAGACCGAGGACCATGTCTTGGCTTCTGAGTGAAACAAGCTCTGATACCACTTGTAACACCACAATCCCTCTCGAGATTGGAAGTTCTATTAATCAATCTAATCGCAACCCAATTCCAACCTGGGCATAAAATTTAGGGAAAACGGACGGAGTCTTCCCTATTTCTAGGCAAAATGCAAACATGCGATAACAAATAAGTGGACCAGTACCGTGTCCAACCATTCACAATTCCTCAAAGCCATCCGAGCCTCGGTTCTCAACAATCAAACACCACAAGTATATATACATTTTCAAGTACCCAGACTATTATAACTATTTCTTTAAACAATACAAACATGCATTGAAGTTAAACTATACTAACTGAATACATAAACTAACTTATCATACCACTTCAATAATCTAGTTAAACTTAAATTACATTTCTTTTAACACTAAATACATACATTACATGAAAATATACATCTTTGCATCTTTGACAACTCAAGCCACATAGCACGCAAGGCAACTCTTCAAGCACGATCTATCACATAACCACAAACTTTTCAGCTAACATGGTATTTCCTGAAATGTGGTGGTGAGGAGTGAGTATACTCAACACGTATACTCAGTGAGGGCGAAACAGATATCGAAGTAGAGAGAAAGAAGATCGTGCAATGCAAATAAGACAGTTAAACCATATATCCAATAAGAACAACAATCAATATAAACAATAATAGAATAAACAATTAAAGAAAGAATTAACACAACCCATCAAAGCTATACCACACTTTGAAGGCTATGGTTCACTCATACGAGCAATGTATCATTTCACGAGCAATACATCAATCTCGAGCTTAATGTTGACAACGATGACAATAAGCGCGCAACCACCTTATAACTTCCACTAGATGTACTCCGAATGTACCCCGACATATCTACGACCCAAATCTCCTAGGACGGCACCCTAGCGAGAATAGGAATAGGACATGGAGCTAGAGCAAACCAACCCTGCCAGCCCGAAACTGCCCAGAGAGGCCCATTACTCACGCGCTTGACACTATGTAATGCAATACGAGATACAAGCAATAAACGAGCGATAGCACCAAAGTACAGATATATATCAATATTCAATAAATCAAGCTCTTAAAACCAATAGTAGCAATCAATTGACATTTCAAGCATGATTATCATTAATAGCAAAAAGAACACCAATTGAACAAGTAATAGCAGTTCAAACACGAAACGACAAATATCACTATTCAATCTCTAACTTCCAAAGGCAATTACGAGAAAACAAGCTACAGGATTAAGAAACTGATTTCACTACATTCACTTAGGTACTACAAGGCACGTTTCTATATCATGAAACTTCACTTTCTCACCCAAAGCCCGAAAGTCCACCTACTGCGTTTGAACTACAGCTATGCTAATCGGTTGCTCAATCAACTCCACAACAGCGCTAAAAGTGCTTCCATGCCCTCAATAGAAAAACCCCCAACTCAATTCGAGCACGGTCAACTCTTGGTCAAACAGCCCCTTTACGTTTCTTTGTCTAATTTTTAATTTTAATAAAGGCCAGTCCATTTTTATTGAACATTTTATCTTTCTAACATTAATGGCACCTAACCAAATCTAGAAATCACAATTCGGATCAAAAATCCAAAAATCTAGGGTTTTACTATTCAAAAATACTATTCATTATTCTTCCCCAATTTTATTTTGCATTTCTAGCTGTAAAAATTGCTAAATAACTATCAAACAATGCTCTACGATCATTATAGAACCTAATTCAAGCAACAAAAGGCATTTAAATACAATATAAAACAAATCTAAAAAATTGAAACAAAATTCAAATTTCATTAAAAATGCACAAAAGCGTGAAAACCCTCATGTTGGCATAGGTATGATACCCCGAGCTTAGAGGGATTTATAAGTTATTACATTTACTTAGCATATTTGTATAATTGCCTTAATTGCCCTTTTATTTGCCTTTATTTGCTTAAATTCTATGTTTAACTTGAACCCGAAGCAAATTTTAAACTATTTTATTTCCCAAATTTTATAGTTTCCCTCTAATATACTTCATAAATAATGTATTCGCTCATTAAAATAAAGTGCATTGTATGTCACAAGCGCGGGATATAAAATGTTGAGTGTCCTCGAGTAAATAGTCATAGTTTTATTATTTTGGGCCATTTGAACTTGTATTTGATTTTTGCTAGTTTATATAAGCCCAACACCTTTAAAATAAGCCTAACTCACACACTAATATATCTATCTATATATTATATACATACATATACATCTTAGCTAGCAAAAAAGAACAAAACAAAGAAAAAGAAAAAGGAAACCCGATGGGTTCCAAGAGGAGAAAGAAAAGAGGATCAAGCTAGGTCATACAATTTGAGCTCAATCCAAAGGCTTTGCAAGGTATTTTACTAGTTTCTAGTGGCTATAAGCCATAGCAAGGTAAGGGAGTCATGATTATTTGCATTTCAGCTTGATTTCTTTCAATGGCAAAATGTTGATTTTAATATATATTGATGTTTTGATGTTTTTAATGCTTCCTAAACTTGCTAATAGTAGTATAGAGTAGACTTTTGAGTGTTGTATGCTTGTGTAGTTTGATTTATTTGTGTAGTTGAAATGTTGAGGAAGATGAATAGTAGACTAGTTGAAGATTGTTGATTTAATGCTTTGTATGTGTTCTAGTGGTTCAATGAAAGCCTACATGAGTTCATAAAGCTAGTGTCACGCCCTGCCCCGACCCGATCCGGCAAAAGGCCAAGCCCGGACCTGACACACGGACGGAGTCTCCTCTGTACCGCGGACGATCCGAAAACCCTAAAATCAACATAATACTTGCGAAAGCCATAAAACAATTAAAACAAGCCGACTTTCTTTGAAACATACATTTCTTATTAACCAACTTTGCATCCCAAAAATGATATGCATACTACACAAGTATTTATGCCACTAATCAACTCCATTAGCATGCATTTTCTTACTAGTCACAAGAGTATAAGTTACAACTTTACATTCTTTCAACTTATACAACATAAGACCGTAGAGGCCTCAAACTAGAAAATACAAACAAGGCTACAAGCCTCAAAATTAAGCGACTTCCAAGCAATATACATATCAAGCAAGGCTCGCACAAAATCTAGTAACCAACCACCAGCAAAGCAAAGAAGTGCTATCACGGGAACACCTCCACCTGTTCCTCCTCCTCAATTAACTCAAGAGGGTCTGCGTCAACTACTCCTATAAAAATATAGTATAGAGAGGAATGAGCAAAAACTATTGCTCAGCGAGGGCAATTGGTCTCAAGGACGGAGATGAGAGGAGTATGCAATGCAATTAGCCAAGCAATGCATACAATTATCATTTAAAGATACAAACAAGTCAATATTATAACAAGGCAAGCATTAAAGACTATAAACATTCATTCAAAGGATACGGTACTCTTTTCACGAGCAACTCTCATTCAAGAATTCGATGACGACGCGCCGGCCTAAACCACCTTATAACACCAGTTTGGAATACCCCGGAAGTATCCATCAACCTACGACCCAAATCTCCCTGGGAGGCAACCCAAGCCAGAAAAGGGAATAGCAGCGGAGCTAGAGCAACCAACACTGGCAACCCGAGGCTACCCAGAGAGGCCCATCACTCACGCGCAAGACACTATGCAATGCAAGACTCGATACAAGGCGATAAACAAGCGATAAAGCCACACGTGGGAGAATAACAAAGTTGGTTACTCTCGTACGCAATAGCAACAATTGATAAGCATTTCAATCCAAATCAATTCAAACAAGTATTTCAAGTAACCCTAAGCATTCTATAGGCATAAAATAAAGAAAACAAGCAAAAACACAAATCGGCCCTAACTATCAAAACGCTACAATTTCCAAACAAGCCACGAGTTCTCAAAACCGACTTCGCCAATCCTCCTAGGTAACTATAAGGCACGTCTAAAGACCCCGAAACCTTACTTTACCCTAGAACTCACGCAAAGTCCCAATTTCCCCCTTTCTCGTTTGCAATAAAACTATAACAACCAAACACCTAACCAACGCCATAATCACACCAAAAGTGTTTCCATGGCCTCCCGAAACAATGCCAACATGTAAAATGAGAAAACGGCAAAATCGACCTAAACGACCCCGACTTTCACCAAGGCTTAATTCCCGTTTTTTCCATTACGCAACCCAAACAAACCATGCATTTAGGCATTCTAGCACACCTAGCACAATTCTACATCAACGGACAGCATAACGGAACAACTTCATCGTTCCAAGGGTTTACTATTCACAAAACACTATTCAACATCCAAATTTAATTGCAATCTCAATATTTCACCGCATAAAATGTTAAAAAGCTATAAATACACATTCTACAATAGCCAAGGAACATTCTAGAAGCATCAAAACGCTTTAAACAACAAACTACGGATAAAATCTAAAAATTGCAAAGTTGACATACATATCATTTAAATGCGCAAATAACATGCTTCTCTCACCTTAGGTACTCCTAGTCGCTAGGAAAACAACGCTAGTTGCCTCGGAAACCACCCCGCACGAGCTCACGCGAAGATTGATCGATTGGAAGGTTGAAAGGTTTTTTTTTCTCTTGGAAGCTCACGGCCTGCACACAGTAATTTCAGCTGCTATTTTTCTTATTTTGCTTTGTTTTAAGCTTATTTAAGTGCTAAGTCAAATGGTCAAAGGTCAAGCCTTGGTCAACTACTTAAAACTTGGTCAAAAGGCCTTATTTCAATGCATTTTAAGCTAAAATAACTAACACCAATATAAATTTCAGCTAGCAACAATTAAAATATAA
Source organism: Ehretia macrophylla (assembly GCA_037974665.1). NCBI lineage: Eukaryota > Viridiplantae > Streptophyta > Magnoliopsida > Boraginales > Ehretiaceae > Ehretia > Ehretia macrophylla. The sequence continues at coordinate 2,348,531 of CM075777.1, forward strand.
AATTTAAGTCATCTAAATACTAGTTTCACTATTTGCTGAGGACTAGAAACTGTTCTCTAGCTATCGCTCCCGAAATGCAATGCACGTTGCGACAGCGAGAAAGTAACAATTAATTCACAAAGAATTTAAGGAAATATAATTTTCAAAATAATAAACAAGGAATTTTCACATTTCGGGCTCGGGTATTACACCCTCTCCCACTTAAAACAATTGCGCCCACGCAATTCTTACCTGGTCAACAAACAACTCCGGATACTGATCCCGAACTTGGTCCTTTCTTTCCCAAGTTGCTTCCTCAAACCCATGATGATTCCACAGAACCTTTACTAACAGAATACTCTTTCTGCGAAGCTCCTGAACTTTTCGATCCACAATTCGAATCGGTTTCTCTTCATAAGACAACTTCTCTTCAATCTACAAAGGCTCTGGTTCAAGTACATGTGAAGGGTCTGGATGGTATTTCTTCAACATAGACACGTGGAACACATCATGCAGTCTCGACAAGCTCGGAGGCAAAGCTAACCGATAAGCCAAAGGACCTACCTTTTCGGTGATCTCATACGGACCCACATACCTGGGACTAAGTTTCCCGCTCTTACCGTGCCGAATCAAACCCTTCCGTGGAGAAATCTTAAGAAACACCCAATCTCCCAAAGCAAACTCAAGATCCCGACGGTGCTTATCCGCATAACTCTTCTGACGGCTCTGAGCTGTAAGCATACGCTGGCGAATAAGGTGAACATTATCTACCATCTTAATCATCTCAGGTAACACAGTCGGATCAACTGTTCTCATCTCTTCAACCTCTTTCCAATATAATGGGGATCTGTATTTCCGATCATACAACGCCTCGTAGGGAGCCATACCTATAGTAGATTGATAACTATTGTTGTAAGCGAACTCCGCTAAAGGCAAAAACTTCTCCCAATTCTTCGCAAAGTCTAGCACACATGCCCGAAGCATGTCCTCTAAGATCCTGATTGTTCTCTCAGACTGGCCATCAGTTTGTGGATGATATGCAGTACTGAAGCTCAACTTAGTTCCCATGGCCTCTTGCAACTTCTGCCAAAAACGAGATCTGAATCTGGGATCTCTATCTGACACTATACTCTGTGGCACACCATGCAATCTCACAATATTAGCAACATAAAGCTCAGCTAGCTTATCAAGGCTATCCTGTTTGTTCACGGGAATAAAATGTGTAACTTTAGTCAAGCGGTCCACAACAACCCAAACAGAATCACATCCTCTCGGAGATCTAGGAAGATCGGTTACAAGGTCCATTGTTATATGTACCCACTTCCATTGTGGAATCGACAACGGATGTAGAAGTCCGGCTGGCCTCTGATGCTCAACTTTAACCCTCTGACAAGTCAAACATCTGGATACATATCCAGCAATCTCCCTCTTCATATTGTTCCACCAGAAGTGTTATTTCAAATCTCTGTACATTTTTGTACTGCCCGGATGAATCGTATACCTCGAATTATGTGCCTCGAACAGAATCTCATTCTTCAAAGTCGGATCACCAGGAACACATACTCTATCCCTGAATCTGAAGATACCATATGCATGTAATTTAAACTCCGACTCTCCCCCTTTTGATTTTTCTTGGATCTTCAAGATGTGAGGATCAGTCTTCTGAGCCTCTCTGATCTGTGCTAGCAACCCTGACTGAATTTGCAAACTAGCAAATCGAATTCCTACCTCAGTAGCTTCTGGCTTCCATGAACAAATTTCTTCCAAAGTCTCCAAATCCTTGATAATTAAGCTTACAACAGTAGCCTTTCGGCTCAAAGCATTAGCAACAACATTTGTCTTACCTGGCACGTAGTTAATAGAACAGTTGTAACCACCCAATAGCTCTAGCCATATCCGCTGCCTCATATTCAAATCCTTCTGTGAAAACAAATACTTGAGACTCTTGTGGTCAGTAAAAATTTCAAATCTGCTACCCCACAAGTAGTAACGCCACTTCTTCAAAGCAAACACAACTGCAGCTAACTCAAGATCATGTGTAGGGTAATTGACTTCATAAGGTTTCAACTTCCTAGAAGCATAGGCAATCACCTTACCATTCTGCATTAAAACACAGCCCAATCCTTCCTTAGATGCTTCACTGTAGACAACGAAGTTCTCTGTTCCTTCAGGTAAAGCTAGTATAGAAGCTGTAGTTAGTCTCTTCTTCAATTCTTGAAAACTGGATTCACATTTAGCATCCCAGTTGTAAGCAACTTTCTTCCGAGTCAACTGGCTCAAAGGTCCAGAAATTTTGGAAAAGTCCTTAACAAATCTCCGGTAGTAACCTGCCAATCCAAGAAAACTCCGAATCTCTAACACCGTCTCAGGTCTTTTCCAAGATGAAACAACTTCAATCTTAGCTGGGTCCACTGAAATTCCTCGATCTGAAATGATATGGCCTAGAAAAGATATCTGATTCAACCAGAACTCGCACTTGCTGAATTTAGCAAAAAGCTTATTTTCCTGCAAAGTCTGTAGCACAATCTTCAAGTATTGCTCATGTTCAGCCTCGTTCTTCGAGTACACTAAAATGTCGTCAATAAAGATCACGACAAACTGATCAAGGTAAGGTTGAAAAACTCTCTGCATCAAGTCCATGAATGCGGCTGGTGCATTCGTCAAACCAAACGGCAATACAACAAATTCATAGTGGCCATATCTAGTCCTGAATGCCGTCTTTGGTATATCGTCACTCCGAATTCTAAGTTGATAGTAACCCTGCCTCAAGTCAAATTTGGAGTAAACACTCGCACCCTGCAACTGGTCAAACAATTCTTCAATCAACAGCAAGGGGTATTTGTTCTTAATCATGACTTGATTAAGTCCCCTGTAATCAATGCATAACCGTAGCGTGCCGTCTTTCTTTCTCACAAACAACACAGGCGCACCCCACGGCGAAGAACTAGGTTGTATAAATGTCACGCCCCAACTCGACCCCACCTACGATCAGTCAGGACGCAACGGAATTTCGGCAGTAACGACAGTAAATAGATTACTGAGGTTCTAAACCAACCTTGTTAATAACATTAAACATTCAAAATTCCATAACCATACAAACAACAACTCCTTAACAGCATAACAACATACAACCTAACCATAGTATACAATAATCAGTCTTCGTTATCTGCCTCCGTTCCAACATAACATACAATACCTCAACTTTATTATACATTTCAAAAATAAGTTGAGACCCATCTAACAACTTAACCGTAGACAAAAAGGAAGCCACTAAGTTAACATCATTTGGATCATTATCTTTTCAACAACTATTACACTAAGAACCGTAAAGCATATAAAAGTCCATTAAGCTAATATACATGACGTTTAACAACATAGAATCATGGATAAGACTCAGGGACATATGACTCATCCACGAAAGGCACGTTTTCCACATTCTCCTCTTCAGGAGGCACGTACCCGAAATCTTGTGAAAGTACACCTGAAAACATGCAATAATAGAGAGTGAGCTTATATACATAAGCCCAGTGAGGATCCGATAGATCTCGACAGTATTCACTACGCTCCTTGGATTTAGTCCTTTGAGCAAGTAAACACGCAACAACATAAATAATGCTATCATCACATAACTATATAACCAATCAATAAAGGATACTCTATTTGGTGTAGCTCCAAACGCCATCACGATCTCAACCGTTCTTCTTATAACTCCCCATTACTCACGCACCCGAGGTACCTCACTAGCCCCTCCCTCCATGACACCTCCGTCATGCGAGCTGGGGGTAGCCTATGGCAGTCATGCCGTTATCAACCCGACAGCCCGACGCTGCCCGAGAGGTGGCACACACATACCAAGACTCCATAATCATCAATCATCAATCAATCATCAATCAATCAATCAATTGGGAGATCAGCAACAAGAGTGCCCGATTCCCGCATTCAATAATAATCAATCAATAACATCAATATAACATCAATATTAAATTAAACAACAAACAACGTAGTTAGATGACAAAGTAGGCCATCTAACCGGACATGCATAATATACATAATTAAACTCTAAATTACTCATCAACAACTCACCATTCATCACTCGAACACTACCCAACCATCTAAGGCATCGTTCAAGAAATTAAAGAATGACAACCTAAACTTCTAAAATTCATAACTTACAATCTACTAATCCAAACATTGCCAAATCAGTTCCTATCACTCACCCATTCAACCTACTACATTAGCCCTCTCGGAAATCCACCATAACACCTCCAAATCATGCCCGATAACCCTAAAACCCTAAGATGTCATGGCTGGATTTTCTGGATTTTCTGGATTTTCACACAAACAATGTAATCGAAAATTCGGCATTACAACAACGCTAACACGTAATTAACAAGTATTTAGAAATCGACGGCAATCGATTTCGATCAACACAACTCATTTAATTCAACTTTGAACATTTTAATCAAAATTAAATACCCGGAAAATAAAAATTATGCTACATCCGACAGAAACTCGTAGTATTAGTATATAATGATCCCTAGCATGCAAGGAGCAATAATCTAACATCAGATTACAATTCTAACGGTTCAATCTTCATTTATACGCAAAAACACAAAAATGACATTTTGAGATCTAGAATTTTTCTCTCACCTTAGATGTGATATAAGCCTAGGAATGCGTGCTATGCGTGCCCAACAAGCAGAATCCAAGTCGGTGCGAAGTTTCACGGACAAAAACTAGGTTTTTCTTTGAAAAATTGGATTGAAAAGCTTGAGTTTTCTCTTTCTTTTTCTCCCTCTTTTCTCTCGGCAATGTGTGTGTGTGTGATGGTGTTTTTGTGTTGTGTGAGTGTGTGTTGAGGACATTAGCTTATAAGGTCAAATAATTAATTAAAGTCAAAGTTATTTTAAATTAGTATTTTTGTGTTTTTAATGACTTTAATTGCATTTTATTGCTCACCAAGTTAAAAATAATTATGCAACCCCCAAGATATCTCAAGTGGATTATTTTTAGGTGACAAGAAGTTTTACAATCCAATAATTTCACCCGAGTCGGCTTAAAACTCGATTTTCGCAAAAGTCGGTGTAAAAACCCTAATAAATTCTTAAGCCGATTTTAAAACCATTTTCATCAAACACAGGTCTACTAAAGTCCGTGGACGAGGTCTAGAAGGGTTAAAAAGACCAGTTTCAAAATTATAGCGGACGTGTTTCGAAAACACTATTCACTGAAAATCGACGATAAAATTTCTGACTCCGTTTTTGATGAAAATTTCATGAATGCACATTTAGCACGTATTAGAAGTATTGACATCAAAATTATAACTTTCTAGGTCCTATAGCACATAAACAGATCATATGCACGAAAAACGAGGTATAGCACGTAAAACGAGATAAGCAAGAAAGTGGGGTTTCACATTCTCCCCCCCTTATAGAAATTTCGTCCTCGAAATTCTTACTTGATGTACGGAATAGATCTGGGTATTGTTGCTGCATCTGATCTCGTCTCTCCCACGTAGCTTCCTCAATGCCGTGATGCTTCCACAATACCTTAACCATCGAAATCCTCTTCGACCTCAACTCCCGGTCCATCTGATCTAGAATACGAATCGGACGCTCGTCATAAGTCAAATTCTCTCGAAGCTGTAACGGCTCTGGCTCAAGAATATGAGAAGGATCCGGATTGTATTTCCGCAAATTAGACACGTGAAACACATCGTGGACATTAGAGAAGTTCTCCGGTAAAGCCAACCGATATGCCAACTTACCAACCCTGCCAGTAATCTCAAACGGCCCAACAAATCTCGGACTCAGCTTACCACCTTTACCATAACGAACAAACCCCTTTCGAGGAGACAATCTCAAGAAAACCCGATCTCCAACTGCAAACTCCAAGTCTCGACGACGCTTATCAGCATAACTCTTGAATCTACTCTGCGCCGTAAGCATTCTCTGCCTGATCAACTGAACATTCTCGATCTTCTCAAGAAGTTCTGGCATAATAGTCGGATCAATAGTCTTCATCTCTCCTACCTCGTCCCAATATAAAGGTGAACGGCACTTACGACCGTAAAGAGCTGCGAAAGGTGCCATCCCAATAGTAGCTTGATAACTATTGTTATAGGCAAACTCGGCAAGTGGTAGATGTTTCTCCCAGTTCTTCCCGAAGTCCAGAACACAAGCCCTAAGCATATCTTCCAAAATCTGAATAGTCCGCTCAGATTGACCGTCGGTCTGTGGATGATACGCGGTACTGAAGTTCAACTGAGTACCCAAAGTCTCCTGAAGTTTCTCCCACAAACGAGAAGTAAATCGAGGATCTCGATCAGAGACAATACTAGATGGAATACCGTAAAGTCTAACGATCTGATCCAGATAGAGATTCGTCAACTTTGTAACCTCATCTCCCATCCTCATCGAGATAAAATGAGCTGTCTTCGTCAAGCGATCCACGACAACCCAAACTGCATCATTACCCCTCGGTGTTCTAGGCAAACCAGTGACGAAGTCCATCGTAATATGCTCCCATTTCCACTCTGGTATAGCCAACGGCTGAAGCAAACCTGCTGGTCGTTGATGCTCGGCTTTCACTCTCTGACAAGTCAAACATCTAGACACAAACTGAGCAACCTCCCTTTTCATGTTGTTCCACCAGTAATGTTGCTTCAAATCCCGATACATCTTGGTTCCACCGGGATGAATAGTATATTTAGAATTATGAGCTTCCTCCAGAATACCTCGTCTCAAGCCCGGTTCATCGGGAACACAAACCCTGTTCCGAAACCGAAGAATACCATCCTCATGCACTTTAAAGTCAGACTGATCATCCGAAATCTGATCCTTGATCTTCTGAAGGTTAACATCAAGCTGCTGAGCTTCCCTGATCTGAGACAACAATAAAGGCTGAATACGGAGATGTGAACACATCACCCCAACCTGAGTGAACTCTGGTCTCCAATAACTAAACTCCTCAAGAACCTCCCACTTCTTGACAGCCAAACAAGAAATACTAGCCTTCCGGCTGAGAGCATCTGCCACAACATTTGCCTTCCCAGGCAGATAATTGATAGAACAATTATAATCTCCAAGAAGCTCCATCCACCTCCGCTGGCGCATATTCAACTCCTTCTGTGAGAATAAATACTTTAGACTCTTATGATCAGTGAAAATCTCGAACTTACTGCCCCACAGATAATGACGCCACTTTTTCAGTGCGAAGACAACTGCTGCCAACTCAAGATCATGAGTCGGATAATTTTCTTCATAAGGCTTCAACTTTCGAGAAGCATAGGCAATAACTCGGCCATCCTGCATAAGAACACATCCCAAGCCCTCCTTGGATGCATCGCTGTAAATGACCATATTATCGGTCCCCTCTGGTAGAGCAAGTACTGGAGCGGTAGTTAACCTCTTTTTCAACTCCTGAAATCCACTCTCACACTTCTCGTCCCAATTAAAGATAGTCCGTTTCTGAGTCAACTTAGATAGTGGCCCCGCAATCTTTGAGAAGTCCTTGACAAACCTACGGTAATAACCCGCCAAGCCAAGAAAGCTACGGACATCAGTAACACTCTCTGGCCGCTTCCAAGACATCACCGATTCAATCTTAGTGGGATCTACAGAAATACCACTCTGTGTAATAACATGGCCAAGAAAAGAAATCCGTTGCAGCCAAAATTCACATTTGCTGAACTTGGCAAACAACTGATGCTCCTGCAACTTCTCTAATACAAGCCGTAGATGTTGCTCGTGCTCCAATTCAGATTTAGAATAGACCAAGATATCATCAATAAAAATCACCACGAACTGGTCCAAGTACGGCTGAAAGACTCGATGCATAAGATCCATGAATGCTGCCGGTGCATTAGTCAATCCAAAGGGCATAACAACAAACTCATAATGCCCGTACCGAGTCCTGAAGGCAGACTTCGGAACATCGTCTGTGCGAATCCGAAGCTGATAATACCCCTGCCTCAAATCAAATTTAGAATAGACTTTGGCTCCCTGAAGTTGATCAAACAACTCATCAATCAGTGGCAAAGGATATTTATTCTTGATAGTCACCTGATTCAACCCACGATAATCTATACATAACCTCAAGGTGCCATCCCTCTTTTTCACGAACAAAACAGGAGCTCCCCAAGGTGAAGAACTCTGCTGAATAAATCCTTTCTCCAACAACTCCTGTAACTGAGTCTTCAACTCCTTCAACTCAGCTGGTGCCATCCGGTACGCCGATTTAGAAATAGGTTGAGTACCGGGAACAAGATTAATCACAAACTCTATATCCCTCTCAGGCGGCAACCCTGGCAACTCCTCGGGAAATACATTAGGATATTCCCGGATAATAGGGACTTCCTTTAGCTGTAGCTTATCAGATGGCTTGTTGATCAAATAAGCTAGATAACCCGAACACCCCTTACTCACCAACTTAACGGCTTTAGTTGCTGAGATAACAAAACTCGTCTTAGCACCCCGGTTACCCGCTACCTCAACTACTGGCTGATCTGGCAAACGAAACTGTACTACCTTGGTTCTACAGTTTAACTGGGCATCATACTTAGAAAGCCAATCCATACCCAAGATAACATCATACCCCCGGATAGGAAATAGGATAAGGTCTGAAGGAAAATTATGCCCCTTAACATGTATTATACAATCCTTACATACTAAGCCAGTAACATACTTATCAGTCAAAGAGGTACTAATTTCAACCACATAAGGCAATCTTTCAGGTTGCATTTTAACACGTTGCACACAAGCAGGAGTAATGAAAGAATGCGTAGCACCAGAATCAATCAACACTTTAACAAGTTGATCAAGTATAAGGAAGTTACCTTCTACAACTGCAGTCTCCTCAGGCATCTCCTCCATATCAACTGCGTAAGCCCGAGCCTGAACCCGCTGCTGCTGTGGTACACTGCCCGTAGGCCTACCCTGGTAACCCTGAGTCGCTGCCCGACCCTCAGTCCTCGCATACCTAGGGCAATCCTTCGCCCTATGCTCGCTGCTACCACAACCCAAACATGTCCCTGCCTTTACCCTGCAGTCGGACTCTACATGCCCTGGGCGCTTGCAGTAATTACACTGCGATGATGTGGCACTAACACTGCCCCTAGAATAACCAGAAGCTGATGAAGCAGCTGATACAGCCTGCTGCTGAGGTCTCACCACACTAGGCCTATACTGACCCTGAGACTGGGCTGGCCTATACTGAGTCTGAACCTGATATGGCCTCTGCTGAAACTGAGGCCGATAGTAACTCTGCTGACCCTGTGGCCTATAAGAACCCTGCTGGGCTGGTGGCCTGTAGACAACCTGCTGTACTGGAGGCCTATATATAACCTGCTGGCCCTGTGGCTGATACGGCCTCTTACTAGGCTGACTGGAGACAATCTGATCCCCTTTCCTCTTCTCTAACCTAGAAGCTGCCTCAAAAGCCTCAGTGAAAATATCATATCGATTCAGAGCCATCACATCCTGAATCTCGGGCCGCAACCCCAACATAAACCTGCGAGTCCTCCGCTCCTCGTCTGCCACATACTCCGGTGCATACCGGGACAATCGAGTAAATGTGGCCTCATATTGAGCCACTGTAGCATCTCCCTGGACCAAGGCTAGAAACTCGGCCTCTCTCCGTTCCCTGCAAATCCTCGGGACATACTTTGCTCGGAAAGCCATCAGAAAGGTACCCCAAACATAAGGAATACCCTGTGCCGCCCAGCTAGTCCTTACCGTGCGCCACCACTCCTCTGCCTCGTCATCTAACAAATACACGGCAAAAGAGACTTTCTGCTCATCAGTATAGCCAAGTGGATCATAAATCTTCTCCAACTTGCTAATCCATGCCTCCGCCTTCCTATCATCCGGCTCCCCCTGAAATCTCGGTGGGTGATATCCTAAAAACTCCTTCAGGGTACCACGCCCGTGGTTACCACCCTGAATATTCAGAAGCTGAGCCTGCATAGCCTGATTCTGGGCAGCCTGCCTTGCTAATAACTGTGCCTGACTAGCCACTAACTCTGCAATCCGCTCCATAGCTGCTCCTAATCGGTCATCACCCCCGTCACGGCCCGGTGCCACGTTACTCGGAGTCTCATCAGCCATCTCAGGCCTACCTCTGGTTCTCGGTCGACCGGCCATTCTACTAATCAAAGAGTTAGCACAGTTATAGCACGTAGACAGGTTATAAACAACTATTAACACATAAATAACAAACTCATATAAAACACATAAACAAATTGATCACATAATCACATAAGCACTTAAATCACATAATCACTTAATCAATTAATCATACCAATACATATTTCATTTTTCTTTCCTTTCATACATATTTCATGCTAAGACCATTACCCACATTCCGAGAATACCCCGGCTGACAACTAACATGAGCTCTGATACCACTTAAACTGTCACGCCCCAACTCGACCCCACCTACGATCAGTCAGGACGCAACGGAATTTCGGCAGTAACGACAGTAAATAGATTACCGAGGTTCTAAACCAACCTTGTTAATAACATTAAACATTCAAAATTCCATAACCATACAAACAACAACTCCTTAACAGCATAACAACATACAACCTAACCATAGTATACAATAATCAGTCTTCGTTATCTGCCTCCGTTCCAACATAACATACAATACCTCAACTTTATTATACATTTCAAAAATAAGTTGAGACCCATCTAACAACTTAACCGTAGACAAAAAGGAAGCCACTAAGTTAACATCATTTGGATCATTATCTTTTCAACAACTATTACACTAAGAACCGTAAAGCATATAAAAGTCCATTAAGCTAATATACATGACGTTTAACAACATAGAATCATGGATAAGACTCAGGGACATATGACTCATCCACGAAAGGCACGTTTTCCACATTCTCCTCTTCAGGAGGCACGTACCCGAAATCTTGTGAAAGTACACCTGAAAACATGCAATAATAGAGAGTGAGCTTATATACATAAGCCCAGTGAGGATCCGATAGATCTCGACAGTATTCACTACGCTCCTTGGATTTAGTCCTTTGAGCAAGTAAACACGCAACAACATAAATAATGCTATCATCACATAACTATATAACCAATCAATAAAGGATACTCTATTTGGTGTAGCTCCAAACGCCATCACGATCTCAACCGTTCTTCTTATAACTCCCCATTACTCACGCACCCGAGGTACCTCACTAGCCCCTCCCTCCATGACACCTCCGTCATGCGAGCTGGGGGTAGCCTATGGCAGTCATGCCGTTATCAACCCGACAGCCCGACGCTGCCCGAGAGGTGGCACACACATACCAAGACTCCATAATCATCAATCATCAATCAATCATCAATCAATCAATCAATTGGGAGATCAGCAACAAGAGTGCCCGATTCCCGCATTCAATAATAATCAATCAATAACATCAATATAACATCAATATTAAATTAAACAACAAACAACGTAGTTAGATGACAAAGTAGGCCATCTAACCGGACATGCATAATATACATAATTAAACTCTAAATTACTCATCAACAACTCATCATTCATTACTCGAACACTACCCAACCATCTAAGGCATCGTTCAAGAAATTAAAGAATGACAACCTAAACTTCTAAAATTCATAACTTACAATCTACTAATCCAAACATTGCCAAATCAGTTCCTATCACTCACCCATTCAACCTACTACATTAGCCCTCTCGGAAATCCACCATAACACCTCCAAATCATGCCCGATAACCCTAAAACCCTAAGATGTCATGGCTGGATTTTCCGGATTTTCACACAAACAATGTAATCGAAAATTCGGCATTACAACAGCGCTAACACGTAATTAACAAGTATTTAGAAATCGACGGCAATCGATTTCGATCAACACAACTCATTTAATTCAACTTTGAACATTTTAATCAAAATTAAATACCCGGAAAATAAAAATTATGCTACATCCGACAGAAACTCGTAGTATTAGTATATAATGATCCCTAGCATGCAAGGAGCAATAATCTAACATCAGATTACAATTCTAACGGTTCAATCTTCATTTATACGCAAAAACACAAAAATGACATTTTGAGATCTAGAATTTTTCTCTCACCTTAGATGCGATATAAGCCTAGGAATGCGTGCTATGCGTGCCCAACAAGCAGAATCCAAGTCGGTGCGAAGTTTCACGGACAAAAACTAGGTTTTTTCTTTGAAAAATTGGATTGAAAAGCTTGTGTTTTCTCTTTCTTTTTCTCCCTCTTTTCTCTCGGCAATGTGTGTGTGTGTGATGGTGTTTTTGTGTTGTGTGAGTGTGTGTTGAGGACATTAGCTTATAAGGTCAAATAATTAATTAAAGTCAAAGTTATTTTAAATTAGTATTTTTGTGTTTTTAATGACTTTAATTGCATTTTATTGCTCACCAAGTTAAAAATAATTATGCAACCCCCAAGATATCTCAAGTGGATTATTTTTAGGTGACAAGAAGTTTTACAATCCAATAATTTCACCCGAGTCGGCTTAAAACTCGATTTTCGCAAAAGTCGGTGTAAAAACCCTAATAAATTCTTAAGCCAATTTTAAAACCATTTTCATCAAACACAGGTCTATTAAAGTCCGTGGACTAGGTCTAGAAGGGTTAAAAAGACCAGTTTCAAAATTATAGCGGACGTGTTTCGAAAACACTATTCACTGAAAATCGACGATAAAATTTCTGACTCCGTTTTTGATGAAAATTTCATGAATGCACATTTAGCACGTATTAGAAGTATTGACATCAAAATTATAACTTTCTAGGTCCTATAGCACATAAACAGATCATATGCACGAAAAACGAGGTATAGCACGTAAAACGAGATAAGCAAGAAAGTGGGGTTTCACAATAAACCCTTTCTCAAGCAAGTTCTGAAGCTGAATTTTTAATTCCTGAATTTTAGCCGATGCCATTCTATAAGGACTCCTAGAAATTGGCACAGTGCCTGGCACAAGATCAATCACGAACTCAATCTCCCTATCCGGTGGTAAACCCGGTAATTCCTCGGGAAATACACCAGGGAAGTCTCTAACAATCGAAACCTCATTCAAACTCAACTTATCAGTAGGTTGATTGATCAAATAGGCTAAGTAAGCTTCACAACCCTTATTCAACAACTTAGAAGTCTTGATCGCTGATAAAAGAGGAATTCGGGCAGCCCTACAATTTCCAACAATCTCCAGTACCGGTAGGTCAGGAACCTGAAGATAAACAATCTTTGTTCTACAATCCAACTGAGCATAGTACTTCCCCAACCAGTCCATTCCCAAAATGATTTCAAAGTCACGGAATGGCAATATAATTAAATCAGCAGGAAATTTACGGTTCTCAATGCATATATCACAAGATTTGCAAATAGACTCAGTAACAAATTTTGCACCCAAAGGCGTACTAACTTCAACTTCATGCGGCAGTTTATCAATGCAAACATTCACAGATCGTGCACATGCATGAGTTATAAACGAATGTGTAGCTCCGGGATCAATCAAAACTTTAACTGGCTGAGTATTGAGAAGAAAGGTACCTTCCACAATAGCTGTAGTATCGGGTAGCTCCTCTGCATCTAGTGCGAAGACCCTAGCCTGAACCCTCTGTGCTGGACGTGCACCTGCAGCCCTATTCTGGACACCTTGGCCTCTACCACGGCCCTGAACATTGTTATACTTAGGGCAATCTCTCACCCTATGATCATCACTGCCACAACCCGTACATTTACCACTCTTCCTCCAGCAGTTAGCCTCAATATGCCCCGATCGATTACAATAATTACACTGCTGATTTTGCCTAACGACAGTGTTTCTTGTAGGTGTTGGGGCTCTGGCAGGGGTAGGAACTGTACCTCCCTGCTGGGGTCTAGTCACAGCTGGCCTAGCCTGAATCTGCTGCTGTGGCTGATACGGACGTTGCTGAGGAACCTGTGCAGAAGACTGATACTGCCTCGGCTGACTCTGGCTGCTCTGGCCCAAATACTGCTTCTTACTCGGCTGATTGCTCTCAGCTATCATTTCAGCCTTCCGTTTCTCAAACTTCGAGGCTGCCTGAAAAGCCTCGGGAAAAGTAGTGTAGGTCTGCCCAGTCAAATGCAACTGAATATCCATTCTCAGCCCACGGACAAACCTATGAATCATCCTCCTAGCTGGCCGTACCAACTCGGGCATATACCTCGACAGGCTAACAAACCTAGCCTCGTACTGTGCAACAGTCATGTTTCCCTACTTCAGGGCCACAATCTCATCTTCCCTCATTTCCATAGCCATCTCGGGAATATACTTGTCCCGAAACTCACTTACAAAATCATCCCACAAATGTGGTACATCCTCACAATCCCACCTCCTCCTGACAGTATTCCACCACTGCTCTACATCACCCTCAAATAAGAATGATGCATAATCTATTCTTGCCTCATCAGTGTACCTCAAAGCGGTGAAAATTTTCTCAACACGATTAATCCATCTCTCGGCCGCCTCATCATCCGGCTCTCCGAAGAACTTTCCCGGCTGGTGCCTCAGAAATTTCTCTAACTGATTATTCTCAACTCTATACCCCTGTCCACCAGGATTAGCTTGATTTGCCCGGGGATTATTCCTGTCCTGCTTCTGCTCATGCAGCACCTGTGTAATCCGGTCTACTGCAGTAGTCATAGTAGCCATAAACTGCTCAGGCAACGGCTGCTGACCCTGTTCTGCTGCCTCTTCATCTGATCATATACCTTGAGTACCACGATGTGGCGGCATAGTAGCAATTCACAATAGCTGGCAACATTTAAAAGCAGTTTATAGACAGAAATATAGCACATAAGATTAGATAACACTAAAGTCAATAACAATCCAATATTTTATCACACAATTCACATAAGACAAGTTTAACTTGCCAAACTATTTCACTTAAACACATAAACACTCCAAGTTCACAAAGTCATGCTATAACATTTTCTTTTCACTTAGCAATCATACATAAACACTTGAGCATTTTAGACCTTTACCCCACAGACCGAGAATCATATCCCGGCTCATGCAAGACTATCATGCTCTTATACCACCTAAAGATGTCACGCCCCGACCCGACCCCGCAAAAGGCCAAGCCCGGACCCGACACACGGACGGAGTCTCCTCTGTACCGCGGACGATCCGAAAACCCTAAAATCAACATAATACTTGCGAAAGCCATAAAACAATTAAAACAAGCCGACTTTCTTTGAAACATACATTTCTTATTAACAACTTTGCATCCCAAAAATGATATGCATACTACACAAGTATTTATGCCACTAATCAACTTCATTAGCATGCATTTTCTTACTAGTCACAAGAGTATAAGTTACAACTTTCACAAGAGTATAAGTTACAACTTTACATTCTTTCAACTTATACAACATAAGACCGTAGAGGCCTCAAACTAGAAAATACAAACAAGGCTACAAGCCTCAAAATTAAGCGACTTCCAAGCAATATACATATCAAGCAAAGCTCGCACAAAATCTGGTAACCAACCACCAGCAAAGCAAAGAAGTACTATCACGGGAACACCTCCACCTGTTCCTCCTCCTCAATTACCTCAAGAGGGTCTGCATCAAGACAAACCTAGAAAGCATTTTTTCTGCAAGTCATCTCAGAATTCCCCAAATAATGAATCAGAGCACATGGAGCCATCTCCCCTGATTCGTTGATCTATTGAGCTAAGGCAGCTCTGCATATAGTGTTCGGAATAAGGAAGATCAGCCTACCACACCCGCACAGTTTAGGATAGTGCTGAACTTGTTAATAACTACTTTGTCGAAGGAGTCACCCCTTGCTTCACTTCAGGAAATTCATTAACGGCTCCTTCTTCATTGACGAAGTCTCGGGTCGCACCTGGGGCTGGTCTTGGCGTATCCGAGGTGCCACAGATTGGAATTCTTCTACCCTATGAAGTAACTCGACCGATAGGGAGAGGAATGGACTTTTTTGTTTTGACCAGGCGAAAGGCGATTCTATATAAGATAAGAGTCGAATCATTTCTAGCAGCTTTTCACTCTTTCAAAGGTGGCTCAGAAGAAAGTCTAGTGGAGCATGGTTTAGAAGGGGATGCTTTTTCATCAGCGGCGCAGCAGATCGAATTCAACCAACCCGAAAAGCGAGTTCATTAGGCCTTTTCGTGCAACTTCTTCTAGCAGCATATATTCCTTAAAGTTGGACACATTCACTTTGGAGCCAGTATATTATTGACCAACTACGAGTTCCTTTTATAGAGCTCTCTATATCAAAGGCACCCGGCTGGGCATCTCTCATCTTCTTGATCCTCAGAAGATGGTGATGGTGCAAATACATTCCGTGCTTTTAACCCAACTCAAGCGGTGAGAATGAGGATCACTTCGGAACTCTAGGGGAATGGGCAACAAGAGTCGGTTATGGAATAGAATAGTCTTTTGGTCGTCTTTCTACCAAGACGAAAGCCAAAGGTGAGTCTCGTAGGTGGACGTATCGAACCGAAATACGATAGAAAGGGCCACACCAAGACAAGCCCCAGTCCCAAAGTGCGCTATTAAAGAAAATCGAACTGTGATTTTTTTTTTAACAAAAAAGCAAAAAGAAGGAAAGAGAACAGATGAAAGTTAGACTAGGCATTGAATGAACTGCGCTAACTTCCTCGGCCGGGCAAGCGGCGTGGTACAAGGGACCAAGAAGACCAAGGTCATGCTATCCCATCAAACTCCTCAATAAATATCAACAAACAAGATGTCGTGACCGATAAGGCTGTCAGTCCAAGCAACTCGCCCTGAGGGAAGAAGTCAAAGTGGGAAAAAAAAAAAGATGCGCTCGGGACCATTGTACTCCTGTAAAAATATAGTATAGAGAGGAATGAGCAAAAACTATTGCTCAGTGAGGGCAATTGGTCTCAAGGACGGAGATGAGAGGAGTATGCAATGCAATTAGCCAAGCAATGCATACAATTATCATTTAAAGATACAAACAAGTCAATATTATAACAAGGCAAGCATTAAAGACTATAAACATTCATTCAAAGGATACGGTACTCTTTTCACGAGCAACTTTCATTCAAGAATTCGATGACGACGCGCCGGCCCAAACCACCTTATAACATCAGTTTGGAATACCCCGGAAGTATCAATCAACCTACGACCCAAATCTCCCTGGGAGGCAACCCAAGCGAGAAAAGGGAATAGCAGCGGAGCTAGAGCAACCAACACTAGCAACCCGAGGCTACCCAGAGAGGCCCATCACTCACGCGCGAGACACTATGCAACGCAAGACTCGATACAAGGCGATAAACAAGCGATAAAGCCACACATGGGAGAATAACAAAGTAGGTTACTCTCGCACGCAATAGCAACAATCGATAAGCATTTCAATCCAAATCAATTCAAACAAGTATTTCAAGCAACCCTAAGCATTCTCTAGGCATAAAACCAAGAAAACAAGCAAAAACACAAATCGGCTCCAACTATCAAAACGCTACCATTTCCAAACGAGCCACGAGTTCTAGAAACCGACTTCGCCAATCCTCCTAGGTCACTATAAGGCACGTCTAAAGACCCCGAAACCTTACTTTACCCTAGAACTCGCGCAAAGCCCCGATTTCCCCCTTTCTCGTTTGAACTACAACTATATCAACCAAACACCCAACCAACGCCATAATCGCACCAAAAGTGCTTCCATGGCCTCCCGAAACAATGCCAACACGTAAAACGAGAAAACAGCAAACTCGACCTAAACGACCCCGACTTTCACCAAGGCTTAATTCCCATTTTTTCCATTACGCAACCCAAAAAAACCATGCATTTAGGCATTCTAGCACACCTAGCACAATTCTACATCAACAGACAACATAACGGAACAACTTCATCGTTCCAAGGGTTTACTATTCACAAAACACTATTCAACATCCAAATTTAATTGCAATCTCAACATTTTACCGCATAAAATGTTAAAAAGCTATAAATACATGTTCTATAATAGCCAAGGAACATTCTAGAAGCATCAAAATGCTTTAAACAACAAACTACATATAAAATCTAAAAATTACAAAGTTGACATACGTATCATTTAAATGCGCAAATAACATGTTTTCCTCATCTTAGGTACTCCTAGTCACTAGGAAAACAACGCTAGTTGCCTCGAAAACCACCCCGCACGAGCTCACGCGAAGATTGATCGATTGGAAGGTTGAAAGGTTTTTTTTTCTCTTGGAAGCTCACGGCCTGCACATAGTAATTTCAGCTGCTATTTTTTTTATTTTGCTTTGTTTTAAGCTTATTTAAGTGCTAAGTCAAATGGTCAAAGGTCAAGCCTTGGTCAACTACTTAAAACTTGGTCAAAAGGCCTTATTTTAATGCATTTTAAGCTAAAATAACTAACACCAATATAAATTTCAGCTAGCAACAATTAAAATATAAAATTTAAGTCATCTAAATACTAGTTTCACTATTTTCTGAGGACTAGAAACCGTTCTCTAGCTATCGCTCCCGAAATGCAATGCACGTTGCGACAGCGAGAAAGTAACAATTAATTCACAAAGAATTTAAGGAAATATAATTTTCAAAATAATAAACAAGGAATTTTCACATTCCGGGCTCGGGTATTACAGCTAGGACCATGCTAATTATGGTTTTTAGAATGATTGAAATGCAAGGTGGTGTTGAATGGGCCTTTGACCGAATTGTACAAGCTTTTGGCCCAATGGGCCTAGTTGCGTGTTGGATGCTTGACGAGGTTATTTTGACCCTATCCCTAGTCCCGAGTATGTTAATATAGTTATGTGTTGGTGTAATGTGATAATGTCATATTTTGAATAAAGTTGAAGTTGAATGTAACTAAGTGGTTTAGGTGCTTTAGTGGATTTAGATTGTCAATCCTAGCTTAATGAATGCACTTAGTAATTCTAGAAGTTTAGAACCCCATGTGTGCTATGTGGTTTACTTGTGAAAGAATGCCTTGTTTTTGGTAAAAGATTGAGAATTAACTAGTTAAGTGATTTTTGTGTCTTACTTGTGTTAACTTAGTGATTCTAGCTTAGGGAATGTGTTTAGCAAAGTCAAATGTTGTAGAACCCCGTACTTGCTTGGTGGAATGTTCAAGAACGAATGCAAATTTCATGAATTAAAGAGTGTCATAATAGCTATTTATGTATTTTAAAATAGTAGTGCATGTTTAATGTTCTTAGAGCATGTGAATGATAACATGCATGAGAGTGGCCTCTTTTGTCACTTCTCACTTACGTGCATTTAGTGCAATCAAATGATAAGTGCTTCAACGTGGCTACGTGTTATGTGCTATAAACTGTCTCAAGCGGACTAACAAGAGCTAACAAGAATTCTAGCGTTTTCGCGTGTTCATGGTTGTAACCATTGCATTTTGAGTGTACCCTCGCATGGACCCTAAGTCCTTGGAGAATCACTCCCGGGTGTACCATCGCTTGGACCCTATGTTCTTGGAGAATCACCCATGTTAGCATTTTCATGCGTAACTCTCACTTGGGCCCTATGCCCTTGGAGAGTTACTAGCGATATCATTTTCAAAAGTGTTTATCTAGAGTTGTTAATGCTTAAGTGCTTATCATAATCATGTAGCTTAAATGCGTAGCTTATAATGTTAATTTAATGCCTAATGCTTATCATGTTAAGTGTTACTTTTCAGCGTAGTTTATAATGTAGATATAATGCCGATACTTGTCTTATATGCATTGCATGAAAAGGTTTTCAAAAATCTCCCCATTTATTCCCTCCCTCACTGAGCAACAATGATTGTTCACTCCCCTCTTTCTAACCATTTCAGGATTCAAGTTCTTCAAAGTTTGAGAGGATGAAGATTCAAGAGTTTTCTCGCGTGGTTGTGCTAGCTTGACTATTTGTAGATCAAGGTGGATGTTGTGTAATTTATGTTGGAATTTATATCTATTTTAAAGTCTTAGAGCCTTGTATGTTTCTATGGTTATCTTTGATGTATTGTAGTTTAAGTAGTTGATCTGTGTAAAGTAAAGTAAAGTCATTGTTGGTTTGTAATAGTTGGTATGAAGTTAGCTTATGAATGGTTTGATTGGAACACAATTTCTAAGTTAAGAAAATAGGAAATATTATATTGGTAAGATAAGCGGAAATGTGATCCTAGAATACTAGAAACTAATGAACCGATGCAAGTATACCTTAATTTTGCAAAGTAGAGAGGCTCAGATGGCCTTAGAACCTTGAATATGATATTATACGAATGCTATATTATGTTTTATGGTTCATTTCTTCTGAGTGAAGGTATGTGGTTTGGCCTAGAAGCAGGGGAGACTCTGTCCGTTTTCTCTCATTTTTCGTACCTAGGGTTAGGGTCGGGTTAATGCTAGTGGAATGAATAGGAGTCCTGGCTCCGTGAGGGGTCGGGGCGTAACAATAGGTTTGATGCCTTTAACTACTACATTCCTAAGGCAGAAAAATAGGTCATGGTAACACAGGTCATGCCATTAGTGCCTCCAGATTCCTCATGGTATCTAGACTCAGGGGCCAACACTCATGTTACTTAGGACCTGAGCTATCTGCAGCATAATCAACCTTACTCTGGCACATATACTATTTCAGTGGGTAATGGCCACACTTTACCCATACATAGTATTGGTAATGATACTCTTTGCCTTCTCTCTTCTTCCATCTCCCTAAATTATGTCTTTTATGTTCCTAAAATCTCATCAAACTTACTCTTTGTTTCTAAAATTGCAAAAGATAATAACTGTACATTGGTTTTTAATGGCAAACGTGTCAAAATTCTGGATAATACTACCAGCCAGACACTCTACCAGGCCCCCTATAGCAGAGGATTGTATAAACTGCCCTGCGGGCCCCTCTCATCTTCTCATTCTACAAATAAAGCTCTTAGCTGCACTGCAACCATTACTATGTAGCCTCATCACCTTGCTCACACACACACTTCAAGTTTCAAATGGCACCTAAGACTGGGGCATCCCTCCAGACCTTCTACTAGTTTACTTTTTTCACTCCTACATACTAGACTACCTCAGCACTCTTTAGAATGTTCAACTTGTTCTGTTATTAAATTGCCTTTTCAATTGTCTAGTGGCACTTTTATGTTTCCTTTACAATCAGTGCATTCAAATGAATAGGGGCTAGGACCTTATCCTTCTTGTATGAACTATAGATACTATGCAGTATTTCTAGATGACTATAGAAGATACTCATGGGAGCACCTCTTAAAAGCTAAATCATACATTTTTTCTGCTTTTCTCAGTTTCACTACTCTTATCAAAATTCAGTTCAATTCTGTTATTAAAATCTTTAGGACAGATAATGGGATTGAATTCAATAATACTCAGTTTCATAATTACCTCTGTGAGACCCTAGACCCACATTCATGTGCATTTACTATTTTGTGCCTATTATATGCATTTATATGTCTTTAACTAATTAAATACCTATTTCACATTAAGTATGCAAATTATACTTAACCTTAGTTTGTATAAAATGAGAATCATAATATTTTCATATGTATATTAATTGAATTAACTTCTTGTGTTCATAAGATGATCTTCGGTGTTTTACAAAAATAAACTCCAAAATAGGGGACACTTTCAACTATTTTATTAAAATTTTCTACTCATATAATTAACTTATCAGGATCATTTTATGACTGCGTGCGTCGAAATTTATTTGTTTTGTGTTTCTAGAATGTAATTTATGTGATACTCCCTGTATTATAAGATAGTTACTATTCACTATGTTTTTCGACTATTTTATTTTTTGCTTTTATATTTTTCTCACGATACTTGTCATTTAGGAGGCATGCGAAAATTGAAATTATGTGCATAGCATATTAGGAGAGAGAAATGCAAAATTATTTTGGTATCGTATGAATAGTAACAAACTAAAAATATTATTTAGCCAAATAACCCATTTTTAACCATTTTTGCTTAGCCAAACCCATAACCCAAACCCTTTAAACCTTAACCCAAACCCATATATAACCAATATGTGTATATACTCATAAAAACAAAAGAAAAACAAGGAAAAAAAGGAGAAATGTGGACGACCTCAAGAAAAAGAAAAGGAAGAAAAAGAAAAAAAAATTCAAGCTTTGCAAAATGTGATGTTGAGCTTGGAATTTGTGATCGTAGAGCCATCCTAGATCATCCTCAAGTCCTCTACAAGTTATCTAGGTGAGGGATTTAGCATATTGCATGTTTTCAAGTTTATGCCATAATTTTTAAATTCTTAGATTTGTTGTTCTACGCCTATAATATGCTGGAATCTTATATAAAGTAGTGTCCACATATTATAGAGACTTGATTTATATAGTATAATAGCTTGATTATTGGATTTTTGCAAAGGGTTATCATAAAGAAGATAATTAATAGTAACTTTTAGGGATTTTGTTTAATTTTGTGCTATGAGCTTGATTCTATGCTATCTAAAGATGCTATAGGTACTAATGAACCTAGGTTAGTCATTATATGTGTTTAGATTGAAAGAAATTTGAATAAACTTGCATAATTGGCTTGGGTTCCAAAAGGGCTTAACGGAATTTGGTATACTGGGTATGTTTGAATGTTATAGTTAGTGTTTATTATAAGTGGTAGTGCTTAAAGTGCAATTATGGCGTTGACTGGAGGGTTGGTTTTGGTAGCTGTAGTTCAAAGTGACCTCAAAGCTTCCGAGGCTTTTATGCTAGACATCGTCAGAAGTGGATTTTCGTGGTACTAGATTGTGTCATAAAGTGTATTTAGAATTGTGGGATAGTTGGCTTATGGTTTGTGAGACTCGTATTTCGTATGTGCATTGAATTGAGTTAGTGAGCTAAGGGGTAAAGTCATATAGTTAAGTCTATTGCTATAATTGGCTTGGAATACTACTTGTTGTGTTATATATGATGGTTATTTGACTTATGATTGCCTGTATGCAAGGTTTGATGGTAAAGAAGCTTTTACATGATATGTGTAGGTTGTAGGTTAAGGTGGTTTTACTTAGTGTTTGATAGGACCATAAGGTGTTGTATTGATCTTAATGTTCCTTTTAACTAACTTGTGGCTAGTTGATTTTCTAAATAAGTTGTCATCTTGTTTATGTGGGAGTTTGATTATTAATCAAATGATATAGCATGGTTATACTCAGTGAAACATAGTAGCGTCATGACACTGCGGAGGGCCGATGTCGTCGATGTATTGGCATGATTGCTATGGTTAGGTAGCGTCATGACACTCTGGACGACCAATGTCATCGGTGTATTGGCGTGACTACCTAGGTATCGTAGTGATTGGTAACGTCGTGTCACTCTGGACGGCCGTTGTCGTCGGTGTATTGACATGACTACCACGAGCTCATTCATGAACTTTGTTTTATCTGAGTTGACCGTCTTTATTCTATTATGGAATATGTGGTAATCTAATGTCACTCTCGCTCGGACCCTATGTCCTTGAAGAGGTGTGTGGAATTATATTTGTCTTCAAGTGTTTAGGTAGCATTGTTTCATTAGTAGAGTCTTTCAACTCTTAGGCAAAAGCTTTCTTTTATCTTATCTAAATTATTTTATGTTCTCTCGTTACTTCTTGCATACCTTCAATGTATTAGTTAACTTTATTATTGAATATCCTACATGCATTGCACGAAATGTTCTCAAAAGCTTCCTTGGATAACTGTTCCCCTCCCTCACTGAGCAACTGTGTTTGCTTATTCCTCTTTCTAACAAATTTTATAGGGAACACAGATATCATTTTTGAGAAATGGATGAACAATTTGTAGATTACCTTGATTGCTCGTAGCGGAAGTTGAATGTCTTGTGCGATGCTGTGTATCTATATTTCAATTTGTAGTTATGTAGCCTTGTATGTATTAAGTTGTTGTATGGATGTAACAAAGTTTAAGTTGTTGTTTTGGTTGGTTTATAAAGAGTTAAAGTTAAGTTTGTTGATTGTATGGCTTGTATTATGAATTTAACATTTAAATAAGATAAGTAGAGAATATTAGAGTGGTATGATAATCGAGATTATGGTTTAGTATGCTAGAGATTATTGTAGATGATGCTTGTATGTTATACTTTTGCTAAGTAGAATGGCTCGGATGGCCTTAGAGACTTGAAAAGTTTTATTTAATAAAGGTGGAGTATATTTATAAATATTATATTGTTGTTTGTGGTTCATTTCTTCTGAGTGCAGGATTTGGATAGGCCTAAATACATATGAGACTCCGTCCATTTTTTCTCGTTTGTCGTGAACTCAGGATTTGGAGTAAGGTTCCAGTCTCATGAGGGATCAGGGTATTACAGATGGTATCAGAGCTTAGATAGCTTGTAGGCCAGGATAGGGTCTTCGTACTATTGGGTAGAGTCTTAATGTGAATGTGATGTGAAAGAGTGTTTGCGTGTCTTATGTGCTAAGTGAATTAGATGTGGTTAACTTGCTTGAAGTGCTTATGTGTTCAATGTGTTTATGTGATTAATGTGAGTTATGTGACTAATGTGTCTATATGATTAACATGACTTGTTTGCTAAATGAATAAGATATGAATGACGTGCTTTATGTGAATGACATATTTTGTAAACTTATATGCTCTAATATATTCTAGTTGCTTATTTGCTTAGTTGTTACTTATATGACTTTACTTGTTTATAACTTGTTTAAGTGGTCATTGTTCCTTATGTGGATATCTGTGAACTATTTGCCTACCTGTCATAACATGTCTGTATTCTAGAATTATCACCCATGGGGCCTCGTCGTCAGACTAGAGGGTAGAGTTCAGGTTCAGGGGCAGCAGAACCAGATCAGCAAACTATTAATAAACAGTTGGCAGCTGCAATTAACCGGATAACACATGTCTTGGTAGAGCAGAGGCAAGAAAGGAATAATCTGGCTGGCAATCTCGGAAATACAGGTAATAGGGCTGAGGGTAGTGGCAGCAGTGGTAGTAGTCAACTCGAGAAGTTTTTGCAGCACAAGCTGACTAGATTTCTTGGAGGGCTTGATCATGAGGAGGCAGAGTTATGGTTGAGTCAGATTGAAAAGATTTTTACTGTTTTAGAGCATGTTGATGAGAGGAGAATTGCATATGTTGTGTTCCTGCTCGAAGGTGATACTGAGTAGTGGTGGCAGACAGTAAGTCGAAGATGGGGTAGTGAGAATGTACAACATACTTGGGATGACTTCGTGAGAGAGTTTCGAGACAAGTACATTTCAGAGGTGACCCAAGAAAAGAGAGAAGAATAATTTGTGGCATTGGAATCGAGTGACATGACTATAGCTCAATATGAGTCCATATTTGATAGATTTTCTCATAATATACCCGAGCTTGTGTGGCCTGAGCGACGGAGAATACATAGGTTTATCCGGGGGTTAAGGCCAGATACACAGCTTCATTTGTCTACTCATCACTTTGCTACATATTCGGAGGCTATTCTGGTAGCATCGAGGTTTGAGAAGAAAGGCCGAGTTAATAGCCGAGTCCGATCAGCCTAGCAAGAGGCCTAATCTGTCACAGAGCCAGAACCAGCCGAGTCGGATTCAGACTTTGAGCCAGGGTCAGCAAAGGCAACAGTCCCAACGTGATGCAGATTCCTTCCAAACCCAGATTCAAAGTAGGAGCAGGCCAGTTATTTTGGGAATGTAGAATAATCCAGTAGTTTTGTCAGCTCCGGGATCCTCATGAGGTAATACTGTGATTCAAGTTCTGCAATGTGCTTTCTCTAAATGTAGGGGTCATACTGAGGCCGAGTGTTGGAAGAAAAAAGAGAAATGCACAAGTTGTGGCAGTGATCAACACAGGAAAAAGAATTGTACAAAATGGTCGAGTGTTCGAGGTCAGACTGCAAATAGGAAAACATAGGAAGCTGGTAAGAATTGCGAGGACGCAATTTTTGTAAGGAGGGGAGGATGTAAGACCCTAGACCCGTATTAATGTGCATTTACTCTTTTGTGCCGGTTATATGCATTTATGTGTCTTTAACTAATTAAATACCTATTCCACATTAAGTATGCAAATTATACTTAACCTTAATTTGTATAAAATGAGAATCATAATATTTTAATATGTGTATTAATTGAATTAACTTCTTGTATTCAAAAGATGATTTCCGTTGTTTTACAAAAATAAACTCCGAAGTAGGGGACACTTTCAACTATTTTATTAAAATTTTCTACTCATATAATTAACTTACCAGGATCATCTTATGACTACGTGCATCGAAATTTATTTATTTTGTGTTTCTGGAATGTGATTTATGTGATGCTTAATATATTATAAGATAGTTACTATTCATTATTTTTTTTGACTGTTTTATTTTTCTGCTTTTACATTTTTCTCATGATACTTGTCATTTAGGAGGCATGCGAAAATTGAAATTATGTGCATAGCATATCGGGAGAGCCAAATGCAAAATTATTTTGGTATCGTATGAATAGATTCAAGCTAAAAACATTATTTAGCCAAATAACCCATTTTTAACTATTTTTGCTTAGCCAAACCCATAACCCAAACCCATATATAACCAATATAAACCTATATACTCATCAAAACAAGGGAAAAGGGGAGAAAAATGGACGGCCTCAAGGAAAAGAAAAGGAAGAAAAAAAATCAAGCTTTGCAATTTGATCTTGAGCTTGGAATTGGTGATCCCAGAGCCATCGAAGATCATCCTCAAGTCCTCTACAAGTTGTCTAGGTAAGGGATTTAGCATATTGCATGTTTTCAAGTTTATGCCATAGTTTTTAAATTCTTAGATATGTTGTTCTATGCCTATAATATCCTTGAATCTTGTATAAAGTATTGTCCACATATTATAGAGACTTGATTTGTGTAGTATAATAGCTTGGTTATTGGATTTTTGCAAAGAGTTATTTTAAAGAAGATAATAAATAGTAACTTTTAGGGATTTTGGTTAATTTTGTGCTATGAGCTTGATTATATGCTATCTAAAGATGCTATAGGTATTAATGAACCTAGGTTAGTGATTATATGTGTTTAGATTGAAAGAAATTTGAATAAACTTGCATAATTGGCTTAGGTTCCGAAGGGGCTTATCGGAATTTGGTCTACTAGGTATGTTTGAATGTTATAGTTAGTGTTTATTATACGTGGTAGTGTTTAAAGTGAAATTATGGCATTGACTGGAGGGTTGCTTTGGGTAGTTGTAGTTCAAAGTGAACTCGGAGCTTCCAGGGCATTTATACTAGACATCGTCGGAAGTGGGTTTTCGTGGTACTAGATTGTGTCGTAAAGTGTATTTAAAAGTGTGGGATAGTTGGCTTATGGTTTGTGACTCGTATTTCATATGTGCATTGAATTGAGTTAGTGAACTAAGGGGTAAAGTCCTATAGATAAGTCTATTACTATAATTGGCTTAGAATACTACTTGTTGTGTTATATATGATGGTTATTTGAGTTATGATTGCTTGTATGCAAGGTTTGATGGTAAAGGAGCTTTTACATGTTATGTGTTGGTTGTAGGTTAAGGTGGCTTTACTTAGTGTTTGATAGGACCATAAGGTGTTGTATTGAACAAAGTTACTTGGAACTAACTCGTGGCTATTTGATTATCTAAATGAGTTGTTATCTTGTTTATGTGGGAGTTTGATTATTAATCAAGTGATATGGCATGCTTATACTCAGTGAAACATGGTAGGTAGTGTCATGACACTCCGGACGGCCGATGCCAAGGGTGGAGCCATATGGTGTTGAGTGTAGGCATAGGCCTACACTAAAACATTTATTTAAATTGAGTTGCACTCTTGCACTAAGAGCAAGTCCAGCTTAGTTGGTTAATGCATCATTTTAAAAGGTTGGCAACATGGGTTCGAGCCCTGGTTGGTGCGTTTGTGGCAGTTTTTTTTCCTTTTTTCTTTTCTTTTCAGCAGATGAGAGAACAGGGAAGTGGCAGTTTTTTTTTTCTTTTCATTTTCACCAGCTGTTATATAATAGGGAGGTCATATGTTACAAAGAGTATTTTTATAAATGTACATAAAAAAATTTATACTTTTGAATTTTTTCCTCATGATTTTGTTTTTTCTTTTTAACTAAAAAAAAAAAAAAAACAAACAAAAGTGAGAGAACAAATCAAATTGAACACTGGCCATGCACCGGGTGCCTACATTGACCCCCGATACCTGGCTCCGCCCCTAGCCGATGTCGTGGATGTAATGGCATGACTACCTAGGTATCGCCAATGATTGGTAGCGTCGTGTCACTCGAGACAGTCATTGTTGTCGGTGTATTGACATGACTACCACCAGCTCGTGCATGGACTTTGTTTTATCTGAGTTCACTATCTTTATTCTTTTATGGACCATGTGGTTATCTAACGTCACTCTCGCTCGGACCCTATGTCCTTTGGGCATTGTGTGGAATTGTATTTGTCTTCTGGTGTTTAGGTGGTATTGTTTCATTAGTAGAGTTTTTAAACTCTCAAGTAAAAGCTTTCTTTTATCTTATCTAAAGTATTTAATGTTCTCTGGTTACTTCTTGCATACCTTAATGTATTAGTTAACTTTATTACTGAATGTCCTACATGCATTGCACGAAATGTTTTCAAAAGCTTCCCCGGATAACTGTTACCCTCCCTCACTGAGCAACTGTGTTTGCTCATTCCTCTTTCTAACAAATTTTACAGGGAACACAGAGATCATTTCCGAGAAGTAGATGAACAAGTTGTGGATTACCTTGATTGCTCGTAGCGGAAGTTGAATGTCTTGCGTGATGCCGTGTATCTATATTTCAATTTGTAGTTACGTAGCCATGTATATATTAAGTTGTTATATAGATGTAACAAAGTTTAAGTTGCTGTTTTGGTTGGTTTATACAAAGTTAAAGTTAAGTTTGTTGATTGTATGGCTTGTATTATGAATTTAACATTTAAATAAGATAAGTAGAGAACATTATAGTGACATGATAATCGAGATTATGGTTTAGTATGCTAAAGATTATTGTAGATGATGCTTGTATGTTATTCTTTTGCTAAGTAGAAGGACTAGGATGGCCTTTGGGACTTAAATAGTCTTATTTAATAAAGGTGGAGTATATTTATAAATGTTATATTTTTGTTTGTGGTTCATTTCTTCTTATTGTAGGATTTGGATAGGCCTAAATACATGGAACCTAAACAGAATGGAAAGGCAGAAAGGAAACATGGACATCTAGTTGAAATAGCTCTAGCCATTCTGCAACACTCTCACCTTTTTCCCCAATACTGGTTAGAAGTTATAGCCACTACTAGCTACCTCATTAATAGACTCCCTACACCAACTCTCCAAAATAAGTCCCCATTTGAGGTCCTTTACTCTACAGCTCCTGATTACTCTATCCTGAAGGTCGGGCTACCTTTGTTTTCCCTTGCTTAGACCTTGTGAGACCCCAATTCTAAATTTCCGTGCACTAATATTATTATACTACATGTAATTACATTTATTTTAGTGTTTCATATATTTCAATTACTTGGTATGTGAAGAAGAAATAAGTTAGAAATTAAGTTAGAACCATAGGAATTAAGTAGAATAACTTTTAAGGTAACTTTGTAAACATTAGAAAACTTTTGGGACAAATGTGTAAATACCTAAACTTCTCTTTGGGAACCAAGTAACCTATTAGAACTAGAGTTAACCTTTGCTTATTACATGCGAGACTCCACAGCTTTAATTGTGGTTAAACTTTAATTAGCTACAAAGATAACTTTGTCTTCAAGAATTAAACAAGTTATCTTCTCCTAACTTCCCACCCCAAACCCAATGGCACCCAAGAGAGAAAGAGAGAGGAAATTGTGAGGAAAACCAAAGAAAAGTAGAGGCAAAAGAAGAAGTTTGAAGGCAATTCAAAAGGATTTGCTTGGGGAATTCAACTTCTAGCTTTCAAACAAGTGGTGTTGCATATTTTCTTGGAAAATCAAAGGTGAGGGGATCTTTCTAATTGGTTTTTATAAGTTCAAGGAGCATGGATATGTATATATGGATGAGTTATTGTCATTTTATTTGTTTAGCACAGTGTTTGTATATGAGCTATTTGAACTGCCAAATCATGCTAGAGAAATCTGAAATAAATATATGTTATTCTAAACCCATATAGGAACAAAGTTCATGTTAAGTGTTTATTGAGGAAAAATCGTTATCATGCTTAAATTAGCTCGTTACAATGAGGTTATTGAAATTTTGTCTGAGACTGGACAATGCAATACATCTAACTTTTAGAGGCCTTATGACATAGTAAACGTGCTTGGAATTTGATGAAATTTTTACAGTAGCTATATTAGTCAGTTTATAACAAACATTGTTTCTTATGCTAGAGCTAATTTAATCGTTAGAACCCTCTGACAATGCAAAAACCGTAGGGTAGCTGAAATTAAGGAATTTGTGGAAGTATACTATGAGTTGGTGTTTAAATGCTTTCTTGTGGGTTAAGCTTGATGAAGTAGCTATATGTTTCTATATAGATGATGCTTGTAGAGGTTGTTGGAGCTAGTAGAAATTAAATTTGTGGAATTAGAAGTTAGAATTGTGAAATAGTTGTACAGGAAATTTCTGGACAGATTGTTAGCATCTAAGTAAACGAACTCAGAATTCAACAAAACTTTAAAAATAACTAGATTAAGAAGTTTAGAACAAATTTTGTGTTTTGCACAAAAGCTAATTCTAACGTTTTAGTTCTCTGAACTGGCCATTTCTGAAATGACTCAGGAAAAACATGTAATCTGGACAGTTTGACATAGTTTTACTAATTTGGCTATAACTCAGTGAAATTAGATCAGAATTGATCTCCGCTTGATTTTAAAATTATCTACACTTGAAGAGCTTCGCATACATATAAAAATCAGATTATTTGGAGGTCTTTTATCTAGGTAATGGAGCTACTAAAGTTGAGCTTCTGCTGTGAAATTTCCAAATGTTAAACTAGATTGTTTATGGCTATTGTTGAATTCTATTGTCAAAAGGTGTATTATGAGTTCTTGATTGCATGTGATATATGCCATGAATTATATATATCTACATGTTGAGACTTAAAGTGATATGTGACGCGAAACGTGATGTGATTATTAATGTGATATATGGCATATTACGTGAATAACGTGCAATGCAAAATCTAATGTGATATTAGAAAGGTTGCAACCTTCTTTCGGCATGGTAGTGTCACGAAACTCCGGGCGGCATTGGGCTTGCCGGTCTAGCATGGCTACTATGGTTACCAATTCCCTTTCTTGCTAAGGAACTTTACTACCCCAGGAGAGTGGGTTGTAGGATTTGGGTATATCCGAAATACCCTAATACGAACCATGCCAACATGTGACACGACCCAACACCAAATATGGCAAACAACCCAAGACCTTTCAGGAACGGATGGAACCGCGGCCCTATTCTTAGCAAAGCTAGAACCTTGGTATAGTTGAGGATGACATAAACGAGGATGGAGATCTCGTTTGATAAGTCAGAGATAAACGCCACAAGAATAATCTTGATAAGTTCGAAAAAGTTCTTGAGAACTTGAGGAGAATAATCTCAAAAATTTAATATCAAAATTTTCTAACTTTTATTTCTTGCAAATCAGTCGTATATAGGCAAACAACTAATAAGTTTCCTAATTAGAAGAGACTCTTAAACCTTAGCCCAAGTAGGAAAAATGTGAATAGTAACTAGATCAAAGAAGTAGACTTAGAGCCCAAGAAAGACTCCTATTAACTATTTACATGAATAGTAACATGAATAGTAACTAAAAACAAAGCAAACTTGCAGCCCAACAAAGGCTCCTTCCTAGTGTGAACACCTAACTTGCAACCCAAGAAAGACTTATCCCTAGTGTGAACACCTAATTTTCGTCCATAGGGGCTTCTAGAGAATAAACTAGAATTCAAATTAAACTAAAACTAAAACTAAGATATAATTACAAAGAAATCAAATCTTGACCAAATCTTCAAATCTTTTTGAAACTTTTTGAAGAATCTTGAAGTTCTTGAATCTTGAAAATAGAATCTTGACTTGAATCTTTGATGAAAAGTTTGCCCAAATAAATGGTTCATTGAACTTGGACGCTTAAGGCTGGTTCTCATCATTCCCCCCCTCTTGAGAAGGATTTGTCCTCAAATCCACCAAGCTCAAAGACCAGCCTAGGTGGTAGACCATGTGGTATCTTCTCGGGAAAAACATCCTCAAAACCCTGCAAGAGAGAAACAACAACACTAGGCAATGCAGAGTCAAGTTGGTTAGTGTTTAAAAGTGCCTCTTTGTACATAAGTACAATCATTGGCATTTTTGAAATCAAAGTTCTCTTAACCTGACTTGCTTTTGCATAAAAATTTCTTTGTTTTCCATATGTTTTACCTCCTTGGCAGAGCTCTTTTCTCTCCTTACCTCCTCTCTAGATTCGGCCTTACTTTTCTTTTCACTCTCATTCTTTTGCTCTCTCATATTCTTTTGATCTCTCAGATTCTTTTGTTCACTCAATTTTTGCAACCTCACCTGATCCTTATAGACTTGTTTTGGTGTCATCAGAACTAGGGTGATTGTCCGCTAACCAAATACAAATGAATTCTTGTTGGTGAAGCCATCATATCGATCAAATTGTCACATTCTTCCTAAGAGAAGATGTCTAGCATGCATTAGCACCACAACACACAATACTTCATCTTCATATTTCCCAATTCGAAACGGTACTACAACCTGCTTTGTAACCTTTACCTCACCACAATTATTCAACCATTGCAGTCTATATGGACCTGGTTGCTTAACTGTGTTGAGCTCTAGCTTTTCAACCATAGAAGCACTAGTAACGTTAGTACAACTACCACCATCGATTATAACATTCCATACCTTGTCTTTCACGTGGCAACGAGTATGAAAGATGTTCTCATGTTGTACTACCTCTTCCTCTTCTTTAGCTTGCAAGATCAAGGCTTGTCGTGCAACTAGTCCAAGCATCTCTCCATAATCTGCCCCAAACTCCTCTGCTCCTACTGCGGTGTCCTCTAGAATAGGCATGTCATCAGAATATGTTTCGTCTTTAGATTCAATCTCACCACTTTCCAAGACTATCATTGCTCGCTTGTTTGGGCATTGGCTTGCTATGTGTTCTCGTCCTTGATATTTAAAACATTGAATCTCACTAGATCAAGTCATAGTATAGGTTGTATTACCTTAAGAGGTCATGGCAATAGTGGATGGTTTGAGCTCGGGCTTGGCCTTGGAAGTAGACGGATTTTCTTCATCCTTTAGGTAACTTGTCCTCCAAGATAAAGGTGATGCACTCAAGTATTGTGGTACTTGTCTTGGTCGTGTACCACCCCTCTTGAGTTGCTTCTCCACTTTAATTGTCATATGCACCAAATCATCTACTTCCACAGAATGATGCAACTCTATAGTGTTAGCAATCTCTTGATTTAGCCCATTCAAGAATTTGGCCATTGTTGCCTCTCGATCTTCCTCCACATTGGCTTTAATCATAGCCATCTCAATCTCTTTGTAATACTCCTCAACTCTCTTATTACTTTGATGAAGACCTTGCAGCTTGAGGTATAAATCTCGATAGTAATGACTTGGTACAAATCGTTACCTCATCATTCTCTTCATCTTATCCCAAGTTGCAATAGGACGATCTCCATTCCGCCTCCTATTGATGCACAACTGATCCCACCAAACAATAGCATAATTAGTAAATTCAATTACAACAAGTTTTACCTTTTTCAGTTCATCATAGTTATGACAATCAAAAACCAACTCCATCTTCTTCTCCCACTCAAAATATGCTTCAGGATCACTCCTTCCTTGAAAAGCAAGAATCTTCATCTTGATGCTTCCCAAATTGTTATCAACGCGGTTCCTAGTTTCTCTATCTCGGCTATGTCTTCCATTGCTGCCTATTGACATCCAATCAAGTTCCTCATCTATGTTTTCTTCTTCAAATTCATCCACAACTTCAATTTCTCTTCGATGCAACCTATTCCTCCTTGGTGTGTTTGGAGCAATTGGTGGTTGTACCCATGGTGTTTTATGTTCTACCCTAGCCATCCTCTCATGTAGTTGATCAAATTCAGCCTTCATCATTCGTCTCATCTCTCCCAACAAAGCTTGCATCTGTAAGTTCGGAAAAATGGCTTGTTGACCTTCTTCGTTTATGTCATCCTCTTGATTATGACCCATGATTGAAATCAACACTCCCTCACGTGTTTCACTTAAATTCAACTTGGCTTTTACCCTCTAATAATCTCACACAATCTACCATTTTCCTCTCGTATTCTCCCTTTAGTTCGTTTGAAACTAATCAACACTATCAAGAATAACCAAGTAGCGAAAACAATTCTGTCACGAAATCTGAATTTTTTATTTTTTTTGGCAAACAGGTCTCCAAGACGTGGAGAACAAGATTATAACAAAGAATTAAGAAAAAAAAAAAAGAAAAAGAAGTCTAGAGAAATAAGAAAAACGAAAGAAAATCTATGCGGAAAACACAAAAAACCTAAGAAACACCTAGTAAAAGATCGAATTTGGCCAAAAGATGGTAGTGCTCACTACAACATAGTGAGTTATGCTCAGAACATCGTTTTCCTTAAGAAAAGTTTGGCCTTGAAGGCTAAGTCAACAAAATATTTTTTTTAGACCTTCACTATCTTTTTTTTTTTCGTTTTTGTTTGTTTTTCTATCTTTTCTTGACTTTTCTTTTCTGTTTTTTTTTCTTTTCCAGAAACAAAACACAATGAGCAAGTCACAAGAATTCAAATTTAGAAGCACAAGAAAACGGAATTGAAGCAAGAAATAGATTTGACAAGAAAACAAGAAACGGAATTGAAAAGAAAACAAGACACAGAATTTAGACACAACTAAAAACTAGAAATTCAAGAAAAATGAATTGAAAGCAAGACTCAATCAAGAACCAAAAAAGAAAATTGAAACCTAACCTAGACACACTAAATTGACCAAGAAAACAAGAAAAAGGAAAGGCAAACCTGATAAACCTAAGCTCTAATACCAACTGATACGAACCACGCCAATATGTGACGTGACCCAAAACCAAATATGGCAAACGACCCAAGACCTTTCAGGAACAGATGGAACCGCGACCTTATGCTTAGCAAAGTTAGAACCTTGGTATAGTTGAGGACGCCACAAACAAGGATGGAGATCTCGCTTGATAAGTCAGAGATGAACGCCACAAGAATAATCTTGATAAGTTTGAAAAAGTTCTTGAGAACTTGAGGAGAATAGTCTCACAAATTTAATATCAAAATTGTCTAACTTTTATTTCTTGCAAATCAACCTTATATAGGCAAAGAATAAATAAGTTTCATAATTAGAAGAGACTCCTAAACCCTAGCCCAAGTAGGAAAAATATGAATAGTAACTAGATCAAAGAAGTAGACTTGGAGCCTAAGAAAGACTCCTATTAACTATTCACATGAATAGTAACATAAATAGTAACTAAAAAGGAAGCAAACTTGAAGCCCAAGAAAGGCTCCTTCCTAGTGTGAACACTTAACTTGCAGCCCAAGAAAGACTTATCCCTAGTGTGAACACCTAATTTTCGTCCATAGGGGCTTCTAGATAATAAACTAGAATTCAAATTAAACTAAAACTAAAACTAAGATAGAATTACAATGAAATCAAATCTTGACCAAATCTTAAAATCTTCTTGAAACTTTTTGAAGAATCTTGAAGTTCTTGAATCTTGAAAATAGAATATTGACTTGAATCTTTGCTGAAAAGTTCGCCCAAATAAATGGTTCATTGAACTTGGACGCTTAAGGCTAGTTCTCATCATACCCCGTATGGGAAACATAAGGGATGATGAATCATTTGGCCGGCCACTACATGAAATGCAATGCAACATGAAAGCGTAAGCGTATTCTTGCCTGAATATGTGTTAAATGTTTATTTCATAAGATTTTCTCCACTCAATGGGATCCATTGCTACCCCAAGGGAGATGTGTTGTTGGGATCCAATGCTACCCCAAGAGATTTGGGTTACATGTTGTTATCATGTTTACTTCTGTCTCTTATTAAATGTTCATATGTGCACGACATACTCTCGCTTGGGCCCTAGATCCTTGGAAAGTAAGATTAATTACTTGTTATTGTTTCATGTGTTATCTAAATGCGCATTATTGTGTAAGTACATGACTTGGTTGTAAATTTAAGTGCATGACATTCACAGGTTTTCAAACAATTTTAAAGAGAAAATGATTTTGAAAACCCTTTCCAGATTCCCCACTCGCTGAGCTTAAGTTGTTATAAGCACACTCCGTTTTTCCACCATTACAGTTGTTCAAGACAAAAGCTTAAAAGTAGACTACTGCAAGTGGATTGAATATTTGTTGGTTATATGAAAGGAGATATGTTTGTACTATTAATCCTTAGTGATAAAGTTTGTATAGCATGTACTATTTATATTAGTGTAATAGTTAGACGTTGTATTTAGGCCCTTTGGGATTTGATAGATATATGTAAGTGTAATATTGTAAGCTTGGGATTTAGTAATTGGGAATTAATTATTTAATGGCCTTGATGTATTGATTGTGGATAATAGTGCTCGGGCTAATGAATTGTGCCTTAGCGGACTTAGGGGGAGTAATCTTCTTAAGCCCGTAGCATCACGATCCCAGGCTGTTTGTGGTTGATGTAAGTTTTAATTCCTTTCTTTTCTGTAGTATTAGAGACTATATTAGTGATTGAGAAATGGGGTCGTGACAGACCTTACACTAAAAATAAATTAGAACCAAGGTCTACTCCTTGTGTTTTCCTTGGGTATGCTTCTAACACAAAAGGATACAAATGCTTGGACATGCAAACCAAAAAGGTCTATATATCTAGACATGTCCAATTTGTGGAGGACATTTTCCCCTTTTCCTCAGAAACCAAATCAGATCCTTCTTTTGATCTCTCCATAACAACATACCTTCTGTTTTTTTCTGTCATAAAAATCAACCTATACCAATCCCTAATACACAACCACCTGTAGTTTCTCCTACACCCTCAGCTAATTCCTATCCCAACAGTCCTCTAGAACTCAATAATCAATCCTCTGCATCTACTCCTAATTCTTCTTCCGAGCCTTCTACTCCTTAGTCCTCCCAATACTTCTCTACTGCTACACCTACATAGGCTACTGTAATACCCCGATCCCTCACGAGACTGGAGTCCCGATCCAAAACCCAAGGCCACGAAAAAAATGAGGGAAAACGGACGGAGTTTCTCCTGTTTCTAACACTAATCTCATTCCTGCATGCAGAATAAATAGCCACAAAAACAATGCACAACATTCATCTCACAATTTTCCAAGTCTATAAGACCATCCGAGCCTTACTATGATAGCATAATCTAACATACAAGCATGCATTTAATCAACTGTTGAAATTATATGTCATAAATCCGTTTATCTTACCACTCTAATTTTATTCATTTAACATTCTTATATTTTAAGTCAATCATCCCACACAAGCATGCGAGCCATCTAAGAAATTAAAGAAAAGCACTAAAGTTATTACAGGCCAGCTAATAACTGCTAAATCTTACAAGACTTTAATACAATCCTTCGAATCAAAAACATTTACATACAAAACCTCTAAAATCTCCAAGTAGATTATAAGCTAAGCTATTCAAATACATTACACAAATCCATATATAGAAATTAGTAAAAGCTAAAACATCCAATCACGGAGACTCTCGAGTCTTCTCCTTATCAATCTCTAAAAGCATTGAACCTGAAAGGGTTAGAAAAAGATGAATGAGCAACTAATGTTGTCCAGTGAGAGAGGGAAACAGATAACCAGGGAGGTTTCGCAAAGGTTTTCGTGCAATGCAAATAAATCATAACATCAATTAATAAGATGAAATACTCAGTTCAAACAATAAAGTTAAGTAACATATTTTAAAAAACTAAAGACTGGGTGTGGACCCCATATTTTATCACTGCCTCGATTTGCGTATTTTGACCTGTTTATGTGTTATATGAATTAGAATATGTTAATTCTGTTATTTATATTTGTATTAATACTAACTGTGCATTCATGAAATTTTTATCAAAATTGGCATCATAAATTTTATCGACTATTTTTGTGAATAGTGTTTTGAACATCTGTCCGCTAAAATTTTTAAAAGGGTGTTTTAAACATTTTAAAACGTAGTCCTCGGATATTAATAGACCCGTGTTTGATTAAAACATATTTTAAATCGGATTGAAAATTTTAAAGGTTTTTACACTTTCTTTTGTAAAATCACGTTTTTAATTTAGTTGGGTGAAAGTCCTTGCATGAGAAAATTGTTGTCACCCAAAAAATATTTTACTTAAAATAGTCTAAGTGTCAATATAATGTTTTGAGTAAAAATAGTCAAGGAAATAGAATTAAAAGACTAGAAAATACTAAAAACTAACAAAGGCTTTAACTTTGACTTTGCATTATTTTTGTTGACTTTGATATATATGCTTAATATAACAAAACTAACTCATAAAACAAAGCTCAAACACCTTCTTTTCTCATACACATGGCCGAAACATAGGAGCCATTTTTGCTAGGTTTTTTGATCAAATTTTCTCTTAGATTTTGCAATACAAAGCCAATACACTTGAACCAAAGTTTGTTTTTGCTTGTTGGGCACTCATTGCACACCTTTCTTGCATCAAATAACATCAAAGGTAAGAGAAAAATTCTAGATCCTAAAATGTCATTTTTATGTTAATTCATAAAATCGAATTTTTAGTCATTTAAATATTAAATTGATGTTATATTATTGCTCAGTGGATGCTAATGATCAGTTATATGAGTTTATATAAGTTTTGAACCGGGTATTAAAATTGAGTTGTTGGCTATTTGTTGAATAATTGGATTTGTGGTGGTTGAAATCGATTGTTGTTAGCATGTAAAAGTTTGTTAAATACGTGGTGGTAATGTTGTAGTGCCGAAATTTTGATTACGATGTCGTGGTAAAAGTTCGAAGATTTCAGCCATGGTGCATTGAGGTTTTAGGACTG
Source organism: Ehretia macrophylla (assembly GCA_037974665.1). Classification (NCBI taxonomy): domain Eukaryota; kingdom Viridiplantae; phylum Streptophyta; class Magnoliopsida; order Boraginales; family Ehretiaceae; genus Ehretia; species Ehretia macrophylla. The sequence goes on from CM075777.1 coordinate 2,387,432, forward strand.
TTGGGCTTAATTTGGATAGATTGTGGTTGGATTCCGAGGGGACTAATGTAACTGCATGAGTGGGTGAGTGATAGAAACTGGTTTGGAGGTCATTGGATTAGTAGATTGTAAGTTATGACTTTTAGAGGTTTGGGTTGTTTTTCTTTAAATGTTGAGATAATGTCTTTAGTTGTTTGGGTAGTGTTTGAGTGGTTGAATTATGGGTTGTTGTTGGTTAGACTCGGGTTTGGTTGAGTGGATTAATGCATGTTAAGTTTGATGGCCTACTTTGTCATCTAACTTAGTTGTTGAGTTGTTAATTATTTAATTGATGATATGTTGTTGAAATGTTATTAGTTGATTACTGATTATTAATTATTGATTATTAATGAAGCCGGGAGATAGGCAACCTATTTTGTTGTCCTCCTGAGATATGATCGATTATTATTATTTTCATGAGTTTTGATATGTGTATGTCACCTCTCGGGCAGCATCAGGCTGTCAGGTTGATAACGGCATGACTATCATAGGCTACCCCAACTCGCATGGGCGGAGGTGCCATGAAAGGAGGGGCTAGTGAGGTACCTCAAGTGCGTGAGTAATGGGGAGTTACCAGAAGAATGGTTGAGATCGTGATGGCGTTTGGAGCTACACCAACTAGAGTATCCTTTATTGATTGGTTATTATTATTGTTGTGCTTATATGGTTATTGATGTTTATTATGTGTTTACTGCTCAAAGGATGATTTCCAAGGAGTATAATAAATACTGTTAAGAGATCTGTCAAATCCTCACTAGGATTGTTTTATATAAGCTCACTCTCAATTATTGCATGCATACAGGTGATATTGAACAAGATTACGGGTACATGCCGCCGGAGGCTGAGAATTTGCCATATGTGGACGAATCCTATGTGCCAGAGTCTTGTCCTTGATATCTGAGATGTAGTTCTCTTTTGTTATATTGTATATTAAAACTAGTTGATTGTATTTACTTAGAAGTTTATGATGTTGCTAGCTTAGCAGTCTTGTTTTGGAACATGATTAGGTTGCTAGATTGGTTATAATTTATTTTGAAAATATATGTTATATAGTAAATGTATGATGTTAGAACGGAGGTGTATAACCTATGAATGCAATAGTAAAAGAATGTTTAATGTATATTATGGTTGTGTTGTTTATTGTTGAATTGTTTGTAGAGTTGATTGTATGAGTTGCGAAGAGGTTGGTTTAGAGTCTCGGTGTCCTAATTACTGTCGTTATACTGCCGAAATTCTGTTGCGTCCCGACTATTTATAGGAGGGGTCAAGTTGGGGAGTTACATTAAGTTGTATCAGAGCTTATGTTTAGTTGTCAGTCGGGGTATTCTCGGAATATAGATAATGGTCTTAGCATGAAAGTATGTATGAAGTGAAAGAAAAGTGAAATATGTGTTAATATGATTAGGTGATTAAATGATTATGTGATTTAGTGACTATGTGATTATGTGATCAATTTGTTTATGTAATTGATACTTAAGTGATTTATGTGAGTTTGTTACCTATGTGCTAATAATTATTTATAACTTGTCTATGTGCTATAACCTGTGCTAACTCTTTGATAGTAGAATGACGGGTAGACTGAGAACAAGAGGTAGACCGGAGGCAGATAATGAGGTACCAGGTAATGTGGCACCGACCGAGATTAGGGTGATGACCATATTACTGCAGCTATGGATAGAATGACATAAATCATGGCAGGACAGGCACAGTTATTAGAAGGGCAAGCTGCCCAGGCACAGGCTATGCAGGCACAGATGATGAATACACAGGGTGGTTACAACGGGCGAAATACGTTGAAGGAATTCTTGGGTTACTATCCACCTAGATTCCAGGGTGAACCAGATGACAGGAAATCAGAGGCTTGGATTAATAAGATTGAGAAGATTCGATCCTCTAGACTATACTGATGAGAGGAAAGAGTCACTTTTGTAGTTTATTTGTTTGATGATGAGGCCGAAGAGTGGTGGCGTACAATGAAATTTGGTTGGAAGGCAAGAAGCACTCCGTATGTTTAGGATACCTTTCTTAGAGCGTTTGAGGCTAGGTCCGTCGCGAGGCTTGCAGGGGAGATGAGAGAGGTGGAGTTCCTATCCTTGGTTCAGGGGATTGCTACGGTGGCTTAGTATGAGGCCACTTTTACCAAACTGTCCCGGTATGCACCGAAATTTGTAGCTGATGAGGAGCATAAGACCCGGAGGTTTATGTTAGGTTTGAGGTTGGAGATTCAGGATGCAATGGCCCTGAATCAGTATGATGTATTTTCTGAGGCTTTTGAGGCGGCGTCTAGGTTGGAAAAGAGGAAAAGGGAACATATTGGACCTAGTCAGCCTAGTAACAAGCCATTTCAGCCGCAGGGTGTGTATAGGCCTCTAGTACAGCAAGTTGTATACAGGCCGCTAGTTCAGTAGAGCTTTTTTAGATCGCAAGGTCAGTAGGGTTTCTACAGGCCCTAGTTTCAGCAAGGCTCCTTCCAGGCTCAGTCACAGTACAAGCCGGCCCTGTCTCAAGGTAAATATAGGCCTAATGTTGCGAGACCCCAGCAGCAGGCTGGCACAGCCACTTATTCAGCTTCTGGGTCTTCGAGGGGCAGTATTAGTGCTTCGTCACCGTAGTATACATACTGCAAACATCAAGGCCATGTGGAGGCCGACTACAGGGTGAAGGCAGGAACATATTTGGGTTGCGGTAGCAATTAGCACAGGGTAAGGGATTACCCTAGATTTTAGAGGACTGAGGGTCAGACAATGACCCAGGGTTATCAGGGTCGACCTACTAGTAGTGCACCTCAGCAGTAGCGGGTTCAGGCATGGGCCTACGCAGTGGATTTGGATGAAGTACCTGAGGCAGCGGCAGTTGTTGAAGGTAACTTCCTTAAACTCAATCAACTTGTTAAAGTGTTGATTGATTCTGGTGCTACGCATTCTTTCATTACGCCTACTTGTGTGCAACGTGTTAACATGCAACCTGAAAGATTGCCTTATGTGGTTGAGATTAGTATTTCTTTAACTGATAAGTATGTGACTGGCTTAGTATGTAAAGACTGTAAAATACATGTTAAGGGTCAAGATTTTCATTTGGACTGTATTTTATTTCCTCTCTGAGGGTATGATGTTATCTTGGGTATGGACTGTCTTTCTAAGTACGATGCCTAGTTAAACTGTAGAACAAAGGTAGTACAGTTTCGTTTGCCAGATCAACCAGTGGTTGAGGTAGCGGGGAACCGGGATGCTAACAAGAGTTTTATTATCTCATCAACTAAAGCTGTTAAGCTGGTAAGTAAAAGGTGTTTGGGTTATCTAGCTTATTTGATTAACAAGCCATCTAATAAACTAAAGTTGGAGGAAGTTCTTATTATTCGAGAATATCCCAATGTATTTCCCGAGGAGTTGTCAGGATTACTGCCAGAAAGAGATATTGAGTTTGTGATTAATTTGATTCCCGGTACTCAACCTATTTCTAAATCAGCGTACCAGATAGCACCAGATGAACTTAAAGAGCTGAAAACACAATTGCAGGAGTTGTTAGAGAAGGGTTTCGTTCAGCAGAGTTCTTCACCATAGGGAGCATCTGTTTAATTTGTGAAGAAGAAGGATGGTACCTTGATATTATGTATTGACTATTGTGGTTTGAATCAGGTGACCATCAAGAACAAGTATATTTTGCCACTGATTGACGAGCTGTTTGATCAACTTCAATGAGCCAAAGTCTACTCTAAGTTTGACTTGAAGCAGGGGTATTACTAGCTTTGGATTCATATGGAGGATGTTCCAAAGTCTGCTTTCAGGACTTGGTACGAGCATTATGAATTTGTAGTTATGCCCTTCGGACTGACTAATGCACTGGCAGCATTTATGGATCTTATGCATCGGGTCTTTCAGCCGTACTTGGACCAATTCGTGGTAATCTTTATTGATGATATTTTGTTTTATTCTATGACTGAATCGGAGCACGAGCAACATCAACAGCTTGTCTTACAGAAGCTGCAGGAGTATTAGTTGTTTGCGAAGTTCAGCAAATGTGAATTTTGGCTGCAACGGATATCTTTTCTTGGCCATGTGATTACACAGAGCGGTATTTCAGTAGACCCCACTAAGATTGAAGTAATGATGTCTTGGAAAAGGCCGGAGAATGTTTCGGAGCTTCATAGCTTCCATGGCTTGGCGGGTTATTACCGTATATAACAACCCGATCCCTCTCGAGACCGGGAGTTCTATCAATCAATCTATTCACAACCCAATTCCAAACCCGGGCAAAATTTTAGGGAAAGACGAATAGAGTCTCCCCTGTTTCTAGGCAATATGTAGAACCTGTAATAGCATATAAGTGGACCAGCACCGTGTCCAACCATACAAACACCTCAAGGCCATCCGAGCCTTGGTTCTCAACAAGCGAATACAACCAAATATATATTTCCAATTTAAAAGCTAACCTATCTCTTTTCATCTTTGACAAGAACATTCATGCTAGGCAATTAAACTACACTAACCCATTACATAAAATAGACTATCATACCATTCTAACTCTTTTTCTTTGGGCATTACAAACATACATTAAAGTTAAACTGTTCTATCTGAATACATAAACTAGCTTATCAATCTACCTCAATTACTTAGCTAAATTTAGGTTACATTCTTTTAACAATAAATACATACAACACATGAACATACATCTTTGCATCTTTGACAACTCAAGCCACATAGCACGTAAGATAACTCTTCAAGCATGATCTTTCACATAATCACGAACTTTCCAACTAACATGGCATTTCCTGAAATGTGGTGGTGAGGAGTGAGTATACTCAACAAGTATACTCAGTGAGGGCGAGTGTGATAACCCGAACCCGGCATGCATTTAATAGCACTTGACTGCATTTGATTAAATGTTTAATTAGTTAAATCAACCAATTTGTACTATTTTAATATTCCTCTTGGAAGCATTTAGTAGCTGTAAATTGAATAATTAAAAGATTATTACCTATTCCTGATAATTATAGTAATTGAATTTCTTTTCTTGTGATTAATTAAGTGTTATCTTAAATGTTAGGGTTTAATTGTGTTTGACTACCTGTTATTATTAACCTTCATTTGTAGCTTGATATTAACTTCATAATTCTTTAAAATATTTTAGAACTAGTGAAATTAATTATTTTAAATGAATATTGATTACCTTGATTGTTTTGATTATTTTAAAAATCGGTTTTGGTTGTTTTGCGTTAAAATCACTCGATTTTCAAAAAAATGAGAAAGGTAACTCCGAGCTGGAGTAAATTCTAAACTATGATGCTTTGCAAAAATGATATATTTCTTAGATTCTTTGAGAATTAATTGTTACTTCTTTGTTGTCGCAACGTGCATAGCATATCGAGAGAGATAGTTAGGAAATGAATTCAAGTCCTCAGCAAATAGTGAAAACTAGTCTTTAGTGTTTTAATTTTAGTGTTTTAAGTTGTATTTAACTGGAATTGGATTTATATTACTTGTTTTAGCTTTAAAATGCTTGGAATAGGCCATTTTGACCAATTTTAAGTTAGTTGACCAAGTGCTTTGACCTTTGACCTTAGTTGGCTTATAAAATAACAAATAACAAAGAAAAAAAAATAAAACAAAAGGTGGAAAAAACTGAGCAGCCATGGCCGAAACCATGAGGAGAAAAAAAAAAGAATTTCAACCTTCCAAACTTCCAATCTTCGCGTGAGCTCGTGCGGGGTGGTTTCCGAGGCATCCTACGAGATTTTCCTAGCATCTAGGAGCGTCTAAGGTGAGGGTTTCATCGTTATTTGCGCATTTGAAATATTTGTACCTAAACTTTGATTTTTAGAATTTATCCGTAGATTGTTGTTTAAAGCATTTTGATGCTTCTAGAATGTTCCTTGGCAATTGTAGAACGTGTATTTATAGCTTTTTAACATTTTCTGTGGTTAAATGTTGAGATTGCAATTTAAATTGGTTGTTGAATAGTGATTTATGAATAGTAAACCCTTGAAATGATGAAGTTGCTCCATTATGATGTCCATTGATGTAGAAATGTGCTAGGTGTGCTAGAATGCCTAAATGTGTGGTTTGTTTGGGTTGCGTAATAGAAAAAATGGGAATTAAACCTTGGTGAAAGTCGGGGTCGTTTAGGTCGAGTTTGGAATTTTCTCGTTTTGCATGTTGGCATTGTATCGAGAGGCCATGGAAGCACTTTTGGTGCGATTATGGCGTTGGTTGGGTGTTTGGTTGGTATAGTTGTAGTTTAAACGAGCAAAGGGGGAAATCGGGGCTTGCGTGAATTCTAGGGTAAAGTAGGATTTCGGGGTCCTTAGACGTGCCTTGTGGTGACCTAGGAAGGTTGACGAAGTCGGTTTCCAGAACTCGTGGCTCGTTTGAAAATGGTAGTATTTTGATAGTTGGGGCCGATTTGTGATTTTGCTTGTTATCTTGATATTATGCCTATAAAATGCTTAGGGTTGCTTGATATACTTGTTTAATTAGTGTTATTGTTGCTTATTAATGCTTGTTATGCTTGAAAAGTTAGTTGAATGGTAGTATTGATTGTGATTGCTTGTTATCTCGTTTGTTGTCACTAGTTTGTATTGTTGTGCTATCGCTCATTTATTGCCTTGTATCGAGTCTTGCATTGCATAGTGTCTCGCGCGTGAGTGATGGGCCTCTATGGGTAGCCTCGGGTTGCCAGTGTTGGTTGCTCTTGCTCCGCTGCTATTCCCTTTCTCGCTTGGGTTGCCTCCCAGGGAGATTTGGGTCGTAGAATTGATGGATACTTCCGGGGTATTCCAAACTGGTGTTATAAGGTGGATGCACGCTTAGTGTCATTATTGTCAACATCAAGCTCGAGATTGATGTATCGCTCGTGAAATGGTATATTGCTCGTAAGAGTGAACCATAGCCTTCAGAGTGTGGTATAGCTTTGAATGGTTGTGTTAATGCTTTCAATAATTGCTTATTGTATTGATTGTTTGTCTTGGTTGCTTATTTATCAGTTATACTGCTTAACTGTCTTATTTGCATTGCACGACTTTCTTTCTCTCCAATTCGATATCTGTCTCGCCCTCACTGAGTATACGTGTTGTGTATACTCACTCCTCACCACCACATTTCAGGAAATGTCATGTTAGCTGGAAGTTCGTGATTTCGTGAAAGTTCGTTGCCTGAAGAATTGTCTTGCGTGCCTATGTGGCTTGAGTGTCGAAGTTGTGAAGATATATGCTTTCATATGTTGTATGTATTTAATGCCAAAAAGTATGTAATTTAAGTTTCATTAGATTGTTGAAGTAGTTTGATAAGTTAGATTATGTATCTAGTTATTATAAGTTAACTTCAAATGCATGTTTGTAATGTCCAAAAGAAAAGAATTAGAATGGCATGATAGTTTATTTTACGTAGTAGCTTAGTATGGTTTAATTGTCTAGTTTGAATGTACTAGTCAAAAAAAAATGAAAAGAGGTAGGTTAGCTTTTAAATTGGAAATGTATGTATACTTGCTGAGTTTAATTGTTGAGAACCAAGGCTCGGATGGCCTTGAGGTGTTTGTATGGTTGGACTCGGTGTTGGTCCACTTATATGCTGTCGCAGGTTTTACATCTCACCTAGAAACAGGGGAGACTCCGTCCGTTTTCCCTGAAAGTTATGCCCGGGTTTTGGTTTAGGTTGTGAATAGATTGATTGTTAGAACTCCCGGTCTCTAGAGGGATCGGGGTGTCACAGGTGGTATCAGAGCTTGTCTAGCTCATAAGCCGGGACATGGTCCTCGGTCTGGTGGGTAGTGACCCTTGAATGTGTGCTTGTTAAGTGTGTCTTGGAAGTGTATGCTTGTATGTGAGATTGTGTGTCTTGACTTGAATGCATGCACTTATGTGACAAAGTTATGTGTTATGTGTTAAATGTTTCTCAAGAAAGGTGAGATGTCTAGTTTTCTATTGAATTGACTTATTGAATTGGCATCGTGAATTGAATTGACCTCGTGAATTGTTATTTGCTTGAAGTTTTACTTGTAATGTGTGTATAGAATGTCTTGAATTAGCTATGCCGTGATTAAAATTGATTATTTTGTGCTCGACTTGATTGCCATGCTTGAGTGACTTTGATGAATGAATTCTTTTGTAAACTTGCTTGCATAATAGTATAAGGCATGTGTATAACTGTGATATATTGGCATTCATACATGTCCTATGGAAATGGTAAGTAAGTCCTCTTCCTCCCCTGAAGAAAGTGGTTCACCGCTGGCTTTTCAAGGTGTATGGATTGGCAGGAAATGAATGGCATTTGTCTAGCCTTATTTGGCAGTTGGTGTTTGTTTATGGAGCTTAGTTGTTGGCACACTTCTAAGACTCTTATTGGTGAATGGCAATCATAAAAAGATAACTTTCTTTGGGGTTTCTATATGATGGCTCTTGGTAGCATTCTTGGGTTCTTACTGGGTATTCTTTGGAGACTTCTATTGGCACTTCTTGGTAGACTTGGCTATTGGGTTTTCAGTTGGACTTACTGCATGGTATTATCTATGGCATATGTGTCTCGGTCTTTATTGGAGTGTTACTGGTATTCCTTATTGGAAATTCTTCAATGGCATTCTCTAGGATTCTCAGTGGCCAATTATTTGGTATTACTTATTGGGCAATTCTTAGTACTTTCTTACTGGAGCATTGTTCGGGTATTTTCTTTGGCATCCCTCAGTTGGTTTGGTAACTGGAATCCCTATCAGACTCATTATCTCATGTTACTTACGGTATTCTTTGGAATTCTTATCAGGCATTTTACTAGTATTTTCTTTATTGGCATTTATTGGAAGATCCTACACTTGGAATTCTGCTTGTACATATTATCTTGTACTGTTTACCGCTTCCCCTTCGGCCTTTCCACTCAGGGGAATCTATATTTGTTGTTTGACTAAGATGTTGCGGTAGGACCATAGTGATTGGAAGATTTCATTTAGAGGTTGGCCTTTGGTATTCTTCTCTATAATCCTTTACAGAACTTTTAGCTGGGTCTATTTACGGTAGTCAGTACTGCATGAGGTGCATCTACTCTGGCTATCTCTTAACTTTCTTATTTGGTACTTGTTAGACTTCTATTGAAGATTCTTAAATAGGGTATTCCTTCAGTACTCTTCCTGCCATTAGTATGTGGTATTGATGATATCTACAGTATATTTGCTTCAGTCTTTAGTTGGTATTTCTTTGACATTCTTGATTGGAATTTCTATTCGGGATTTCCTACGAGCATTCTTATATATTATCTTGCTCAGCAACCGATGAAGATTTATCAGAGTTGGATTTTAGATGATGCAGAGTCCTATTGGAAGAAGAATTGCGAGGACACAGTTGTTTTAAGGGGGGAAGGATGTGATAACCCGAACCCGGGATGCATTTAATACCACCTGTTTGCATTTGTCTAAATGTTTCATTAGTTAAATCAACCAATTTGCACTATTTTAATATTCCTCTTGGAAGCATTTAATAGTTGTAAATTGAATAATTAAAAGATTATTACTTATTCCTGATAATTATAGTAATTGAATTTCTTTTCTTGTGATTAATTAAGTGTTATCTTAAATGTTAGGGTTTAATTGTGTTTGACTATGTGTTATTATTAACCTTCATTTGTAGCTTGATATTAACTTCATAATTCTTTAAAATATTCTAGAACTACTGAAATTAATTATTTTAAATGAATATTGATTACCTTGATTGTTTTGATTATTTTAAAAATCGGTTTTAGTTGTTTTGCGTTAAAATCACTTGGTTTTCAAATAAATGAGAAAGGTAACTCCGAGCTGGAGTAAATTCTAAACTATGATGCTTTCCAAAAATGATATATTTCTTAGATTCTTTGAGAATTGATTGTTACTTCTTTGTTGTCGCAACGTGCATAGCATATCGAGAGAGATAGTTAGGAAATGAATTCAAGTCCTCAGCAAATAGTGAAAACTAGTCTTTAGTGTTTTAATTTTAGTGTTTTAAGTTGTATTTAACTAGAATTGGATTTATATTACTTGTTTTAGCTTTAAAATGCTTGAAATAGGCCATTTTGACCAATTTTAAGTTAGTTGACCAAGTGCTTTGACCTTTGACCTTAGTTGGCTTATAAAATAAAAAATAACAAAGAAAAAAAATAAAACAAAAGGTGGAAAAAACTGAGCAGCCATGGCCGAAACCATGAGGAGAAAAAAAAAAGAATTTCAACCTTCCAAACTTCCAATCTTCGCGTGAGCTCGTGCGGGGTGGTTTCCGAGGCATCCTACGAGGTTTTTCTAGCGTCTAGGAGCGTCTAAGGTGAGGGATTCGTAGTTATTTGCGCATTTGAAATATTTCTATCTAAACTTTGATTTTTAGAATTTATCCGTAGATTGTTGTTTAAAGAGTTTTGATGCTTCTAGAATGTTCCTTGGCAATTGTAGAACGTGTATTTATAGCTTTTTAACATTTTCTGCAGTTAAATGTTGAGATTGCAATTTAAATTGGTTGTTGAATAGTGTTTTATGAATAGTAAACCCTTAAAACGATGAAGTTGCTCCATTATAATGTCCGTTGATGTAGAAATGTGCTAGGTGTGCTAGAATGCCTAAATGTGTGGTTTGTTTGGGTTGCGTAATGGAAAAAACGGGAATTAAACCTTGGTGAAAATCGGGGTCGTTTAGGTCGAGTTTAGCGTTTTCTCGTTTTGCATGTTGGAATTGTTTCGGAAGGCCATGGAAGCACTTTTGGTGCGATTATGGCATTGGTTGGGTGTTTGGTTGGTATAGTTGTAGTTCAAACGAGCAAAGGGGGAAATCGGGGCTTGCGTGAATTCTAGGGTAAAGTAGGGTTTCGGGGTCCTTAGACGTGCCTTGTGGTGACCTAGGAAGGTTGGCGAAGTCAGTTTCCAGAACTCGTGGCTCGTTTGAAAATGGTAGTATTTTGATAGTTGGGCCCGATTTGTGATTTTGCTTGTTATCTTGATATTATGCCTATAGAATGTTTAGGGTTGCTTGATATACTTGTTTAATTGGTGTTATTGTTGCTTATTAATGCTTGTTATGCTTGAAAAGTTAGTTGAATGCTAGTATTGATTGTGATTGCTTGTTATCTCGTTTGTTGTCACTAGTTTGTATTGTTGTGCTATCGCTCGTTTATTGCCTTGTATCGAGTCTTGCATTGCATAGTGTCTCGCGCGTAAGTGATGGGCCTCTCTGGGTAGCCTCGGGTTGCCAGTGTTGGTTACTCTAGCTCCGCTGCTATTCCCTTTCTCGCTTGGGTTGCCTCCCAGGGAGATTTGGATCATAGAATTGATGGATACTTCCGCGGTATTCCAAACTAGTGTTATAAGGTGGATGTGCACTTATTGTCATCGTTGGCAACATCAAGCTCGAGATTGATGTATCGCTCGTGAAATGGTATATTGCTCGTAAGAGTGAACCATAGCCTTCAGAGTATGATATAGCTTTGAATGGTTGTGGCTTTCAATAATTGCTTATTGTATTAATTGTTTGTCTTGGTTGCTTATTTGTCAGTTATACTGCTTAACTGTCTTATTTGCATCACGACTTTCTTTCTCTCCAATTCGATATCTGTCTCGCCCTCACTGAGTATACGTGTTGTGTATACTCACTCCTCACCACCACATTTCAGGAAATGTCATGTTAGCTGGAAGTTCGTGATTTCGTGAAAGTTTGTTGCTTGAAGAGTTGTCTTGCGTGCCTATGTGGCTTGAGTGTCGAAGTTGTGAAGATATATGCTTTCATATGTTGTATGTATTTAATGCCAAAAAGTATGTAATTTAAGTTTCATTAGATTGTTGAAGTAGTTTGATAAGTTAGATTATGTATCTAGTTATTATAAGTTAACTTCAAATGCATGTTTGTAATGTCCAAAAGAAAAGAATTAGAATGGCATGATAGTTTATTTTACGTAGTAGCTTAGTATGGTTTAATTGTCTAGTTTGAATGTACTTGTCAAAAAAAAATGAAAAGGGATAGGTTAGCTTTTAAATTGGAAATGTATGTATACTTGCTGAGTTTAATTGTTGAGAACCAAGGCTCGGATGGCCTTGAGGTGTTTGTATGGTTGGACTCGGTGTTGGTCCACTTATATGTTTTCGCAAGTTTTACATCTCGCCTAGAAACAGGGGAGACTCCGTCCATTTTTCCTGAAAGTTATGCCCGGGTTTTGGTTTGGGTTGTGAATAGATTGATTGTTAGAACTCCCGGTCTCGAGAGGGATCGGGGTGTCACAGCGAGACAGATATCAAGGTGGAGAGAAAGAAGTTCGTGCAATGCAAATAGGTACAGTTAAGCAACATAATCAATAAGGAAACATTCAATGTAAACGACAATACAATACACAATTAAGAAAACATTAACACAACCATTCAAAGCTATACCACACTTTGAAGGCTATGGTTCACTCGAGCGAGCAATGTACCGATCATGATTTTGATGACTTTAACGATGACGCGCCGGCTCACCCACCTTATAACTTCCGTTTAGAGTACTCCGGACATGCTCTGTCAATTCTACGACCCAAACTCCCTGGGTGGCAACCCAAGCGAGAAAGGGAATAGGACATGGAGCTAGAGCAACCAACACTGGCAACCCGAGGCTACCCAGAGAGGCCCATCACTCACGCGCCTGACACTTATGCAATGCAATACAAGATATATAACGATAATCGAGCAAGGCATTGAAGTGCAAGTCAGTAACAACATGCGATACAATAAGCAATTACAATCAATAAAGTAACCAGAACAACAATAACAAGCATTATCAACAATTGATATACAATTCAATCATAATCAACTTTAACAAGCATAACAAGCAATATTAAGCATTCTATAGGCACTACACTATGAAAACACACAAAATCACAAAATGACCCCAACTTTCAAAACGCTACTACTTTTCAAACGAGCCACGAGTTTTCGAATCCGACTTCACCATTCCTCCTAGGTCACCATAAGGCACGTCTAAAGACCCCGAAACCCTATTTAACCCTAGAATTCACGCAAAGCCTCGATTTCCCCCTTTGCTCGTTTGAACTACCGCTACCTAACCAAACACCTAACCAACGCCATAACCACACCAAAAGTGTTTCCATGGCCTCCCGAGACAATGCCATCACGCAAAATGATAAAATGCCATACTTGACCTAAATGATCCCAACTTTCACTAAGCCATTTTCCTCCGTTTTTCCATTACACAATCCAATTAAACCACACATTTAGGCATTCTAGCATATCTAGCACCTTCCTACATCAACAGAACGCATAACGGAGCAACTTCATCAAAACGGGGGTTTACTATTCATAATTTACTATTCAATTATCAATTTAAATTGCAATTTCGATATTCAACCGCAGAAAATGCTAAAAACCTATAAAAACATGTTCTACAATTGCTAGGGAACATTCTTCAAGCATTAAAATGAATTAAATAACAACCTACGGCTAAAACCCAAAAATTAAAGTTTAAACACAATTATTTCAAATGCACAAATAACGATAAAATCCTCACCTTAGATGCTCCTAGACGCTAGGAAAATCACGTTGGATGCCTTGGAAACCACCCCGCACAAGCTCTCGCGAAGAATTTGAAGTTTGAAGTTGAAATGTTTTTTTTTTCTTTTCTTCTAAGTTTCGGCCCTTTCAATTCTGTTTTCAGCTCTTTTTTATTTTTATTTTGTGCTATTATAAGCTTAAATATGATGACAAGCCTTGGTCAATTGGTCAAGCTTTGGTCAAACTAACTTAAGTTGGTCAATTTAGCTTATTTCTTGCATTTTAAGGCTAAAATAACTAACGCAACTCCAATTCTAGTTAATAACAACTAAAACACTAGAATTAAAACACTAAATACTGGTTTTCACTATTTGCTGAGGACTAAAAATCATTTCCTAACTATCTCTCTCGATATGCTATGCACTTTGCGACAATAAAAGAATAACAATTAAACCTCAAAGAATTTAAGAAAATATAATTTTCGAAAAGTAATATAGTTTAAAATTAACTCCGGCTCGGAGTTACTTTTCATTTAATTGAAAACCGAGCATTAAGATGTAAGAAAAATAAAACCGATTGACATAAATATGAAAATAAAGCTACAAATGAATGTTTAACTAAAAATAAACTCAAAATTCAATGCTAACATTTAAGATAACACCTAACTAAATGCAATTAAATGCCATTAAATGCATGCCAGGTTCGGGTTATCACACCGTAGGTTTGTGAAGGACTTTTCTAAGATTGCAGGGCCACTTTCTAAGTTAACTCAGAAATTGACCAGCTTTATTTGGGATGAGAAATGTGAGAGTGCATTTCAGGAGTTGAAAAAGAGGTTGACTACCGCTCCAGTACTTACTCTACCAGAGGGGACTAATAATATGGTTATCTACAGTGATGCATCCAAGGGGGGCTTAGGTTGTGTACTTATGTAGAATGGTCGGGTTATTTAGAAAGTTGAAGCCATATAAGGTAAACTATCCGACTCATGATCTTGAGTTGGCATCAAGTTGTATTTGCACTGAAAAAGTGGCATTATTATCTGTGGGGTAGTAGGTTCGAGATTTTCACTAATCACAAAAGTCCGAAGTACTTGTTCTCATAGAAGGAGTTAAATATGCGACAGCAAAGGTGGATGGAACTTCTCAGAGATTATAATTGTTCTATCAATTCTCTACTTGGGAAGGCAAATGTTGTAGCAGATGCTCTTAACCGTAAGGCGAGTATTGCTTGTTTGGTTGTTAAAAAGTGGGAGGTTCTTGAGGAAGTCAGTTATTGGAGACCAGAATTGACTCAGGTTGGGGTGATGTGTTCACATCTCCGTATTCAACCTTCCCAACAACTTGATTCAAAACTTCAGAAGATCAAGGATCAGATCACGAATGATCAGTCTGACTTCAAATTACATGAGGATGGTATTCTTCAGTTTTAGAACAGGGTTTATGTTCCCGATGAATTGGGCTTGAAGAGGGGTATTCTAGAGGAGGCTCATAATTCTAAGTACACCATTCATCCCGGTGGAAACAAGATGTACCGGGATTTAAAACAGCATTATTGGTGGAATAACATAAAAAGAAAGGTTGCTCAGTTTGTATCCAGATGTTTGACTTGTCAGCGAGTGAAGGCCGAATATCAACGACCTGCAGGATTACTTCAGCTGTTGGCAATACCATAGTGGAAGTGGGAATATATTATGATGGACTTCGTCTCTAGTTTGCCTAGAACACCGCAAGGTTGTTATAGACTGTTTGACGAAGACAACTCATTTTATTCCAATGAAGTTGGGAGATGAGGTTGCAAAATTGGCGGATCTTTATGTGGATCAGATTATTAAACTTCATGGGATTCCATCTAGTATTGTCTCATATCGAGATCATCGGTTTACTTCTCGTTTGTGGGAGAAACTTCAGGAGACTTTGGGTACTTAGTTAAACTTCAGCACATCGTATTATCCACAGACTGACGGTCAGTTTGAGAGGACTATTCAGATTCTGGAGGATATGCTCAGGGCTTGTGTTTTGGACTTCGAGAAGAACTAAGAGAAACATCTACCACTTGCCGAGTTTGCCTATAACAATAGTTATCAAGCGACTATTCGAATGGCACCTTTTGCAGCTCTCTACGGCCGTAAGTGCCCATCACCTTTGTATTGGGATGAAGAAGGGGAGATGAAGGCTATTGATCTGACTATCATGCTAGAGCTTTTAGAGAAGATTGAGAATGTTCAGTTGATTAGACAGAAGATGTTGATAGCGCAGAGCAAGTACAAGAGTTATGCTGATAAGCGCCGTCGGGATTTGGAGTTTACATTCGGGGACCGAGTTTTCTTGAAATTGTCTCATCGAAAGGGGTTTGCGCACTATGGTAAAGATGGTAAGCTGAGTCCGAGGTTTGCAGGGCCATTTGAGATTATCGACAGGTTTGGCAAGTTAGCATATCAGTTGGTTTTACCGAAGAACTTCTCTAATGTCCACGATGTTTTTCACATGTCTAAATTGCGAAAATATAATCCGGATCCTTCTCATGTTCTAGAGCCAGAGCCGTTATAGCTTCGTGAGAATCTGACTTATGATGAGCGGCTGATTCGCATTCTTGATCAGATGGAATAGGAATTGAGATCGAAGAAGATTCTGATGGTCAAAGTATTGTGGAAGCATCACGGTATTGAGGAATCTACTTGGGAGATGCAAGATCAGATGCAGCAGCAGTATCCAGATCTTTTCCGTACAGCAAGTAAGAATTTCAAGGATGAAATTTCTTTAAGGGGGGAGAATGTGAGACCCCATATTTTATCTTTGTCTCGATTTACATGTTTTGACATGTTTATGTGTTATATGAATTATAATGTGTTAATTCTATAATTTATATTCCTATTACATGCTAAGTGTGCATTTATAAAATTTTTATCAAAATCGGCATCAGAAATTTTATCAACGATTTTTGTGAATAGTATTTTAAACACCTGTCTGCTAAAATTTTTACAGGGGTGTTTTAAACATTTTAAAACCTAGTCCTCGGATAATAATAGACCCATGTTTGATTAAAACTGATTTTAAATCGGATTAGAAATTTTAAAAATTTTTACACTTTCTTTTTGCAAAAATTGTATTTTTAATCGAGTTGGGTAAAAGTCCTTACATGGGAAAATTGTTGTCACCCAAAAATATTTTACTTAAAATAGTCTAAGTGTCAATCTAATGTTTTGAGTAAAAATAGTCAAGGAAATAGAATTAAAAAACTAGAAAATACTAAAAACAAACAAAGGCTTCAACTTTGACTTTGTACTATTTTTGTTGACTTTGCTTATATATGCTTAATATAACAAAACTAACTCATAAAACAAAGCTCAAACACCTTCTTTTCTCACACACATGGCCGAAACATAGGAGCCATTTTTGTTTGGTTTTTTGATCAAATTTTCTCTTAGATTTTGCAATACAAAGCCTATACACTTAAACCAAAGTTTGTTTTTGCTTGTTGGGCACTCATTGCACACCTTTCTTGCATCAAATAACATCAAAGGTGAGAGAAAAATTCTAGATCTCAAAATGTCATTTTTATGTTAATTTATATAATCAAATTTTTAGCCGTTGAAATGTTAAATTATTGCTCAGTGGATGCTAAGGATCAGTTATATGAGTTTATATAAGTTTTGAACCGTTGTAGCATGAATTTCTATTTTTCGGGTATTAAAATTGAGTTGTTGGCTATTTGTTGAATAATTGGAGTTGTGGTGGTTGGAATCGATTGATGTTATCTTGTAAAAGTTTGTTAAATACGTGGTGGTAATATTGTAATGCCGAAATTTTGATTGCGATGCCGTGGTGAAAGTCCAAAAATTTCAGCCATGGTGCATTGAGGTTTTAGGGCTGTTGGGCTTAATTTGGATGGATTGTGGTTGGATTCCAAGGGGGCTAATGTAGTTGCTTGAGTGAGTGAGTGATAGAAACTGGTTTGAAGGTCATTGGATTAGTAGATTGTAAGTTATGACTTTTAGAAGTTTGGGTTGTCTTTCTTTAAATGTTGAAATAATGTCTTTAGTTGTTTGGGTAGTGTTTGAGTGGTTGGATTATGGGTTGTTGTTGGTTAGAATCGGGTTTGGTTGAGTGGATTAATGCATGTTAAGTTGGATGGCCTACTTTGTCATCTAACTTAGTTGTTGAGTTATTAATTGTTTAATTGATGATATGTTGTTGAAATGTTATTAGTTGATTATTGATTATTGATTATTGATGAAGCCGGGAGACAGGCAACCTACCTTGTTGTCTTCCTGAGATATGAATGATCATTATTATTATCATGAGTCAAGATGTGTGTGCCACCTCTCAAGCAGCGTCGGGTTGATAACGGCATGAGTATCATAGGCTACCTCCAACTCGCATGGCAGATGTGCCATGGAAAGAGGGGCTAGTGAGGTACCTCGGGTGCGTGAGTAATAGGGAGTTATAAGAAGAATGGTTGAGATCGTGATGGCGTTTAGAGCTACACCAACTAGAGTATCCTTTATTGATTGGTTATTATTATTGTTGTGCTTATATGGCTATTAATGTTTATTATGTGTTTACTGCTCAAAGGATGGTTTTCAAGGAGTATAGTAAATACTGTTAAGAGATCTGTCGAATCCTCATTGGGATTGTTTTATATAAGCTCACTCTCAATTATTGTATGCATACAGGTGATATTGAACAAGATTACGGGAACATGCCTCAGGAGGCTGAGAATGTGCCATATGTGGACGAGCCTATGCGCTAGAGTCTTGTCCTTGATATCTGAGATGTAGTTCTCTTTTGTTATATTGTATATTAAAACTAGTTGGTTGTATTTACTTTGAAGTTTATGATGTATAGATGTTTTAAAGATAGTGGATTAAATATTGCTAGCTTAGCAGTCTTGTTTTGGAACATGATTAGGTTGCTAGATTGGTTATAATCTATTTTGGAAATGTATGTTATATAGTAAATGTATGATGTTGGAACGGAGGCATATAACCTATGGATGCAATAGTAAAGGAATGTTTAATGTATATTATGGTTGTATTGTTTATTGTTGAATTGTTTGTGGAGTTGATTGTATGAGTTGCGAAAAGGTTGGTTTAGAGCCTCAGTGTCCTAATTATTGTCATTATTCTACCAAAATTCCATTGCGTCCCCACTGTTTATAGGAGGGGTCGAGTTGGGGCTTTACACTGGGTAGTAAGTTATAACTCAACAGCAATACCATATAACATTTAAGATAAACATATACAATTAATAACAAGAAAACAATATAATCACAGAGGCACCACATCAATACAAGTGAATCGAACAATATTACGAATTAATAACACATATACGAATCAATAGCACAAAAGCCCCAAAGGCCCCAAGGTCCGTTTGAGCTACAAGTACCTTAACCAACCTTCAAACGACTGTCATAAAAACATTTTAAGCACTACCATACCCAATAAACAGTAACTATAATGTTCAATTGCACCCAAATTAGCATTTTGCGCAAAGCCTCTTTTGAATTTTAGCAAATTATGCTTATTTATTCAAGTTCTGATTAAACCAATCACATACAATCATTAATCTATGTTCATTAGCACCTATAGCGCCTATAGATAGCATCAAATCAAGCCTAGAACCAACTTTACATAAAAACCCAAAAAATCTACTATTCATTGTCTTCTCCAAATCAACAAATGAATTAAACTATTAACCAATCCATTTAACTGCATAATTCAAGTCTAGATAGAATGTAGACATCATATAATACCTTAAGCAAGCATTTCGTAAGCTAATATGAACAAATCTAGAAATTTAAAATTCAAGCATAAACATTGTATACGCTATTTTATGCTAAATCTCTCACCAAAATTAGGTTGTGAACACTTGGAGAAGACTTGGGAGAGCTAGAAATCACTTGGTTGGAGCTTTGAACAGCAAAATTTGAGCCCTAGGTAATATTTTTCTCTTTTCTTTCTTTTTTCTCTTTTCCTTTGGTCGTAGGCCTTCTTGAGCTTTTCTTTGTTTTTTATTGTGTTTTGTATGTTATGTATTATATATGTAGTATAGTTATGTATTATAATTCTATACTTTAGGTTGGCTAATAACATTAATTGGATAGCTTAAAACAATTGCAAACAATGTAAGAATTCTAAAGGCCCAAAAAAATGAGATATATTTTTACTATTCATTCAAGACACAAAATATTTTATATCTCACACTCTTGAGATACTATGCAAATAAAAACTATGAACGTATGCCCAAAAATAAATATATAATGAGGGAAAAATATGAATTCCGAAAAATAAAATAATTTAATTTTCACCCCAAGCTCAGGGCTTATTTTTAAATGAGGAAAATAATTCATTAGATGTAAGAAAATAATCCCACATATTACATATAAAAAAATATCAAGTTATTCATGTTATATGAATTAATTGTACATAGTTTATTTATTTTTTCAAGAAAAATAAAACTATGTTAGGTAATGAAGATAATTCACCAAAGTAAATAAATATACACATATAAATACCTAACATGGCACATAATTATATGCAATTAGGTATGATATGCTACATAATAGGTCTAGGTATGCTATGCACAAAAGAAACACTGAACGAATTCACGGAATAAAATAATTTAGGCCAATATGAAAGCAAATAAAATAAATAAAATAAAAAGAAACTCAATTTCGGGCTCGAAAAATACTAATCAATTAATCATAGACAAATAATAAAATAAATTATTTACTTCATGTAAACCATTTAGATGTAATTAAATAAATATAGTTACTAAAAATAATAAACTAGCCTGTTCAGTTCTGGGCTCGGCTTCCCGTACAAACAATAAAATGAATTAATTAAAACGCATGTAAAGTAAATTTAAATAAATAAAATAATAAATTAAGTGTCATGACAAGTCATTTAAATATAATTTAAATAAATACAAATAATGAAAATAATAAATTAATTACTTTATCTAAATCAATTAAATGTAATTCAAATAATGATAATAATAATAAAAATAGTTATTCCCAGGTCCGGGCTTCACATTCAAATAGTAAAATTAAATCACTTTAAAATGTTTGTTAAATAAATTCTAGTAAATAAAATAATCATTATGGGCCAGCCAATTAAATATAAATTAAATGAATGTAAACAGTCGTCATGCACATTTTTCAAGAATTACGAAATTTAATGAAATAAATATATGAAAATTAATATAATGTCTATATGCTAGGTCCAGGTATCACAGCTACCACATCTCCATAGTCAGAAAACACTTAGACATCTAGGCACCTACCTGCTATGGCTTTACCCTCCTTACACCCTATGTTAACCAGGGCCAAAATAGGGTGTCTCTTACCACCTCTCTATTAGGTACACAGTCTTATTCACACTTCTCCCATCATAGAACCAACCACCTATAAAGAAGCCTCAAAATACACAGCTTGGACTAAAGCCATGCAAGAGGAATAACGAGCTTTGCAAAAACAACACACATGGTCTCTAGTACCCCTTCCATCAAATAGACACCCAATAGGCTGGAAATGCATATATAAAATCAAGAAACACTCTGATGGCACTGTGGCAAGATACAAGGCCAGATTAGTAGTGAAAGGCTACAATCAAGCTCAAGGCATTGACTACACTGAGACATTCAGTCTAGTTGTCAAGCCACAGACCATTAGAGTAGTTCTTTCCTTAGCCTTACACTACAAATGGCAGCCAAAACAGTTAGATGTCTCTAATGCATTCCTCCATGGCACATTAGATGAAGAAATTTATACAGTCCAATCCCAAGGTTTTATTGATTCCACTCAGCCTTCCTATGTTTGCAAGCTTCATAAGTCTCTTTATGGTCTAAAACAGGCTCCAAGGGCCTGGTACCATAGTCTCTCATATTTTCTTCTAGGTCTAGGTTTTAAATGCAGCAAAGCTAACACTTCATTCTTTGTTCAAAAGGCACTAGTACATCTTCTTATTCTCCTAGTCTATGCAGATGATATCATCCTTATAGGGACCTCTCACTCTGCTATCACTCAATTAATCAACTTTCTCAGTGTTAAGTTCTCCATGAAAGACCTAGGTACCCTGTCCTATTTTCTAAGCATACAGCTTATGTGAGACCCCGAACCTGCATACATACATGCATTATTTACTTCATGGCATTATATGTGCATTTACCACCTTAAAGACAATAAATGTGCATTTAAATGTGCAACATGCCTATAATTAATATATATGTAAAATAAGTATCTTACCATTTTACTAATTGTGTTGATTGAAATTACTTCTTGCATTTAGTTTAAATGATTGTATGAATTTTAAGTGTCTACTTTAACTTTTACATTTATTTAGTAATTTTAATTATTTTATTTGTTCAAAATATTCAGATGTTATTTAAATATTCTATATGATACAAAAAATTAATTATCTTATTTCGGAGCTTCCTGATATGACTGCAGTTGTTGAAGGTACTTTTCTTGTCAATAATAAATCAGTTACAGTTTTAATTGATTACAAGGCTACACACTTATTTATTACACCTATGTGCACATAATCTTCTGCATTGAAAATTGATAAATTGCCTTATATGATTGAGGTAGGTTCACCTATGGGCACTAAAATTTTCACTGAATCTGTGTGTAAAGCCTGTGAATTTTGTATTAGAGGTCGAATCATTCCTGTTGATTTGATTATCTTGCCTTTTAAGGATTTTTGAAATAATTCTGGGTATGAACTGGTTGGGTGAATATTATGCTTATTTAGATTGTAGAAGAAAAATTGTGAGATTTTGAAAAATGTTTATAAATGTTCGTATTAGTTTGATTATTTCTTTAAATAGTAGTGACTATTTTCTATCGTTTCTATAGGATGTTTTGGAAATGATCCTATGTAAGGAATGATTGGCATTTTGTATATCCTTCATTAATGGTAATGAAATTATCATAATGCGTATCGGAAGAAATGATGTTTTCAAACTGAAACATATATATTTCATTGCTTTGCATTTTATGAAATGGCTAAATACCAAATAATACTTATATTGTCTTGAACTTTGAAATGGTCAAGAGTTAAGACTTGAATTCTTATTTACATCTATCTAAATGAGTTTGATGGATTAATTATTCTTTTTGACAAAAGAGTTTGTTCAAAAATAAATAATTGAATGAAATGGAGCATGTGAGACTTGTCCAAAATATATTGGGTTATAAAAGAAGATTAGAGAATGCATCTTTTATCACCATAATCTTTCAAATTGATTTTAAACTTATACCATGTTTTAATTCTGTGGCTATATAGAATTTAAACTCTTTCATGCATAGTTTCTTTAAAGAAAGGTAACTATGATGAAATGGTTAAAATGAAAAGATAGAGATCGTTTTCATTAATAAATGAGGGTAATTTCTAGATTTATAAGAAAGGTTAGTGGGAGTTCATGCCCTTAACAAGTCTTGTGAATTTATGATATCTTCGTTCACCAAGGTCCAATTAAATTTAATATCATGTTATATTTCTTGGGTATACCGATCATCTCTTATAAGTACCATGTATATGAATGTGACAACCCGAACGCGGTATGCATTTAATGGCATTTAATTGCATTTAATTAAGTGTCATCTTAAATGTTAGTGTTTAATTGCATTTGATTACGTGCTTATATTAACTTATTCAATTGTATCTTAACATTAACTTCATAATTCTTTAAAATATTCTAGAAATAGTTAAATTAATTATTTTTAAATGAATAATGATTATTTTGATTGTTTTGATTATTTTAATAATCGATTTTAATCGTCTTGCATTAAAATCACTCAGTGTTCAAATAAATGAGAAAAGTAACTCCGAGCCGGAGTGAATTTTAAACTATTCTACTATTCTACTTTTCAAAAAAATATTAAAGTTTTCTATTATTGCTCATCACTTTATTAGCAATCATTTATTGACCGTTTGATCGTAGTATTTCGAAAATGAGAGTTAGAGAAATATTCCTCGGGCTTAGTAAAAAATGTTTTTAGTATAATTTAGCTAGTTTTAGTTGTTTTTCATTTAATTGCATTGTTTTAACTTAAACTAGATTAAATGACATCAAAATAAGCTTATTTGACCAATTTTCACTTAAGTTTGACTTTGCAAAATGACCATTTTGCCCTTGAGCTTCATCAATTCTTTTAAATAGCCAAAAATCAACAAAATGATAAAAAAAACAAATAGCAAAATGCCATTTATGTCCTTCCATGGCCGAATGGTCTCAAGGAGGAAAAGAAATGATTGTTTTGCATTTTTCTTCTACAATCGTGCGTAGAATTGCTCGGGGGTCGTGGCTCGGGTCTTTGCGGGTCTTGGTCTTCAATCTCTGTGAGGGTTTTCATGCTTTTGTGCATATTTAATGAAATTTGATTTTTTATTCAAATTTTTAGATTTGATATTTAATGCGTTATAATGCTTGAAATTGATTGAAAATGCTTCTTTAGGGTTCGTAGAGTATTGCTTGTTAGTTATCTAGCGATTTTTACGGTTAGAAATGCAAATTGAATTTAGGCAAGAACGTGAATAGTAAAAATAAATAGTAAAACCCTAGAATTTTGGATTTTTGATCCGAATTGCGATTTCTTGATTTGGATAGGTGACATTAATGATAGAAAGATAAAATGTGAAGTAAAAACGGACCGGCCTTTGTAAAAATTGGAAATTAGACAAAGAAACGTAAAGAGGCCGTTTGACCAAAAGTTGACTGTGCTCGAATTGAGTTGGGGTTTTGCAAGTCAGGGTATGGAAGCACTTTTGGCGCTGTTGTGGCGCTGATTGAATGACCGGTTAGCATAGCTGTAGTTCAAACGCAGTACGTGGACTTTCGGGCCTCGGGTGGGAAAGTGAAGTATAGTGACATAGAAACATGCTTTGTAGCGCCTGAGTGAATGTAGTGAAATCAGTTTCCTAATCTCGTAATTCATTTGCTCGTAATTGCCTTTGGAAGTTAGAGATTGAATAGTGATATTTGTCGTTTTCGTGTTTGAACTGCTGTTACTTGTTTAATTGGTGTTATTGTTGCTATTAATGATAGTTATGCTTGAAAAGTTAATTGAATGCTAGTATTGATTGTAAATGCTTGATATCTCATTTATCGCCTCTAATATGTATTGTTGTGCTATTACTCATTTATCGCCTTGTATTGTGTCTTGCATTGCATAGTGTCAGGCGCGTGAGTGATAGGCTTCTCTGGGTAGTCTCGGGCTGCCAGTGTTGGTTGCTCTAGCTCCGTGTCCTATTCTCTTTCTCGCTTGGGTTGCCGCCCAAGGAGTTTTGGGTCGTAAAATTGACAGAGTATGTCCGGAGTACTCTAACGGAAGTTATAAGGTGGGTGAGCCGGCGCATCATCGTTAAATTCATCGAATCGAATGGTACATTGCTCGTATGAGTGAACCATAGCCTTCAGAGTGTGGTATAGTTTTGAATGGTTGTGTTAATGCTTTCTTTAATTGTTTATTGTATTGTCGTGTATATTGAATGGTTTCTTATTGAATATATTGCTTAACTGTACCTATTTGCATTGCACGACCTTCTTTCTCTCCACCTCGATATCTGTCTCGTCCTC